>CM069549.1:31035769-31646346 GCA_035773235.1 Eospalax fontanierii
GAGCTCTAGGATACGAGGGCAACAGTTCTATCTTACAGTTAATCAGGACAAGGGGATCACCCAGATAAAAAGATCAGTGAAGATACAGCTTGAACCAGCCTGCTTTGCTCCTAACTAGCACAATGCTGCTGTAAAAACTGCCAAACATCCTTATTTTTGAAATATAAATGTAAATAACATATTTGACAAATAGTTTTATTCGTTTTGGTATTTTGTTGGTATAGAATTATCTTCATAAAATAGGACTATGATTTATAGTATGTGCCAATCAGAAAAGAGAGGGTCTCAACTCTCTTCTGGGAATAAAATTAGGTTATAAATCAAGGGTATTCATAGGGAATCCTACAAAGAAGCAATCATACTCTCTACCTTTAAATATTTTTTATTATGGGGCTAGAGAGATGGTTCAGCGGTTAAGAGCATTGGCTGCCCTTGCAGAGGACCCAGGTTCAACTCCCAGACCCACATGGTAGCTAACAACCATTTGTAACTCCAGTTCCAGGGGATCCAATGCCCTCTTCTGACTTCCATGGGCAGTACACAACAGGGATGTACTTACATACATGCAGGTAACACACTCACACATGTAAAATTAAAATAATAAATATTTTTTTAAAAAGGTAACAAATTAAATTAGATTTTATTTACTTATGTATGAAGAGCTGAGGGAGGGAGCCAATGCATGGAGGTCAGAGAGGTCGGAGAATAACTTGTTGAGTTGGTTCTCTCCTTCTACCATGTGGGTCCCGAGAACTGAACTCAGGTGCCAGGCTTGCTGGCAAGCACCTTTACCCACTGAGCCACCTCATCGGCCCTATACTTTCTTTAAAAAACTTATTTATGCTGTGTCTACATAAGCTATTAAGCTTTTCTTAATTTTAGTTATAATTGTATATGGCAGATTTAGTCTGCTGGATATACAGCTTGATACCAGTTTTTCTAACTGGGCTTTTTTTGTCGTCTTTTTGAGACAAGGCCTCCCTGTAGCCCCAGCTGACCTGGAACATGCTATGTAGACCAGACTGGCCTTGAACTCAGAGATCCACCTGCCTCTGTCTCTGAAGCACTGGGATTAAAGGTGTGCACCACCATTCCTGGTCCTAAATGGGCATTTAAAAAAATAGGCTTGAATACTTGACTGAGAGGACTTAGTCAATTCCTTCCTTGGGACAAATTCATAAAATTCATCAAAGAAATTTTGATTCTTAGTAACAGACTCCTCTGTGAAGTTAAAAAGATATTATTTTAAATAAATTATCTTAGCAATCTCTCAGGTTTTCCCCTGGTCTCTTTTTCCATTTTATCCCATGGTATGAGGGGCCTGGAATCTTTCCACCACCTTGGCAAGCTTAAGAAAAAAGTCAAACAACATGTGTTGCAGCCCAGCACTTGGAGAAAGACTTTTTCCATCCCATTACACAGCTCTGTGTAGTGCTAGACTGTCTTGCATTGAAAGATACCAGCAATCTGAGGATCTGCTGAGTACTGGCTGGTGGGGGGCACGCTGTGCTCCAGTCCCAAGGAACGAGTGGCTGTGATCTCCTAGGGTTTTTCTAAGCTGCTCGGACCCTTCCCTTTTTTAGATAAGTTCTTATGTAGCTCAGGCTGGCCTCAGACTCACTATGAAGCAAAAGCTGTTCTTGATCTCCTGGTCTTCCTTCCTCTACCTCTAAAATGCTGGGATAAAAGCATGTGTTATCATGAGCCAAGCAGCTGCTTCTGAAGAGCAGAGATTCACAGGCTCTCAGGGTTGAAAGCATCCTGAGAAAAAGTCCTATTCAACCATCAACATAATCCCTTCAATATCCTCCAGCAAGTGTTGTCAGCCTGCCCTGGAACACCTCTAGTGAGAAGTGGCCTACTTTACCTCTGGATCACTCCAAGTGTTCAGAGCTCTCCAATGCCCAAGCTGTTCACTTTTCTAGCTGGACAGAACAAATGGGGAATTTTAAGAAATGGACTCAATTCCAGGGCCTGAGGAGAACGCTTCTAAAAGCCCCAGCTCCCCACCACACTGTGCAAACACAGTGCAAGTGGAGTCCTGAAGGCAGATGGACCCAGAACTGTTTCCACTGATACATCATTAGTCCTTACTCCTCTTCCACAAAGCACAGGTTCATCTTCCTAAACAGCCACCCCATTAGAATCCTCTTGGTTTAAAGTTTTCTGATATTGTTGTTCTTCATTTTTGAATTCATAGCTGCATTAATGAATTCCAGTTACAAATGCTCAAGCCTGACACCAGGGCCAGAGCTGTTCCAGCTGAGCAATGCTACGTAGATTTTGACATGAATGCTGCCTGTGACCCCATTTCAAACTGGCTTCTTTAGCTCAGCTTTTACTGCTCCTGCATGGTTTCATCGTCCCAGACAAACTGCTGTCTCTAGTGCCCTCCTTTCCCTCTCTGTGCCTGCCCATGCTCTTCGTTACCCTTGAAGCTGCCCTCTCCTCCCCACCAAGCCACAGCTCTGTAAAGAAGGCCCTGCCTTTCATGAAAGAACCATTTCCTAAGTGCTCTCCACCTGACCTCTCCCTGACTTTGCACTTTGCCTAGAGCTTGCATAAGCCACGGAGGCTGTGAACAGTTGCTGCAGGATGCTGGCACACAGGCCTGGAGTCATGTCCACACGGGTACATGTCCCCATGTTCCCAGGACAGACTGAACTATTAATTTTAGTCAACCTTCTCCAAAACTTGGGGTAGGGACCATAAACGTGACCATGTAAAATGATAGCTGGAAGCAGATCAGTTACCTGCAGGTGAGGCTCGGTACTGCCTGTCCATCCCTGCACCCCTGTGGCCTAACAATGTGCTTGATTCTATAGTTGGCGAGACTGTTTTGGTTTGTCATATGGTCCCAGATGCAAAAAATACGTCCTATGTTTTCTCTGTGAGAATTATAAAGGACCTCAGAAAATCATCTAGCCTAATCTACCTATTCCCAGATGAGGAAAATAAGGTACAAAGACAGCAACTTTCTCGTTCAAAGCTGTACACCACAAAATAGATACAGGTTTCTTGATTCCTGGTACAACTTACTTTAAATACTTTGAGATGTCTTTAAGACAGTGACTAAGAGGCAATAAAATTCATTTTAGTAAGAAGAGTAAAAATCAGTGGTTGTAGCCAAAATGGAAAAGCTACTTTGTATATGCACCACTATTTCAATACTAGTCACACAAATATTCTGTCATCAAATAATATCTTCAAACGCTGTAATAATATTCTTAATGTCAGGCACAGTGGCTCAGGCCTGCAATCCTAACACTTGGAAGGTTGAGGCAGGAGGACTGCCACAAGCTCAAGGCCAGCCTGACCAACACAGTGAAGCCTAAGCCAGCATGCTACAGAGACCCTGTCTAGAAAAAATTTTCAATATGGGGCAGGCAAATGGGTCAGTAGGTAAAGGGGCTTGCTGTTGAAGCCTGATGACCTGAGTTTGATCCCTGGAACCTAGTAAAGGCAGAAGGAGAGAATCAACTTCATAAAGTTGCCCTCTGACCTCCACAGATACACCACAGCATGTTGTAGACATACACACACATTATATAATATATAGAATACTAATAAAAATACTTTTAAAAATTTAAACTTTAGGAGCTGGAGAGATGGCTCAGCTGTTAAAAGCACCGGTTGTTCCTACAGAGGACCCAGGTTTGATTTCTAGCACCTACATGGTGGCTAACAACTATCCATAACTCCAGTTCCAGGGGATCTCACATCTTCTGACCCCCACAGGCATTTCATGACATGGGTACACTTACACATATGAAGACAATACATTTATACACATAAAATAATAAATAAAATATTTAAAAATTTAAACTTTAAAAATCCCTAATATGGGGCTGGAGATAAAGCTCAGGGATTAAGAGCACTGGCTCTTCTTAGAAAAGACCTCGGTTCAAATCCTAGTACCCACATGGTGGCTAACAATGGTCTGTAACTATAGTTCCAGGGGATCTGACACCGTCTTCTGCCCTCCTTGGGTGTTACACAACATGGGTGCACTTATACACACTCAGGCAATACACACATACACATAAATTAAAAATAAATAAAATATTTAAAATTCTTAATATATGATTATAAGAAACATAATAATAACAAACTTATCATGGATTGACTTGTTTTTAAATTCTTATTTTATTGCCTGCTGGTATGCAAGTGCAAGACATATCAAGCAAAGTTCACAGAGGCCAGAAGAGGGCATCAGATACCTGGAACTGGAGTTATGGACAGTTGTAAGCTGCCATATGGGTGCTGGGATTCAAACCTGGGTTTTCTGCAAGAGCCAGTGCTCTTAACCACTAAGCCATCTCTCCAGTCACTGACTTCTTGGTTTAAAAATATTAATTTACTTATTATTTCTATTTTATGTGTATGACTGTATTGCCTGCACATATTTAAGTGTACCTGTGTCTTTGTGCAATGCCTGCAGAGATCAGAAGAGGGCAATGGATCCCCTGGAACTGAAGTTAAGGACAGTTGTTAGCCTCCATGTGGGTGTTGGGAATTGAACTTGGGTCCTCTGCAAGAGCAACCTGTGCTCTTCACCACTGAGCCATCTTTCCATCCAACCCCAGTTCTCTTAATTCTTATTTTTCTGGTAAGAGATAATCTATTGTTTAGTAACCATTCATCTTATAATTTTCCTTTCTGGTTTTATTTCTCACTTTTACTTAACTTTAATTATTACTACTGTGTGTATATGATGTATGTACATGAGCAGGCAAATTCATGCCATGCCACAGGTGAGGTGGTCAGGGGAGAATATTTTGGAGTCAGTTTTCTCCTTCTACTGTGGATTCTGGGGCTCAGGCCATCTGGCTTTTGTTTACCCACAGAGTCATTTTGCTGGCCCTTCTGCTGGTTTTAGGTAAATGATATATATTATTTATTAATTCGCTTTTATTTTATGTGTATGAGTGCTTTGCTGCTTGTATGTAAGTGTACCCATGTCATGAAATGTCCATGGAGATCAGAAGAGGGCATCAGACACCCTGGAAATGGAGTTATGGATGGTTTATTAACTGACGTATAGATCCTGGGAACTGAACCCAGGACCTCTCTCTGCAAAAGGAGCCAGTGCTCTTAACTGATGAGACATCCCTCCAGCTCCTGACAAATGATATCTTAAAGACTGTTTGTACTGAGGGTTAAATAAGATGCCAAAATTATAGTTAATTTTAAACCTGGAAATTAGAATGTGACACTTTTAAAAAACAGAATTGTGATGGTAGAACACTGAGGCATAAAATGGAGAAGTAAATTCAACTACTGGGTGACTAGGCAAGCTGCAATGATACTTCCCCACTATGGAGATTCAATCCAGGGCCTCAAACATGCTGCTCCCAAGTCTCATCCCCAGTCAATCAAAGATGTCCTACTTCAGAAATTTCTGAGGAAAAAAAATATATAAAAGACCTCCCTTTGAATTTTGGCAAACCATGCTATGGTAAAAATTTCAGCTCTGTTTTTAGTTAATAGTCAATGATTAAACCATAAAGCCAGAACAGTCAATAGGCATTTACTTTAAAACTCACTATAACAGTACCAGTTCATAAAGTCTGAAGATTTTCTTAGTGAAGTTCTGCACAAACAACCAGAATAGAAGTAAAGAAACCACTGATTTCCTGGGGCATTTCCTTTACACTGTATCTGACTGAAGGAATGCAATGAAGCCTTCCTTAAACAAAGTTATAGTCAACAAAACTGATGCCAAAGAGAAGTAAACTTCACGTGAAGAATTTTTAAACAAAACTCCTCCCGATTTTGACAAGGCCTCATTCTATACCTTAGGCTTGCCTATAACTTGCTACATAGTCCAGGCTAGCCTCCAGCTAGAGGCAATCTTCCTTTCTCAGTCCCTGAATCGAGCTTTTATTAACGGTTTTGTATCTGTCATTAAAATATTCTTTGGAGAATTCAGTTTTACAAAAAGGCAGTAAGATTCAGTGAGTTCAGTCTTGGGCAAGTTCAGGCATGCTACTTAATTTCTTCGTTCATAAAAGGGAATGATCAATGTTATGAGAGAAAGGATGTTCTCTTTCCTCAGTGAGACAGAACTTTATCACAAGCCTCATCTTATTGCCAGGGGAGACACTGAAGGGAAAATACCTGATTTTTATATTCATCCCTTCAGTGAATTCTACAAGCCGGCTGGCACGACTGGCTCGGCTTTGTTAGCCGCTGGGTTGTTTCCAGTCAAGACAGTGTAAGAGGAAAGTGATTTACCTTCACACTTTGAATCACAGAAATATACAAACCAATCATACATAGGCCAGTTATCTCTGACACGGAAATGAACAGGTGGGCCTCCCAAGTGCCCCAGAATAGGTTTCCACACTGAAGCACAGGGAAGAAGCAGGCGGAGTTCAGCAGTTCCCTTGATGAGAAGGGAGCTCAAGGTGCTGGCCATTAGAAAGAAGACAGTGGGAGAGGCTGAAAGGTACCACACAAAAACCTTAACCAAGAACCATTACAACTTCCTTGTCTACCAACAGACTTAACGATCTTGTCTATGCTTCAGGCTGACCTGGAACTTAGCATTTTCTTGTCTCAGACTCTCAAGTAGCTGAGACTACAGGTGCATACCACTGTGTGAGGCTAAATATATGTAGTTATAGGTTATGCAGTCTGGGCTCCAGCAAGGTGGTTCAGCCGGTAAAGGTGCTTGTTGACTTATGTACCCCCAGGACCCACGTGGTGGAAGGAGAACTGAAGTTGTCCTGACTTCTACATGTGGGCCACGGCATGGGAGCACCCACACACATATAAACGTAGGCATGCACACATACAAATAAATGCTATAAAAACCTCAAAAACTTATGAAGCCTGAGGTATTCTGTCATAGTACAAAAATGGAGTAAAGCAGGTATCTTGACTCCCAGTGGTTTTAACAGCTATCCAACTACCTTCTGTAATTGTTTTAATGATTAGAAGTAAGACATGCCAAACATTAAATTAGTCTTACTCAAAACACAATACAGGATACAAATATCCACTATCAGCTCCACATCTCAGGAAAGATCTGTGGTAGGTTACATAATGACTTCAAGATCAGGGTGAGGAGAGCAAGGAAAAAAATAAGAAAGGACAAAAGAAAACCACAGCTATGGATAAATTCCTGCAGGATTCCGAAGCCCAGCATCGTCTGCTACTTCCCTTGCTCTCCCAAGCCCCAGATTGGCTCTTTTTACATTACTTATGCATTCTAATATTATATATGTTCAGTTACTCAAGCCAAAAAGCTCTAGCCATTTTTCTTTCTGACCGTATAGCCATTCTCTCTTCTAGGATAACTGCAATATTTCTGTGATTAGTCTCCTGGGATCCAGTTGTTTACCAATCCTGTCCATTCCTAGCTCCCTTGTTGGAATTCTCTGTATAATGTAAGTATGACTAAGTTGAATTAAATATCCACAATGTTTCTCACTATTTACTTTTTAAGGTGCAAATTTCCACTCTTTAAGAACCAATTTATACAGGCATAATGAAGTCTCCTCTGCAATATTGTTACTAAGGCTGCTAATTGTTGCTAATAATCAGGGAGCTCCTTTAAGAAATTACATCCTGTAAGAAAATTTTCCTGTATCCTGCATATTAGGATGCTCTAAGTCATCAATCACATTTCTGCAGACGAGTTTCATTTTTCTTTCTAGAATTTATGATTTCACTTGTTTTTCTTGCCATATTAAAATGGCAAGTTACACAATACAGCACAGAAGTGGTAACTATCGGTCTCTCATTTCAGACCTTAGCAACAAAATGGTCAACATCTCATAACTAAGGATCATTATTAGGAGAATATTTTTCATACATGTTCTTTGTTGGGCCAATAAGGTATGTTTATAAAGTTATCTTGCTTTCATAAATACCATGAAAGATCCCTCAGGGAAATCCATTACTTCATAATGGTCTATATTCACCAAAGAAATTTTCAGACAAAAATTCCTTTGACAAGAATTTCGGAAGAACATGACATTGTTTTCAATGTATTTTTATTATTCTAGTTAAAAAATAGCTGCGTATTAAAACTATTTATCACCTATATAATCTCAGAAAAAAACTGCACACCTTTATTCACCAAGAATGAACTGTGACGTGAACTACGGAGTCTGAGTGATGCTGTGTGCCAATACAGGTTTGTCAGCAGTAACAAATGGCCCTGTTGTGGTGAGGACATCAATCAATGGGAGGCTGTGTGCGTGGACAGACGGGGCATACGGTAACTCTGTACTCTCTGTTTCATTTTGTGGTCAATCTAAAACTGCTCTAAAAATAAATTATATTAATTTTAATTAATGTCCATAAAATGCCAGGAAAAATGTTTTATTTAGGTTTTATAAGAAGCAAAGTCAGAGGCTGGGTCTGGTGATGCATGCCTTTAAGCCCAGCATTCAGGAGACAGAGGCAGGTGAATCTCTGTGAAATGGAGGACAGCCTGGTCCTCACAGGCCAGCTGGTACAGGGAGACCCTGTCTCAAAAAGACCAAAAGAAATAATAGAGTCAGTTATGAAAATAATTTATTCACTTTCCTAAAATTGACTTTATTTTATGTATATGAGTGTCTGCCTCCATGCATGTAAGTGACCCATGTCATGAATGCCCACAGAGGTCAAAAGAGGGCACTGGATCCCCTGGAACTAGAGTTACATATGGTTGTTAGCCACCATGTGGGTGCTGGGAATGAACTTGGGTCCTCTGAAAGAGCAGCCAGTGCACTTGATTTCTAAGTCATCTCACCAGCCCCGGTAAAATTGTATTTAATAAGCTGTTATTGGGAAGCACAGATTATAAAGAAACAAAAATTACAAAGGAAAGCAACTTTAATCCAAAAGATAAAAATACTAAAATTCAGAGACACAATTGTTACTATCTCAGTAACAAAAAAGGGGGAGTTTGAATAACCTTCCTTCCCTCCCTCCCTCCCTCCCTCCCTCCCTCCCTCCCTCCCTCCCTCCCTCCCCCCTCTCTCTCCCCCCCCTTCCCTTTCTTTTTCTTGAGACAGGGTCTTAGTACATATCCAGGGCCAACCACAAACTTAAGATTTTCCTGCTCTGCCTCCTGTGTGCTGAAATTACAGGTTCGCATCACCACAACCAGTTAGCTGGTTCATGCCTTTTGTTTTGTTTGAGACAGGGTCTCACTATGCATCCCAGGCTGGCATGGAACTTACTATGTGACCCAAACTGGCCTTGAGTCCTCCTGCCTTAGCCTCCTGAGGGTTGTGATTATAGGTATGCACTACCATGCTCAGTTTTTGAGGTTTTTCATTTTGCAGTGCTAAGGTTTAAGTCCAGGGCTTTGAAAAATGCCAGGCAAGTGTTCTACCACAGAGCTACATTCCGTTTATAACTTAATCATTTTAATGCCTGGTAAGTGTGAACATATAGTCTTCAGTGTCTGAAAAACAGAAAATATTAGCTACTATAAGAGGAAGAAGGGTTCATCTATAATATTTGCTACTAGACTTGTATTACAAACAAAAAATTAAGTGGCTAAGGGAAAGGAAGTTTTAAAACAACTGACATTCTCCAAGTTTGCTATCAGTAACTTTTCTTCTCATGTAACAGCTGGTGCCAAATTTCTTGGACAAAGTTCCCTGGATTCGAGCAATGAGTATGAAACTTCTGCATTTTGGAAACATGTCAGAACAAAAGTCTCTAACTAGCAGCATACCACACTGCACAAAGACAGCTTTCAGCTTCTACAAATGCAGCAGTCTAGGGAACACCAACAGTCAGATTTCTGTTGTCTGCAGCACAGAGTTGCAAGGTCCTCACCCACACTGAAGAGTGCTGGGCCCTCTCTGTTCTGGGCCTGTGGATCTACTACACAGCTTTAACAATGTTAAAAGCTCTAACAACTCACACTAATGTGCTTTCTAGGTGTTAGATACTGTCATAAATATTTCATATCATTTAATTTTCACAACAATGTTAATATGGTAAAATATTAAGATGTGTTCCAAGCCCATAACACGGTCAGATTACTCATCTCTAAGAAGAGCCATTGTATATCCAACAGCCATTTACATGTAAGATTACTGTTGTTACATCATGAAACATATAATGGCATTAATTTTAGGACAAACTACTACTTTATATTACACCAGTAAAAAAAATAACTGTCAAATAAACTACTGTGTTACATTAATTATAGAAGAAGCTTTATTCTGGAGATTTAGGATGGGGAAGATGTGTACCTGTTAAAATCAAACAAAGAGCTGGAGAAATGGCTCAGCTGATAAGTGCATTCTTCCCAAGGACCAGAGTTCAAGTCCAACCACCTACATAAGGTGGTTCACAACAGCCTGTAACTCTAGTTCCAGGGAATCCAACATTTCTTCTGGGCTCCATCTGCACTGCACTCAAACATGCACATACCCCGACACAGACACAGACTCCGATAATTAAAAATAAATCTTAAAAAAAAAATTCAACCAAGTGTGGTAACTCTAAGATGATAGATTTTATCATGTACATGCAATGTAGCATGACAGACCAAATAGAGTCATCAGACTATAGTAGCTGAATGCTTTCCAGTTCCTTTTGAAAAGATATCCAGTCTTAGAGAAAAACTGTTCAGCCAACAAACCTTTCACTTGAAGAAAAAGAGCAACAACTGTAGGCAGAGGTGTTTGTAGGAACTACATTCCTATTTTAAAATGTGTGGTATGGATGGATGGATGGGCAGATAGATAAACAACCCTCACTATGTAGCCCAGGCTTGACTCAAACTCACTTGGTAGCTAAGGGTGACCCTGAATTCTCAATCCCCCTCCTTAGCCTCCTCAGTACTAGGATTACAAGTGAGCACCACCATACCCAGCTCAAATACTTGGATATTTCTAATAAAGCCATGTATATTAACTCAAATATCAACTCTTATTTAAAGTTTTGGGAATACCTTCAATTTTTTATGGAACATTTAAGCCCTTCCTATCTCCCTCTGACGTTACTGTGAAGTCAGTAAAAAGTCATATTCACCTTTTCTAAAATGGGACAAATTTCCTAATATAATCAGGATGCTTGTTTCCCTTTGAAATTCCTGTGTGGAAACCTACTTCCTAGTGTGACTATCGTCAGAGTGCTTGAGGAGGCAGCAAGAAGGGGCTCTATTCCAAGCAGAGTTGGCGCTCACTAGATGCCAAATCTGTTGCTGCCTAGATCTTGGGCTTCCTAGTCTCCAGAATTGTGAGTAACAATTAACAATTAACAAACTTCTGTTAACAATCTACTCACTCTCATGTATTTTGTTATAGCAGGGAAATGAAATGAGACAGTTCCTAAAGCTAAGCCAAACTCCTTTTGTTCACTACTTTTCCCTAGTAAAACATTAAAGAAGTACCAGAGTGTGCTTTCCCAGAATACACAGATTCTCAAACCCACAAATCATGGTCTTACTTCAGCACCTGGCTCCCTTAGTCAACCTGCCTTTGAAGAGACACCAGTGATTCTCACCACTGATTTTCTGTCTTTATATTTTATTTATTTTTTATTTTATGTGTTTGAGTGTATTGCCTGCATGCATGCAAGTGTACCTGTGTTGTGCAATGCCTGCAGAGGTCATAAGAGGGCATGGAATGCCCTGGAACTGGAGTTATAAATGGTTGGAGTCACCATATGGGTGCTAGGAATCGAACCTGGGTCCTGTGCAAGAGCAGCCGGTGCTCTCCAGCCCTCATTTTCTGTCTTTAACAAAGGAGCTGAAGTTGGTGCAGCCATGCTTTACAAATCTGAAGGATTCTGAGCTGGGTTAATCCTAGATGTATTCATTACAGCTGACAGGAATTTGAAAACATTGAAAACATTTCACTTAGCATTAAAAGACAGAGAAACACCTATTTTCCCACAACTTCACTTTTCAAAAAATCAAAACCTTTCTAGATTATACTATCGGATGTGGTGCTGGCATGAACAGGAGTTGCTGAGATATGGCCGGTGGGAAAAGTTGTGAAGCCACTTACAGATTTCCATCTTGTATTTTTAAAATGCATGAAATATCTATGCAATTTTACAACTTTATTATTCACAGAAACAAAGCAAACATTGTAGACAGGATAATGGGGAGGTCATACACTTTAGATAAGGTTCTAATTCTAGTTGCCCAATTAAGCAAATAAAAATAAAGGATGACAATTACATTTGAACTTCAGGATGGGATTTACTTGTAGCAAAAAGTTACTCTGAAAGTTTATCTTAAATTCAGATTTAACTGGAGTATCATATTTTATTAGAAAATTGCTTATGGAGTCTGTCATCTATTTCTAATGTCTGAACCAGACACTGCACATTATATCTAGGATTGCTATGCCATACTAGTCCACATGGCAAGCCCACAAACCGTAGTATAACTACCCAATGGATCCATCTATTTCCTATAATAAACTGAAAGGGCCAGGCTGGCAATGTGGCCCAGGAGCATGTGCTCAGCAGATGGAAGCCATAGGTCCTTTTCCCAGCACCAAAACCAAACAAGTCAACACAATAAATACATTTCTACACCAGAAAACTAAGCTAACAGTAAAGAATCAATGTTTCTATAGGAGATACTTAGTAACATCACTGCAGGAAAAGAGCAAGTGTCAGAGCACATGGAGGATGATGTTACTTTTGTTGTTGAAAGTTTTAAGGTATACAATGTCCTGGGAATTTGCTAGGGGAAAGCCTGGAGTTACACACACAAAACTGTTGACACTATTTAGCCCTGAGAAATGTGGTACAAAAAAAAAGTAAAAAGGAAACTATACTATTTGATTAGATGATTTTTTTGGTTTGAATTTTATTTCAAACAGTATAAAGTACTGTTTGTCTTAAACTAAATCTTGACAAACTGGATCATGGTAGAAATCAAATATGCATGCATGCAAAGACATATTTGGCTCCAAGGCTTTTAGAATCACAGATAAACAGTGCTTATCAAAACGAAAAACTCCACAACTTTCAACTTTGTAATACTGATAAAGATATACATTAACAATTTTTTAAAATGTATGTGTATGTGTATCTTGCCTACATGTATATAAGTGCGCCGGTGTGTGCAATGACAGAGAAGGTCAGAGGAGGACATCGGATTTCCCTGGAACTGGAATTACAGTGGTTGTTTGGTGAACTAAACCCAGTTCCTCTGCAAGAGCAGGCTGTACTCCTAACTGCTGAGTCACCTCTCTAGCCTCACTAAAGATATTTTTTAAAGAGAATCCTGGAGCAGAATACAGAGCTCCCCAAATGACTGATAAGACGGAAACATTTTATAGCCTCTACCATATATAAGCTTTCCAAGAGAGCACACTAGCAATTTGGGTATGTGCAGTGATTAGGGAAGAGATGTTGAATATCTACCATGCACTACTGGTTCTCAAATTCTAATGTGCCCAAGTATTGTGGTAGACAGAATAAGGCTTTCCATCCAGAATATCCATGTTCCAATCCCTGAAGCCTATGAATATACCACTTTACATTCAAAAGTAATTTTCTGGATTACCCAGTTGGACTCAATCTAATCACAAATGTCCTTATGAAAGACAGAGAGAAAGCTAAAGGAGAGGAGATGCTGCACTGCTGACTCTGAAGATGCAGGGCCACAATCAAGACATCTGGGACACTCTAGAAGATGAACAGTTACTGAAACAGACTTTACTCAAGAGCCATCAGAACGTGGCCCTGTGGGCTCACTGCAGACCTCTTGCCTACAGAACTGTGAGGCAATAAGTTAGTGTTGCTAAAACAACAAAGGTGTGGCAATGTCACAGTGAGAAATAGATCTAACGTACTTACAACCTTAAGACTTTGTAAAAAATGTTTATTCACAGATCCAAGTTCCAGAGGCTCTGGCTCAGGTAGTCTGCATGTATAACAATTCTGTGACACTCATGCAATGGCCTGCAAGCCACACTTGAATAAGCAATGTATTCTATCATAAGGGCTGAACACTAGCAGAATATTCAGCGTATAGGATTTGACCTGTGGAATGCTGAAGTAATAAGAAAATACACAAAAAGGAGAATACTGACATATGTAAGATATATAAAATCTAAATATTCCTGAAAGATAAAAAGTAAAAGATGAAGGCAGGAGTATAACTCTGAAGTGCTTGCCTAGACAGTACATGGCCCTGGACTTGATTCCTAGCACGGAGTAAACTACCACCATCTCAAAGATTAAATGAAGAGAATCTATTCACACTGGTAAAATAAACCGTGTTAATGCAAAAATGTATGATTTTTCTAATAATCAAGAAATGAAAATCCATTTCACATCCAACAAAGTAGGAGAAGTTTCTAGACGTTTGAAAAAAAATTACCTAAGGAAAATGGTTTAAGTTAGATTCATACAAGGAAACACTATGCAGCCAAAATCCAAGGAAGCAGACTCTGAGACAGAATAATTACAAGTCTCACTCAGCAAAATGCACAACAAGGGCCACTGAGTTAAGGAGGAGCACATACAATTTTGTATTTCTTATGATTTTTCAGTGATGTCTAAACATACGTTAAACATAGTGGCTCATGCCTATAATCCCAGCACTTGGCAGGTAGGGGCAGGAAGATCAGGAATTCAAGGCCAGCTACAGCTGGTTACTGTAGCATCTCTCTCTCTCTCTCTCTCTCTCTCTCACACACACACACACACACACACACACACACACACACACAGACAAATACACACACACACGCAAAAGCAGCATCAAGAATAAGAATATAAAATTAAAAGAAGTTTGCTAAAGTTTCAGGATTAAGAAACTATATTACAAATGCTTGTATTTCACTTCTTAAACACAAAAGCACAGCACTCTTGATAAAGACAGGGAGATTAAAAGTACAGCATTTGTGCTTTAATTTTCACCATCATTTCCTAAATGAAAGGCATTTAAGAACAAACGTTGGAAGGCATGAAACAATGGAGAACATGGCCTGCCTCTGCTGCGGTTCAGGAAAATAACCACAGAGAGGAGCGGAGCGGGAAGCTTCTGTACCTGAGGCCTGTGAGCGCACCTCCGAGCCCTGTCGCCCTCCCTACGCACAGCCCTCTACCCTATCTACCTTCCTAAGGGCAATGACAGGCAGGGTGGAGAATGAGTTCCACAAAATGGAAAGCTACCAATTCTGAAATGACAGAGCAACGAATCAGAAGTGCATAAGAGCCAGTTTTATGAGAGGAAATGACAGCATTCAGAAAGAGGAACCCCAGAATCCTCCAGTTTTTCAACCACACGAGGCAGGCCAGGTCATCCTTGTAACCATTCGTTCATTCAAGGGGAGCCATTTCATTGATGCTGATACAAAGGCATGGGGATCAATTATTTAGAATGGAAAATTATAGCTTAATTATAAGTGTCTTTTGTAAAGCTATCACCTTATTATAAGGTTGGTAAGAACAGAAACAATACTTTCTCTAGTTTTCCCCTCAAAGGCAGTTCTAAACTGCTCTGTCTTCCCTTTTGAATGGTGACTCTGCCAGGGGCTGGATCCTTTGATAAAGACAACAATCAAACCCTGGCATTTAATGCCAAAATGATGCTTTTAATCAATGTTTTATTGGATGACTGTATAATCAACTTTAGGCAGCCAAGTATAGAATATTTCCTAGAAATATTCCAGATTAAACTGGTTTGAGTTCAGCCAATTCAGACACAATTAGAATTATAGTCAACTAAGCATAGCTATTATGATTAAGCAGTTATTTACTGTTCATCAGTCTGAAATATATCTAGAAGATAAATTCACCAATCTGCTTACATTCCATACTCCATTCCTATCCTGAGATCTTTTCCCTTAAGGTTTTTTCTTTTTTTTTTGATACAGGGTCTCATGTAGCCCTGGCTGCTCCTAAACTTGTTGTATAGCTGAGAATGACCCTGAACTTTACCTTCCACCTTCTGTGATTACAGGTCTGTGATATCACGGCTGGCCTCTCCCTATATTTTCCCAGCTACATAACACATCAGTATTTATAGTTCTAGATCTTGAGATTCACAGCTCTCAACAAAATAAAAGCCATGTGAAAAAAGTGTTCAGCAACTTGAAAAAAGTATGGAAAATGCTGCTCGAGAGCCACGAGTCGGGGACCTCAAGTTCTGTTTCATAATTCTCGCACAGGTCCGTGGGTCAAACTCTCTGACCCCAAGCCAACTCATTTGACAACAAAGGTGTGTGAAATCAGGTGGCTCCTTCCAATTTCAGTCATTTGATTCTACATGTCCAAGTTTTCTAATTATACATACTATCATTCCATTTGTTGTTAATACCACTTTGGCCATAGGCACAGGCTGAACCTATATCTAGCCTGCCACAGCAAACTAAAAATAATCATGAGGGTATTGGTTGAAGTACTAACCTTGTCTCAACTACAGTGGCTTGCGTTTTGTGGTTTGAAACCTTAGAATGATCTACGCCTCCTTCCCATTTCTGTCCCCAGGCTACCACTCGTGTGGTAACATCTGACTGCTGTACTTCGCAGTTCCCCACATCTGACCCTTGACCGTTTTCAGGATGGTTGGAGCACCATATATCTTAAGGGGAAAATGAGACATGAAGTGAAAGTCAAAACCCCTACCCTCCCTTTAATCTGTTTACTATTTTATTTTACTTTTTCTTTTTTTTTTTGAGACAGGGTTTCATTATGTAGCCCTTGCTGACCTAGAACTCACTATGTAGACCAGGCTGGCCCAGAACTCACAGAGTTCCTCTTGCCTCTGCCTCCTGAGTGCTGGGATTGGAGGTATGTGCCACCACACCCCAACCTACCTACTCTTTTATACCTCATCTTCCCTCACTCCCCTGTGGGCCAAACTTAGTTTGTCTCCTAGGGCCACCTCAATCACGGAACTGCTCCTGTTTCCAGCACTCCCTCCTGAAGGCCTCAGGGAAGCTATGTCATGGGGAACTTTGCAGTCAGAAGGTGATTCACCTTCCTGTGCTTCAGGGGACCGTGCCAGTTCTCTTGAGACTCTTATCCTGCTTTCTTCAGACACATCACGAATTTACCAGTGGTTCCCAAAAATTATAGCTAGTGACTCAGAACCACTTCAACTGATGTTTTAAAAACCAGGAAGGTTTAAATCTCATGCATGCAAGCCTTTGAAACAGTCCTTGGTAGAGTTCTAAAATGTCATCAAGTTCCTAAGTACATCTATATGGGTATTCAATCCGAGTTTTGATAGCTGCTCTATTATAAAAGGATTTTCCCATTACATCTTCTAACATAATTTCTAATCTTATGAAAGGAAAAAATCACTTCATCATATTCTACAAATTAGACAATGAGCTGGTGTTCTAGTTTGCTTTCAATTGCTGTGACAAAACACTCTGACCAATACCAACTTGGGGAGGAAAGGGTTTATTTATCTTACATCTCCTAGGTCACAGTTCACCACTGAGGGAACTCAAGGTAGGAACTCAGGGCAGGAACCTGGAGGCAGGAGCTGAAGCACAGGCCATGGAGGAACACTGCTTTCTGGCTTGGTCCTCTGACCCATGCACAGCCTGCTTTCTTATACAATAGAGAACAACCTGCCCAGGGGTGGCACCACCCACAATGGAATGGATTCTTCCATATCACTCAACAATCAAGAAAATACCCAAGAACATGGCCAAAGGTCAGTCCAATGAAGGCAATTCCCTAACTGAGGCTACCTCAACACAGGTGTGCCAAGTTGACACTTAAAGCTATCTATCAGAGAGCACACACCTCTGACTCCAGCACTGGGGAGGCTGAATCAGGAAGATAGCCAGAGTTTAAGGCTAGTTAGGGCTACATAATGAGACCTGCCTCAAAAGATAGAAAGGGTATGCGACAATCAGATGGTCTCTATTTCAACTCGAGAACACAATCCTTCTTTAGGTCTCTTCACATCTCATCTAAACTCTCTGTCCTCTTCTGCAATGTTTACTGATTTTAGAAGGGCTTATTGTACCTTACATCGTCCTTCCTAAAGTTTAGCACAAATTAGACACATCTTTATTTGAAGCTCCATGAAAACAAGGCCAATAATCTGTGTGTGTGTAGGGGCGGGGAGTGTAGTGTGATGTGCTGTGTGTAGTGCGTGTATATGGTACACGTGTGTGTTGTGTATGTATGGTGTGTGTGTGTGTGTGTAGTGCATGTGGAGGTCATATAAGGACGGCTGTGTGGAGTCAGTTCTCTCCTTTTACCACCTTTACATGGGTTCTGGAGATCAAACTCAGGTTGTAAAGCTTGTGTGACAAGTATTTTACCTGCTGAGCCATCTCGCCAGTCAGAGACTTAGTCTTACCAACTGCCTTATCCTCAAACAGTGTTTGAGGGGAACAGACACTGGAATGAACATTCAGTGTCGTCTCCTGCTTTGTTCTTATTTTCAGCTTATTTCTGGTTTAAGTGATAAAAGTTCCCTATCTGCCTTTCAAAATAACGAGTAGCTTATAATCTATTAAGAGCCAACTATTTCCTATCTTATCAATGTATTTCTCTTCAATGGGACAAAGACACATTCATTTTAAAATAAGCAAACTGCTTCAGGCAGTCACTCATGGAGTCTCTTAATATAAGCACAAGGTGTTCAAATCCATTGAAAATGAAAAGGCATTCCGAGCTCTACTTTCCATACTGATGCCTGGAAATTTCTAGGCCTCGGTACCTTTTATGGGTTGACAGATCCCCCAGAATCCCAGAATGCTTATGTAAGGAGTTGGGGGTGTGCAAGTCTCCAAGAAAACCTCCAAACTCTAAGTAACTTGAAAGATCTACCAGAAGACCAGAGTAGAAAACGAGATGTACTTGATATTTAGGTGTCAAAAACTGTCAGTGAAATTCAGCTCTTCTCTGCAAAGGCAGAGTGAAGTCAACACCAACATTCTCCAGGGGGCGGAGCAAGCCACCATCACCACCCAGAAGTGGGCGGGGCAAGCCACATCCCTGGGGATTTCAGTCTTGTAGGAATAACTGGGATTGATTTCTTTTGTGGGATGTGATGAGAGAAAGCTGGGCACATCAAAGCACCTGAGAACAGTTAGATCTGAAGTCCCCGGAGGGAGGACATCTTCCTAGGAGTGACAGCTAGTGTCACTTCAGAATTCCCAGGTGTCCTCTCCTTTTGCTTCCTGAAAGTCCAGGCTGCAGAATGAATGCTTTCAGTCAGTTTTTTGGCCACAAACTCAGGGCCCGACAGTTCTTACTGCCTTCTACCTGCGATGACCCGCTTTAACTTCACTTCTCTGTGCTCAGTGTAAAGCATCAGCCGCAATTCATCACTGTCTCGGGGCCTGAAACACCCGAATAGAACATACTGTCCTTATCACTGTCCTTCGCGGAAGCATTCCCAGATCCACAGTCCATGCTCAGGGACAGTCGCAGAGAGAAGCTTGCCACTCAAGAAAGCAAAGGCCACACTCTCAAAACTGCGTGTTCTAGATTTAGCTGAGAGCTCAGAGGACTCCACTAAAAAGGCAGGCATCTGCTATTTTAGTGCTGTTTTGCTTTGTTGCAGCCTTACTAATCCCAGATAACTGGCACATAACTTTCCAAAATTATCCTTAAGCCTAACCTAATTTAGTCTTGCATTTTTACCTCGTGGGAATATGGTTACAACATAGGCTGCCCCAAAACACACTCTGTCCTTTCAACCTCCGTCTCTCCGCCACGTGCGTGACCCTCGCTCCTCTGCACTCTTGGTATTCATATTTTCCACTGAGTGTGTGTTTGTGTGTGTGAAACCTAAAACTCTTGGAGAAATAGAAAGATGATGGGAGGCAGATGTGTTTTTAATTAGGACTTTAGAAACTTGAGCACACACACAGCAACACTGGCTCAGTTAGACCGTTTCAAAAACGATGGAAGAAAGTGGAGTTCACACAGTGGGCTGCTGTTTCTAGACTAGAATGTTTTTTTGCAAGCCCAGATGGTGGCCTGAGGCCAGAGTCAAAGCCTTCAGGTGTCCTCCAGTCTCAATCTACAGCTTAGAGACATGGACACTGTGTTCAGGCTGGTTTTCTTGTGCTTAGTTCTTTGTCAGAAGCCCATCTAATACAGAAGTCAGTGTGGGACACTGGGTTCCTTCGAGAACAGTCACTTCCGAGTGCATATGGGCCCACTTATCATCTCCTTTGAGGCTAAAAAGAAGCCAGCACCAGAGTTCACAAGATAATTATTTTGCTTACAAGCATATGTTGACATTCTTAGTCAATTTTTTATTTTTATGTTTTCTTTGAGACAGGGTCTCACTATGCAGCCCTGGCTGGCCCAGAACTCTCTACAGACCAATTTGGTCTCAAACTCACAGAGATCCACCTACCTCTGGCTCCCCAGTGCTGGGATTAAAGGTGTGCACCACCAGCCTTATCCAGTCTTTTAAATCTGAATTTTGTGTCTGTATGTGTATAATGTGAGTGTGGATGTGTGCATACCATGGCACGCATGTAGAAGTCAGATGATAATCTGGGTGTCAGTCCTCACCTTTCACCTTCCTCTTCTGTTGTTCACAGCTGTGTATACCAGGCTAGTTGGCCCAGAAATCTGCCTCCCATCTTGCAGTAGAAGCACAGGGTTACAAACATGCACTACTGTGCCCCGCTTTACATGGGTTCTGGGGATTCAAACTCAGGTCCTCATGTCTAAGTGGCAAGTGTTTTACCCTCTGAGACACCTTCCCCCCACCCCCAGCATTCTTTTGTTTTTTTTTCTTAAGACAGGCTCTCAAGTTGCCCAGGCTGGCCATGAACTCTCTATGTACTCAAAGATGACCTTCAAGTCCTGATCCTATGCCTCCATCTCTGAGTGCAGAGACTACAAGTGTACCACCCACGTATGGATTTATTTTTGTTATTTTGTTTTGTTCTTTGAGACGGGGTCTTGTTACGTAGCTCTACCTAGCTGATCTGATACTAGCTGGACAGCTCAGGCTGATGTTGAACTTGTGGTAATCTTCCTGTTCTAGCTTCCAAAATGCTGGGATTACAGCTGTGTGCCACCAAGTTCTGCTTCAAGTTTTTAAAAATTAGTAGTTTTTAGATTCTGACTAAAAAATAAAATGCTTCACAAAACTTTCTAACCTTAAAGAATGTATGAACTGCTGGATATTTTCTGTAAAGTTATGTGTGTACATAATACAGGTATACATATTTTTCCCAGGAAGAAGGTTGACACCTTTCAACAAACTCTCCAAAAGGTCAGTACAAGACATATCAAACAGTCACTTTCAGTGAATGGGGGGGGGGGGGGTTGTTTCAGAGACAAGTGATTCAGAGTGAGTGCACATTGTCCCAAACACACACTGAAGTGCAGGCAAGTCAGGAATCACTCTCTTTAAGGGTTCTGTTCCCTTTCTGTCAACTGTGAGGTAACTTGTGGGACCTGTGCAGACAGCACCCTAACAGTGCCACTCAGCACAGTTTACAACAAGTTCAGCAAGTTTACATTTGGGGGATTTATTAGGATGAGTTGACACTGGGCCTCATCTAGCAGTTTTTTTCACTGAGCCCCCATCATCACCCTGAAACCACACTACACTGATGAGGAAGCCTCGGTGCCAGCATGTGAAAGGGTGTTCGGTGTCCACAGAGGCAGGTCATATAGATCTCGAGCTTCAACAAAGCAAAGCAACCTCAAAATTCGAAAAGAGGCTGAGTTGTTACCATCACTACTATTACTATTTGACACAGTGCCTCACTGTATAGTTTGGGCTGGCACGGAATTCACAATCCTCCTGCCTCAGCCTACCCAGCATTCAACTCAAATTTTAATGCCACATATGCAGCAAAACAATTTAAAGAAGAGGGACACTCATTAAGTGATTGCCTAGTTTCCCTCTCACACACTGGACGACATGAGAACGAGCAAAATCTGACGCCTGATTTTAAGCGTAGACCTGACCATTTTGTATACTCTTGCCTACTTCCTGTAATTTGTAATTTTATTGCCTTCTTGTGTACCATAAACCTTATTTCCTTTGATGTTCAGAATCTCTGAGTGAGGACTGAAAAAGGAAGATAATTCCAGGTTCCTAAACCAACAGTCCTGTGCTGTTTCAAAATCAGACCTTGGCACAAAGGATTACATAACCAGACCCAATTAATATCCCTAACAACAATGTTTTCACAACTCAAGCCTTCGACTTCAAATAGTGACATCTGAAGACTAAAATAAAGATATACTGTATTTGCAAAAGCAATGAAGTGCCTATAACAGCAACACTGATCTGTGAAACTGCCTGAGCACAGCCTGATGCTGTGGTGCTGTAGTCCAGTCCCACTATCTTGGGAGGTTGAGGAAGGAGGGTCACCCGAGCTTGGGGGTTTGAGAACCAGCTTAGAAATAGAATGAGACATTGTCTCAAAAGAAAGAAAAGAAACAAGAAAAATATTTTAAAAAAAGAAGAGAAAGGGAAAGAGGGAGAGAAGTAGGGAGAAAGATAATGCACGACAAAGTAAGTCAAGTTCAACTACCCTGTCCGGATGACTATGAGAAACTGATCTTCCTTAGATTCAGGCTACAGGTAAGTACTAAATTTCCACAAGGAATAGTTGAACATCCTACACAGCTTATGGTGGACCTTTAAAGAACTAAGCATCAAACGTCTGTGATAATGATTGAAGCAGAAATGATTTTTGAAAATATTTCACCACCTGGATAACAAAACAAAACAAACAAAACAAACCCCCAACCCAGACTGTTATCCTTTCCCATCATGAAGTTTTCAATCATAGAAATTAGGAACCTGGCTGAGGAAGTTGCTCAGTGACAGAGCACTTGCCTAGACACCCAAGCCCCTGGGCTCAATTCCCAGCATCACGACCCCCGCCCGCCAACAACAAAAAAGAAACCACAGAACAGAATTTAGGAACTGCAGATGAGATAGTATTTATATATTATATCCTAGAAATTTCAAAATATATAGCAAGTTTTTACATCACTATATCTGATAAATATAGAATTTGTGTTTCCTTTATCAAGCAAAATACAAAAGTATACAGCCAATTTACAGATCTGACACAGAAGATAAAAGTTCTGTTGTCAAATAAAATAATGTAGAGTTGAACTAGCTAGCAATGTACTCTAACGACCAGTCTATCACACCAAGATTCTGACATTGAACAGTTCACAGATGCTCTGGTGTAGAAAGCATTTTGAGAGACTAAGCAAGGAATGGGTGGATGGTTCTGCCAAGAATATTCCTACTGAGTGCACGGCTGGGCCGGGGTGATGACAGGACATCGCCTTTTCGGCAGTCTGTGTTCTTCCAGATTTGTAGCACATGAAGACAGCCCTGCACCTAGAAGTTCTGTTAATTCCTATGAAATGGACCAAAAGGAAATGGACAGCAAAACATCTTAGGTAAAACTGTGGCTTTTGTGATTGTATAACTGCAAAATAGAATGAGTAATTGGTAAGAATGAGCCCCTAAAGGGAAATCAGACTGACTTCATGTGGGCACTTTTTACAAATCAAAAAAAAGCACAGGATCTTACTGTATAGCCCAGGCTGATCTCCAATTTGTAATCCTCCTGCATCAGCTTCCCAAATGTTGGGAATGTGTTATCATACCCAGCAAGTCTTTCTAACTTGACATAATTACACAATTATGCATTGTTAAAAATAAGCATTAAGAGGCACAAAAGCATGGATATATTTTGAGTTGTGTACAAAGAAAAGAAACAACTTTTCTTTATTTATCAAAAAGGCTAACACTGGCTTTCTAATTACAAGTACTTTTTGAAAAGAACAAAACCAACCCTATTTCAAAGAATAACATGTATAAAGATAAAGAAATCCTAATATTAACTTTGAACTTTAACTTTATTTATTAGACATAAGTCACTGCAGGAACTGAAAAGGTACAACTTAGGAAACCAAGTGAGTAAAAGAGAACTTGAGGACTGGTAAGGTAGCTCAGATGTAGAGTATGTGCCCAGTATGTGCAAGGCTGGGGTTTGATCCCTACTACCACAAAACAAAGCAACAAAAACCTGCCACATTAGCTACAGCTCAGCACTGATCATTCATAAAGTGGAAAATATGCTAATTAATCTGTTCTGCTTTAATTAGCTTAAAAGAATCATTAGCTACATCAGTTATGTAAACTCTAATTTCACAGAGCTTGAAAAACCCCTTGTTTCCCAAAAATACTTGAAGATTTATATAACCTGTGAAGACAGACCAGCTTTTTTCAGAGCCCATAGAAACAAACTGCACCCTATGTCCTGTTCAATTACAGAACCAGTGTGGTTTCAATTAATAAAAATTTACTGCTTTTGCAGCACTAGCTCTTAGATGTGGAACTATACTTTGGAGGCCAACTGTAGTTTTTAAATCCCATTTTAAACATCTGTGGTACATCGCCTTCAAAATCACTTGCTCTCTATTTTCCAGATGGACATTTAAAAGGCTCACTGCTGATGACATTACTGTCTTCTATCTGAACTAAACAGAACTAGTCAACAGATCCATTAATTCAGAGGCTGTGCAATCTCAGGAAATATCTACAGTGCATATGAACAGGCAGGCATCCATCCCTTCATGTCAAAACCCACTATGCTAATTCTTTACAACCTGGGTCACGCTCAGAAATAATTCGATTAAACATATATGATTTATTTGCAAAACATTCTTAATAGCTTTTATCTTAAAATATCTTTTGCTGGTACATACAGTTGACACTCCACACTAACCCCATTCCCTCCGTGACATTTTCAGTTCTATCCAGTTTCCTCATTAAAGTGAGCACATTGTATCTGGCTTTTTTTCTTCCCACTCATTGTTCAGATTAGCATTTTAAGAATCTTCTAGGCAATGCTGTTCAAAGAAAACAATCAAAGGACAATACCCTGTGTCCTATGATTTTCAAAGTCCAATCAAATTCCTGAACCTGTTTGTTAAAATCCCAGTAAAGCCAGCACTTCAATGATCAACACCACTGAAAACTGGACGCTTGACAACAAAGCTGCTCAAAACACCTCGTTACACACCTTGTCTGCCGAGCCCTTTGTTTCCACTGAAAACCATACTGGAATCCTCCGGGCTGTCAGTAGCTACACTGTCAGTCACTGAGGGATCCAGATGCGGGCAGCGGTGGAGAGCAAGCCTGGGCACTGCCGAACTGCCCTCAGCAGCAGCTCACAAAGGCAGCAGAGCAGGGCGCACATAGCAACAGCGCTCTCAGCTGATTGGACGGGGTGTGCTCCCGCTTCCTGTCTGCTTGGCAGCGCTGTCTTGTTTTCTTTGCTCCTCTTACGAACTCAGCTGTGTTTAGGCAACTTGAAAGGAAAGAACAGTGAGCTGTCAATCACCGGGTCTCCTGCACAAGCTCCTAACACGTGTACTACTAACTGCCTTTAAAAGACAGAGAAGTGTGTAAGGTAAAATCTGATTTCACTTAGTGCTGCACAGAAAACCAAGGACAAAGCTGAGCAGTGAAGGGATCCTTTATCACCTCATATTTCAGGTAAATCAGGTTCTAACCAAGTGAAACCCTCCAAAAATGTGCAAATACAGAAACATATTGCTATCAGAATTCAGCATCAACCTGTACCTCCCTACAGCTATGAACTTGAACTACAAATCCTATGAAGGCAGGAACAGGGAGGTCCTGGCCTCTTTGCTCATAGGTCCACAGTGCTTTACAAGAGGCAAGAACAGGACAGCAGATTGATCAGAAAGATTGAAGGAGAAACAATCAAGTTAGCGAACCTTGACAATGTAAGACACAGGTATTTTCTGTGAAAGGTTCCTTGTTGCATAAAACAGTAACACTCAACTAAATTTACTTAGTTTTCTTTATCCTAAAATTACCTTGACGTGGAAACTATAGGTATTTTTCAGGTTTCCAGTACTGGGCCTCAGGACATTGGGTTGATACTGTCTCTACAAACATTAGCAATAGAAAAACCTCCTCAACTGACAAAACTGGGTGCTTTTTTTTGGTGGGGGTAGTGGGGAATGAACCCAGGGCCTGTGTTTGCTAGGCAAGCATTCTACCACGCTAAGCCGTGCCCACAGTCCCTATAAAGCTGCTGGGGAAAAAGTCGATTCAGGTAGCAGGGGATACACAGCTAAGAAGAATCAGAAACGTTTCAGAAATGTTTTCTTGACCAGCTCGACAACCAGGACACTAGGTTCTAAAGATAAAGCAACAAGACCTTAGTATTTGCATTCCTCCAGTGAATGCATTCTCCTCCATGGCAGCTCTGAGAGGTTTGTGGAGCAGGCTGGGCCTGCAGCATCAGAGCACAGTGTTTATCTCTCAGACCTTTGTTTATTGGGAATGTTTTGGGTGGGAGGGAGCAGCATGATGGAAACATTGGCTACTAAGCACTCCACAAACACCACCAGGCTGTTTGTACATAGGGGAAGCCACAAACAGCACTGCAGTTTCCCAACAGCCCCAGAATCCACAAGGTTACTAATCCCTTAGTTTCTGGGACCCCTAGGGTGCTATAGTACATAAGTAAATACAGCCTGAAGAGTTAAATCTAATCTTTGTTAGCTCCTGGAGTGGGCAGCGATAATGCTCCTGAACCTCTATAAGAAACAAAAATGCTAGGGAACATGAAATGAGCCCGTGACACAGGTAACCCAGGGAGTGGTACTGTAGAGGGGACAGACTGAACTGCTGAAAACAGGAACCTGCCATTTATGAACACATGAAACACAGACAGTCACTAAACCACTAAGAACATCAGTTCCCTCACCTGTGATGCTTCCTGATGAAGGCTGAGTCTCAGGCCCCCGCTTAGCACTTCACAAAGAATGTAAATAGTTGTTCACAAACACAAGTGCTTTATGGAGGTCTCTACCAAGGGCAGCACCATGTCTGCCTGTTCAGCTGCTCACCTAGCACCATGCCAATTTGAATCCCATGTCATTCAATTTGGTTCCAAAACTACCAGAGATGAGAACACATATGCATAGAAAGTATTATTTTTACTGCTCAAATGGGGAAATCAGCCCTGAAAGTTTATTTATTAAGTCAAACAGAATCACATTAAAATGTGGATTCATGAAATAATATTTCAAAATTAGTGTTTTCGTATTTTTCTAAAAACAGAAGAACCACATACAGTCCAGCTGAGCACAGTGCAGCACAACTGTAACCCTGGGGAGGGGGAGGCTGAGGCAGGAGGCTTTTGAGTTCTAGGCCTTCTTGGACTACACAATGAAACCCCATCTCAAAAATAAAAACAATACTAATAAGGTTGACTGGGAACATTTCCTCTCAGTTATAATTATTAAACATTTTAAACAAAGGCTACTGCTGTCATGTGCTCATTCATATCATAGTCTGGACTGACAGCACAAAAAGGGAATTTCTAAGCCAGGTATGGTGCATACCTGTAATCCCAGCACCGGAAAGGCTGAGACAGGAGGAGTCAAAGAGTTTGAGGCCAGCCTGGGCTACATACTGTTACATGGTTACATCGTTTTCTTTTCCAGAAAACAAAAACTAAACAACAAAAAAGGAGAACTCATAGAAAGAAATTAATTTAGTCATAATATGCAGTTACAAATTATATATTAGTAATTAGCAGGTACAAATTAGTAATCTATTACAAAAGATGTTCCACCTTGAAAATAAAAACCAACTAAGAGAATTAAATGTATTAAAATGTTTCATCTGGGCCTGGTATGGTGGCACATGCCTTTAATCCCAGCCTTTAGAAGGTAGAGGCAGGTGGATCTCTTGTGAGTTCAAGGCTAGCCTGGTCTACATAGTGAGTTCTAGGCCAGCTAGGGCTACAGGAGACTCTGTTTCAAAAAGACCAAAACAAACAACAACAACAACAATAAAACACTGCTGGTTTTCCAGTAAGTTTTGAATGGCATTTTATACATTTATGAAAGAGTTTTGTTTTCCCCTGGGTTGCTCATCTTAGCAAAAAACTACAATGGTGTGCTATAAAGCAATGGCACACTACAGGCTTGGCACATTTCAAGTCTGTAAGCTGAGAGTCTAAACACCAGGAGATTCTACACAAGTGCTGGCCACAGGCCCTCAATTCTTACCTCTCTCCCTGCACCCCGCCTAGCAAACTCTCTACATGGTCAAGTTCAAGAAATTACTTCTGTGACCCTAAAGTAAGGAAATAGATAGGAAAGCAGATATTTTGTGTTTTTAAAAACTATATATTCCAAATAGAAA
Organism: Eospalax fontanierii; assembly: GCA_035773235.1. Lineage (NCBI taxonomy): Eukaryota > Metazoa > Chordata > Mammalia > Rodentia > Spalacidae > Eospalax > Eospalax fontanierii. The sequence goes on from CM069549.1 coordinate 31,063,887, forward strand.
ATGTCCCAAAGCCAACTGTTTCAGATCATCTATGCTTTCTGGCCACAGAAATAATGGATAAGATACTGGAGATACAATCATGCAGTCCTTGATACTTTCAAACGAAAAGAAATATTGATTGTAGGAAAAAAAAGGACCTTTCAAATGTGTAAGTTAAGCAATATGCTGTATGTTCAACTGCTACCACATACATCTGTGTGTACTATGAAGCCAGGTGACATGCTAATCTGTGACATGCCCATTTCCTCTGACCCTCAGGCAATTATTACCCAATACCTGAAAAAACTGGCTTGTTATCTACCCAAGAAACCAGATTTGAGTGGATAAAGGCAGCTTTCAAATTTTAGGTCTGCCTGGATCAAATGCAGGTGCTTAAGTGACTGCTGTCTTCTCAGAACAGCTTTGTGTGTGTGGAACTGGAGATTGAACCTCTGGACTTGAACACTGTTAACAGTTGTAGAACAGCTAAGGCAGTTTTTAAAAATTATTAAAAAAACAAAACGTTATGCCTTTAGGACCATCCAGGGAGAGATGAAGATATAAGCCATATTCATTCCATTCACATGTGGACCCCAGGAAATCGTATTTGCTGAGACGATTGTTCAGTGGTTTAGGTGACCAAAGAGCAAGCCCAAAGTACTATGTTATTAAGGGCCAAAGCACATTTCTGATATTAGGACATTAAAAGTACCTAAGAGGCCTAATTAGCAGCCTCATCTCTGCAGAGCTTCGGGTTATGATGACCCAGATGAGCTGCAAGAGCAGCGCCTTCGGAGTCTTGTTTACAAAAATCTCAGATCTTGGAGGGAAGAAAATGTTCTAGCCTGGTTTTTTGGCACCATTCACACTACATTGTTTAAAATGAGCTAGAACAGGGGTTATTTTAATCTAAGCTACCGGACAAACACTTTGTCTAATAATATCTTGTACACACATCAGTCAGACTTAATAAGCATCAAGATCAGGTATAAGATTCATTTTTAATACCCTGTAGTACATGGAGAATCTCACCATTATTGAGTAAAATGTGTGTCATGTGCATATCGATCCTTTACTTCCTTAAAGACATGCTCTGGGATGTCAAGTACCCTGCTATTACAGAGAAGGCTCTATTCAAGTCAACTCTAAAAATCTAGGACCAATGAAGGTTTTTTCATGCTGATAAATCAACATTTTAGTGACAGTTTTACCATGGAGATAAAAAATCCCATATTTACTTGTCCTGACAAGTGTAACTTTGTAAACGATACTTTGAAAATTCAAAAACTTACCACACAAATTAAAGCAGCTGGTGGGTGACTTGGGGTATAACTCCAAGCCCTACGGACATGCCTAAGAGCCTCTCATTGGTGTATACACCAATACCTTTATGAACAGAGGCAGGAACCGACACAAAGCGTAAGGGGTGTTGCATTTTACATTTTGGAAATCTGGTAAGGTGGAACAGCTGTACAGATTGAATCAACCTCATGAATCTTTGAGAAGGACTTCATAAGCCTAGGTGTGGTGGCATACACTTAAAATCCCAGCACTAGCAAGACAGGAAGATAGGACAAACAGTTTGAGCCAGCCTGGAGGACACACCAAGCTCCAGGGTAGACTGGCCTACACAGAAAATTCCTTTCTCAAAAACCAGGGATGGGAATAGGTGTAATTCAGTAGCAGAATACTTTCCTGGCACACAAAGCCCTGTGTTCCATCCCCTGCACTGCACTGCGCTGCCATAAATAAACAAAGGGTACTGGAGAGATGGCTCAGCGGTTAAGAGCACCAGCTGCAGAGGACCTGGGTTCAATTCCCACATGGTGGCTAACAACCATCTGTAATTCCAGTTCCAGGAGAATCTGATACCTTCTTCTGACTCCACAGGCATTGCACAACATGGGTTCACTTATACACATGTGGGCAATACACTCATACACATAAAATAAAAAATAAATAGCTGGGCATGATGACACATGTCTTTAATCCCAGTACTTGAAAGGCAGGAGCAGGTGGATCTTTGAGAATTTAAGGCCAGCCCAGTCTACATAGTGAGTTCCAGGACAGCTGGGGTTACAACGAGACCCTGTCTCAAATAAAAAGTCAAACAAACCAACAAATAAAAAGCATACACAGAGCAGGTACTGGGGCTAATATGCTAAAAAATGATGAAGAGATTGAAATGGCCATTTTCGTTTAAGATTTATTTTTATTATTTATGTGTATACATGTGCATTTGTATATGTATGCCGCATGTGTGCAGGTACTTGCAGAGGCCAGAAGAGGGCATCAGATCCCCTGGAGCCGGAGCTCCTGGCAGTTGTGAGCCACCCTATATGGTACATGGGAACTGAAGTCTGGTCCTATGGGAGAGCGGCAAGTGCTCCTAATCACGGAGGCATCTCTCCAGCTCCACTGCTTTTTTTAAAATCTATTTTTATGTATATGAATATTTGTAAGAACAATATATGTGTGTAATGCTCACAGAGGTCAGAAGATGGTGTCAGATCCCCTGGAACTATAACCACTAGTGGAAAGATAGTCTCCTTGGACTCACAGATGTTTAGAAAGCCTAAGGATTCAGGGTGCAGAGGCTATAATTACTGAACATGGATTTCTGTGTAGAGGGAAACAAGAGTCTTTTCCTCATACAGATCCTTTACCCGAAGCTCTCCATTCCATGCAGTTTCAGTTTACCAAGTACACAGCAGGCACTGCTAATGCTTGAATCACTTGTAAGTCACATTTCAACATGCAGGTTTTAAGCTGTACTATCTGGAGGGGAAAAGCAATAAGTCCGTACAAACAGTCCTCAGTGGAAGCCTGTACTTATTGTGAATAAAGTTCCAATCCTCAATCTCAGAAGCAAAGTAAAACATCCAACTCCCCCATTGAAGCAAAGAATATTTTAGACCATCACAAACAGAAAGGAAGAGTAGAGAACTGACACGGTGCCACATGACCAGAATCCCAGCAAAGAGAGAAGCTGAGGCTGGAGGACCGTGAGTTCCAACCCAACCTGCGCAACAGAGAGAAACCCTGTCTGGGGTGGGGGTGGGGGTGGGGATGACAGAGGTGGGAAGGGAGGGGGAGAAATGAAAAGAAAGAAAGGGAGAGGAAGGAGAAAGAGGAGGGAGAAGGAAGAAGAGAGGAGAGCACAGGGATGCTGGGTCAGCACCCATTACCGGATGACTCCACCTCTGGATGGCTCCCTTGGCTCCATCTCTTCCCACCAAAGTTCTGGATTTGTCCAGCCTTGGAAGGAGGTCACCAGGGCTTTCTTTCCACTGCTACTGTTCATCAGGACTCTCCCAACACCCATATGCCAAGCACAGCAGGTGCTTGGTGAACAGTTGTTGCCAAAAACGATTTACTGTATGTACTGATTCTAAATTGTTAAGTCACATTAATGCAACTACACAATCACTAACTAAACACTTATTACAGAAGGAACTATTCATAAAATTTCAGATTACTTTGAGTGGGAACATGTCAAAAATCGTGTAATACAAGTTATAAAAGACAAGGTTTGAGTGCCCCAGAAAGACAACCAAAGAGCTAACAAATAAAGCTCACTGTCTGAAAAGTGACACATGCAGGTGAAAGAAGAACACTGTGAAACTGCATTGGGCACGGGGGTGAGAGGCATAAACCAGGGCATCGCTTGTGGCATTTAATGCATACCATCCCTCCAGGACACAGTTAGAGACATAAAGTTAGATATTGTAATCTGGTGAGGTTTTCATTTTATAACTTATTATGAACTATTTCTGAAATTACTTGAAATACTTTATAAAGCTGTGCTAATATTTTCAAGTTCCTTTTTTAGTTTTATATTTTATTATTTTTATGTGTATGAGTGTATTGTCTGCATGTGTGTAAGTGTACGTGTGTCGTGGGATGCCGTCGGAAGTCAGAAGAGGGTGTTGAATTTCCCCAGAACTGGAGTTATGAATGGTTGTTAGCTGCCATGTGGTTGTTGGGACTTGAACCAAGGTCCTCTGCCAGAACAGTCACTGCTCTTAATTGCTGAGCCATCTTTCCAGCCCTTCAGGTTTTTTTTTTTTTAAGCACCATATGAATAGCCAGGTATGATGGTACAGCCAGCACTTGGGAGGTAGAATTAGGAGAATCAGGAGGTCAAGGTCATTCTAGGCTACATTATAGGGAGTTCAAGGCCAACATGGGCTACACAAGACTGTCTCTCTCTCTCTCTCTCTCTCTCTCTCTCTCTCTCTCTCTCTCTCTCACACACACACACACATACACACACTCCAAACCAACAGAAAATAAAACAAAAACCTTAATGCACCCTAGCTTACTCCTGTCAAAAATGATCAAAAGTCCTCATCTCTAAGGCACTGGTGTTTATTAAACATGCAAGAGACATGTAAATGTTTTTAAAACACCTTATAAATTCAGTTCTGTGGCAACATCGTGACAGGAATGAGGAACACGGCACGGGGGCCAGGTGTACTCCCTGCCCTTGAAGAGTACTCTGATAAAGGAGACAGGCTGATGGACCGAGGAAATGGAGGCCAGTACCTGGTCTTTCTCTGTTTCAGAGTATGCCGGGGCTTTTTCTACACTAACGATCTTTGCACATGGCGCTCCCTTGCCTGGAACATCTCCCTCATCCTTGTACAGTCAGCTTCCTCTTGTCTTCTGCTCACTTTCTCAGAGAGCTCTTACCCAAGCACTTCAAAGAGGCCTTCTCTCTGATCTCCCTCATTGCTCTTGGCTTTGTAGGTTTCTTTCAGAGCATTTGGAATATGTGTTTATCTTACGTATTAAAGTAATACTGGACTCGAGAGAAGGCTCAGTGGTTAAGAATGCTTGCTGCTCTTACAAAGGACCCAGGTTCTGCTCCCAGCAACCACACTGGAAGGGTCACAACCACCTATAACTCCAGCTCCTGGGGATTCAATGCACCTGCATGCATGTAGCTTACAAACACATAGATGTATGCATAAATAAAATATTTTTTTGAGACAGGGCCTCCTTATGCAGCAGTGGCTAGCTTGGAACTGACTATGTAGACTATGCTAGACTTAAGCTTACAGAAATCCATCTGTCTCTATGCTTTCTGAGTTCCGGGATTAAAGGTGTACCACCATGACTGCCCCCCCCCCAATTTTTTTAAAAGATGCTAGGGGCTAGAGATATGGCTCAGTGGTTAAGAGGGCTGATTGCTCTAGTAAAGGACCCAGGTTCGATTCCCAGCAGCAACATGGAAACTAACAACCATCCATAACTCCAGTTCCAGGTGATTTGATGCCCTCTTCTGATCTCAAAGGCATGGCATGACATGGGTGCACCTACCTACCTACATGCAGTCAATACACTCATCACATGAAATAAAAATAATAAACAGCCTGGTGTGGCGGTGCATGCCTTTAGTCCCAGCACTTGGGACGCAGATGCAGCAAATCTTTGTGAGTTCAAGGACAGCCTGGTTTACATAGTGAGTTCTAGGACAGCTGGGGCTACAGGGAGACCCTGTCTCAAAAAGACATTAAGAACAAGAAGGAGGAGGAGGAAGAGGAGGAGGAAGAGGAGGAGGAGGAGAAGGAATAAAAAATTACATAAAAAGAGATGCTAACATATGTGCATCAACAGACAACAGCTCTGAATATTATTTAGCATCAAATCATGGTCTAAGCACTTTCCATGATTACCTCTGCTGATGTTTCAACAGCCTTGTGAACAGGTGTTAGAGACAGTACAATAAATACTGGACAGGTAAGAAGTCTGTGACCAACTTTCATGCTTGGATAAGTTACTTCTTTTCTCTGAGCCTCCTGTTTTCAATTGTGAAAGGGAAAGAGTCTCTCATTCTCCAAGGACCCTCCCACCTGAAGTCTAGCAGCAGAATGATACCGAGAGTAATTTCAGAAAAACAAAAGCACTTTCAGGGACTGAGATCTTCATAATGGAATTTAATCTCTTCCACTATGTATGTAACCTGGGAATTTCCTCTGTGTTTAGCCATCTAGAATGACTGGTAAATACCTGAATGCTGTAACGTAAGTTACAAGGAAGGCACAGGTCAGGATTAGAGTCAAACTGGAGAACAGCCGGCCTCCAGAGCCAGCATTTGCTCAGCACAGGGATTACTAAACCAGGAATACACTTCCTCAAGGCCTGGCTGTATCCTTTCCAACTTAAGTAGATCGTCTGTCAGCATAAGCCCTCATAAAATGTTGTCAGAACATGGAACCTAGATGGACTCTTTGAACTCATCTAATTTAACCATCAGAATTGTGGCTAAAGTAGACGATAACTATTCACACAAGGGCAGAGCTAAGACTCGGGAGCTGAGAACTCCTGCTTCAGGCTTTTTCTACCTAAACAAACCTCTCTTACTGTTCACCAGCTTTCTTCTTAAAGATTTGTTGTGAAGCAATTTCTGGGGTTAGGGCAGGGAAGGGATGCATGTACATTCCCTCCTCAGCACAGCTAGGAAAGCTCATTAGCACGGCAGACACCTCCACACTCACAGCTCACACAAAGCTGAGGATGAAGTGTCTAATTCCATACAATTTAAGTTTTTGCAAGCAACGGTCTAGAATGAGAAAAGAACCTCTAATTTTCCCGTGTGCATTTCTTCCTTACTTGTTAGAACCCAAAGCTATTTCAAAATCACAGTGCAGTTTACTACTCTGACAAGAATATTATACAACAACAGGCATGGGATGATAGTGTTGTGTACTGCATTCATAGTTCCAATAACTGTCACAAGACAGAATACTAATCCATGTTCATAAAAAAGCATAGAGGCAAAGGGAAAAATAAAGGGGGAAGATAAATAATTTAGTCAAGAGCAGAGATCAGTGCAGGTGGTAATGTAATCCTGAGCTTTAAAAAAAACTATTTTAAGACTGTCAGATAGTAATATCTCTAGGCTTGTTTGTAGATAAATTCAAGAAATAAAATACAATTATTTTTCTAAAAAGTTATCTGATTGTGGAGTGCTCAGCCCTAAATGGGACCCCTAAATCACACCCTTTCCTCCCAAGGCTCAGATATCCTTACAGAAGAGGAAGTAGAAAGATTGTAAGAGCCAGAGGTGGAAGATGAATACAAGGAAACTGTGTTGTCTGGATCACAGGGTAGTTGCACATATGAGCCCACAGCATGTATGATAGCATGCACAAGACCTGTGCAAAACCAAGTCAGACAGAGGCTTAGCATGGATGGGATAGGCAGTCAGGAAGCCCCAGCTCTACCTGAGGATCTACTGCCAACTGACAGATACTGGGAGACGGAGACTCAGATTTTTTTCTCCCTTTTCTTTTTTTGAAGCAGAGTCTTGCTGTGACCCCAGATGGCCTAGAACTTGCTGCATAGGTCAGGCTGGCCTTTGATCTCACAGAGATCTGCCTGTCTCTGCCTCTGCCTCCAAAGTGCTATGATTTAAGGCATGCACTACCACACTCAGTATATATATATATATATATATATATATATATATATATATATATATATATTTAAGGTGTGTGGAGTGGGACATATCACACATGTGGAGGTCAGAGGAAAAGTTGTGGGTCCTGGAAACACAACTCAGGTCATGCGACTTGGCAGTAAATACCTGTACTTGCTGATCCATCTCAGTAACCCTGAGCATCAGTGTTTTTTAGAGGTCAAATTGGTAGGTTGACCAGACTCCAAGGGATAGACTTACACTGAAGAGCACTTAGGAAACACTGATTAGACTCAATAAGCCATAAAAATAAGACAAATAATAACAGAGGCCATGAAGGGGGCGGTGATTAGTAAGGAGAAGTGGAGGGGGACAGGATCTGAATATGACTTATGATCAAAACACATTGTATCAAATTCTCGAATCAATAAAAACATTATTTTTTTGTCTTTTTGAGACGGGGTTTCCCTGTAGCCCCAGCAGGCCTGGAATTTGCTATGTAGACCAGATTGGCCTCGAGCTCACAAAGATCCACCTGCCTCTGCCTCCCCAAGTGCTGTGATTAAAGGCGTGTGCCACCATGCCTGGCTAATAAAAATACTTTAAAAAAATGTCTGTGTAATCATCCCTAAGTGCCCACTGTCAAAGTCCTTAGCTTAGCATTCAAAACCCTAATTTCTTCCAGTCCTAAATAAACACTCAGCCCAGGAGTCTGCCTGCTGTCCCTTAGACACCTACCGCAGTTCAGTCCAGAAGCCTGCCTGCTGTCGTCCCCTGGATATCCCAGTTCTACTTCAACACTGCAACTCTCTCTGCAGAATGTCCTGCTAGTTGCCTCAACCAACACCACGGTGTGTCCACCTATCCAAATCATACCTGTCTTTAAAGGCTCCATACGGCTTTGCTGTGTCTGCCCCTAACCACCTGCGCCTTGATGTTAACCTGGCACGGCAGTTATCCTTGGGAATTCTGACAGAAGCAGCGCTTTCTCATTCATCAAACAACACACACTCTATCCATTTAACCATAACTTTTCTTAGAATGGCTCTTACTTGAAGCATCATAAAACAAGTCTGAATTGTGAGCTTTTCAGAAGCAGAGGAGTCCTGTTCTAAGTCCTAATAAATCCGATGTAATACAGGACATTTTTACATGCAATTCTAGTCAGCAACTCCTTGTTCTGTATTTTCCACCCACTTGTTATGTTTGCCTCTGCCTCAGTCTCTGTGCTGCAGAGCTATAAACTGTTTGTTACCACCCAGAAATAGCAGAAAGCGTCCCAAATGAACCCGTTTCCTCTTCACCCCTGCATGCGCACTGTCTGATTCAATGCCTAGTTTCACTTCTAGTTTGCAGAGTGCACGCCACAAGGTCGGTGGTGACACATGGATCTACTGACCTCTTGTGTCTATTAAAAGTAGTTTTTATAGGAATTCTAAAATACTCAACTCCTCAGGGCAGCTGAGAGAAACAGAAATTTGAGCTAGCCCCAAATCCTTCCCTGTATCATGCATGTGCCATGTGTTGGGCCTATGAGCCAAAACCAAAACCCCTGCCTGTGTTAGGCACATGGTATGTGCCATGTCAACCAGATTTTCAGTTCACCTTCCAAAAGCCTTCAGGTTGACAGTGTTAGAGAGAAAAATGACTGTTACTTACACAATGTAATTTTCTCAAGGTCATTTTGACTGGAAAGTACTGAAGTCAGAATTTCAATCCAGGTTTGATCCTGAAGTTTCAGACCCTTAACTCTTATTAGATTATATGATGTGGCTAAGAAGGAACTGTTTAACCTAACTAAAGTGCAGCCACCATTTTAATACTCCTTAAGAAACATGTAGCCAAGCTGGGCCTGAGATGTAGGCCTGTAATCCTGATTACTCAGGAGGCAGAGGCAGGAAGATTTACCAGGTCAAGGTCTTCCTGGGTTACAAAGATGGTGACATGGTGACTAAGTAAGACACTGTCTCAAACTTAATAAAAGAAAAGAAAATATAGAACTAAATATGAATTTATCAATCCAAATGACTCTACACTTGGTATAATTTAAGTCAGGGGAATAAGGGAGTAGTATTATTTTTTACAATGTGTAAATCGGTATTAAGACAGTGGCCCCAACCATGATGCAGCAACCAGAGCTTGGGAGTATCTGGCCCTTTGATCCTCTGTGCACAGCATCCTACCCTAAGAGTAAACCAGTGTTTTTACAGTATTCCACAACTTACAAAGGCCTTTAACATATCATTTTACCTGAAACTCAGAAACACCAACATGGAACCAAAACACATTTTATAGACAAGAAAACAGGCTTGGAAGTTGACTCAAGTCACAAAGCTTATAAGGGACAGAATGAACTCTAACCTAAACTCTAAAGCCTGAGTCTATCCTATTCCTCCTGCTATCCTGTGCTAACAAATAAGCTCACCAATTTAACTCCTCTCTTTTTCCCTCCCTGAAATAGCCACAGAAACAAAGTGAACATGGTGGTGGCAATCAGGAGCTTCCTGCAAATGTCTGCTCCTGAATCATGTTAATCAGATATAGAGACCAATGACACCAAGCAGCTTCTGGCCACTTACTTTTCAGTGTTTTATTTCAATTCAACTAGATTTATTATTAAAATATTTATAACTCCTTTTCTTTAATGGACAAATGGTCTAGCCCAGTTGGTAGAGTGCTCACCTAACATTCAAGAAGCCCTGGACATGGTGACAAATTCTATAATCCCAGAACTTGGGAGAGACATGAGACCCTGCTTCCCTCCACGCCCCCCCCAAAAAACCCTTAATGGGGAAATGTTTTAAAATGGACTTGAAAAGGGAATCTGGTATAAAGTTGTGATAATAGCCTTACAATCATAATTCAAACAAATACTTAAATTGGCAGGACTTCAGTGGGTGTCAGTAAAACAATCAATAATAACTACCTTCTCCTGCTACTACTTTCATGAACATCAATGCATACTGCCATTCATTCATTCAACAAACATGTATGAAGTACTGCCTGTGCCACAATGCACCTGCCACCTAGTCCACCGAGAGATGGAGACACAGCCGCGGCCTCATGTAGAGACAGACAGCAGACAAGAAAAAAAGTAAATCGTTACAAACTTTGGTAAATGCTATCAAAGGAATAGAGGCTGCTAACCAGAGTGATGGGCATCTAACTTAACAGATATATTAACAGTAGCAGTATCAGCTGAACGTGAGGAGTAGTTAGGAAAAAACTGTCCGAAAAATGACATTTCAGCCTAGAAGAGAAGGCCAAGGAGCTATCCAGGGGGTTGCTGGAGAGAAGAACTGAGTACTAAACAGAACACAAAAAAAAGAAAATGGAAAAGCTGGGCACGAACAAAGGGAGGATACGAACAAGGCTTGTGACATTTTACATTTTCTATGAATGGAAAATTTGCAAAGCACCTCAGATCATGTCCTGGAGTTTAGGTTTGACTGCGGGCTCTGGGTCTAGTGTTTTGATTCTGTACTAGTCTACCCAGTCAGCCCAATGGGAAAATCTGACATAATCAAGAAGTCACTGTGATTTTGTTGTTTTGACACAGTGTCTCATTGAAGTCCCTATTGACCTGGAACTCACTCTGTAGCCTACACTGGCCTTGAATTTGTGATAATCCTCCTGCCTCAGCTTTTGGGGTTAATGGGATTACAGGTGTGACTCAACATGTCTGGCTTTACTCTGAATTTTTTTAACCATCAGAGCAAGGATATAACTAAAACTTGACAACCTGGCTTTGGTTTACCTATGAAGAAAGAAGTGTGGTCATTCTCCCCTTTTATCACACATCCCTGACATCAGTTAAGTTTAATATCCTCTTTAAAAATGTCTTCAGCCTCAAAAGGAAGGAAAGCATTACCACAATTAGAAACAAAGATGAGAGGGACCAAAGAATAAATGAAGCCAGGCCTGGGTACATCTCTACGATTCCAGCACCCCAGATCCACAGAGACCCTGTCTCAAAAAACAAGCCAAGCCAATGAAAATACATGTAAATGTTTGTTTAAAACCACTCAATTTTTTCTGTACTTGTTTATAATGTGAAATGCTCAAACCACATAGGTTTCTTCACTTTGGAAGATAAACCGAATTTTAAATCCTTCTCTTACATACACAGTGGCCTCTCACTCTGCCTTCCAATTATCTTCTTTTCCCCTCATCCTGCAGAGAAGTGACAGTGCTCGGTCCATTAAATCATAGCCTTCCTGTGGGATGACAGGCAAAAACACAGGGTGCCTCCCTGTCTACCCTTTACTATAAGACTCAGAAGTCCTATCAAGCCAGCAATTATCTGACAGCTCCTGATCAACATAAGTGCGTGACACACCAACGTGGCCAGCTCTTAACTCCGATCACCAACAAGAAGAGGGAGCTGAAACAGCCCCTTTGTTCTGTGCTCAGGCTTTCATTGGATGACTGGGTTTTTCCTTAGAAAAGATCCAAGAGCAACAACAGTTCACATTTGCATGCTCACTAAGTGGCAGCCGCTGTTCTAAGCACATTATGTATTTTACCTTAATTCTCAAAATCACCCTAAGCCAAGGTACTTTTACAACCCCACCCTGAAGCCATGGGAGGACAGCAGCCTTCCCATCACAAAATTCACCAATTAGCATACCAGGTTTCCTCAAGCCTATTTAAAAATCTTTTTTTTTTTTTTTTACATTTTAAAATGTAAATGTTTATATGTGTGTTTGAGGGGGCAGAGAACACCACAGCATGTACGTGGAGGACAGAGGACTTTAAAAAATTGTTTCATGTGTATGAGTATATTACCTGCATGCATGTAAGTGCAACCATGTCGTGCAATGCCCACGGAGATCAGAAGAGGGCGTCGGATCCTCTGGAACTGGAGCTGGAAATGGTTGTTAGCCTACCCTGTGGGTTCTGGGAATTGAACCTGGATCCTCCACTGATCTAGCCCCCAAGAGGAAAGCTTTTGGGAGTTGGTTCTCTCCCCACATCACATGGGTCCTGGAGAATGAACTCAGGTTGTCAGGTTTAACAGCAAGCACCTTCACCTGCTGAGCTGTCTTCGGGCCTCCTCCAACTATTTTAACACCAATTTAGTCACATTATCAGTTTTAATGGAAATTTCTGCTACCTGAAGATTATAAGTATATGCTTGAGCTTACTTTGAATCTGGCCTTTTATTATCTAGGGAATCTCAAGTAAGAATTCAAAACTCCGTGATTTAATTTCACTTATCTATAAAATGAACATGGTAAAGTCTTCTACCTTGAGTAACATATGACTATGTGTAACATAATACTATGTGTAACAACTTAGTTGAGTATCATAGAAACTTCTGACTTTCACATAATTAACAGGCAGGATTGACTGATTCATGCAGACAGATGTATGATACTCAACACCAGTGGCTGAGGAAGCACTTCCTGGCCATCTGCATGATTCTGTTTCACTAACAGAAATATGCTTTACAAAAAATCTGGAAGAATCTGGTCTTTGGTTCCTAATCTCTCTATACTACTCCATCTATTATAAGAAGCCAAAAAAAAAAAAAAAAAAAAACGAGTTCAAAAAGCTATTACTGTAAAACCAAACGGAATGCTTTGTAAAGAACATATCTATCCATCCATCCACATACTCATCCATCCAACACCTATCTATCCATCCAACCATCACCCACCCATCATTAACTATCCACCATCCACTTATCCATCATCCACCCAACAACCTATCCATCTATCATCCAACCACTGTCCATCCACCATTCATCCATCCATCATCCACCCATCCATCTAAACTGTCCAACCATTACCAATCCATCACCCATCCATCCATCATTAACTATCTACCATCCACCCATCCTTTATTCATTCATTCATCTATTAACTATCTATCCATTATCTATCCATCAATCTATCATCTGTTCATCCATTCAACTATCAATCATCCAGCCACCCATCTATCTTCCATCCATCCAATAATCATATCAATCCATCCCTCCATTATCCATCAATCCATCCATCTAATCATCCATCCATCCACAAAACAAGCCAGCACATGCATGTTGGGGACTGAACAGAACCTTGTACAATATAAGCATATGAATTATACCACTGAGTTATCACCCCAACCCCAATAAATATAACTTTAGTGAACATAAATCTCCCTTTCCCTAAAACAAATTACTGCTGAATTATGTGCACACAAGATATTGATAAAATTATGTGTAAAAAGTTTAAAATTATTAAAAAGATTTCATTCTTAGACTTCTCTTCAGAGTCTATTTCACTTTAAAGAAATTAAAAATAGAGATATTAACTGTGTTGCTGGCTTAGTTTATACAAGAAATATTATGTCCAACTCTAAAAAAGTCAACCCCTTATCTTGCCCTTCAAAAGATCCACAGAGATGGGGGTATTGCTCGGCCGTTCAGTGACTGTGCAAGGCTCTAGCACTGGAAAGGAAGAAAATGGGAAAGGAAGAAGGAAAGAAGGAAAAGAAAAAAGAAAGAGCTGGCCATAGTGGTGCACGCCTTTAATCCCAGCACTCAGGAGGGCGGTGGCAGGCGGGTCTTTGTGAGTTCAAGGCCAGCCTGGTCAACAGAGCCAGTTGGAGCTACAGGGAAACCCTGTCTCAAAAAGACCAAAGAAAAATGTTGTAATAGCGGGCTGGAGAGATGGCTCAGCAGTTAAGAGCACTGACTGCTCTTGCAGAGGACCTGTGTTTGATTCCCAGCACCCACGTGGCAGCTAACAACCATCTGTACTCCAGTTCCAGGGAATCCAACATCCTCTTCTGACCTCCAGGGCCACTGTATGACATGGGTGCCCTTTCATACATGTAGGCATAACACACATAAAATAAAAAATAATAAAGAAAAAATTTTAAAAAGAAAGTATGATCCTACATGAAGATATAAATGAAAAATATCTGCTATTTTTCTGTGATTCTCCACTTGTTTCTATTAGCCGACCAAATCCCACACCCAGTCACCCAGGGTAAGAGGCTCTGAGTGTACTTATTCAGAAACCTATAGCACCTTCCTGGCCAATGACACCCTGTCTCAAACACACAAACAACAACAAAAAAAGATGAGGGTCAGCAGCACAGCTCCATCCCGACTAAGCAGGCCTCTGAGCCTCTACATTAAAATCACACTTTACTATCTTTTTTTGTTTGCTTGGTTGTTTTTTGAGACAGGGTCTCCCTGTAGCCCCAACTGGACTGAACTCACTATGTAGACCAGGCAGGCCTTGATCTCACAAATATCCGCCTGCTTCTTCTCTGCCTCCCAAACGCTGGGATTAAAGGCATGCACCACTGGACCCCAAGCTTCTTTACTAACATTCTTGAACGAATATTTGAGAGACACCATTATTCACCCTCATAGTACAGAGAACTCAGTATCAAGTCAGGTTATCTAGTTCTTGAGGCCACAGACTAATGGCAGGAAATTAAAGAAGCAAGAATAAGTATATTAATGATAAAGACTATTAATACCACGGAATCCTAAAAATCAGATGTAAACAAATAAAGCGGAACAGCTTAAGTTACAGACAAGAAAAACATCACAAACTCACCTATCTTGGTAGGGCTTTTCTAGATTGTGATCCAGCACAAAGTTGCAAGTTTTAGCAGTGCCCTTTATCATCAACTAAATGTTACAGCACATTGATTGTATACATTCTTTTTTCTTTTAAGGTTTATGTGTGTGTGCATGTGTGTATACAAGTATGTATGGGTATCCCAGGAGGTCAGAAGAGGGCATCAGATCACCCAGAGCTGGAGTTATAGTCAGCTGAGAAGCTGCCCTATGTGGGTGCTGAGAACTGAACATGGGTCCTCTGGAAGAGTAGGAAGTGCTCTTATCTGCTAAACCATCCCTCCAGACCCTCCTTCTTTCTTTCTGTTAAAATAAAGGTAAGAAAAAATAAAAAGATAGTGGACATGATGATAAATATCTCAACCCTAGCACTCAGGAGAGGTAGACAGATCTCTGTGAGATCAAGGTCAGCCTGCTCTATGTAGCAAGTTCCAAGCCAGCTGTGGTTACAGAGAAACCCTGTCTCAATACAATAAAATGGAATAATTTAATTAAATTTAAAAAATTAAATGTATGTACTCAGAAGGTAGAGGAAGGAGAGCCAGGAGTTTAAGATCAGCCTCAGTTATGTAGTAATTTCAAGGCTAGCTTGGGCTACATGAGACCATATAAGACCATATTGCAAGTAATAGAAAACCTATGGAAAACTATTCACAGCAAAACTTATGTCAGCATTTCTGTAGTATTTTGTTAAGGAAAAGAAAATAATTAGTTTGAATCTCATTCTTAAAAATAAATAAGCCATGGACCTGAAGATTTAGGATATTATGGAATAAAATAGCCGCACTAAACTGTGGCTACAAATTTAAAGTGGAACTCTGTGGAACTCTTGATGAATGAATTTATTTTTCCCTATTAATCTTTATCAGTACATCAATATTGTGTTTGGTACTAGTTTCACCTAAAATAGACAATATATGACTTTTTAGTAGCTATTGCAAATGACATTTTTAAATGCTGTAACTTTAAAATAACTTTTAACAACAATCCCAAACAGTGACTTTGATTTTATTTGTTTGTTTCTTTTAAGATACAACTTCTGACCTCAGCCATTTTTTCCAAAGTCACTGATGTAATTTAAAAATCTAAACTTAGCATGGTACACAGGCATCCCTCAGCAGCACAGCCCTGGAGATGCTTCGAAAGACATTGCTGGAAACTTATTTAGAATTGGCCACACTTAAAACTAATTAAATATAGCTGTCTTCCACCTCTTGCTAGCATTTTAGAAGACACTATGACCAAAGACTTATTTAACTAGACAATTTATATTTCTAATTACTTTGAAATACAATCACAGGGATCACATGGGAAAATAACCATTTTTAATGCATAGCTTTTCATGAAGCCACTTCAGAGGATAAATTACTATTTCCAATCCTGAAGCATCAGATTTGGAAGGAATGCGATCATCTTGTCTTCCCTGCCAAATACAGTGATCCCTATCTTATAATGTTCCCTAGAATCAAGCCCACATCTGACTACAGTATTAAAGTCTTCTCAAACTCACCCTTTTCCTTAATCAGAAGGCCAGTAAACAATTTCATGCGAAGTCTTTGAAAAGCTTAGTATAAAGCAGGTTTGGTGATACACATCTGTATTCCCAACATCTGGGGCACGAGGCAGGAGGCTCTCTAGATGGAGGCCAGTCAGGGATATTTGGTAATACTCTTTTCTTTTAAAAGTATTTTTCGGGGCTGGAGAGATGGCTCAGAGGTTTGATTTCCAGCAGCCACATGGCCACTAACAACTGTCAATAACTTCAGTTTCAGGGGATCTGACACCCTCTTCTGACTTCCTCTGACGTTGCATACTGGTACCATGCAGGTAATACACTCATACACATAAAATAAAAATAACAAAATATCTTTAAAACCTACGAGATGGGGCGGGGGCAGAGTGCATATATATATATGCACTAAGTCTTGAAGATAAAGATTTAGAATGGAAACAGCCCTGACTGTTTCTTATGAAAGGTTAAATGTTGCAGTACTTTGCAAACTCTTGGAATTCACTTAAAGCACACATATTGACTAATGAAGCAGATGGGTACCTGCCTGCAAACAGGAAGAAGGCAGAGGCAGAAGGATCATGAGTTCAAGACCAGCCTGAGTTACACAGTGAGTCTTGGGTCTGATGGCCAACTCAGTGAAACATTGTCTAAAGCACACACACACACACACACACACACACACACGGTAATGGAAGTAATGTTAATAAAATAATACTCTTATCAAGTTCAACCTCAAGTTTCAAAAGTTTATAAACTTTGTGAAGTTGGGTTGACTTTACCTAAAGATTGCCACTTTAAAGTGATCTAAGCATTGTGGCCACTCACAGCAAAGCTGCTCTTGGCAGGTTGATTTCGACACACACTACTCTCTGGGAAACTACTGCCTTTTCTAGCACTTAGAAGAACCGGGGGTTCAATGCAGACCCTAACTCGCTACTCCATAAGCCTTTCTTTTCCTCGACAGCTGGAATCCTCGCAGACACTGACCATCACTGATACAGGAATGGTTGATCCTGCCGCAAAATTAGGTTAACACTTTTAAAAGGAGACACAGAAACACAACACAAGCCTACTTAAATAAATCATGTACCTCGGTCTGGCTTCATTTTCGCATCCAATTTCCACCCAAAGTGCTGTAAAACACAGGTGTGGGTTCTTTCAACAGGCTCGCCGCTGGCTCAACGGCTTCTGCTTCGTTTTCAAAACGCTAAAAGAAATCTTTAAAAATCGAGTCTTGTTTTACTCCCTCCTCAATAGACTCCCCCCCGCCCCCCATCTTGCAAGAAAACTACTGTTAAGGTTAGGCCTCTTCCTGGCACAGATTGCCGTGACAGCACCCTTGGCAGGTCTGAAAAAAAAACTCAGGTCTGGTGCCCCGCCTCCCCCGTGGTCCTCGGGCCTAGCACCCCTCTCCCCGCCCCCGTGCCGTCCAGGCCAAGGTGTCCTGCTCTGACACAGCGTCTAGGAAGCAAAAGCAGGATCTATTTATACCCCGGAGGTACAGGCAAGCAGGAGGAGGAGCGAAGAGAGCCCAGCAGCAATGGCTCACTAACCCGAGGGTCACAATTCGCCTGCGGGCACCGTGGCACCTCTGCAGTGTCGGGGCGCAGCAGCCTCCTCTAGTCCCCGCGCCTCCCTGGGCGCACCCCCCGGGCCTCACCTGGGGCTCCCCTTTGGCTAGCCTGCCGGAGGCCTCCGAGGCCAAGTTCACACCGGGGGCCGGTCAGCCGGGCGAGTCCTCACGCCCGGCCGGCCCACCCCGCCCCCAGCCCTACGTGGCCCGGGGAAGGCAGGCGACTCCCCTCGCAGCCTGCGCTCCCGTCCGGTCGGGTCCCGCCGCGGCTCGGTGCTCAGCGTCGCCGGCCCACGCGCGGTGCTGCCCGCCCGGGAGCGGCTCTCATGGCTGGCCCGCTGGGTTCCGCGGCTCCTCTGGCCGCTCGCTCCTCCTCCCGGCACTGCTCTCCTCGGCCGCCAGGCCGCTCACATCACACAGCCTCCCGGAGCGCTGCGCTGCGCTGCGCATCCACCGGCGCCCCAGCCCAGCCCGCTTGGCGCTCCGGGTACCCGCCCGGCTCCTGCTCAGAGCGCTCGCTCCCTCGGTCTTTCTCTCAGTTTGCCCTGTCAAAACACTACCCGGGTCACGTGTCCCAACAACAGCCAACCCACCCTCGTCACTTCCTCCGCCGAGGCGCGCGCTCCCGGTCGTTATGGAAACGCCACCGCGCGCCCGGGGGCTGGAGTTTGGGGACCCGTCCTGCGCGCGCGAATGAGCAGGAGCGCGAGCTGCTCTGGGGAGCGCGGAGTCACTGGGGAGATGTCCCTCCAGGGCCTGCTCCAGACGGGAGGATAATCATAGTGTCTCCTCCACACGGGATGCTGGCCTTGCGCAGGACTGGGATCCAGCCCCAAGTGCGTGCGGCCCAGCGTGGAACCCGCGATTAACTTGACCCGGGAGGTGGGCGGCCGTGCATGTCTGGGAATGGTTTCCCCTGTCTTCCGCACCCCTAGATTTTCCTCAGATCTACCAGGATTCAAAACCCAAGCCTCGGAAACACCCAACGCACTAAAAATAACTCGAAACTTCTAAAGCACTGACTCATGGCCAAGAGGACACTCCTGACACCACGTTATTGTTGGGGAACTGTAATTTTCTTGTTGTGTATAACAATGTGACACGGTGACATTGCGTGTTCTGATGTGTCATCATTTAAACACAAACAGATGTCAAGAATTGGCCCAAGCTAAAAATAGCAACCCTAACAAGAACTGCAGCTATGAGCCACTCAGTTTATAGACCAAAGTACACGTGAGGCTGTGAACCCAAACGAAGAAGTACAAAATTTGCAAGGCTCTGGTTTCATTGGAAAAAAAAATTTTTTTCAGAAATAATTTTTGCATATGAGAATCACAACAGGAAAGGACTAAGGCGGATCTAAAAGTCTCTCTCTCTTTCTCTCTCTCTCTCTCTCTCTCTCTTTTTTTTTTGTAGTTTTCGTTCCTAAAGTTTTAAAAGTATTACTTTGTTGTTGTTTGAAACAAGATCTCTCTGCAGCCTCAGCTGGCATGGAGCTTGCTTTGTAGACCAGACTGACCTCAATCTCACAGAGATCCGCCTGCCTCTGGAGTTGCTGGGATTAAAAATGTCTGCCACCCTTTCACGTTTCACAGCTTTTGTAAAGCACAAGATTGACGATTTATTATTATTTGTGCTTAAGATCAAATATGTGAAATTTCTATTGTGAAAACCAGTATGTTCTAGGTGATTAGAAATGTGCAATAAAATAATGTGCAAAACTGAAGTTATTTAATTCCAAGACTGTCTGATGAAAGCATCACAAAATTGGGGGCGACCAACACCATTGTCAACTGAGGTTTTTCTGGCAGCATGAAGAGCCTTTTGACCGTGGTAATGGTCCTTCAAACAGTGGCTACAATCGTCAACTGTCAGTAGAGTTTCCATTGGCATTATTCAATATGGTATTATACGATTTTTTAAAAAAAGAACTGAAGTCTTCCTTGTTCTGCAATCACTTCTCAATTAACCTTGGTAATGGGAGACAGGAAGAACAGTTACAGATAATCCAAAATCCCAAATTTAGCACAACAGCTGGGGTCAGATAACAACTAGAAGGCTTATGAGGGTGAATCGGCAACAAGTGTGATTCAGCTCCTCTCTCTCTCTCTCTCTCTCTCTCTCTCTCTCTCTCTCTCTCTCTGCCTACTTTGCAAGAAGTATAAAGAACAGAAAAAAAAGGGGGGGCCCTTGAGATGGTGCAGAGTTAAAGGCACTTGCTGCCAAGCCTGCCAACCTAAGTTCACTCTTCAGTGCCCACATGACGGACAGAGAGAGCTGACTCCCACAAGGTATCTTTTGGCCACACACGTATGCTCCCACACTAAATAAATAAGTAAATAAATAAATAAAATATAATTTTTAAAAAGCCAGAAAAATGTTGAGAGCTCATACCTGTCATCACTCAGGAAGCGGAGGCGGGAGGCTTGCTGTGAGTTTAAGGTCAGCCTGGAATACACAGTGAGTTCCAAGCCAACCTTGACCACAAAGAGAGATCCTATCTCAAAAGAACAAACAAAAAAAACAAAGCACCAAGACAAAGTTTTTGAAAGGTCTTGAGATAAAGCTTTATGGTGGAGAGTTTGCTGAGCCTGGATACAGTACTGTAAGAAAAAATTGAAAAATCAATCTTCTTAGTAGCACATGGCGGCACCTTCCTCTAACCCCTGAACTTGGGAGGGAGAGACAGGAGGATCAGGAGTTCAAGGCCAGCCTAAGCTCATAGTGAATTTAAGGCCAGCATGGGCTATATGAGACCTAAAATAAACAAATGAGACCAGAGATAAAAACATGAATAAATGAATAAAAGGTGGTCAGTCTGTATATCTGTTAAACTAACAAGAAGTTTTGATTAAGAGTCAAGTTTGTTTTTTTTTGTTTGTTTTGTTTTATTTTGCTTTGTTTTGATGAAGCAATGTTTTACTCTGTAGCCCAGGCCTTGAACTCACGATGTAGTCTAGGCTGGCCTCAAGCTGGAAGCAATCCTCCTGCCTCAGCTTCACAGACCTGGGACTACAGCTCTACCTTATCACATCTGGTTCAAGTCTGTTTAAAATTTTGATACCATCAAGACAGTGAAAAAATAGTGCTTCTTAGAAACATTTCTGGGGTTAGGGATAAAATGTAGCTCAATGGTAGATGCTCTGCATTCTGTCCCCAGCACTGAAGAAACTAAATGTATTTGCGAATCATTTCTTAGTCAAGTCACTACTTCATTTATACAGCATGAGCACCCAGTCTGCGATGCACACAGGAGCCTGAGTGGATGCAAAGGTCGACCTTGACACACAGGGTCCCACTCATAGAGTGTACAATACTAGGCTGGTGGCAGCTTAGCTGGCCTATAAACAGATGTTTAGACTTTAAACAATCTCTCTCCAGCTGCTTCTCCCTCCTTTTCTCTGAGACAGAACTTTATGCAGCCCAGGATGGCCCCAAATCCACTATACAGCCTGCTGGAGTTACAGGTGTGCACCACCACGCACAATTCTATTCAGTGCTGGGAGTGGAACCAGGCTCCATGCTTGCTAGGTGAGCATTCTGCCAACTGAGTGACATCCCAGCGCTCTCTTTTCTGAATCTAAAACAGTCCTTAATCATGTAAAGCTTTCCAGAGTGCTGGAAATGAGTCCCTGAAATGACTCTAAGTGCTGGTGAGAACCCCAGAGGGAAGATCCCTGGTTTCTTCTTGGAGAGGTGAGGACGGGTGAAGCAAAGCTCAAGATGGCAGTAGGAACCTCACCCTTTCCCCATCCGATTTGCTCTCCACTTAGCTTTCCCTACGTGTTTGGAAGCTGTGAGTAATTAACTTCAGAAAAGTTCACTCTTGGCCAGCAAAGTCATCCATCTGTTTTCCAGGTTTTTTGTTTGTTTAGAGATAGGGTCTGGCCAGTTAGCCCAGGCTGGCCTTGAACCCAAGATCTTCTCCTACAGCCTCTCAAGTGCTGTTATTATAGGGTGTGTGTCACTGTGCCCAACAACATGCTTTTTTAAACATAGCAATTGAGAGTTTTTTCATCTTAAAGTATGTGGAAATGAAAGTGTAAAGTTAATTAGAATATGTGGCTAAATCTAGTCTTGCACCGTCATTAAAAAGACCGACGGAGCTGTGTAGGTTTCTTTGTGGAGTTACAAACTACCTTTTCCATATCTGTCATTCAAGTATAGACTGTCTTTTCCAAATCTATTTATATATATATATGTGTGTATATATATATATATACATATATATATATTTGAATTTTTATGCATTTCATATAATACAACTTAATCGTATTTAGACTCCTCTCTCCTACCTTTATCCTCCCATAAACCTCCCCACTGAATTTCTTGCATTCTGTCATATACGCTAAGGCCTATCAAGTTGAGTTTATGTCTCAGATGTCCCTAGGTGTGAGTTCATCCATTGGAGCCTGGCCTAATTTTTTTTTTAGTCATTCACTTAAATTCACCATAGTTCATTTCCTTTCTTCTTAGCACGAAAGATTACAGAGTGATTGCCAAGGTATTGGCCTCTGTAAACAGTCCTTCACCTTCCCTTAAACTAGCTGGCTTGGTCTGTCCTCTTTTGACGCTGTTTGTCTACTCTCTGTAGCCACAAGTATAAGGAAGTAAGAAATTATTCTTTTCTGCCTGCAGAAACCATGGTAGCAGCTAGACACACAAAGCCTCAAAGCTTCAGGACACAGAAACCTTTAATTGTCCTAAAAGTTTATTGAGCTCTTGGAGGTCTCCAAGGCTTTAGCACTTCAGGTCTTTAAAAAAATGATGGCTAGAGGGCCGGAAAGATGGTTCAATGAATAAAGGTGCTTGCTGCCAAGCCTGAGAACCCGAGTTCAATCTGTGGAACCCACATAGTGGAAAAAGAGAACTAACTCCTAAAAGTTGTCCTCTGACCTCCACATATGCATGCTACACACATGCTCACACAGAAAATAAAATAAACACATGTAAAAAATTAAGAGCTAGGTGCCAGCCATGCTGGGTTACATAGTGAGATGCCATCTCAGAAAGAAAGCCACACAGGAGTGGTGGTCCCTACGTGTAATCCCAGCACCTTGGGACGGGGAAGAGGGAAGAGCAAGAGCTAAAGGTCATACTTGTCTACACAGCAGGTTCAAAGCCAACTTGGGCTACATGAAAGAGAGAGAGAGAGAAAGAGAGAGAGAGAGAGAGAGAGAAAAAACTGAGACACAAAAAGACTAACTTTCCCAAGTTACAGTTAATGTAGAAGGAACCTGTCACTTACTGAATGAGCTCATTTAATTTACATTAAGACTTTGGGGGAGCCATGGTCTTACTATATAGTCCAGGTTGGCCTGGAACTCATGATTCTCCCAAATCTGCTTTCCAAGTGGTGGTATTTTTAAGGCATGTGCAGCATGCTTGGCTCTGTTACAATATTTTGAAGTAGATTAAATAGGTCCAAAAACTGCAAAATGAGGAAACTAAGGAGCAGAAACACTGAGAAATGATTGCACGCTTGCCTTTTTGTGGCTTTACATAAACTTAAGCAAGGTGCTTCAGTAAGAATTTCTAAATAGATGACCTCTTATTTATGTGTGAACCCTGGAGAGCAAATGGCCATATTCAAGGAACAACAGCTACCATTTCTTGCATGCTTGAGTAGTTAGGAACTAACTCAAGGCCTTTTATGTGGTAATCTTCACACGCAGTTACAAAATACTGTACCCTCTATGTTACAACCAAACAATCAGTAAAAGAGAAGATACAGGACTTGTTGAAGGTCAAACAACTGGTAACGGCAGACCCAGGGTTCATAGCCAAGGAACAGGACTAGGAGTTATGGTGGCCTGATACTACTCTCTTTATCGTGGTTCACTCCTGGCCACTGCCAGCCCCTTTTCACCACTGGGAACACTAATAATTGACACTAAATTCTTCCCATGTAGTAGGCAGAGCATGTTAGATCAATCTAAATTATGCTTTAAAAAATGGCATGTATTCATTTATTTTGTGTGTGGGGTGTGTACATGTGTAGGGGTGTGCCTGTGCCAAGGTGTGGGAGTTGGGGAGTTGGTTTTTCTCTTTCCACTATGTGGGTACTAGGATTCGAACTCAGGTCCTCAGGCTTGGCAACATATGCCTTTTACCCATGGTACCATTCTCAGCAGGCCCACTTCCAGCTTTTTACATGGGTCCTACAGATCAAACCCAGGTTTCCAGGCTTAGTAGTAGGCATCTTATCTGCTGGGCCATCTGGTCAATTTCCTAAATTATGCTTTTGGGAAATCCAATTTTTGCAGCTTCTGTCAAGACTCTAAATCTCAGCTCTGTATAGAGATTCTTCTAGAAGTGATTCCTTTACCTGACAGCCGCACGCTTCTTTATAGTCTCCTGCCACTATGCTTCAGAGTGAAAGGAACCTTAACTCGTTTCCTGTTCCAAGCACAGGTAAAGCTCTGTGCTTGAAATTCAAAGCAATTGGCCTTTATTTCCAAAATACCATTTTTATCTAATATAAGTTGAATTCAATCTGGTGTTCATTGAACTTTACATGCCAAATACCTTCCTGAATCT
The DNA here is from genome assembly GCA_035773235.1 of Eospalax fontanierii. Classification (NCBI taxonomy): domain Eukaryota; kingdom Metazoa; phylum Chordata; class Mammalia; order Rodentia; family Spalacidae; genus Eospalax; species Eospalax fontanierii. The sequence goes on from CM069549.1 coordinate 31,088,503, forward strand.
TAGAGAGACAGAACCGAGAGCAGCAAGTACTTACTTTATTATTTTATGTGTGTGAGTGTACCACCTGGATGTGTATGAGTGCACTCGGTGTCGTGCAATTGACTAGATCATGGCCTCTCCGTAAAACTGGAAGCACAGGATAGGATAAGACAGGGATCCAAAGGAAGAGAGTAAGCTCATGATGCTTATGAGGCTAGCGTTTTGTTTGTTTGTTTGAACAGTGAGCAAGTGTCACAAAGAAAGTGAGGGAGCTCTGCAAGGAAAAAACCTGAGCATTTCTCATCCTAAGTAAATGATTAACAGAAAATTGATGACATGGGTTGCCCAAGATAACAGCTGAAAAATAGAGATGGGTGACTTGTAAACTAGGCTGAAGGACAATGGACAAGGTGGAACCTGAAGCTTGGTGAAACTGAAATACCCGGGAATGGACACTGATGCATTTCCTGGAGATCCTGCTGACACTAAGCAGCCAAGCAAAAACTTTGGATCCTCTTTTTTTTTTTCTTGGTTCATTTATTTTTTATTTTATGTGCATGAGTGTATTGTCTGCATGTATATAAGTGTACCTGTGTTGTGCAGTGCCAGAGGAAGACAGAAGAGGATGTCAGATCTCCTGGAACTGGAGTTACTGGCGGTTGTGAACCACCATGTGGGTGCTGGGAGTCAACCCAGGTCCTCCGGAAGAACAGTCAGTGCTCTTAACTGCCGAGCCATCTCTCCAGCCCGGACTCCCATGCTCATTTCTGACACCATCAGAAGTGAAGATGGTCTTCCCCAGATGAGACAAGATGGCCCATAGGGGAGATGGGGTGCAGCATGGCCAGCTGGTGTGGACTGGGGGTGCGGCACTGGGGTTGGGACGCAGCACTGGAGGGTGGGGGTGTAGCCTTGAGGACGGAGTGCCGCACTTGGGAACCCTGTTAGGGTGTTCAGGTTTGCTCAGACTCTAGCTAGTATTTACTTGGGGGCCTGAAATGCTGTGAGTCAGACCCTACCATTCAAACTCGTGCAGACTTTCTTCTGAAGACACCCAAATTCTTAAACAATCAGTTCTTCTAAAGGCTGTGTGAGACTTAATCCGGTCCCTACAGTAGTGTGGTGGGAATTCTCTCTTGATGTCTTTAATTAAACAGGTTGCAGTTGGAATGTCTGCAACACAATATAGCTGCAGGTGCTAATTTTAATTATGAAAATTTTATTTACAATTTTATATAAGAACATTCGAAAACTAAAATGAGTGAGAAATATTATGAAAACTGTAAACCACAAAATGGGCTCAAAATAAGTAGAAGCAGGATGTGGTGCTCACACGTAGTCCCATCCCTCACTGATACAGGAGGACTTCTCGTTAGAGGTTAGCCTGGTCACACAGTGTGTCTCAAAAAACATAGTGTTGGCGGTGTGTTAAGTGAATATTATCTCATGACCAAGAGAGTTTATTCCAGGAGTAACAGCCCTGCTTTAGCATTAAGTCGCCTACTTGTATAAATCACTGCTGTATCTGATACAAAGAAGCAGAAACCAAATGACAATTGTGGACTGAGAAGTGCTAGTTGGCAAAATGTAATACCCATTTTTATGAAGGATCTCTGAGAGTCTGGCATGGTAGTTCATACTTGCCATTGGAAAGGCAAATTCAAGAGGATCATGAGTTTGAGGTCAGCCTGGACTACACAGTGAGACCCTGTCTCTAAGAAAAAAAGAAAAACAAACAAAACAAACAAAAAACAAAAAGACCAGAAAAAGAAAAGATTCAAATTGCATGGGCCTGGACAGTTAAGTGCCTACACCATTTAAAGTGTTCTTTTTTTGTTCAATCAATTAAGTGAATCTTCTACATTAAGTGCACTATATAATGTGATTACTTTTTAAAAATACATTTCCAGGGCTAAAGAGAAGGCTCGGCAGATAAGAGCACTGGCTGCTCTTGCAGAGGACCCAGGTTCTGTTCTCAGCACCCACATGGAGGCTAACTCCAGTTCCAGTGGTTCTGATGCCATCTTCTGGCCTCTGTGGGCATTGCTTGACATGAGTGCACATATATACATACACTCATACAGAATAAAAATAATAAAAATATTTTAAAATACATATCCTTCAAATATACAACATGGAAGCCAGGTTTACACCTGTAATCCCCAAAATTGGAAGGGTGGAGCAGGTTGCTGTGGATCTGAGGCCAGCCTGGCTACAGAGTGAGTTCCGGGCCAGACTGGGCTTCAGTGTCTGGAACAAAACAATAACATGAATCCTCTCGCCACACCCCAAATATACAACATAGGATTTTACAACTTTGGGTGTCAGTATTCTTGCATAGCCACTTCCTTCCCCATTCCTTTCCCTTAAACCACTTCTGTAACTAAAGATGACACCAAACTTCTGATCCTCGATAAGTGCTGGGATTACAGGCATGCACCACCACACCCAGTTTGTGCAGTATGGGGAATGGAACCCAAGGGCTTTGTTCATGCTAAGCAAAGACTCTACAAGCTGAGCCACATCCCCAGGCCCTGCATGGTCTTCTTCAGGTTCAAGCTCAGTAGTCTTTACTATGTGATTGCTTAGAATTAAAGCAGGTAATTAGACTTGGGCCTGATTCTACTTCAGAGACCTCACTATGCTGTCTGTCTCAGATCCTCTGCCAGACTATTGTCTGTCTGCTCATGGCATTAGGAATTCTTCTAATAAACTTCTTGACCCCCCAATAAAAAAGCAAATAATTAGCATTTCTTCTTTGAGATTCAATAATTCCTGGAAATTTGACCTGCATTTTTGCATTAGATTCTTTACAAATACAAAATACAAAGAAAGTAAAAAAAAAACATTAGTGACACAAAAATGTCACTGTTTTAGAACAACACCCATGCCAAAATGTTGGAAAAAGCCGTAATTCATGCTTTAAAATCTAATTTAGAAAAAAGGTGCAAACATCCAGAGTGCTCAGGCAGTTGGCTGCTGGTTCTCTGGAGAAAGACTATTCCAAGCCCTGAAACAATCTGTGAAAAGACTCAAGGCAGGAACGTTTCTTTGTATGTTGAGAAAAAAAAAGTGCTGGGAGAACTCATAAATTGGATTGGGGGACAGTAAGAACTGAGGTCTGAGGTTTAGGTAACAAGGGGCCTTAGTGACATTGAAATGACTTTGACATTATATGATTGCTTATATTCGCAGAGGTTATAACTGCTGTGTTGAAATTGGATTCCAGTAGGACAAGGACAGGCACAAGGGATAGGTGGTTGGTTATGCCTACAGTCTGTGTGTAACTTGTATGGCTCAGTCTGCCATCCTCCTTCTTACCCGAGCTAGAAACCTGCTAAGCAATTCCAGTCCTCCTTCTTTGCCTCTTCGCCTGCCATTTCCCCACCCGTCTGTGCAACTCACTCTCCGGTTGCTGAGGCAGAATGCCCGACAGATCAACTTAAAGGAGGAAAGGCTGATCTTGCTCACAGCTCTCCGGGATTGCGTCTATACTGGCTTGGGCAGTGTAACGGAGCAGGGCAGTTCACATCACAGTGACTGAGATTCAGAAGAAGAGAAAGAGACTGGGGACCAGATAGGGCCTTTAGAGGCACACCCCCGTGACCTACTTCAAGCTAGGTCCCACCTCTGGATGTCTCCACCACCTTCTAAAACAGCACTGCCAGCTGGGGACCAAGTGTTCAACGTATGAGCAAGTGGGAGGCATCTCATATTCAAACCATGACTCCAGCTATCGTCCACCTTGCAAACCCCTGGATTCTTCTTCCACATCTTACCCACTGCCCTCTACCCAGTCTGACAGCCTCTACTAAGGCTTGTGTGGACCACAGAGGCCTCCAATGGGCTTTTCTTGTCTCCTCAGTGTCTCTGGTTCTGTTGGTAGGGGTACTCTAATTACAGGGGAGCTAAACCTGGGGTGCCTGTATAGTGTTTATGTACTCTGTGACTAGTGAGAAAGCTCGCTTTCATTTTTGTTAATGAAATGTAAATGAGAATCAGCATTCTCTTTGATTATATATATAATCAACAGACCATAACAGATCAGCGATATCTGCTGTCACCAGCAGGAACTACAGATATCTTTATATCTCATTGGAGTTGTCACATTTACCTCAAGACACCACTTATTGTCCCTCTGAAATTACATTAGGTTTATCACTAGAGTTTTTATATGCTAATAATGGAATAACTATCACAAGAAATATTTAAGAGTTAGGCATGGTGGAATCTGTCTGTAACTCCAGTCTCAGGAGCTTGAGGCAGGAGAATGGAGACTCAGAGGCCAGCCTGCCCCATGATGGAAATTTGAGGCTGGCATTGGTTACATAGTAAGACTATCTCAAAAATAAAAGAAGTTTGTTTCAACATTTATGTATTTTTCAATTAATCAGCTTTTATTTCATGTGTATGAGTGTTTGGTCTTGCATACATTTAAGCATCAGTGTCCACAGGAGCCAGGAGGGCAGCAAGTCTCTTGGAATTGGAGTTACAGATGGTTGTTAGCGGACATGGTGGGTGCTGGGAACTGAACCTGGATCCCCTGCAAGAGCAGCTAGTGTTCCTAGCCATTGAGCAACCTCTCCAGCCCCCATTTTTGTATTTTACACTTAATGAATTAGTTTGTTTTTCTGTGTGTACAACACAGCATGCATGTGGAGGTCAGAGAATAAACGTGTGTCCTTGGCGGGATCAAAATCAGGTTGGCAGGCTTGAAAGCAATCACCTTTCTTTTTATTTCCTTTTTCTGAGACAGGGTCTCACTATGTAGCCTCTGCTAGCCTGGAACTCACTCTGTAGATCAGGCTGGCCTCAAACTGAAAGACTTATCTGCTTCTGCCTCCTGAGTGCCTGGATTAAAGGTGTGTGTCACCACACCTGGCTTCTTTTAATTCCTATATATTTATTTATTTATTCATTGGAGGGAGTCTCACGTAGCTCAGGCTAGCCTTGAATTTGTTATGTAGTCAATGTTGACTCTGAACTCCTGATCCCCTTGTCTCTACTCTCAAGTGCTGGGATTACTGGAATGTGCCACCAATACCCATCTTGTATTTTGATTTACACATTTAAAAGTTATGTTATCCAAGGATGATGGCTCACATCTGTAGTCCCAGTACTTTCAGAGGCTAAGAAAGAAGGACTTCCATGATCTCAAGGCTAGACTAGGCTACATAGTGAGTTCTAAGCCACCCTGGGCTATAGCGTGAAACCCTATCTCCAAAAAAAAAAAAAAAAAGTATTCTGTGGAATCTGTGAACTTTGCTCAGATTACCAAAGTTCAAGGCCAGAAAGGATTTAAAGCGCTGTGTGGTGGTTTGAATGAGAAATGTTTCCCAAAGTTTCAAGAATTTGAACACTTGAACCCCAGGGAGTGATGCTATCTGTGGAGGTCATGAAACCTTTAAGAGTCAGAGCCTTGCTGGAGGAAGTATGTCTTTGGGAGTGGGCTTTGAGAGTTCATAGCCTTGCCCCTCTCCCAGTTTGCTATCTCTCTTCTTTGTGTTTGGGGTTGAAGATGCGACCTCTCAGTTTCCCACTCCTGCTGCCATGCCTGGTACCATGCCACCCTACTCTGATGGACTTGCTCTCCCTCTGGACTATAAGCCCAAATAACTCTTCCATAAGTTGCCTTTGGTCATGATATTTATCATAGGAAAATAACTAATACACTTTACACTATGAATCTCCTCAGGTAGCTGGTCAGCATACATGTGTACGTGTGTGTGTATGTGTGTGTGTGTGTGTGTGTGTGTGTGTGTGTGGTGTTCCTGGGGATCAAACCCTGAGCCTCACACATGCTAGGCAAGCACTCTACACTGAGTTATAACCCCTGTTCTTAATACACTATTTCATTTTATGCCTGTACCACATTTTTGCAAAATTATAAGAGATGGGATCCCACTGCGTGGCCTGGGCCAGCCTACAACTGCACTCAAGTGATCCTCTTGCCTCCATCTCCCAAATAGCTAGGACCACAGGTGTGTGCCACTGTACCCAGTAAGCTCCAAATTCTTCCAGGGTTCTCTGTATTGCCACTTAGCTTATTCTTTCCTTACCAGAAGTCACTCTCCCCCTAAATGGTTATGATGGGACTCCATGAGTATTGATTTTTTTTCTTTAAAAATTATTTGATTTATCTTTTTTAACATTTTTAAAATTGGAATTTTGTGATTTTCATGTAGTATAATTTGATGGTATTTAGGTCCCATCCCTTATCTGTACCTTCCCTTATTGTCCCCCACCTCACCCAATTTAATATATGTAATAAGGCCTCTGGAGTCTAATTTGTAACCCCAAATGTCCTTCAGTGTGGGTCCATCCACCTGAGCCTGGTTAACCTACTGAGAGTCCCATTCTTGAAGGAGACTGACTCTCCCCCTCCGGTCAGCCATTGTTTGTCAAGACTTCCGTAGGTTGGATCAGGGTTTCTTAACCAATTCTTCACTCTATGCTGAGATTATGTCTGGTTGAGCTTGCATGGGACTTGCATATGCATTGTTGCTGTGAGTTCACGTGAGTAACTGACCAGCTGCCTGGAAAACTCTGTTTCCCTTGTGGTCACCCACCACTTCTGGCTCTTATAATCTTTCTGCCCCGTCTTCTGCAATGATTCCTAAGCCCTGGGAGGCAGAAGTTTGATAAAGGGTTCTATTCAGGGATAAGCACTCTGCAGCCTCTTGTTCTCTGCACACTGGCCAGTTGTGGTTCTCTGTGTTAATCACCATCTGCTGCATAAGGAAACTTCTCTGGTCAGAGTTGAGAGATGCATTTGTCCATGGGTATAACAATAAGTCATTAGGAGTCAGTTTAATATGATAACTACTTAGTAGAAAACCGGTACTAGGTTCTCCTTGAGGTCCGGTGACCTGTCTAGCATCCATGAACAGTCTTAACTCACAGGGTTAGATGACTAAATTCCACGGTTCTTAATGTGAACACCCTTGGCAGAAGTTCAATTTCAGTAAAAAATGTAATTACTTCTCCAAACTCTAAGTTTCTGAAGAACCAGGGGAATTTCAATAAGTTGTCCATCATTATTTGGCTCTTTTGGCCACAGGAAACTAGAAATAAATAGACGATATGCTCTCCTCCTCCTCCCCTCCTCCTCCTCCTCCTCCTCCTCCTCCTCCTCCTCCTCCTCCTCCTCCTCCCCTCCTCCTCCCCTCCTCCTCCTCCTCCTCCTCCTCCTCCTCCTCCTCCTCCTCCTCCTCCTCAAATAAATAGACGATATGCTCTCCTCCTCCTCCCCTCCTCCTCCTCCTCCTCCTCCTCCTCCTCCTCCTCCTCCTCCTCCTCCTCCTCTCCCCCCATTCCCTTTCACACCCTCTGATGAGTCCTGTTGACCTACTTGCCTTTGCTTGCTCAATAGTAACACCTCATGGGGAGAAACAGGCCTTGGAATCCCTAAAGGATACTGACAGCTGCCTTACTGGTGAGTGCAATTGAATTCAACTGTGACATTTTTAGATAATTGATCTGACAACAACGTGATTCAGTTCCTTTTTTTTTTTTTCTTGGTCTGTGTATATGTGAGGTACATCTGTTTGAATGTGTCTGTGGAAATGTATGTGTGGGTGTATGTGCACGTGGATGAGAGAGAGAGCAGAGGCTGTTGTTGGGTGTCTTCTTTCATTGCTTTCCACCTTATATATTGAGGCAAGTCGCTCATTTGAACCCAGAACTTGCTGATTCTGGTAGTCTAGCCTGCCAGATTGCCCAGTGGTCTCATCTCTGCCTCCTGAGCATTGAGATTATAGGCAGGCTATAAATACCAGCATTTACCCTGGTGCTGGGGATCTCAACTCAGGTCCTCACACATGCCTGGTAAGCACTTTATCCTCTGAGGCATCTCCTCAACCCCCATGATTCAGTTCTTTAGCTCATAAGAATATAATAAAGTATGCCTCAGAACTTTTTTTCTGTCTTCTAACATGTGATTCCATTTGCTTATAAGTAAATAAGTACTTGGCAAGTCATAGATGAGAAGAAAGTTGCAGTTCATAGGACTAACAAAGGATCTAGACTCCACCTGGTATGTGCGTGTGTAAGGCCGAGCCCATGTTGACCTTGAACTGGCTATGTAAGCAAAGAAGGATGACCTTGAACTTTATCCTCTTGCTTCCATCTCCTGAGTGCTAGGACTACAGGCCTATGTCACCAAACCTAGTGTATGCTGTTCTAAGGATTAAAGCCAGAACGTTGTGCACGCTGGCCAAGCCTTCTACCAACAGAGCTACATACCCAGTCCCAATACCACCATTCAAAAAAAAAAGACTCCTAAAAATTATTGAGAAACAGAAAGACAGTCAAAAAAATTAGGCAATGGTAGAGTTCGGTGGTAGAGTGCATGTACATGCTTTGTGTATGAGGCCCTGGGTTCAATCTGTAGTACTTAAAAAAAAGTAGGCAAAAGACTTGACTAGAAACTTAGAACAAGAAACTATTCCCATAGTCAAAAGAAAAACTACAAAGAAGGAAGGGGAGCCAGGCCTTCTGAATGACTCATCCAGGAAACAAATGATCATAATAAGAAATCGCCATTCCCACTCCCAAAAGGCTAAAATTTAAAATATAAATGATGTCAAGTATTTTCAAGGATATAGAATTTGTATCTGATGCTTCTGAGGTGTGCAAACAGGTGCCATCTCTTTTGAAAATCACCTTTTAGTTTGGACTAGAGTTAAACATGCATCTGTTTTACAGTCTAGCAATTCTGTTCAGTACTGGGAAGTGAACTCACAACCTTGGCTATGCTAGGCAAGTACTCTAGCACTGAGCCACACCCTTCGCTCTCATTTTACTTCTCAGTTTGAGACAGGGTTTCACTAAACTTCCCAGGCCAGCCTTGAATTGGGAATCCCCCTGACTCAGCCTCTTGAGTAGCTTGAACTGGATTGGCTCAACAGTTCTGTTCTTTGTACCCAAGAGAAATGACTGCATATGTGCCCTCATTTGCACAGTACTATAACTTTATTTACACTATCCAGAGGACAAAATAACCCAATATAATCAAAAGACAAATAAATTGTTGTACATTTATAGTCTAGAACACAACATCTTAAATAAAAAAAGAAGCAAGCTGAGTATAAGTGGTGCACACCTGCAATTACAGCACTCAATAGGTAGAGGATGAAGCGTTCAAGGCTACCTTGGGTTACATATTGAGTTCAAAGTCGGCCTGATCCACATAAGAAGATCCATCTCACAAAACCAAGAGCTCAGATTTAGCTCAGCAGTAAAGTACTTGCCCAGCATGCATAAGACCAGGCTGGATTTCCTGTACCACAAAAACAAGCAAAAACCCCAAAGGAAATAATGAGCATTTGTTCCTCTTCCAGAGGACCTGGGTTCGATTCCCAGAACCATATGGTGGCTCACAATCCTTCTGTAACTCCAGTTCTAGGGAGTCTGACTCCCTCTGTTGGCTTCCATGGGTATCTGCATGTATGTGGCACACATAAGCTCACGCAGGCAAAACATTCATCCACATAAAATAAATAAATAAGTCAATCTTATTCTATGAGTGAAAGATGCCAGATGCACGAGGGATAATAAGAGAAGGAACAAATGGGACAGGGGGGGGATAGCAGGGGAGAAAAAAATGCCAAGGCAGGGTGGGCAGGGGAGAGAAAGACAAATATCACGTATTTTTTTCTCATATGTGAAATCTAGTCTTAGCAGCACATGTTTCAGATATATGTCTCATATATGTATGAAAGAGGAAGAGGATCCATTGGAGGGAAAGCAACGGGGGGGGGGTGTGATGGGGAATATGAGCAAAATACAATGTTGTATATGCACGAAAATGTCACAATGAAACATTATTTTATATGCCCGTTAAAAAATTTAGTAGCAAAAAAGGAAAGATGCTTGACACTAAAGAGTTCTAGTCTGTGACTCCTTTTATAGAAAAGTAAAGAACAAGCAAGACTAAAAGATGTTCGTAGAAGTCAGATGAGCGCTGATCTCTCAGTGCACAGTGGCTACAGGAAACCTAGTTTATCTAGACAGTGGCTACCTAGGTAGAGAGTATAGATCGTGCGTTTGCTGACAGTCCTGTTTGTAAGCTGTCACTCACAAAACAATAAAATGAATAAATCCACAGAAGGGACAGGGATTTTGGAAATTTCATCCAAATTCTGGAGAGTGGTTTTTAATATAGTCCAAAACAAACTGCCATTTGAACCAGTGGAAAGACTAAGAAAGCCATTCTTGGATGAGAAAAAGGAGAATTAACGTAGAAGTCCCTTGAAAATACTATACTACTTAAGTGCAGAGAAGCCAGGCCCAGTCCTGGGCAAACAAGAGCCGAGTTAGACCCAAAGGCTGAGTCACTGAGTTCGATGGAGGCTGGCCTCCCAACTGCTAACCACAGGTGTTTTTATTTTATTTTATTTTTTTATTTTTATTTATTTATTTATTTATTTATTTATTTTTTGTCTGTTTCTTTTGACAGGGTCTCCCTAGTCTCAGCTGTTCTGGAACTCTCTATGTGAATGAGGCTGGCCTTGATCTCACAGAGATCTGCCTACCTCTGGCGCCCACAAGAGCGTGAGTCATCATACTGGGTACTTCTTAGTTTTATTTTTTCTATTTTACTTTTATTTTTTAACTGTCTGCTTTTTCCTTTCTTCTTATCTGTTCCTTCAGGCTGGTAGTAGCGTTTGAGACATTCTTGTTGCTGTCAGGCAGGAGATAGAAAAATGACTTTGAGGGAGATCCCTGGGCTAGGGAGAAAGGGGCTCTCTGAGCCTCACCTCCAGGTCCAGAATGCCTTTGTCCTTAAATGCAGTCCATCTTTCTGTTTCCATTTGGTATTTTGAGAAAGGGTCTTATTTTGCGACTCCAGCTGGACTTGAACTTATTATTTTCCTGCCTCAGCCTCTTGAGTGCTGGGATTAGATGTGTGTGTCACTACACCCAGGTATTTGATCTGATCTATCTAACTTTTTCATGACTCCAATTCCTAATCAAAATCCCAAGTCCCTTTCCTCCTTCCTTGTGCCTGCTTCCATGTTTTAGGTTACTCATTATGACTAATTATGGTCTTCTAAGTAGGTTTGTGTTTTGTCTCAGAACTCCTATTCTCCAATTTGACTTTGATGGCCAGAACAATTTAACCTAAAATGTAAGATATGGCCATGCCATTTTATTATGTGGTTTGGAATAATATCCAACTCTATAATGGAAGGCAAAGCCTGTTATGTTATATTCACACATATCACCCTCCCCAGTCTCATTTCCCAGTGAAAATGGTCTATAGATTTTTAGACTACCAGACCAAGTGCCAGGGTACTCTGAAGAGGAGCCCCGATTTTCAGAATTCTGGAGGTGTCTTATTCTTTGTTGTATTTGTACACATGTGTGTCATTATATATGTGCAGGTGCATGTGTGTGTGGGGGGTCAGAAGGTTGTCCTCTGGTATCATTCCTCAGGTATAGCCCATTTTGGTTTTTTATTTAAACTCTGAGTATATATGTGTGTGCGTGTGTGTGAGCATATGTGAGTGCAGATATGTGCAGAACTCAGAAGAGGATGTCAGATATCTTGGAGCTAGACTTACAAGAGGTTGTGAGCTGCCTAGTGTGGTGTTGGGAACTGAATTTGGGTCCTCTGTAAAAGCAGTTCTTGCTCTTAACCTCTGAGCCATCTCTTTAATCTCTACCTTGATTTTTGAGACAGGATCTCTTATTGGCCTGGAGCTCACCAATTGGGGTAGACTGGTTGGTCAGAAAGCCCCAGGGATCTGCCCAGCTCCACTTGGGATTACAAGTAAGTGCCATTGCACCCAGCATTTTTTGCATGTTTTGGGATCTTAAACTTGCAAGGTAAGCACTTCACAAACTGAGCCATCTCCCCTGACCCCAGGGGGTGTATTGCTCCTGTCCTTCCATTGTCAATCTGATTCAGTACTCATAGGAATCTGGAGGCTGTTAGTGGGATCAGTAGCAATCAAATCTTTTACCTTCTTGCCTTTGCTAAAATAGTCAGCACTAACAGGAAGAAGGTGAAACCCTAGGCATGAGGTATCTTGAAGCACTGCTTTCTCTTTTTAAATACTCAATATATACAGTTCATTCTCAATGTTTGAAATCTTTAGAATCTAAAGTTGAAGTTTCTTTCCCTCCCTCCTTCCTTCCCTCCTTCCCTTCCTCCCTTTCTGTCATAATGACCAAACCAGGGCTGTGTGCATGCTTACTCATGCTGTAGTTGAGGATGAACTTGAACCTTCTGATCCTCCTACCTCCACCTCCAGAGTGCTGGGATTACAGACACATACTGCTATACTCCGTCAACTGAACCACACCCCCAGCCTCAGTATGCCTTTCTAGTTGAACCTCCCGAACGTGGTTTTGTCTTGGATCTCCAGGAAAAATCTTGTATGGAACCCATACTTTCCTGTCATAGCAACCTTGTTACCAGAAGCTGGTAACAGGAATGGGAGGCTCAGGGATGTTTTCTGGGATTTCAAGAAAGGAGAGTATAGTTATCCTTGGAAAATCACAGTGCATATTAATTTAGGATAGTCATAAATAGGCCAAAATGAAAAATGAACCAAACAAAGGAAGGAGGCTAAGTGAAGTAATGAACCTTCCTTTTTTCAGCCTACAATAAACATTTTATGAAAGCTCCTCACTCAAAGGGAAGCACCCTACTCCCTAAAGTAGGAACTTTTCATTGGGAGAGACCCTGGGCCATCTTCCATGACAAACCTCAAAATAATCCTGGGATTCAGGAGCTGAAATGGAATTCGGACATTAATTACACAGGGGTGAGGTCCATCCACAAACCTGGATTTTGTTTGTGCACATCTGGTACTGTTTTATCTTTGCTTACACAGAGTCTCACTATGTAGCCATAGCTGGCCTTGAACTTGCAATCCTCCTGCCTCAGCTGTGTTGGGATGGCAGGCACTGGGCCCCTAATCCCATTACAAAGCTGGGTGGCCCCCATCTTGGTCAGACTCTTTAACCGCTTTTTCTGTATGGTGGACCAGCATGCAGCTGTTCCGCCTTTCTTCTCCTTACTCCCGTCACCCCTCTGCAGACCCTGCCTTCTTCAGTCCTACCAGGCTGTGCCATAGCAGCCAGGGCCCTTGCTGTGGAAGGGAGAGTTGGGGCCCGAGATCTATGAGCAGCCTACTAGTCAGCAGCCTGCACTGTAAATAGAGCAAGGCAGGGGCTGAGGCTTCCAGGAGGAGCCGGGAGGGAAGTTAAAGAGTCCTACCCCTTGGGGACACCTGGAACAGACTTATTGTTCAGACCTGGCTCCCCGGGCCTCGATCTAATATCCCTTCTCCCTTTCCCATGTTGTTATCAAGGTGATGGTGTTAAACCTTATAGTGTTGAAGAGTTGATATTTGCCCAACAGCTCAGAACTGCAAATGTCCAGAGCTAGAGAAATACAGCCTATGGCACGCTGTGCTTTATTGCTGCCTCAACTCACAGAGAAGCAGAAGTACAGTCAGGTGTCCAAAACGGCTAAGGCCCAGTGCAGCAGCAGCTGTAACATTGAGTCCCTTCTCTCTCCTCCCTCCCTCCCTCCCTCCCTCCCTCCCTCCTCTCCTCTTCTCCCTCTCTCCTTCTGTCTTCCTTCCCTCCCTCTTTCTCTTCCCCTACCTCTCCTCCTCCCTCCCTTCTTCTCTTAGACTGTGTCTCATGTAGCTCTAGACCTAGTCAAGCTTATCAATGAATAAAAAGATTTTATTCCCAGAAACTAGATGGAATACTGTGAAACAAGTACCCACATCTAATTTGCGGACCTATTTTTTACTAAGGAGTCTACTTGAGACTTTCCTGGTGCCAGGCATGGATGGTGGATGGCGCTCGGGCCTGTAATCCCAGCTAACTGAGAAGCCAGGGCAGGGAGATCACAAGATCAAGGCCCCTGCAGGTCACGGGGTGAAATCAAGGCAACTTAATGAAATTCTGTTTCAAAATAAAAAGACAAAGTATGGGAGAATGGGGAGGGCAGAAGTACAGCTCAATCGCCATCGAGTGCTTGCCTAACCTGCGCAACACACTGGGTTCAGTTTCCAGCCACCCCTCCCCTGCACCCAGTAAAAGGAGGATTGCCCAGTAATGTGGGGGGAGGGGTTGATGTAGAAGGATCAGGAGTTCAAGGTCAGCTTGAACTACCTTAACTCAAGCCCCCCCCGCATCCACTACTATCATGCTTGTCAGGCTAACCATTTTACTTGGGAATAACCTTTGAATCTACATTTCAACATCCAAAGAACACTGATTCTGGGACTGTCCTAGGTCCTACATGTCCTTTGGAGCTTGTAAAAGAGATCTGACATGAGGCAGGAATTGCAGATGCCAATTTGTTGCCTTTAAAGAGCCAGGAGAGGTCCAGAGAGGCTGCGGGTAAAGTCCTGTGAAGTCGTGTGCAGATATTCTTGTTGGAAGCTTGTTTTACCTAGGCTCCAGAGTTTCTACATGACCCAGTACCTGCTTGATCCCAGAGACTCTGATTTTATGAGCCATTCCTCTAGACCTTGAGCTGAGTTTCCTGAGAGTTTTAGCATTGTGAATTCTCTGGAAAGTTTCTGTAAAATTGCAAGTAAAACTGTTATTTCTGTCTTCTGTCTCCCAGGGAAACTCGGACATTAGAATGCTGGTGTCTTTGGTAACAATCTAAAAGCTTTCACTGAACCAGAAGTGGCAGCTCACATCTATAATCTAAACACTTGGGAGGTTTGGACAGAATCATTTTGAGAGCAAGGCCAGCCTGGTGTACATAGCGAGTTCCAGGTCAGCCAGGCCTACTAGGGAGAACCTGTCTCAAACAAACAAACAAACAAGCAAACAAACAAACAAACAAACAAACAAACACCTCCCTCCTAAACCCACTTCTACTACTACTAATTAGAAGAAGGATAAAGAAGAAGAGGAGGAGGAAGAGGAGGAGAATAAATATCTTACTTAAAAAAAAAACCCTCTGGGATTATCCATTTCAAATCCTGAGGATTCATAAAAATAAAACTCCTGGGCACAGTTTCCTGAACTTGCTCAGAAACAGTAAATTTCAACCCTTCGTGGTGGTTTGTTTAGCACCCCAAGATTTATGGACATAAAAGAATGCTTATTTTTTCTCTGTTTTGTGTTTTCTCTTGAATAGAATATTTTTATTAATTTTTAGAGAATTTCATACATGCATTCAATGTATTTGGTCCTATTTACCCGACTCTTCCCCTAACTCCTCCCGGATCCACTACCTCGGCCTTCCCCCTCCCAACTTCATGTCTGTCTTTTCTTTATAACTCACTGAGTTCAGTGTGTTCTGCCCATGTACGCATGGGTGTGGGGCTCACCCACTGGAGCATGGTTGACCTTGCAGTGTCCACATCCCTAAAGAAAACTGACTCTCCCTCCCTGCAGCAGTCATCAACTGACAATAGTTCCTGTGTTGGGGATGGGAGTTAATGAGCCCCTCCTCACTCCATGCTGAAACGTTGACTGGCTTTGTGTTTTTTGATCCCATCTTCTTATGTAGTCCAAGCTGGTCTCGAACTAGAAATTCTATCTCTGCCTCCCGAGTGTTGGAGGCTACATACATGTGCTACCACACCTAGCAAAAGATTTTATTGCATTCACAGATTCTGTGAGTTAAGAGATCTGACAGGGCAGAAAGTCAGGGTCCTCACAAAGATTGGAATTGAATTGTGACATCCTCACTCCTGTGTCTGGCGGTTGCTGGCTGGACACATCTACACACGGTCTCTTAGTGGGGTCTCAGAACAGTTTGGACATCTTTAGAGCATACCAGCTGGCCTCCAAGAAAGAGCGTCCCTAGAGATCGAGGCAAAGGCACATGACATATTTATAACCAGGCTCGAGGTCTCATACTAAAAATGGAATGTGGAATGGGATGATATATTGGGGTCATCTTTGGAAGATATGAATAAACAACAGTAGATTTGACTTTCAAAAATGACTAAAATTCTTTAGACGTTAAGCTGGATAAAAATGGAGAGGACTGAAATTGTTTGGATTGCAAACTAAGAATTATGGACTGGGGATGTGGTTCAATTGGTAGAGTGCTTGCCTAGCAAGCAGGACTTCCTGGATTGGACTTCCAGCACAGCATAAACCAGACCTTTTGGTACATGCCTGTAATCCCAGCACTAGAGAGGTGGAGTGGAGGCAGGTTCAAGACTAGCTTCTAATTCAGCAAAACAAACCAACCAACAAAACAAAAACCCACCAAACATTTCAGACACAGTGTATCACTGTACTAGTGGCCATGGCTGCTCTGACCCTTGACCCAGCATTGTACAGACACGACACACCCTCCTCAGGAAGTGCCTAAAGAAGTGCCGTGCAGACTGGCACCTTCAAGCTGTGGATGAAGTTCTCAAAAGAAGCCATGCTCATGTTTACAAGCTTCCAGACTGGACTTCATCGACTGGAGCATTTTGAACTTCTGTAGAGTTGGGGCATTATAGATGAGCTGGGGTTGCACTGAGGTATCTCTGGTCACCCCAACTTCTTTTATTCTTTGAGACAGGGTCTCACATCTCCTAGGTTTCCCAGGTTGGCTTTGAATTCACTGAGGATGACCTTGGTCTGCTGACTGAGTGTTGGAATTACAGGTGTGACCACCATGTACAGTTCTTGTGGTGCTGGGGACAGAACTCAAAGCCATGCTAGGCAGGCACTCTAACAACTGAGCTACACTCCGTGTCTCACTACTCTCCTCTCTCTTGTTCTCTCTGTCTCTCCATCTCTCTGAGACAGGATCCCTCTCCATCTCTCTGAGACAGGATCTCACTCTATAGCTCTGGATGTTCTTGTAGCCCAGGCTGGTCTTAGACTCATGGTAATCCTCTTTCTATAGCCTTTATGCTTCTACTTGTATTTGTGTATGTTGTGTATGTTGGAGTGTGCATTCACATGTTTATGTGAGTGAGTTTGTGTGGATGTCAGAGGTCAATATTGAGTGTCTTTCCTCTGTCACTCTTCACCTTATTTTAAAATTTATTTTTATTTTATGTGTATGAGTGTTTTGCCTGCATGCATGTAGGTGTATCATGCCCATGCAATGCCTGCAGAATCCAGAAGATGGCGTAAAACATTGCAACTGAGGTTACAGCTGATTGTTAGCCTCCATGTGGGTGCTGAGAACTGAACCCACGAGCAGCCAGTACATTTAACCAGCCCCATCTCCGCCTTATTTTTTGAGACTGAGCTCGCTGAGCTAAGTGCTCACTGATTGGCTAGGCTACCTGCTTAGCAAGCTCTGAGAATCTTCCTATCTCTGCTCCTCCAGCATGAGGGTCACAGGTGCCAGGCGCCATCCTCAGCTCAAATGTAGTTTCTGAGACTATGAACTTAGATCCTCATGCCTGTGTGGCAGGTATTTTACGATCTGATTTAGCCATCTCCCCTGCTGCAGTGTTCTGAGTGCCGGGCTGACAGGTGTGCACCACCGTGCATGACCCCAAATTCTTTCCGATAGCATTTTCCAAAACTATGTACAGAAAAACACTAGTTCCTAGAGATGGAAAGTTCTTCCAGACCTAATTACTAATCCATCTGAGTCCAAAGCATCTCCACAAAGGAAACCCTTCTGTGGAGCTAGGGTTGCAGCAGCTAGTGTTAGGGTCCAGCCTCGGTATGGGGTGCCGAGAACAAAGGTGTTTGTCATTTTAATCCAGATGACCAAAACTTCCCATCTCACTGTCTCATGGAACAGTAGAGAACACTTTGTTGTGGTCTTGTCCTTAAAAAGAAATGTGTAGAACTAACAACAGTTATAGTACAGCTGATTTGCCATTTGGTTCTGCGCTTGTTTTTAATTTCTGATTAAACCAGTCCCAGCCGATTTGATTCACTCAGGGAGCTGACGCCCACCAGGGGCCATTTGATAAAGGCTCATTAATGGAACACAACTGTGCTTGCGTTTGGTTGACGCTGCTTTCACAAACGTGAAAAGCAATGTGGGGTATGGACTGTAAGACTCTGACACTGGAAGAAACTGAGGCTTGGCCTCTGTTAGAAGACTTCACCAAGAAACATCTGTGGATGCCAGCCAAGCCAGAATAGGAGGCCAAGTGTACTTTGCCTAGCACAGCTTCTCTACGTAGAAAGGGCGTGCTCATGTGTCCTCCTGGATCCTCACTCAGCAGAATTAAGAATTGTGTCAGTCCTGGAGAGTTTTTGGATGCCATGCTGACTTGCTTCCTTTCCCCAGGCCTCCACTTTCTCAGCTACAAAGTGGGAATGATTCCCTGCCTAGCTGCCCTGTGGAGCAGTCCTGAGGGTCAGATGAAGTAGTATTTGAGGAAGTACTTTGAAAAAATTCTGGGGCTGGGGATGTAGTTCAATAGGTGTGCGCTTACCTAGCATGTGTAAAACACTGAACGTGAAAACTGGATACGGTGCTGCTGGAGGTGGAGGTCAACCTCCAGAACACAGCGAGTTCAAAGCCAGCCTGGGCTGCAGGAACCTGCCTCAGACAACAACAAAAACAACAAAGTAATCATTCTCTTTTCCCCTCTGTGTAAATGATACAAATGAATAATTGAGAGAAAATTCACAAAGCACATTTGCAAAGATTCTTGGAGATGAGCCCACAGCTATCTCCCACTGTGTTTGGGGGTTGGAGGATCCAATGTTTGCCTTGAAAATTTCTGGCTGTTGACAGCCCCATTAGATAGGCCTGCTACAAACATTTATAGGGTAAGAATACAAACGGGTTCATACACCTACATATTGAGAATTTGTAGATAAAGCTGGTCATGTTCTAACAAATGTGTTCTACCTTACTACCTGGACAAATATACCTTCCTAAAAACCCAGGGTGAATGTAAAGTTCTCAGAATTTCATAAAGTTTGACATCACAGAGTCAGGCCCAGACTCTGCCCAGAGCCCACCAGCTTCTTGTGACTGTACTAGCCCAAGGAGATGTGCACTAGAAAGGACCCCAGACTTGCTGGAGACTGCCTGGATGAGGAATTCCAGGATCTAAAAAATGGTACAGAAACAGCGGTCTAGAAACGGCACGTCACTCATTTCTTCAGTGTCTCGATTTGCTAAGAGAGGCAAGGTCAGGCGGGAAGAAGTATAACATACGAAAAACCAAAACCAACCAACCAAAACAAAACAAAACAAAAAGCAGCTTCTTTATACTCCAAAGAATGAAACAATCCAATTGACAATAGCCATGAAAAAATAAAATACCTAAGAGTAAATTTAGTCAAAGAAGCGAGTGATCTCTGTAATGAAAATTACAAAAAATACGGGTGAAACAAACTGAAGAGGACATACCATAAAACAATGGAAAGATACCGAATGTTTGTAATAATGATAACCCAGTCACAGTGATGGCGGAGCAGGGCCTGAGTCCCCCGCCCTTGGCAGGGGAGCTCTTAGCTGATGGTTGCTGTGAGGGAGGGAGGGTCACTCTCCTTTGGGTACATGGCCTGGTAAGTTGCCCATACTCATGGACTTGCCAAATGGACAGAATCTGGACTAATGGCTTTTATTCGACCCTGCACAAAAAGCTACTGTTCATAATGCAAACAAGCTCACCGGGTCAAGTGCTCTTGTGATCTGGGCACCTGACCTTGATCCCTCTGGACCCCACTTTGCCCTCCACCCAAGATGGTGAATGATATGTGGATATGCTTGAATTAGCAAAGCGAAGCGCTGGAATCGTCATATTCATATTCGCATCCTCACTGAAGACTGGGAACAGCTGATATTGTGTGAATGAGACATTTTAGGTCTAGGGATCAGAGAGCAAGATTCCCTGATGAGGGAGGGTCCAAGCTTTTAGTTCCCCAACTGATGCTGAAGAAACGGTTTTGAATAAAAGCATGGGTGAGGCCTGGCTCAGGAGCACGGTTCCATGAGCGATCTGAAGGAACAAACTCTGGGGTTCAGGTCCACTCTTGGCTATTAAAACTTAATGCTAAGAGTCAGGCTGGGGCTCAGCGGTTAAAAGCACTCGCTGCTCTTGCAGAGGACCCAGGGTCAGTTCCCAACACCCACATGGTTGGCTAACCACCGTTATAATTCTAGTTCCAGGGGATCCGACGCCCTCTTCTGACCTCCTTGGGCATTGCACGGCATGGGTGCACCCATACAAATGCAGGCAATACACTCGTGCATATAAGATAAAAATAATAAATAAAAAATTTTAAAGGGTCAGGCTGATTATTTAGGTACAACACAATGTGGCTTGGTAAGGCCACAGCATACCCCAGTGGATGGTCCTACATGCATGCACATGTGGGCAGCACTGACTGGACTCAGGGAATTACTAATAATGATAAAGAAGAGGACATGAGGACATTACGCTGTGAGGGAGATGGGGTGGGCGGCAACAGTTGTTGGGGGGAGGGAGTGGTGCATGGATGTGATCAAACTGTGTTGTATGTTTAAAAATTTCAAACAGGGGCTGGAGAGATGATTCAGCAGTTAAGAGCACTGGCTGTTTTTGCAGAGGACCCAGGTTCAGTTTCAAGCATAATAGGTTGCACTTGTATACAAACAGGCAATACACTCATACACACATATTTATAAAAATAAGTAAAAGATTAAAAAAATTTTGAACAATAAATAAAAATACTGTTTAAAAATGTCCAGAGTACCCAAGGCAATCTACAGAATCAAAGCAATTGTTATCAAAGTACCAATGACATCTGTCACAGGACTAGAAAAAAAACTATTGCAAAATTTATATGAAGCTACAGTCTCAGGTGGCCAAAGCAATCCTGAGCAAGTGAACAAAGCTTGTGATGTTACTGTGCCTGATTTCAAAACGTACTACAAAGCTATAGGAACTCAAACAGCACAGAGCTGGCATTAAGCACAGACACACAGACCAGGGAACAGAAGCGAGGATCCAGAAACAAATCCATCTATTCATAACAGGGGACTGATTTTCACCCTAAGCAGTAGGTGTATTTATCAATAAACAGTGATGAAGAAACTTAAGGAGGTTGGCTCCTGTCGTTCATCATACAGAAACATTAACTCAAAATGGAACAAAGGTTTAAATACAACAGTTGAAAACTTTGAGGCCACTAGAATAATAGATGTTTTAGGACACTGGTGTGATAAGAGATTTTTTTTTAATATGAACCCAAAATCATAGGCAATGAAAGCAAAGTTGATGGATGTGATTAAACTAAAAAGCTTCCACACAACAAAGGCAACAACCAACAGAAGGAGTCTGAAAAATGGGAGGGAACATCTACAAGCTATTCATCTGACAGGGAATTAATTTCCAGAATACAGAAAGAGCTCAAGTTAATAAACAACTAAAAAATCAATACAATTAAAAATGAGTGACAGGTCTGGAGTGTAGTTCAGTGACAGCACATGCTGTGTAAGCTTGAGTTATACAGCACATGGTCTAGGGTGAAGCCCAGGGTTCCATCTTCACAATATAAAAATTGGGCATGGTAGCATGTCTGCAATCCCAGCACAGGTGAGGTAGATTTCAGGGTCTAGAGAAATGGCTCAGTGGTTTTAAGCACTTGCTGCTCTTACAGAGAACCTGAGTTTGGTTCCCAGCACCCACATGGCAGCTTACAATTCCAGCTACAAGAAGTCTGACACCTCTGGGCTGTTTAAGTAGTACATTCATGTGCACACACACACACACACACACACACACACACACACATACACATTCATACATAATTAAAAATAATAAAAATATCTGGGCATGGCAGTACATGCCTTTAATCCGAGCACTGGGGAGTCAGAGGCAGGCGTATCTCTGTGCGTTCAAGGCCACCCTGTCTACATAGCAAGTTCTAGGTCAGCTGGGGCTACAGGGAGGCTGTCTCAAAAAGACCAAAATAAATAAATAAAAATAAATCTTAAAAAAATCAGAAAAACTCCCAGGACAATACAGACAACAACCATCACAATTAGAGGTAATAAACTGCATAGAAAATTCTCAACGATTAGCAAAAATATGAAACAATGAAAAATGCTCAAAATCAGGGAAGTGCAAATACAAATTACATCATCTCATGCAGCTGGTACAGCGGTCAAAAAGATGGGAGACAACAAACGTCGGTGGTATAGCTTGAACATAGGCCTACGCCTGTGGGAACTCAACGCTGGTTCAGGGTAATGCTCAAAGGAGGTAGAGCCTTTGGGAGGTGAGGCCTCAAGGAAGCAAGTTGTATAACTGACAGTGACTGAAGGGGGTGTTGGGACCCCAGGCCTTTCCTACCCTCTCTGTGTAATCATGGGATAAAAAGATCCACCTCCCCTCTCAGTCACAGGGTTCCTTCAGGATGGGGTCTAGTCTGATAGGCCAAGTCACCATGAAATGAAACCTCTGAAATTATGAGCCAAAATAAACCTTTCCTTCTATTAAACTGCATATTTGGAGAGTTTGTCACAGTGATAAAGGCTAACACAACAGGCAAGGGCAGGGATAAAGGAAAATGCAGACACAGCTGGTGGGGATGTAATCAGGACCATCACTACAGAGGGATGAAATCTCTAGAAACAGAAAGACTATGTGATCCAGCAATTCCAGAACTCGGTACGTATTGAAAGGAAATGCAATCAGACTGTTGGAGAGACAGCTGCAGGCCCTGTGTACATTGCAACAACTAACAGTGAGAGTGACATGGGGTCAGCCTCGCTGTCCACTGATGGATGAATGCACAAAGCAATGTGGACTCTGGACACTTATAATATACTTTAGCCATAAAAAGAATGAAATCCTGCGGTTTTCAGCAGTGTGTTAACGTAACAGTAGCAAGAAGCCCCGGAGAGAAGACTGGTCAGTGGAATAAAATCTCTGGCCTGGATGAAGACCCATCTTTCGAGGTTTGCTGGTCATAGGACAACCCTAGGGAAACAAGTACCTTAAGTCATGCTAAAGAAGGGAGTTGGAATACCTAGTGCATTAAAGAGATAGTGAATTCTTCAGAAAAGCATAACGTCTTTCCTTCACATCTCTTTTCTAACCATGCTTTCCCTGGCTGGTTGGGCTGCCCCAACGTCTTGGATTCCTTTACTTTTTCCTCTTAAGTTCCCTTCCCCTCCCGGGCACATGGCTGCTAGTCTGCCACACGTCTGACCTCCATTGCTGGCTTTAAACCGTAGAGATTCATCAATTCTCTTTGCTTTCTCCCCTCTATTCTCCTCAAGGCAGCTGCTGAGATTTGCGGTTTGCCTGCCCTGAGGATGGTTCTTTAAACTGTAATAAAATTGTCTTAAAGCTTCTGTTTGAGTCCATTCCTAAATTCTTTTATGAATAAACTAAGAACGCTTAAGGGGGACCCAGTTTCCCGCCTCTGTCATTAGACCTGGAGGGCACTGGGTGAAGTGAAATGAGCCATGCACAGAAAGCAGGTACCACACGTTCTCGCTTATGTGTGGGGGTCAAAGTTGACCACATGGAGGTAAAGAACAGCAGGAGCCTGGGGTGTGTGCGCCAGGAGGGCCAGAGAGAGGACGGTTGATGGGCACAGGGTGCAGCTGTGTGGGAGGAATAGGTTTTAATATTCTTCAGCACAGGACGACAGCTAGAGTTGATGACATTTTGTTGAATGGTTCAAAATATCTAGTAAGGAGGAAATTTTTCGAGATGGCTCTCGTTAAGTCCTTCAGGCTAGCCTCAAACTCACTATCCTCCTGCCTCAGCTTTCCAAGTGTTGGGATTATAGGCATGTGTGCCATGCCTGGCTTGTAGAGAGGACTTTTGAATGCCAATAACTAAAGAAATGATGTTTGGCTAAGGTGATGGTGTGCCAGGTACCTTGCTTTAGTTATTACAAGATGTGTACGATCTGAAATGTCACACTGTACACACACATATGTAAATTACTATATAATAAATGAAATGGGATTTTTTTGTGGGTGCTAGGAACTGAACCCAGGTCCTCTGTAAGAACAGTAAGCACTCTCAACCACTGAGTCAAATTTCCACCCCTATTCTCCTAATACTGATGACTGTGCAAAACAGCCACATGGATCAGAGTATATCCTGGGTGGAAGGACCTTGGAGCACTCTAAATACTCCTGAAATCCACAGTACACCTGAAGACAGAGCCCAGAGGGCACCGAAAGGAACTGAACAAGGATATAATCTGAAGGTGTCTGGATATAACCTCATCTCCAGCGCCTAGAATGAATCTGACAAACCCAGGCTCTCAAATGGGGCTGGGGAAGTTAATAAAGAGGTGGAGCCAGGAAGAGTATGGCTAAGAAAATGCATCAGAGCAGGCACAGTGCTCACATCTGTAATTGCAGCCCTTGAGAGGCAGAGGCGGGAGGATCACTGCAAGTTCAAGAATAGCCTGGTCTACATGAATTCTAGGACAGCTAGGGCTACACAGAGACCCTGTCTCAAAACAAAAACAAGAAAGAAAAAAAAATCTGAGCAGTATTTTTTTAAACCCAGGGTCTCTTTATGTAGTCTGTGCTGTGGTTTGAACATGTGACCTTCCTGTCTCAGCCTCCCAAGTGCTGGGATTTCAGGCCTGCAGCACAGGCCTGGCAATCATGACAGACAAGCAAAGGAGTAGCATTTCTCCTAAGCATTTTCCCTGGCGACCGTTACCAAAGTAGAAACACCAGGCAATCACTGCTGTCCCACTTCCGGTTTGGAATCAGTGGAAGGATGGGCTCAGATGCCTAATGGAAATTCCAACTTTACTACTGGAAGCAGAGAGCACAGCTTGTGCCTGTGACCAGGGCAGGCCTTCCACCAGAGTTCCACCCTCCTGCTCTTCCCGTGGGAAGGGAGTAGTGTTCCTATCAAAGATGAGACCCAGAGGGGCACAGGTCTGCCAAAGGAGGCCCTGGATCTCAGCTTGATGCACTGGAACTAAACCAGAGAGGGCAATGTGCAGACAGGTCTCAGCCAGAGGGAGTCAACAGTGGGAACCTCCTACCCCACAGGTCACTCCTGCCCAAAGGGCAGAGCTGGTAGCAGTTCTGCTGTTTTGTTGAGAGGACAAAATGTGGGCAGAAGTTACTATTATAGGGGCTAATGAGGGAGGGAGAGACATGTTCCCTTTGCTGACACCTGACTCAGTCTTATACTCTCAGAACATTCTAGAACAGGTGGGCCTAGAAGTTAGATTTCTAAATGAGGTCTGCTTTTTGATCAGTAGGGCTGGCTGCCAACCACTGTGTCCTGCACACGGTACGGGAGTGAGGGGGGCAGATGGAATTTGTAGTTGGACCTGTCGCAACTGAAACTCTGAGATCAATCCTGGCAAGGAGCCAAAGTCATCCTGCCAAGGGCCCCACAGGATGGGGTTAGAGAGAAGAAAGTAGTTTATTTATATGTGTGTGTGTGTGCGTGTGTGTGTGTGTGTTGTTGTTGTTTATCCTTCCTGAGGAACTGTCCACCTTGGTTTCTGAAACAGGGTCTTTTGGTGATTAGAATCTTACTAAGTAGACCCTCCTGTCTCCCTAGTGCTAGGATTGTAAGAACGGGCCACCATGCCTGTTTTTTTTATTAAGTTGATTCTGAGGCTCGAACTTATGCAGCCAGTACTTTACTGACCAAGCCATATCTCCCTGGCCCTTTGTGTTAAAATGGCTAGAAGGGAGAGAAAGAGAAAGAGAAAGAGAAAGAGACGAGAGAGAGAGAGAGAGAGAGAGAGAGAGAGAGAGAGAGAGAAGCGCCCAGGGTTGGACGGTGTATCTAGATATGTGTTGGAGTTTTATCAGAAGGATGAGCTTTAGGTTCACCCTTGACACACTCACTTTGTCCTTCCTTTGGCCACAGATTTCCAAATGCCTAAACTGTCAAAAGGAGGCATCCCTTCATTCCTTCACATGTAGCTCATAGGTGAAAATAGGCAGGAGAAATAATTAATTAATTAAAATAATGACTAATGACGTGCAGGTCCTATGTCTCTTTAGTCACTAAAGATGCATTCGTGTTCTAAAAGGACAGTGTACTTGTGGGAATAAACATCTTGCTGGTTTACGTTACAGGCAGAATCCTGAGCTATTTGTCTGGGAATTGGAGACAGATCTGTTCTCAGCCATGCACAGACAATACAGCCTTCTGTGAAATGGAGAGTGAGTAAGGACCAGGCACAGACTCAGCAAGGGTCAAGGATGAAAACATAGAGATGACCATTGATTGTGTAGGATGAGGTCAGGCAACTCAAAGGAGCTGGGGAGAAGTGGTGATGATGAGTGATAAATATGAATTTAATTCAACCAGGAGTTTGGGGTATTTATCTGCCAAGCCCTGGACTGGGTGTAACTGCCCCAAGAAAGGAATGTACTTTCCCGGTGAATAGGATGCTGCTTTGGAAGGAGCAGAGATGGAAAGTTTTAAAATGCTAGGCATTATTTGTTTGTTTTTATTATTTGAGACTGGATCTCCTGTAATCTAGGCTGCCTTTGAACTTGCTATGTAGCTGAGGCTGACCTTGAACTCCTGATCCTCTTGCCTCCACCCCTTGAGTGCTGAGCATGCCCAGCTCAGGTTATTTAATTACTCAGTTTATGGCCTTTTAAAAAAGCAAACCCTTACCTTTTTGTTTGTTTGTTTTGTTTTTGAGAAAAGGTCTCCTTGTAGCCCCAAGTGACCTGGAACTCTCTATGTAGACCAGGCTGGCCTGGATCCTGAACTCCACCTGTCTCTGCCTCCAGAATGCTGGGACTAAAGGTGTGTACCACCACGCCTGGCCAAGCCATGCCTGGGCCAGTCTTCACCCAAATGAGTACAGATTCCCTTCTCCCCCAGGCAGTCCTTCCTCAGCCACACTGCTTTTCCACGCCTGTCTCAGCCTCCACTCCTCTCTCCTCACCTCTGCTCTTCAGTTTGTCCTCCACTCTCCCAGCCAGGGCTCCTTCCTTTAAAGCTGGTGGAAGACACTGGCACTTTCCTCTGTAGAGAGGGTCCCCGAGAACCCCCACTCCTATGCCTCTGATCTCTGAGCCCCCCTCATTCATTTATCTAACTGTAGAGAGGCTCCTCAAGTATCAGGACCTTCTATTCTGCACTTTTGAACTCTAAGGTTCATTCTATCATCTATCTATTATTTATCTGTATTTTGTATTTTTGTTTTTATTTTTCTGTAACTTGACTTCATAGCTCTCGAGCATTCTTTTGAGCATGTGCTTTGTAGATGATAACACTGTTTTTTAATCTCATACTACTTATCAATCACCATAATCTGTCTATATATATCTACCATCTCTCAACCATTTATTATCTATTATCTATCATCTATCATCTATCAACCATATATCTATTGTTATCTATCCATCACTTATCTATTGATAATATATTTATCCATCAATCTATCCTCGCTCTCTATTATCTATCTACCATCTGTCAATCATCTATCTTTCTATTATCATCATCTATCATTGATTTATTTTTGTACTGAGGATTGGGCTTAGGCTCTTGTGCATTCCAGACAAGGACTCTCTAACTGTGCTACAGCCCCAGAGTATTATAGTAACAATCATCACAATGACCTGCTACAATGCCTTACATTGGAATATTATTCAGAACTGCAGCTTCGTTGTTACATTTGAGCATTACAAAATCACCCAAAGGATAAAGGAGTAATATTATTTCTGCTTAGAAACAAAATGAAACAACCATAATGATGAATGCACTCAACATGGAAACTGAGGTCCAGAAAGAATAAATCTGTCTCCTAATATGGCACCACACCAGCCATCTGTCCAACCTGTGGACAGCTATGCAGGCTGCCCAACACAAACCCTAAATTTACTTAAAACATATTGAGAAGTTTTTGTATTTTTGTTTTTATTTTTCTGTACCTTGACTTCGTAGCTCTCGAGCATTCTTTTGAGCACGTACTTTGTAGATGATAACACTGTTTTTTAATCTCAAAAGGTTGGACATTCCTGGCAGTTTCTGGTTAAACCTAATTTTAGAGATGCTGGGCGTGGTGGTATGTGACTGTAATCCGAGCTACTCAGGAGGCTGAGGTAGGAAGATCAGGAGTTCCAGGCCAAGCTGGGTTACATAGTGAATCTAAGTCCAGTCTAGGCAATTTAGTAAATATATACATATTTACATGCATACATAAATGCTAGCTTGTGCTTTCAAATTCTTTCCTGTTGCTAGTTTGGCTTTCTAGTATGGTCCTGTTTGTACAGGGCAGGAAAACTCTCTTAGGGGTTTAATTTTCTTTGTATTTGAATTATAACTAGTGCATAACTGGTGCTTAGAAAATGCTGCCATGAGCTGGGGGTGAATTTCAGCGGGGAGCACTAACCCAGCACGCTGGAAGCGGGGGTTCTACACCAGCCAGGAAAGAAGAAAGAAAACTGCCGTGCAAAGGAGGGCGATGGGCTAACCCTCCCGTGCATGTCTGAGTGTGGATGTTTGAGTTTTCCTGAGTCCATTCGGTGGTCAAGGTGTTGACCGAACTGAAGGCATGGGAACTGCGGAGTAACTGTCTGAGATGGAAGCTACCATTGCCAATCAAAAGTTCTTCAGTGCTAGAATCAAGACTGGAAGGAACAAAACGTCTTTCTCATGGAACCACCCCCACAACCCTTGTGATATGAAGGCTAATTTGTATGCCCACACCCAGACCCTGAGCCTTCTGATGTGAAATGCCTTGCCTACCTCTCCATCATCAGTGAAGGCATTTGATTTGTTCTTGGCCCAGGTGCAGAGAACATCAAGTACTTGATCAGATGACATACACCGTGAAGGTTGAAGAAGACATACTGGAAAGCAAAGAATTCTGGGAAGGCAGGGCATGCTGGGAAGGCTGGCCATCTTGCAGCCTCATTTGTCCATCTGAGCCGAAATTTGGGGAGGCACAGAATGACCTCCCTCCTGGGGCTTTTCAAGGAAGAGGCGGCCAATGAGTCACCAGCAGCCTGTACCAATGAGCCTTGGACTAGAGGAAAGAGATCGGGCACCTGGGCATGCTCCAAACCAGATTCCTCGAAGGCAAAGTTACTGAAGTCACCTTAGTGACAGGGTGAGGACAGTTTGAGGATGGGTTGACTGAATCGCAGGAATGCTGGAGTCACTGACTGATGTCATGTAAATTTATGTCTTTCAATTAGAATATGCAATAATGACATCAGAAAGATTTGCTTTAACTTACATCTGTAAACAATGGATGGAGCATTATCGGTTCAGTGCTCATTAAATCCTACCCAAAATTGGTCATTGTGCAAAAGATTAATTGGAGCCACATTCCAGTTTGAGTAAGTAAGCATGCCAGCAAGATCACTGAGGCAAAATTATCAATGTATGCATCCCAATTCCTGAATTGTGTGGATCACTTTCAATACATGTTACCAAGAATTTGACCTTCTCAAAGAGAGAAATCAGTCAAAATACAGTAACATAATAAACATCCTGAAACAAAATGAAAAGCTTGGAAAATGAAAAGAATATGACAATATTTCTCTTTCTAGAATTTTTACCCTTGATTCATCAGACTAGGAATTCCTCCAGTTGGCTGAGGAATAAAGAAAGTAATTTAAAAATTCTAAGTATAAGGGCTTGGGGATGTGGCTCAGTTGGGAGGGTGTTCATCTAGTATGTATGATTCCCAGCACTACATAAACTGGGTGAGGTGGTGCACGCCTGTGATCCTGGCACTCAGGAGGTGGAGGCAAGAGGATCAGTTCAAAATAATCTTTGGCTACAAAGAGAGTTCAAGACCAGCCTGAGTTATATGGGATCCCGTCTCAAATAAATTAATTCTAAATATGAAAATATTTCTTCTGTGTATATTAAGACACAAAACATAGTAGAACAAAACACATTAAAGTATAAAATCTTATCAAGGAATCAAGGAAACATTTAATCAGAAACTACACTTAAGTCTGAAAGACCAGTATGGCAGATATACTGAATGGTGGCTGAGCTTATTTAACTAAACTTTGAGGGTGAGACAGCAGATGTTCATGTGATGTTAGATACATTCCATGTATTGCTTGAAGTGATTCAAATATATTAACAGGTTTAATTCCCAACTTGATAAATTAGGTCTTATGCTACTATTTTACAGGTGAAGAAACAAACTATGGCCCAGATCAGTTAAGTAATTTATACAAAATGACATAGCCAATAAATGACAGCACTGGGAATATAATTCCAGGCAGTCTCCCTATATAGCCCAGGCTGACTGAACTCACAGCAGTCCTCCTGTGTCAGCATCCTGAATGCTGGGATTACAGTTATGCAAGTCTAAGGTCATAACAATATAGAATTTCATGCTTCAAATATTACTGGCAACAATAATGTCAACAACAATTTTTGTTGTTTCTTCCTATGTTAAAACCCTTCAGATAGTAAGTGAAATACATACACACACAGGCCCCTGATTTTGCTTTATAAGAAGACCTATTCAGATCTCCCATCTTCCTGTGTCCACCACTCCAGGCACCAACAACTGTCCCCATCTGGAGACTGGCCAGTGACCTGAGGGCTGGCTTCTGCCGAGCAATTTGACCAGCAGTGAGGTGACTGGCCTAGCTGGATTTGCTCTGTGACAGCCTTCTCATGAGCCCCAGAAAGAAGATGCTGAATTAGAGAGGGACATGAATAAATCAGTGTAGCTCTAAGAAATGGGCATCAGAGTTGGAGGGAGCCATGAAGCTGACTAGGAGTGCTGGGGCAGCTACCAACTGAGGGGACAGAAGAGAGAAATGATGGGAGAGCTGACTTGGGGCTGAGTGCAGAGAGGATGCTGCCGATTCTCCTGACAGTGGATGACAGGGCTGAATCCCCCTGACACTGGATGACAGGGCTGTGTAGCATCTTGAACCATCTCCAGTGATGCTGTCTGTGAAGCCTGCAGTGCGAACACAGAGATGTTCCTTCTCAAAGAGCCCACCAGCTCTTAGAACAAGCTCCCATTCCCTGAAGAGTGCTGCCTTAAGTTTCCTTTTCTTTTGCTGTAACAAAATAATACCCTAACAAGGGGCAGCTTAGGGGAGAAAGGATTTATGTTAGCTCACGATTCCAGGTTACAGTCCATCATAGGTTGGAAGTTAAGGGGTCAAGAACTTGAAAGAGCTGGTCACATCACACCCACAGTCAAGAGCAGAAAGGAATGAATGCGTGCCTGCTTACTGCTCAGCTCTCTGTCTCCAATCTTTTGCAGTCTAGGACTCCAAACCAGGGAACCGTACTACTCATTTTCAGACTGGATTTTTCCACATCAATTAAATCAAGACAACCCCTCACAGTCATGCCCTCAGGCCACCCTGATGGAGACAATCCCTTTCCGGGAGACTCCAGGTGATTCTAGGTTGGGTCAAGTGGACAGTGAAAAATGCACAAATGCATTTTTGTGCCTCATAATCTGAAAGAGCCTGGTGGCCCAGGTACCAGGATCCCCGTCCCGCCTTTTCCCTCCACCCACGACCAACACCAAATAGTGTCAGCTCTGCCCTCCCAGTTCCAATTCCCAATCCACCTCCACTTCAAGCCCCTCACTTCTACAGAAGCCTGCCCCAGGGGGTACCCGGCAAGACCCACTTCAGAAACAGAATTTGCTTAGATATTGCTCTGATAAAGGATTTTCAATGAGTTTTGGGTAGAACCTTTAAATTTACCCTTTCTGATTAGTGTGCCATAACCGCTGATTGAAATCAGAGCAGATGGAAATTTCCTAGCTGAATTTCAACAAAAATGCGTGCATAATGAGGATGTGGGCTTGAAAAGCAATTTTTGTGATTTACAAGCACGTGTATTCTTTTGGGTCTGCTTTACCTTGGAGAGGTCTCATTTATCAGCCGTGACAGCCACTGAAACTCCATTTCAAAACGCACCAACCTTCAGAAGATCAGGATTCTCAAAAGAGTGAGCCACTGGCCACCTTACAGCTCACGCCTAAACTATTATTTCTATTATTTCTATATCTGTGCACCGAGGTAGTAGCTTAGGCTACTTGGTAGAGGAATACATGCTCAGAAACTTGAAGCCTGGGTTAAGACCCAGCACCACAAAAATAAAAATAAATTACTTAAGAGCTAGAAAGGCTCTGGGGACCCCAGACCTGCAAGACAAAATGTCCGGTTGTCTTTCTCCCTCCTCCTCCTCCCTCCCTCCTCCCGGTTCTTCCTCTCCCTCTTCTCTCTCCCTCTTGCTTTTTCTCCCCTTCCTCTTCCTCTCATCCCTCCTGGAACTCACTATGTAGCTCAAAGTGACCTCAAACTTGTGGCCATCCCCCTGTCTCAGCCTCCCAAGGGGTGGGATTACAGGTACTAGCCACCATACCTGGCCCTAACTTTTCATTTCTTACCTGGAATACTGATACAGTCTAGTTTAAAACATCCCTCTGTCCAGCATTTTAGTTTTGTATGCTGTGTTTTGTGAAGGACTCCATGTATGCTCTGCCATGCTCGGCTCTAACATAGCTTTATATCAGCAGAGTTTGGATTTACGTGCATTGGCCACGGTGCTGACGTGGTATCCCAGACCTTTCCCTTATCATTTTCCTGTTGGCTCAGATTATTCTTACTGCCTTAGTAGATTCTTGTCTTTCATCCTTCTCTTTGTCTGATCTTTCCTTCTGAGGCGCTAGTTAGTACATATAACAAATGTTTTCTAATGCCTTACTTTCTAATATTTAAGCATTTTTAAAGTTTTATTTTTATTTATGTGTATATGTATGTGTCTGAGTGTGGGTATGTGTACATGAATGCAGGTGCCTGCAGAGGCCAGAAGAGGGTGTCAGATCCCCTGGAGTTACAGGTAGTTGTGAGCTGCCCAGTCTGAGTGCTGGGAACCAAACTTGGGTCCTCTAGGAGAGCAGCAAGCCTTCTTAATTGTGGAGCTATTTCTCTAGCTCCAGTTTCTTGGGGACTGGAGGGATGGCTCAGAGTTTAGGAGCCCTGGCTGCTCTTGCAGAGGACTGAGGTTCGGTTCCCAGTACCCAAATTATGGCTCACAATTATCCATGTGGATCTTTCTCCAGCAAACACTACCATTTTTTATTTTCTTTTTTTTTTTTAATGTTTGTGGCATGAACTTTGATTTCTTTAGACATTTCATGTATTTTGTACCCTTTGTCTGCTAATTCTAGTATTTGAAGCTTTGTCCCCCAAGGGAGACAGTTCTAACTTTCATTTTTGTCAGCGTCTGTGTCTCAGTCTCCTTACCTTGCTGTTCCCTGAATCTTAGGCTGTTTTCATTGACCTGTGTCCCCAGATGTGCAGGCTGAAGCCCCAGCTTCCATTACTGTTAGAACATAGCTCTATCAAAGATAAGAATGTTGAAGAAGTGATTAGCTTAAAATAAAGCCCTTCTGGAGAGGTCCTATAGGACAGTGAGACCCCAGGGAGTTGTAGACCCCAGAGAGATGTGGAGCACAGCAAGGACCCCGTGGAGAGACAACGAAGAGACTTGCCACAGATGGAGAAGGACAGTGTCCCAAGAATCCAACCCCACCAGCACCTCCAACCTCGGATTCCCAGCTCCCTGACTGTGAGAAAACAAATTCTTCTCTTAGGCACCCAGACAGGTACTTGTCAATGGTGGTCCAGGCAGTCAGGTTCTCCAGCACTGTTTGCTGAGATTAACCCTCAGGACAACAACAGTTTTCCTAAAGGCTTACTATTCCCCATTTGGACTCAGCTCACATTTTCATCTCTGTCCCTGAGGAATTTCACATACCTTCTGCAAGCTCACTGGTGCTGAGAAAGGACAGGTCATGGCAGGTCCAGCTCCTCTACCGGGTGCGGAGCATCTCAGCTTCCCTGGGTGCCTGCCCCACTGCCTCAGGTGCCTCTTTGAAGCATCCTTTTCATGCTTCAGTTTATGTTAGCTTCCTGATTCATCTTCCATCTTCCTCCATGGGAGCCCCTCCCCCCTTAAGCTCTTAGACATTATTTGTTGTAATTTTAAGCTTCCTGAGAACTAGTCACCAACTGTTAACTTCAAACAACAAGGTCAGCCCTTACACCTCCTCTTCCATCACCCACAATGCAATCCTAGCTACTGTGTGTGTGTGTGTGTGTGTGTGTGTATCTCCTGTTTAAGAACCAGAAATCTATTGCCTGTCAACACTGCATTAAACAGGCTGCATGAGGGTTGGTTGTGGTTTATTAAGTGGCCTACCTTGCTTCTTATTTATTTTTTATTTTATTTATAATAAGTGTTTTCCCTGCCTTATATAAGTACACCACCTGCATGCAATGCCTGAGGAGGCCAGAAGATAGCATTAGATCACCTGGAACTGGAGTTACAGATGGTTGTTAACTGCCAAGTGGGTGCTGGGAGCTGAAACCGGGTCCTCTTCAAGAACAGCCAGTATTCTTAACTCTGAACTATCAGACCTTCCCTTCAATATGTTTCAACAACATAAAGACACCAGTTCAAGCCTGATTTAGATAGCCTCTGCATAGTTACTAAAGAGACCGTCTGCTGCTGATAAGAAACATTCCTGAAGGGAGCAACCATCTGAGGATAGGGGGTAATCCTAATGTAGTCACTGAGTCCTAATCTTCCTGAGACACAGCATAAAGGATAGAAACTGAAGTTATCATGTACCGACTCTCCCGGAAAGTAAAGCACAGCCACCTGTTATGACTCACACAGGCTTTGTAAGGATGGTTTCTAGGCTCCCCTTCCAACTAAGAGGTCAAACAGAAGGACGAAGATTGTTTAGTCATGTCCATGTAGCAATAGGTAGTTTAGACCATAATTCTGTAAGTCACTCCCAACATGGGCACTTAGTCAGAAAATGAATTTTGATTTTAAAAAGTACCAAGATCAGGGACTGGCCATGTGGCTAGGTTGGTAGAGTGCCTGTATACCTCACACAAAACCCTGGGTTTCATCCACAGTATTGCATAACAGGTGTGGTGATAAGAGGTGGCGGCCGGAAGATCAGAAGTTCAAGGTCATCCTTGACTACACAGTCAGTGTAAGCCAGCCTTCATGAACCACATGAGACTCTGCCTGTGAATCAATGAATGAATGAATAAATAATATTTTTAAATGACTGAGATACTCAGGGTCTAAGATCAACTTTGTCACATCACACTGTTGACGAGATCAACAGGAACGAAGTGACAGGATGATCACACAGCCTCTGGTCACATCTGTCTTATGACTTTCCAGTTGCACCAGCTGCGTTTTTAAAGGGCTATCAGATAAAGGGCAGCTGGGGGAAAGGATGGGAAAGACACTGGAGGAGTGGATCGTGGGGAAGAGTCAACACAGAGAGCCCTTAGCCCATATGATGGGGCGCTTTCCCAGGTGACTCAGGAAACTGGAAGTAGCCCTCTCCAGCCTGAAGGGATTCTTCGGGGGTGCCGGACAGGCATTTGAAATCTGGAGCAAGATGGAGCTGTGTTTTATCTCTCCCTATGTGGCAACCCGGAGCTGGCTTTCTCTCTGATCATCCTTATCTGATGGATTTCTGCCAGCTTAGCTTATTCTTAGACCCGACTATGAAACCTAGACAGAATTTGGTTTGGACTCTTGAGTGGGCTCTGTTTTCTGATAGGCCTTGGAATTGGCTAAGTTTTGGTGGCACGTGCCTGGAATTTGCAGGTAGCTAAGAAGTTGAGACTGGTAGAGCTCAAGTTTGATGCCAGAGGCTCCGCCTACATAGCAAGAGACTGTCTTTTTAAAAACTGCTAGGGGCTGAAGAGGTGACTCAGTGGTTAAGAATGATCACTGCTCTTCTAGAGGACTGGAGTTCAGCTCCCAGCATCCATGTCTCGTGGCTAACAACTGCCTGTAACTCCAGCTCCAAGGGATTAATGCTGTCTTCTGGCCTCCATGGGCACCTACATGCATGGGTGCACGTGCGCGCGCGCGCGCACACACACACACACGCAAAGCTACTATATTAAACAGTCACTTGTATTTACAAGTTTTGGTAGTTTCTAGAAATTGATCTTTATGGTGTTTCTTTCTTGAACCAAGGCTATTCCCTGCTCTTCTCTCAGGAGAAAACACAGTAAACCTAACTGGGTACAAACTAAAGTCACTTTCAGCCTCAGAAGCACACACCCTGCTGGAGGCTTTTGGAGATTTCAATATATTTGCTTGATATTTCTGCATCCCTCTTTTTTTTTTTTTTTAAAAAAAAAGGGTAAATCACATTTAGGGGTAGCACAAACCCTTAGTCCTAGCACTCAGGAGGCAGAGGCAGGAGGATCTCTATGAGTCAAGGCCAGCCTGGACTACATAGTGAGTTCCATACCAGTTGAGGCTACAGGGAGACCCTGTCTCAAAAAAAAGACCAAAAAGAAAGAACATCATAAATCAAACTGAGCGTGAGTACTGACAGTTCCAGCTATTCTGGAGGCTGAGGCCAGAGGATCATTTAAACTCTGTAGTTGAAGGCCCTGTCTCGAAAGGAAAAAAAGAACTCTAAGTCACCATTCTTTTACTCTCCTTTTCTGAGACAAGGTCTCATATGGCCTAGGCTGGCCTCAGACTCACGATGGAGCCAAGGCTGGGTTTGAACTCCTGATCTTCTTGCCTGTATCTCCAAAGTGCTGAGATTACAGGCATTCCTTCCTGTCTTTTCGGAAGGGAAGCCCCTCCCTCTGCATTTCCAAAGACTTCTTATGTGTAGCACATCTGTGTCACGCCCACATCTCATTGCCCTGTGATCAACTTCCTGTTGATTTGGTTTGTTCCATGCACTTGTCGGTTGGTCTAGTGACTAATGCACCTTAACAAGCTCTAAATAGCCAACCTGCCATTCTGGTTCTTTGGTAATAGGCCCGCATCTGGTCTCTCTTCTTCCTCTAGCTGGGGCAGCTGGTATGGGTTAACTTTCCTGTTCTTCCCCACAGGAGCAGGGGTGAGGTTAGCTGCCATCCCCATACTGTGATTCTAGAACAAAAGCAATATCCACAGAGCTCAGTGGGTAAGGTGTCTAGCATGCACAGAGCCCTGGGTTCAATACCCAGCACTGGTATGGTGCAATCCCAGCACTTGGGAGATGGAGGCAAGAGGATCAGAAACTCAGTCATTCTTGGCCACATAGTGAGTTCAAGGCCAGTCTGAACTGCATGAGACCCTGTCTCAAAACACACACACACACACACACACACACACACACACACACAGACACACAGTGTCTAGAGAGGCCTAATAAACGGCTCTCACTTGTAACAGCTTTTATGGCCCAATTCTGTAAGGTGCATATAATCCACTCACTGAGAGGCAGGATATATGAGTCTAAGAGCCATACCTTAGCTTTCTTATCTTATGGCACACCCCAGAGAATACCTGAAACCCCATGTAAGCCAACACCAGGGTTAAAAACACCTCTCTCTCCAGCTGGGGAGAGCTGTGCTTCACTTTGCAAAGGGGCCTAAAGACCCTAACCACACCCCTAATAGGGCACGGTGTTGCTGGAAAGCCTCTCAGATCCAAATGCAACCCACCACAGCCTTCCCTCCAGAAATGTGGTGGGACCTCTCTGGCTGTCCTCAGAACTGCAGAAGAAAAAGGTACAGTACAGGAAAGATTATAATCCATCCTCTCCCCTGAAAACCAGCCACCTGATACTCTTATCAGCCACAGGTACCTTATCTGAAGTCCAGTTAAAATGCAAATCTTCCCAAGAATGGCAAATATTATCAAAGTATTTAGTAAGCAAGCAAATAAAAACAACTTGTGATTTTCCAAAGTCACAAGTGTACCTAGTTTAAAAAAAAAAAATCCAAGCAGTACAAAACATTCTACATTGAAATTAGTCTCAGCCAGCCAGGCATGGTGATGAATGCCTTTAATTCCAGCACTTGGGAGACAGAGGCAGACGGATCTCTGTGAGATCAAGGCCAACCTGGTCTCCAACTGGGGCTAAAGGAAGACCTGTCTCAAACAAAACCAACCAACCAACCAACCAAACAAACAAAATTGGTCCTCCTGGTCCACGCCCTAAGTCTCCCAATCCCTCCCTCATCCCTTTTTACTAGTCATCATGATCATCAGAGTCATAGAGAACCCCCCCTTGAAATATTCTCTCTCTTTGTGCACAGACAGGTGGAAGCCCTAGGCTGACATGTAGTATCTTCTTCCTCAATCACTCTCCACTTTATTTTTTGTGTGGGTTGCCTTGGAGGCCAAAAGAGGATCCCCAAGAGCTGGAGCTACAGGCAGTTGTGAGCCACCTGATAGAGGTGTTGGAAACCAAGCCCCAGTGATCCGACTGTCTCTACCACCCCAGCACTGAGATTACAGGTGTGGGCTCTACACTGTGGGTGCTGGTGATCTGAACTCAAGTCCTCATGTTTTTGCAAGAAGCACGTAAGCCATAGCCAGTCTTCCCAGTCTTCTCCCAGAAATTACATTCACGCATTCAGGCGCCTGTGACATGCGTTGGTTATAGCTGCTCTCCCTGCTTAGCCCCTGTGAGACTTCACTATTGTCTCCTTGCTTGCTTTCACAGCCTCATTTGCTCAGAAGGTCCCCTGAACTTGGAGACTCCATCCTTGCTTGGCTCCCTGCTCACCACTACAGAGGACAGGTTGGCCAGGTTCAAGGATGATGCAGAAGCTCCATGTGTCCCAGGCTCTGGAAAACAAAGGGGATTCCCAGCCATCATGCTCCAAAGCATCAAGCATCATTGGCATGATGAGGTCACTGTAACATGACTTGTTTTAGTAAGATAGAAGTTCATAGAACTGATGGTTTACTCCATAAAACCTGGTCGAATGTTTAGAGTTCCTACTCCTAAGTTCCTACTAAGCTTTGAAATTAGAAACTGTTGAGATCTGGGATACAGCTCAGCAGTGTACTTGCTTAGCATGTGCAAGGCCCTGGGGTTTATCCACAAAATCACCAAAAAAAAAAAAAAAAAAGAAGCGTGTAAGTCTCAAGAACATGGTTGAAGGTCACATCCAGCTTCATGCACCTGCTTTTGTTTCTGCTTCGGGTTTGTCACCTATAGGTTTGGGGCTATTAGAAGAGTTGGCCCAGAGGCAGCACCAGGAGTGGAATCAAGACTGTGAGTCAAAAACTGGAAGCGAGGGGCTGAGGCTGTAGTTCAGAACAGAGCACTTGCCTAAGGTGCATGAGGCCCTAGGTTCAATCCTTAGCACAGTAAAGAAAAAAGAAACAAAGAGATTTCATGTGCACATATGCCATACACATATACACACTCACATGAATACGTATATACCACACACACACACACACACACACACACACACACACACACACACAGTTGGAAACAAGAAAAAAACAGGAGGGTTCTTATAGAAGGTTTAAATGTTCTGATAGCTTTTGTATAGATTTCTTCCAAATCACTTCAGACCATAATTGTGACTTACTAGTTTGTGTGTCTTCCCCTTCCTCCCCCGCCCCCCCTTCTTCGGTCTTTTTGAGACAGGGTCTCGCTGTAGCTCCCTTGTGGGAGGGAAGGCAGATGGAGCCTCTAGGGGCTTTAGTTTCCTCAGGTGCACAACTGTGAGAGGGTGTCTATGGCCCTATAGTCTAAGGAGTCCTTCCTGAGGAGGAAGGACCAGTGAGCTGTGCCTGCAGTTTCCTGGGCTGTGTGGTTTGGATTAAACCTTGAGATTCTCACAGAGACAGTGGCCCTGGATGTCCTTCCTCAACATGAACTGAGAAACTGCTCTGATGGAAACAAATCCAAAATGCTCATCTCTGCCAAGCATGGTGGAGCACATCTGAAATCTCAGCACTCATGCTTCGGCAGGAAAGTCACGAGTTGGAGGTCATCCTGGGCTTCATAGCTAAGTTCCAGGCCAGCCTGGACTATAGAGTAAGTAAGTTCCAGACGGTTTCAAACAAACACAAACAGCACACAACAAAAACAAAACCCAAATTGTCTCTCTCTGCTCATATCTGCCTGCGCCTCAGGGATCTTGGGCCCTGTGCCTGTCCTCTGAGGTTTTGCTGAGAGAGCTGGAGAGTTTCAGGGTGAAAGTGAAGTCCGTGGCAGTTGGACATCTCAATATTACTGGGTGCTCTCTGAGCAGGCTGTGATGCCCATCCACCAGTCAGCAGTCCGCTGTGGATTAGGGGTGGTAAAAAGGATGTCTTTAAATAGATGGCTTGATTTGTTTGTTTGGTTTGAGGCTTGGCGATCTTTGAGGTCACTCTGGGAAAAGCTTCAGATGCTTCAGGAAGCTCTGGTCAGAGGCGTTGAGTTTGATATTTCACAACCATCCTTCCATCTCAGTTGGGGGAAAAACAAGGTTAGCTGGGCGGTGCAGAAAAATGAAAAACAGAAGTTCTCAGCCTAGGAAAGTCAGCACGGTGCAGAAAAATGAAAAACAGAAGTTCTCAGCCTAGGAAAGTCAGCATAGGCAACATTATTAAAGTCTGTATCTCAGGGCTGAGAGTGTAGCTCAGTGGTAGAGTGATTGCTTAGCGTGTGCAGGGTCCTGGGCTCCATCTCAAGCACCACAAACAAGACTAATAGTAAAGACAGGCTGTGGCTTAGTCATTGCTGAAAGCTGGGCTCAGCCGGCAGAACTCAACCTCACAAGAGCTCCTTGGCTGGAAAGCACCGTGGATCTGATCCTTGGAGCCCATCCTTCATGGACAAAGGGCAAATGCTCCCAGGCAGCTTCTGCTCTGTGAGGGAGGAAGGGACTTATTCCTGCTTCAGCCTTCTGGAATTACAGGTGTGTACACCCAAATGGCCTCGGTGTTTTAAACAAATCTGACTTCCCCCGGCTCTGCAGCTAACGAAGACAGCTGAGCTAACTGAAGTCAGGTGCTGACTTGAGCTGCGGCGAGGTGAAGTGAGGTTTGGTCTGGGGTTTCTCCCAGGTGAATAATTCTAAGAAAAAGCAGGTTTTGCATGTGTGTGAGAGAGAGAGCAAGCTCGAGACATATTTGGGTACACACATATAAAACATGTATATATTATATATGGTGCAGATATATCCTTAAAATGTTTGTTTATAGTTTTGTTTTTAAAATGACAAGACGTCTTTCTCGAAAGTCTTTAAACATTTTCCCGTGCCCTTTGTTATTGACAGCAGCGTGACCTCAGGCAACTGGGTATTCACGCGTGGGGCTCCTTCTTGACGTTGCAGGGTGGGGATGGAAGACGGCTGGGGTGGGTGGGGGAGTTGGAGGAAGGCTGGAATGGGTGGGGTGGATAATTTCCTCCGAGCTTTACACCATTGTTTATTGGCTCATTCCGCGGCGCCTCGTCACTTATGTGTCCATAAAGATGGCATCTCCCGGTAATGACTAGACCTCAAACTGATGTCACCTGCTCAGGTATAAGGCTACCTCCGGGTTCTACGGTCCTCCCGAGCCTTTTGCTGATGGGAAAGTAGTTACGTGCTGCCATCTAGTGGTCAAAGTATATGTAGCTAAAGCGCTGCGCCCTGGAAAGGTTATTGCTTGAGGTTTGTCCAGCCATTTGGGACACCAGATCATCTACAAAGTTCCCGCTGGAGAACCTCGCAATGAAGTTACAAAACAATCTCCTCCAATCTCATAATGTTTACAGTACGTTATTTTGTGATGTGCCGTGTTCATGACATGTGGTGGGCCGCAGTTTGAAGGCTCAAAATGCGACAGACTTCTTGGGCTGTGTTTTCCAATATATACATTTGAGACAGTCTCCCTGTAGCCCCGGCTGGCCTGGAACTTGCTATATAGACCAGGCTCTCCTCAAGCTCACTGAGATCGGCCTGTCTGTCTCTCCCTATTGTTAGGATTAAAGGCATGTGCTGCTACGCCAGACCTGTTTTCCCCTAATTTTATAAGCAACTTGTAAAGCAAAGAAACTCAGGTCCACGACTGTGCTTTCAGGGAAAATGGATCTGAAAACGATTGTTTAATCAAAAATTTAAAACATTTGGGGCCCGCAGAAAGGCTCAGTGTGTAAAAGTGCTTGCCACCAAACGAAAGCCCTGAGTTTGATCCCTGTGACCCACACAGTAGAGTGAGAGAACAGATATCTGCAAGTTGTCCTTTGACCTTCACACTTGTGTGTGGACACATACCTACATACAAACAACACACACACACACTAAAATAAATAAATAAGACTTTTAAAGTTAAAGTTTTTATGTCAAAATAGTTTTAGACTTACAGAAAAGTTGACAGAGAGTACAGGGAGTTCTGTTTACACTCTGCTTCCTGTAAGATTAACACCTTGCACAGTTAGTGCAGTTCTTAAAAGGAAATCAGTACTGACAATACTTTATGTATTGTAATATGTCTAGTCTTCGTGTCTAGTTTTCTTGCTCAGGATCCCATCTGTGATCCTACACTGTGTTTAGTCTTCCAGTCCCTCCTGGGACCTCTCTAATCTGTGACCTGTCCTCACACTTTCTTGATCTCCATACTTTGAAATGTATTAGCCACTGACCCTCAGCTTGTCTGGCTTTATGGTTAGGCTGAGGGAATGCATTTTGGGAAGATGATAGTACTCTGTGTCATCCATCTTAGGGTCTCATGATAGCATCCTGTGTTATTTTTAATGGTTCATCTAAGGCTGTACCTGTCAGATTTCTCCAGTGTAAGGTCGCCCTCCTAGTTAATAAGTTACAAGGATTATGGGAAGGCACTCAGATTGTGCAAATACTTGACTTTTAATCCTACTTTCTCCTGATTTCAATCTTTACGAAATCCTCTTGCCTGCCACATCCTCCCTATGGGCTTCATCTAATGATTACTATCTATTTCTGTATCTTGTGCTTTTAACTGAATTCTACTGTAAGGAAGAGCTCTCCCTTCCCACATTTATTAGGTTACGTACTTAATATGGGCCGCTGGATACTGATCTTCTGCTGCAGGTTGTAAAGAAACAACATCTTTATTTATTTTGTGGTTCAGATTGCCTAAGCTTTGAGCTTTGGGCTGCTTTCAGGTCAGCTTCTGTGCCTTTCAATATATCCTAGAATCTTAAAAAAAAAATAGCTTATTGGTGTTGGAGAGATGAGTCAACATTTAAGAGCATGTACTGCTCTTACAGAGGACCTGAGTTCAGTTCTCAGCACCCACATCAGGCAGCTCACAACCACCTATAACTCCAGCTTTAGGGCAGTGGATGTCCTCCACTTTGTGAGGACCTGCACTCACATGCACATATACACAGGCACATATACATAATTAAAAATAAAATATGTCTATAAAACAGCTCTATTGAGGTAAAATAGGTCAATAGTTATAACCAATGTTGGTATAAGCATTTATGCATACACTTTTGTGTGACTATATTTGTTTCATTATTTTCATTAGATAATTATGAGTGCAATTACTGAATCAAAGGGAAACTCTATGAGGAGTTTTTTGGAGGATCTTCCAAGCTGGATCCCAAGGTGACTGAACATTTTTTTTTCACTTTTAGTGTTTTTATTGAGTTTTTGTGCATTTCATATAATACATCTTAATCAAATTTAGATCCCCTCCCCACTCCCCAGATTTCAGGTATTCTGACATATATATTAATTTCTGTCCTGTGAAGTATTTATCCAGGTGCCCTCCGTGAGGGTTCATTCTCCGAATTCTAGCCAGCCTATCTAGAGTCACTGCCTTAAAGAAAATCTACTCTCCCTCACCTGACAGTAATCATTTGCCAATAGTTCCTTGACCAGGGTTGGAGCCTGCTGCCCATTTCTGCCGCTCCATGCTATTTTTTTTTTTTTTTGTCTGATTGAATCTGCATAGGTCTTGTGCCTGCTACCAGAATTGCTGCAAGTTCATATGAACGAATTTCCAGGGGCCTGAAAGCCTCTATTTCCTTTTGCACCAACCCTGACTCTTATAATATTTGTGCCTTCTCTTCCACACTAGTTCCTGGACCGTAGGTGGGTGAGGTTTACTATATGAGTCCTATCCAGAGACACACACTCTGCAGTCTCTTCTTCTCTAAAACTTGGCCAGTGTGCATCACACTCTGTTGTATGAGGAAACTCATTGGTGACAGTTGAGGGATGTAGTAGTATTTTCTCTACGCCCCTGTTCTGCCACGTTCCATGGGCCTTAGGTGTAAAGGTTCCACTGTAGACGTGTCACTTAGGACTGAGCAATTGCCACACATATATTCTGTGGATGACCAGTTGTGGAACTCTGCAACAGCTTCCAGTTCTTGCAATAATAAGCTTCTTTGATTATTGGTGTATGGTGCATTTGTCAGTAAATATAAGGACTCATATTTAGCATATGGTAAGAAATTTCATTTGTCTAGAGATATGGCAGAGGCAGGGTTTTCTCTAGGATCAGTGACCTCTCCAGCTATGTGCATTTGGCTGTATTTACAGGGCCACCATGAGTTCCCTCTTGTTGCGAGAGCTCCAAATCCAATTAGGTAGCTGTTGGATTAGAACCTAGATAGTAGTTCTACCAATAGAGGTAGTCTGCTGTCGTTATGGTTATTAAGCTTTAGAGTTGGACTGGACCACTAATTGATTTTCTTCCTGAGCAGCTTGCATAGTATCCTCCAGAACTATGAGAGTCAGTGTTCAGGGAGAATGTCTCTAGGTCAGTTA
Source organism: Eospalax fontanierii (assembly GCA_035773235.1). Classification (NCBI taxonomy): domain Eukaryota; kingdom Metazoa; phylum Chordata; class Mammalia; order Rodentia; family Spalacidae; genus Eospalax; species Eospalax fontanierii. The sequence goes on from CM069549.1 coordinate 31,132,862, forward strand.
TAGCTTCAGTGCTTCAAGTCCTGTGTCAGAAGCATATCCTGTCTTCAGCAGTAGGGTCTTACCTTCAAGTTTTGGGAGGTGGCAATAGCCTGTGTTAGTGTGGGAGTCTCTTGGACTACTCTGACAAACATCTCAAAGGGAGATTTCTCCTGTCTGGCCCTGCGTTCCTTGTTATAAAGCCTTCAGGTATACACATGCACTAATGTTCGGATATTATATTTGTATTTTTCAGGGGGGTGAGTTAATACATTTCCCCCTGGCTTTTTATGCTCTCTAAGCTTTCTTTATCTCAGCTCTCTTCCAGTTACCAGGTATCTCTACAGTAGGATGAATCCTTTGGGTATATGCCAAGGAGTGGTATAATCAGATTATATGGTAGATTCATTTCTAGTTTTTTAAGAGTTCTCCACACTGCTTTCCACAGTGGTTGCATGAATTTGCATTCCCACCAGCAGTGACTGAAAGTCCCCCTTTCTGCACATTCTCGCCAGCATTTGGTGTTCTTTGTTCTCTTGCTCTTAGGCAGTCTAGCTTGGGTGAGATGGAATCTTAAAGTGGTTTTGATCTGCATTTCTCTAATTACTAAGGATGGTAAACACCTCTTAAAGTGTTTCTTAGCCAATTTTATTTCTTCTTTTGCGAACTCTCTATTCAAGTCTTTGGTCCATCTTTTTATTGGGTCATTTATTTTCTTGTTTCTTTGATATTCTGGATATTAATCCTCTGTCAGGTATGTAGCAGGTGAAGATTTTCCCCGACTCAGTGGTTTTCCTCTTCACTTCCTTGGGTTGTTTCTTTTGTTGTACAGAAGTTTATAAATTTAATGAGGTTCCACCTGCTGATTGTTGACCTAATGCCTGAGCAACTAATGTTCAATTTAGAATGTCCTTTCCTACACCTATATCACATAGTGTACTGCCTACGTTTTCTTCTAGCAATTTCATGTTTTATATTGAGGTCTTTGATCCATTTGAGTTGACTTTTGTGCAGGGTGAAAGACAAGGGTCCAATTTCATTCTTCTACAGATGGAAATCCAGTTTTGCCAGCACCATTTGTTGAAGATGCTGTCTTTCCTCCATTGTATGTTCTTGGCACCTTTATCAAATTGCAGGCGGCTGAAATTGTATGCACTCATATTTGGGTCTTCTACTGTGTTCCATTGATCTACATGTCTGTTTTGTGCCATTATGATTTTGTTTTTATGACTACAGCTCTGAATACAGTTTGAGATCTGGTATGGTGATCCCCCCAGCATTGCTCTTTTTACCAAAGATTGCTTTGGCTATCTAGGGTCTTTTGTGGTTCCATATGAATTTTAGGATTTTTTTCCCCTAGCTCTCTGAAGAGCATCAGGGGGATTTAGATTGGCATCTCACTGAATGTATAGATTGCTTTTGCTAAGACCATAATTTTCACAATATTAATTCTACCAATCCACAAGCACGGTAGGTCCTTCCATCTTCTAGTGTCTTCCTCTATCTCTTTCTTTGAAGATTTAAAATTTTCATTATAAAGATCTTTAATGTCTTTGGTTAGGTTTATTCCTAAATATTTTTTTAGATTATTGTGAATGGGAGTGTTTCATTGAATGCTTTTTTCCAATTGCTTGCTATTGACATATAGAAAAGCTACTGTTTTGTAAGTTGATTTTGTAAGCTGCCACTTTACTGAAAGTATTAATCATTTCTAGCAGTTTTCTGGTGAAATTTTTAGGCTCTCATGTATAATATCATATTGTCTGCAAATAGTTATAAATTGACTTCTTTTTCCAATTTTACTCCTTTAATTTCCTTCTCTTGTCTTATTGCTTTGCTAATAGTTTCAAATACTATTTTGAAAATGATTGGAGATAGTGAACAGCCTTGTCTGGTTCTTAATTTTAATGGGAATGCTTCCAGGTTTTCTCCGCTTAGAGTGGTGTTGGCTGTGGGTTTGTCACATATAGCTTTAATTATGGGGTTTGTCACATTTAGCTTTAATTATGTTGAGATATGTTCCCTCCAGTCCAGTTTCCCTCTAGGACTTTTAACATGAATGCATATTAGATTTTATTGAAGGCCTTTTCTACATCTATTGAGATGACCATGTGATTTTTGTCTTTAAGTCCATTTATACAATTTATTACATTTATTGACTTATGTAGATTGAAACATCCCAGCATCTCTAGAATAAGCCCAATTTGATCATGGTAAATGATCTTTTTGATGTGTGTCTGCATACGGGTTTGTGAGTGTTTTGTTGAGAGTCTTTCTGTCTGTGTTCATTTAGGATATGCGCTTATAGTTTTCTTTTTTGTTGTTGTTTCTTTACCTGCTTTGGGTATTGGAGTGATACTGGCTTCCTAAAAGAAGTTTGAGAGTTCTCCCTCTGTTTCTATCTTTTTGAATAATTTAAGAAGTATTGGTTGTGATACCATGTCTGGCATATTTTTACTTCTTTTCTTTTTGAAGAGAGTCTTACTAAGTAACCCTGGATGACTTGGAATTTGCTATGTAGACCTGACTGACCTTGAACTTGTGGTGATTTGCTTGCCTCTGCCTTCTGAGGGCTGTATTACAGCCTGGCTTTAAAAACAACAACAATAACAACAACAACAACAACAAAAACCCCAAAGCCTCAGGGCTGGAGAGATGGCTCAGCAGTTAAGAGCACTGGCTGCTCTTGCAGAGGACCCAGGTTCAGTTCCTAGCACCCACATGTTGGCTAACAACCATCCATCACTCCAGTTCCAGAAGAGCTGATGCTCTCTTCTGAGCCTCGCAAGCAATGCACAACACAAGAGCAATTATATGCATGCAGGCAATATACTTATACACATAAAAATAGTAAATAACATATTTTTTAAAACCCAGAAAACAAAAAACTATCCTAGTTTACAGGAGTTATATAGTTCATTGTGGTTTTTGTTTTTATTTCCCTAATGACTTCATGGTATTAAACATGTTTTTTATGTGCTTATTGGTCATTTGTATATCTTGTTTACAGAAATGTCCACTCAAGTTGCTTGCCTTCTATAAATTTTGTATTTCTGAGTTGTATTCTCTATGTATGGTGCTGTGACCATTTTCAGCCATGGGACTTGCAAATGCTTTCTATTATGTAGATCATCTTTCACCTTCTTTTAAAAATATTTTATTCCTTTTGTCTTATGTATATGATGTATTTATTGCTCACATATGTGTAAGTGCACAGGTCCTGTGCAAGAGCAGACAGTGCTCTTAACTGCTGAGTCATCTCTCCAGCCCTGCCACCTTTAACCTTCTTAATGGTGTCCTTTAAAGTACATCTAAGTTACTTTTCCTGTTGCTGGGATAAAATATCATGATAAAAGCGTCTAGAGGAAGGAAGTGTTTATTTTGCCTCACTCTTCTAGGGTCCATCATGGTGGGTGGTCACGGTAGTGGGAGTGTGAGGCAGCTGGTCACATTGCCTCTGTAGTCAGGAAGTAGAGAGATAAAGGCTGGTGCTCAGCTTGCTTTTTCCTTTTAATGAAATCCAGGACATCATCCCATCGGATGGTGCCAACCATATTTAGGGTAGGTTTTTCCATCTCATTTAACCTAATCAAGATAATCTTGCAAAGATATTTCCAGAGGCTTGTCTTCTAGGTCATTCTAGGTCCTGCCAAGTTCACAATCAGTTTTAACTATCACAAGTACAAAGGTTTTGAATTTTGTTAAAGTTGAATTTATAAACTTTTTCTCTTGCTTCTATGTTTCCAGTGTCATAGGTAAGTGACCACTGACTGACCAAATGCCATACGGATTTACTATTTTGAAATTGGACATGGTGGCTCAGACCTGCAATTCTAGCATTTGGGAGTCTGTGGCAGGAAGATTGCCTTGAGTTCAAGGCCAGTGTAAGCTCCAGAAAGAGACTCTGTCTCAAAAAAGCAAAATGTGAGCTGGGGATGTTGGTATAGATCTTTCATCCTGACACTCTGGAGGCAGAGACAGGCAGATCTCTATGAGTTCAAGGCAAGTCTGGTCTACATAGTGAATTCTAGATGAGACAGGACTGCATAGTGAGATGCTGTCTAAAACAAAAACAAAAACAACAAAAAAAAGAAATAACACAAAACACCCCAAACAGCAGAAACTAACCCTAAAACATTTAACTCTATATTTTCTTCTAAGCATTCTACAGATTATATTTAAGTTAATTCCTGTCCTGGCACTAGGGATCAAACCATGGTCTCATACATGCTAGGCAATCCCTCTGCTTTTGGACAAGTCAATATTGACAGTTGTATAAAGAGTGACCTTGGGTGAGAATATTGTTGTCGTTGGGATTTGTTTGTTTTGAGACAGGGTGTTTGAGCCATCACTCCTTGCTCTTGAGTTAATTTTTATATATGTTGTGACACAGACATACAACTTTTCGTTTTTGTCTGTAGCTATCCATTTGCTTTAGTACTTTCTAAAAAACATTTTATTTATTATTATTATTTTATGTGTCTGAGTGTATTGCCTGAATGTCTGTAAATGCATTCATGTTGTACACTGTCCAAGGAGGTCAGAAGAGAGAATCAGACTCGAATTGGAGCTACAGATGGTTGTTAGCTGCCATGTGGGTGTTGAGAATTGAACCTGGGTCTTCTGCAAGAATGGCCAGTGCTTTTAGTCACTGAACCATCTCTCAAGCCCTTGATTTAGTATTTGTTATGAATCTATTTAGTTCTGTAGTCCATACAACTTAAACTCAATAGCATAGACTTTGTTCTATAGTGTGTGAACTAAAGTTCCCAGACAAAAGTACACTGTGTTTAACCTATAGTCTGACCGATTACAGAGAGCTGGAGTGTTGTAGGTCAGGAGTCCAAATTATCTTGGGCTAACTTGAGATCCTTAGTAGTTCTTCATTGCCTACCTGTTTGTGTCCTAATGCCTTTGTGACTATTAGATAAATTCTCTTGGAATTTATCAGACCCCTGGCTGCCACCAAGAATGCCAGGCCTGTAGCAAAGGTTTCTCTGCTTTGCTGTCACCTGTTGTGGTGATTTGAACAACTGTCCCCCACTGGCTCGAGTATCTGAACACTTGGTCAGTTGGTAGCACAGCTCGGGGAGATCAGGGAACCTTTAGGAGGTGTGGCCTAGCTGGATGAAGTATGTCACTGGGGGTGGACTTTGAGAGTTCATAGCTTTGTCTCATCTCCAGTTACTTTCTTTCTGCTTCCTGTGTGTGCTTGAAGATGTGAGTGCTCAACTTTCTACTTTGGCTGCTTCCTGCCACACCTGCTCTGCCTTTGTGAACTCTTATCTCTCTGGAACGTTAAGCCCAAATGAACTCTGCTCTAATTTGTGTTTGGTCACGGTGTTTTATTATCGCAACAGAAAAGTAATACATATCTACCTGATGTTTCTAACTAATGTATTTTTTTAAATGCCTTGATTTATCTTTCTTTGGTCTATTACTATCAAAACATGAAACTGTTACCATGTTGGGACATGGAATTTGGGGTAACCTGAATCTGTATTCCTAAATTATGGTCACTTATATTTGGCTCCAGAATAAACTCTTATTCCCTTTGAGGTTTGTGTGTGTGTGAACAATCCCTTTTGCCTCCCCTGTGAACTCTGGTTTTATATTCACAGAGCTTCACACCAGCCCTCTAGTTATTCAGTCAAATATTAATCTAAGAGTTTGTGTTTTGTTGATGTGATTTGGGGCTGTTTGGCACAAATGCCGGAGGAGTGTTAACTTTCAAAAACAAACCACAAACTGTTGTAGCAAGCACAGAGTCTGAGTGTGTGTGTGCCCATCCTCAGCAGCTCATCTGGAGTGTTGCCCATGTGATTATTGTTCATAATTTATTGACCTGAATAAGTGAGCTTATCCTGCATAGCTGAAAGTCACTGCCAGGGTTCCCAGAAGTGCATTGGAACTTTCCAGAGTCCACTAGCATAAGCCTGGCTTTTCCTTTAGTTTTTAATTCAACTTCACTGATCCTTACTTGTGTTACTGCCTCAGGCAGTTGTGATATTAAACACTTGCCTCTGATTGTTTTTGACAAATGCCCTAGGGACAATGGTCTTAGAATACAGTGAGCTCCGAGTAAAGCTAAATAAATAAAATTCCCATGAATGGAGGTCTCTGGGGAATTTCCAGACAGGTCAGATAATGGCAGTTTATAGAGAATGGTGCTTTGGGAAAGCTCCAAACCTTCTTTGTCCCCCAGTGTGGCTGGGGAATTGGTTTCCACTCTGATTGGAGAACTGTTGGTTTTTAAGGCTACTTGAGGGTTGGAGTGTGGAGAGCAAGCTTTACAAACAAGAAAAAATTTCACAAAGCTGATTGTCCAGCTAATTTTTCTTTCTTCTTTTTCTGTGTGTGTACTGTCCATCTTCTTTGAGGCAGTCTCTCACTGGTCAAGTAGCCTAGATGGGCTGGTCATCGAGTCCCAGGGATCGCCTATCTCTGGCTCCCCAGTGCTGGGTTTACAAGCACAGGCCACCATGCTCAGCTTTCTTACGTAGCTCTGGGCAGGCATCAAGCTAAGATCTTTTTGCTTGCAAAACAAGTGCTTTGCTGACTGAGCAGTTTCTCCAGCCTCCTGAGATTTTTAAAATACGCTCAGACTATTGTAAACCTGTGACCAATCTCACCACTCAGAGTTGTTTGGGCCAGTTCTGCCAGTGTCCTTGGTACTTTGTGTAGGATAGGCTTTGCAGAAGGCATCTCTGCCTTCCCTGGCCTACCAGAGCCCTCTCTTTGGGAAGTCCAAAGCTATAGGTCAGTAGGGATGGACTTTAGGTTGGAGACTCTTCCAAACCTCTGCCACTTCTCCACAGTGACCTTCTTAGACCAAGACGGTTTCTGCTGGGAGAGAACACACCTGGGATTGTGTAACATGGCAGTGTGCTGGGGATGGCATTCCATGTGCCCTCTCCTGAGTTCACCCTTGAGAACATCGAGGTGCTCAATATTCACTAAGCCTCTGAAAGAGCCAACAGGTGCTGCAACTCTGATGTGTGTTCTGGCCAGTTTGTTCTAGATGAAGCCTGGCTGTGTCAAATCTAAGCCATAGTAAAACCAGAGGATGGCAGGTATTTTGTAAAAGAATAACCTCACTGAATGTCTATCTGAGCAACACAGTTGAGATGTTGAAACACCTGGAAGATGAGGAGGTATGAGGGAGCAGTGAGTGTGTGCCCATGTGCCTGTGTGTGCATATGTGTGGGGGTGTAGGTATGTGTGCATACATGTGCATAGGTGTGTGCATGTATGTATGTGTGTACAAGTGTGTTTTAAGAGTGGATATACAGAAGCGGGCAAATAAACACATAGTCCCAAGCTGAGAAGAGTATTGAGATGAGACCAGGAGACCAAGCTAGACAATCTCAGGGAGGGAATGGGCAGTCAGGCTGAAGGACGAGATGTTTAAGAAACCTTGAATATGGAGCTTTGGTGGCCAACAGTTTTACAGGTGATGATGGGTGAAGAAAGGGCTGGCGCTGGAGGCAAAAGAATCATCCTGCAAAGGCTGAGGCAGAGCGCACACAGAGGACTAGCCTGGGAAAGTGGCCCAAGGGAGAGCGGGTGGGAAGGAACCAGTTCTTACTGTGCCTTGTGACTGTGTGTCTTGGTTTGCCTTGTATAGGTTAGATGACACAGTGATGGGTAGCCCTGCCCTGGTGAGCAGCATGAATGTGAAGAATATAATCTGACCCTAAGTGCACTGCATCACCAATGGGTATTTATTGCCTAGATGTTAGGGTTTGTTTGATTCGCTGTTGTTTTGAGATAAGGCTTCTATGTGTAGCCCAGGCTGGCCTCAAACTTGTGACCATCCTGTTTTAACCTTCTCATTACAGGCATTTGACACCTGGGTGTCAGTTCTTTTTTATAGGCATTTAAAGAATATTTATTTTTATTTTATGTGTATGAGTGTTTTGGATCCCCTGGAATTTGAATTATGGACAGTTTTCTGCAAGCCACATGGGTGCTGGAAGCTGAACCTGGCTCCTCTGCTCTTCTTTTTAAATGTTTTTATTTTTATTTTATGTGTATAAGTGTATTGCCTGCATGTATATAAGTGTGCCCATGTCATGCAGTGCCCACAGAGGTCAGAAGTGGGTGTTAGATCCCCTGAAACTGGAGTTGTTAGCTGCCATGTGGGTGCAGGTCCTCTGCAAGAGCAGCTAGTGCTCTCAACTGCTGAGCCATATCTCCAGCCCCAGGATATCAAACTTGCTATGTAGACCAGGTTGGCCTTGAATTCACAGAGGTCCGCCTGCCTCTGCCTCTGCCTCTGTATCCCAAATGCTGGGATAAAAGGCACGTGACACCATGCCCTGCTGGATGTCAGTTCTTAACAACTATTTTCTCAAAGAGCTGGTTAAGAAAGAACTGAAATTCTTGTTTTGAAGAAAGAAATTTTTAGGCTTGAGCTTTTCATATATCTATGTGAAAAAAACATATTTAAAGATGAAACCAAAGGCAAAATACTCTGGCTTCCTGTTTCTTAAGGATCTGGCTGACCCCACAGACACTTTGGTAAGAGAAGAGGTCCTGCCGGTGAGCAAGTGAGCTTTCCCACCTCATGAACATATCTGCCGGGCACGTCACAGTCTTGAAGAATGTGGTCACAAGAAGTGATGGAAGAACTGCCTTGGAAGGACCACAATCAACAGCACGTGGTTAACTGTTAGCTGTTCCATGCTTTACACTATGTTCCATGCTTTAAAGAAACAAGTGGGCTAGAAAGCCAGCTCAAACGGCAAAGGTGCTTGTTGCCAAACCTGATAACCTGAGTTTGATCTCCAAGACCCACACAGTGGACGGAGACAACCGACTCCCATAAGTTGTCTTCTGACCTCCACATGCACACTGTGGCACATGCATGTGACATTCATGCATGCACACACAAAAATAAATAGACACACCGTCCATTTCTGCCTCCTCCTCCTCCTCCTCCTCTTCCTCCTTCTCCTCCTCCTCTTCCTCCTCTTCTTCCTCCTCCTTTTCCTCCTCCTCTTCCTCCTCCTCTTCTTCCTCCTCCACATCTTCCTCCTCCTATTTCTCTTCCTTTACTTCCTCTTCCTTTTGCTCCTCCTCCTCTTTATTCCTCGTTTTTCTGGTGCTCTGAGCTCCACCAAGCTTTTGCTGTGGGACTCTTCAAATCTACCCATAATGACTCAACATAGGAGCAGGGGCTGCTGGGGCCACCTCAAGGAACTCCTTATTTCCATGTAAGGTTAAAGTTCAGCTCAATCTTCAAAATGTCAGACCAGCTGCAGGATCAGCCTGCCACTCAGCCTGAGGAATCTGTTTCATTTTGCCTTGCAGCTTCTCCACTGCGTTGGAGAACATAATGCGGTGATGAATGCTGTTTAAGGAACTGTGGCGAGAAAGCAACTCTGTTCTTATCTGGGCCTGCAAGGTGGCTCAGTGGGTAAAGGCTGCTGTCACCAAACCTGGTGACCTGAGTTCCACCCACATGGTGGAGGGAGGGCATTGAGTTCCCAAAGTTGTCTTCTGATCTCCAATTGTGCACTGTGGCATATGTATACACGCACACACACACACACACACACACACACACACACACACACACTAAACAACAATAAATAAATTAAAATGTAGCAAAAGTTTTAAAAACTGAAAACCATGACTTAAGAATAAGTTTTTTTCATTTTTGCAGTGCCAGGGATTGGTTAGATTGAATGGAATTTAACAGAGAAGAGTCAGCAAGGAACTGGGTGTGGCAGTACATGCTTTTAATCGCAGCACTTGAGAGGCAGAGGCTGAGGCAGGCCGATCTTTGTGAGTTTGAGACTAGTTTGATCTATACTGGGAGTGCTAGACCATCTGGGCTAAGGGAGACCCAGTCTCAAACCACCCCCAAACTAAACAAAACACAGGGGCTGGAGAGATGGCCCAGCAGCTGAGAGCACGGGCTGCCCTTGCAGAGGACCTGGGCTCAGCTTCCAGCACCCACATGGTGGCTGGCCATGGTGCCTGATAATGGTCAGTCATTCCAGTTCCAGGGGAATCAGATGTCTGCTTCTGTCCTCCGTGGGCATTGCATTACATGAGTATACTTGCATACATGCAGGCAATACACTCATACATATAAAATGAAAATAATACATAAAGTATCAGAAAACAACAAACAAACAACAAGAATCATCAAGAATCTACATGAAGGACTAGGCCCTAAGTCTCGCTGGTTTCTAATATTTAGTCCTCATAACAACCCTGTAATGTGGATGGACCCATTTTACAGATAAGGAAACTTAGATTTGGGAAGATCATTTGCCCAAGCTCACATACCTGCTAATCGAGTACAACAGGAAGCCCAAACTTGGTTTTCCTTTTCCCTGAACTAGCCCCTTCCCTGCCTGTTGTTGTATTGTTGTTGATGCTGTTAAGATAGGATTTTCTAATGTTGTCCAGCCTGGTCCCAAACTCTTGGGGTCAAGTCACCCTCCTGTCTCAACTCCAGTCCTAGTGGCTGGGAGGACAGGTCCAAGTATCATACCCAGCTCTGGCCTCTTTGTCAGTCTCTATTAAATAAAGGAGAATGCTAAGCCAGGCATGGTGGTATGTGCCTGTAAGGACTGTGACTCTGAAACTAGCCAAGGCTATATAGCAAGACCCTGTCTCAAGAACAAAACAAATAAAACATAAACTAAAAGAGGACTCTAATTTCCAAGTCATCCTATGGCCCCAGAGACACTAGGCTCACAAGCCTACAGAGGCATTCCCACAGGAATGCATTCCACAATTCTCTGGAGAACCCTTAAGAGGCAACCTCTCTAGTCATTGTCTTTATTTCTTCTGTGAGCCTATCAGGTTTTAGAGATGGCTAATCTCTTGGAGCAGAGGGCCTCACTTCCTTTTAAGAAAACATTGTCTTGCTCCATCAGATTGCACTTGCTTTCAAACATCTCCTGTTCTCCTCCTAAGACTCAGGGACCATTGCAGAAGGGGACCAGGAAAGACTGTAATAGCCAGAGGCCAGGGAGGATTGGGGCAAAGCTGTGTCTTCTGGACATAAGAGGATCCTTGCACTCATGAACTCAAACAGTCAGCAGCCCTGGTTGCCTGCACAGGGCCTGCTCCAGATCAAGTCAGTCGACATTCCAGTTCGGAGGGGAAGGGCTTGTGAGGCCGCCCTCCCAGACAGGGAGCTATTAGCAGCTGAAGGTTGCTAAGTGGGTGGGGAGTCAGTTTTCCTTAAGGGTGTGGCCACTTGTAGGTTGACCACAGACTAGTACAGAACCCATACTCAGGAGTATAAAGGCAGCACAAATTGAACTCAGTGGGTTATTAAAGAAAAAAAAGGGGTGTGGGGTGGGGCGTGGGGCATATCTGGGAGCACTTAGGGGAAGAATGATCATTGGCTATGATCAAAATACACTGAAATTCTCAAATAATAAAAACATATTTTAAAAATATTTTGTCTTCTTAATCATTCTTTAAGTGCGGCACTGGCTTTTATTTTCCAACATGTTTGACCCCTCACCTTGCCCTTCCTCCAAAGAAAATCCAGGAACTGCTGGCTCCGAATTACAGGTGGGGTAGAACAAAAGAAGGCAAGAACTGTCTAAATTTAAAGTGCTGGAAAATCCAACAGTTTATTCACTACATTTCAGTGACTACATAAATGCGGAAACATCAGAACACTGAGCGCGTGATGGCAACACCACTTGCTTTTTTTTTCTTTTTCTTCTTTTTTTCTTTTTCTTTAGCAAACACAGCAGATGACATTGCACAGCATAAAGTGAGGACAGAATCAAAGATTAAAAAAAAAGAAAGAAAGGAAGAAAGAAAGGAAGGAAGGAAGGAAGGAAGGAAGGAAGAAAGAAAGAAAGGAAGAAAGAAACCTTAACATGGTACAAACCAGAGGAATGCCTAACACACTATGCGCTTTGTTGCTACGCACAAAAAAATACAGAAGCATAGGACAGAGAGAAAGACGGACAAAATTTCTGCAAACAACCACAACTGGGTACAATAATCATTTCATCTGACGTGTTGATGCAGTGTAGAAACTACTATTGTTTTCTAATCAACAAAGAAAAGGACAACAACCTTTGTCTCATCAAAAATCTAAGCCCCTCATGGTCGGGTGTATAGTTAATTATGTATTTACCTTTTTTTTTCCATTGCTAATGAAGAAGTCCCTCTGCTCTTAGAAGATTTTTCTACTCTATTGATCTTTTATTTCATTTCATTTTTACCTGATGATTGTCTTAGGCATCCTCCTTTCATAATAAACCATCAAGCTAACTTGAACAGGGAAACTTGGTCACACTCAGCAATAGCTAAGGTCAAGGGTGTGTTGCAAATAGAAAAGCGGGGTGGGACAGGTCTGAGTGAGTGACAGATGGGCTGACTGTGACCAGACAGCAGACATGGGCAGTTATGACAACAACTACTGAAGCAAGTGGAAGACTATTTTAAAGTTTATTGTTATTTTTTAAAAAAATACTTGTCAGTTGGTTCTGATGGCAAATCTAAAATGAGCCCACAATGATTATGTAATAAATGCAGAACATACTACCCAAAGAATCAAAACTAACATAGAAATAGAAAATGTGACCTCACAGGGCTAAGTCTGCTCTGAGCCTCGTTGTTGCTGATGCAAAGTTGCCTACCTCAAAGATTTTTCCATGATTTTCTGACTCACTACAGAGCCTTCCTGTCCAAAACAGGGAACTGGGCACTGCTCACCAGCAGAGCACCCTGCAGCTCAAAGCAGACTTACTGCCCTATTAAAATACACAATGAGTACAAAAATGGTCCTCTTGACCCCAAATCTACATCCTTCCTTTCCTTCCCCACTACAACATGCCTTCAGAAGAAAATTTCAAAAACATGTGTTGAGAGGAGAAGCGCACACTTGTGAGCCTGTGACACAGATTAAAGCAACCCACTTCAGCAAAGCTGACAGGAGCCTCTGTCTGTGAGGATGCCCCCTGGGTGTGTTGATCAAGAGCCAGACCTGCCTTGGCTAAGGGGCCTTACCAAGGCTCACCAAGAGTGAGAAGACACAAATTCAAATAGCTCTGGGGTGCACTCATCACCCCCGACCATTCAAGAGAGAGCCTCTCCATTTTAGTCTGGTGCATGTGGGAGGGCAAGGGAGGACAGTTGCGGGAGCGGGAATGTGCAGCTCTGAATCTTTTTCTTAAATTAGGGTGATCATTGAGCCAAGAAATTCTGTTTTATTTCTTGTGTTGGCTGCTGCGCGACTGGTGGCCACGAGTCCTGCTTTCTGCCTGGAAGTGCAGAAACAAGAGGAGATTCAGAGGATTTCCAGATTCAAGTTAGCTTGCTGTGGGTTTTTACACGTCTACTCGTATCGTGCAGATGGTTAAAGACACAAACAGTGAACAGAAGCCGTAACGGAGCAAACTATCTCACAAACGCCGGTGCTCTGAAACATTGAGAAAAGGTCTGAAATTCTTTGAAATCTCAGGTCTTATCTGCAAAGCAATGTTTTCTTAAAAAGAAATAATGATAAATTAAAGGAAAAAAAAACCCCACAAATAATGCCTTTCTTCTTTCTACCTTGGCATGTACAAGTGTCTGAGGGGGACCTGGCAGTGTACACAGCACCTGCAGAAGTGCCTGTTAAGGATGAGCTAACGAAAACACCCTGCAGTAAGCTCTTGGGTTCAGCTTCTCAAGAACAAAAGAGATTGTAACAAAGTGAACAAAGTGTTGACCGTTTCCCGTCTACTATATACATTGTGAAAACTACACAGTTATAAATTAACACAGCGATTAAATAAGCTCTTATAAAATGTAATTAAATTAAAACAAATCACAGCACATTATAGAGAAAAATAGGAACCAGTTTCACAAAAAAGATTTTATATATATATATATATATATATATAATTTTTTTACCCTGTGGAAACAAATTTTCTACGAAACACAAAACTTTCATAAGTAATCATCAAAATGAAAATTGTTTCTTATTCAATTCTTGCATTTTTTTTTATACAACCCTTAACCCACCTGGGGAACATTTCCAGAAATTAAGTCTTCCTTGAGCAACTGAGCTGTTCAGCCAAGAAAATAAACCCCAAACCAAAGGGGGAGAGAAGACCCAACATACAAGCTACAAAATAAATAAAATTATAAAGTTTTTTTTTTAAAGTAACCTTAACAATTATCAAACTAGTAAGTTCTGCCTTATCACATAGACTCTCTATACAACATAACCCTAAAACTTTATTACCATGAGGTATTTGGAGAAATTGGTAAAAGTGATGCACGGCCTGCCTTGGGAAGGGATCCGGTGAAAGGGGGGGTGGAGGGGTGGGTGGTCTCAAGAGGAAACAAGAAAGGAGGAGCTTTGGTTTATCAGCAAGAAATTGGGGGGAAAAGTCATCCTTTGGTATCAAAGAAAGTTTCATTGCATGGTTGCGCAGAAAAAGCACCACGGTGAATAATTATTCCTTTTTTTTTTTTTCATTAGTGGCCTTTCTAAGAGGCTGAGGTATTCAAAGAGAATAAGGTGAGAGAGGTTAACAGCGGTTTAACACTTTGGTTCAAGCAAGGCACTCATCCTAGGAGTTTACAAAGTTCGCAACATGTCTGCCTAGAGATTTACAAGAACTAGCAGTAGTGATAGCAGGCTTTCCTAACGTTGTTATCATTATCATGTATTGTTATTAAGAATGAAGACAAGTTTACACACTGAGTGGAGTAAGGAGGTGGGAAGGGAAGGGCCGGAGTTCCCTCTGCAGACCATGGCCGTGCATGAAAATATCTTTGGTATTCTTTGGTATATCAATGTGATTAAAATCACCAATGGAAATTGAGTGAGGTAGCATCTTTGGTTTACACTATAAATAGTAGATCTTTACACTTTTTCTTTTTTTTTTTTCTTTTTCCTTTTTTTTTTTTTTTTTAAACACATGGAAGTAGCTATTTCTTATCTTCTGCTTCTTTGTCCTTACTATTTAGGAAATAGTTACCAAATGCACTGTAAAGCGAACCCACACCACAGTTATAATCCAGAAGGCCAAGTGTATCTCCCAAGCAGCCTCTGGTATTTGAATGCACCCTAAACAGCTAGATAGGAAAGAGAGAAGTGCTTTCTCTTTGTTTGCTAAATGCATAGTTTCATCCTTTATGTACAAAGGAGGGAGGACCTTTCTTAGGGAAAATGCCTTCCTAGCTCATGGGAAAGTGTCCTAGGACTCTTTGGTATAGCAAAGTTGCATTTAACCTGCAAAGACGGGTTATTCACCCGGGGTAGTAATAGGAGTGAGATGGGTTCAAACATAGGATAGTGTTTTTATGTGGTTCTGGAGAAATAATTATGCTTTTTTTGGAGGGGGAGGGTTGGACAGAATGGTGATTGGTGTATTCTGTCAGAACTTCTGGATCTTTCCACACACTTTCTTTGGTCTTTGGAGTCTATTCCTGTGGCTTCCAGGATGGATTCCTCAGTCTCTGGCCTCCAGAATTTCTGTGTCTGGACATTAACTGAAGCCTGGATTTGACAGTGTCCAGATTTCAAACCTCCTGGCCTGCCTTCAGAAAAGCTTCCTGTTATTTGAGGACCTGAATGTATAGCCCAAACCAGATTGACTTCCATTCTACCAAGGAAAAAAGTGTTTGGAGTCTAGTTCTGTGATTACCATGTATACGGAAGAAAGATAAGCTCTTTGAGTGGATTTTGCTACAGGACCAAGAAATGAACAAAAGGTGTGATCTGCTCTGTGGAACATGATGGGAACTGTCAGTCAACGCTGCACTGAACGGGGCTGAAAGCAATGTTTTCTGAATGCCGGTTCAGACGAAAATAAAGAATCGGTCCTACAGGGTGTGTGATAAGGTATTGCTGTGAGAAGCTGGGCTGTCTGCTATGGTTTCTAAGAAGCAAAAGCTGTATGCCTAGTCAAGTAAGAAAATTGCTTTTCAGGCTCTGACTTGTGCCTCTGTTTGTGAGAAAATATATCTCTAGGCCCTGAAATCGCTTTATGGGTGCAAATTTAATGCTGGTATGGAAATCATCTTTGGTGTTAGCAAGTAAGATAACTGGTTATTTCTCAAAAAAAAATCACGTTTTGATATTTAAAATGCAGCCCTATCCTCAGAGACTGTGCTACACAGTACCAAAATGATTGGCTTGAAAAATGCAAGATGCAGTTGGATTAATTGTGGAGTAACACAGAAAGAACAAAGCAAAGACATGTTTGACTGAATCCAAATTTTGTTTTTCTTGGAGTATTGAAATTTGATAAGATTGTGTGTAGACACAGCTGGAACTCCCCTGCATTTTAAATTCTCATTTTAGATACATAAGGCTTTCTCCCTCTTAAATAATAAATGCATTCTATGTTTGTGTCTCTAGCACTCTCCTTTATGGAGGGAGAAAATATGTTCATTTCTTTTTTTTTTCTATGTCACTGATAAGATTATGATTTTAGCAAAGCTTGAAGGTTAGCCATTTAAACTGGCTTTTTATAGTTGAATTAGAATTGTGCCATATTTAGAAGGAAACTTTTGAGTTAGAATTTTGGGGGAAATAAAAAAAAAATACCAAGACAAAAATCTATCAAGGCAAACACAGTGTTCCATTAAAGGGGAAGTGTAATGTATGCTGGGTGCCTCTCTGCAGTGTACAGTGAACAGGGAGGAGACAGTTTAGATTCAGCTTTCTGGGGACTGAGGTTTGACCACAAGGAGTTAGATTTTGTGTCAAGAAGGTTTACTTTGTAATGTTCTTTTTTGGCTTGGCATTTTAGTGACTTTCAATGAACAACTTATTGTTAAGATAGCTTTAGTGTTATATTTCTAGTTATCATTTTCTCTGAGAAAATCATTCTTGATCTCACTGTACAGTATGTGACACATTAGCTGTAATTTAACTGGATTCAGAAAGAATGTTTCTCGGACTCAAATCACTACTTTATGTCTGCTACTGCCCCCTTCCCTGGTTTCTACAGCCCCTGTTAAGTGATTTAGGAAAAAAAAAAAAAACTTAAAACTTTGAATAGTAAGCTCAGGACTAGTTTCTATCTGTGTTTGTCAGAGAGCAGAATCCATGTCACAAAATTTCCAAGTTTCTGAGTAGCAAGGAAAAACGTAGCATTCTCTGGAGGCTGTGCTTGGTAAAATGTATCTCTTAATTCCAAAAGATCCAAAAGCCTTTGAGAAGTTACAACTCTGCTTTCTACAAGTTCTGCTCTTCTCAGAGGCGCCTGTTCCTTTACTAATTGGCAAGAGAGTCTGTTCAATTACTTTTTAGGATGGTAACAGCCTATGGGATAATTAATGGCAATTAATATTAGTCTGCTTGTTTTATTTGTGTTTGTGAAGTGTTTTCAAAAGATATTTGGTACCAAATGCATAAATCAGATTTAAGCCAAATTAAGTTTTTCATGGGGAGGGGGTCATTTACTAAAAATGATCACATTGGACATTTTTTTTCTAGTTTAGTTATCTGCGAAGCTGTGTTATCTAGTATACACACCGGGACTACTCTGGAATAGTCCTCACATCTTCTTAGCTAGGAGCAGATTATGACATTACACTCTTTCTCTATGCAAGTGACGTTTATGTATCCCGAGGAGGACTTCCATACAGATCGTGGGCTCTGATGGCTGTTTCCCTGAAGCAACATTCTTCCTTGCCAGTTCTGAAAACTCATATTTCAAATGCTTCAAGAGTCATAACTAATAGTTGTGAACCTACGTGGTATGTGTATTACAGCTAGATCAGTTCATATGTATAACTTTACATAGTATCTTGTGTAAAAATAGCTTTGGTTATTAAAATCATTGCAATAAAATACCTGCACTATAATATTGTGTTCTTTGGTACCTAGGTGATTTTTTTTTTAAATGGATGGACTCTTGTTTCATTTCTTAAAAAATATCTGAACATTCCTTAACAAACAAAGAGAATGCACTGGTTTAGGGTGCCATTCAAATTTTCTTTGCTGGGTTTGAATCTGCATTTTGGTTGTGGGCCTGGCAGGTTCAAACACTAGGTTAGACAAACGAAATAACACCCCTCATCCTATGAACTTGGACAACCCCACGCCATGTTGGTCACACGCACACACGCGCACACACGCACATGGTACCAAGACACCTTTGTGGTGTGGTAGAACAAATAAGAACGTCTGATCTTAAAAGATGACCACTCGATGGCTCAAACATCACTGTGCTTTAAACGAACCGCCAAGCACAGTGAGGACCAGGGACCGGAGGCGTGAGACCGGTGTTTTAGCGCTCATCATTTTCTTGCCAAGTCCTTGTCCTGCTGAAGTGTGTGTCTCAGAACAAAGTCAGAACGCAGGTGAGCTTCAGTCTTTGGTTTCTTTGGACTATAAATACCACTTTGTTTTTCTTCAAATATTTCTAAGTATAAACCTGCTATCTTGAGGTCCTGGTCTTTAAAAACTTTTTTTTTTTTTTTTTTTTTTTTAATTTAAAGCTTTTCCACCGAGGTTCTAGTCCGTGGTTGCTCCTTCATGCTTTGGTACAAGTGCTTGATGAAGAAGATGAGTTGCCTGAACTGGAGCTGCCCTCATCCTGCCACTTGTCCAGGCTCCTCCTTCTGGCATTCATGAAGAAGTTGCTGACAGTGCTGAGCTCCAGCCCCAGCTGCTGGGAAATAGTAATTTGCAATTCTTTGGACGGACGCTTATTTTCCTTGAATATTGCGTGTAGAGTTCGACGTTGGACGTCTGTGAAGACCAGCCTGGGCTTTTTGGGGGTGTTGCCTCTATCCTTCCCGTGTTCTTGCTCTTTCCTTTTGCATGCTGCAAAGAAATATGGAGAATGTTTAGAGCAAATTCCCTCTGGGGGACAGAGTAGAGAGGCAGGACCAGTACCACCGATCAGCTATTCCTCACAGCCTGCTTTCTGTGTGCTGACCCCTCATTAAAGCACCCAGGGTGGCTGAGAAGGAGTATAACGGAACCACAGAGAACTGAAGCACAGGTGGGGGCCTGTGCAATTCAGGTGTGGGTCCTGCACTGACTAGTCTCTGCTCTCTCTCCTCGGAATGTCAGGGAACTCTATGAAGCCTCTGGCTAAAGGAACTGATCCATCTGAGTTATTCTTTTAAAGGGAAATTTAACTCAAAAAATTTAATTATATGTAAGATGTGTCTGTGTGTGGGTATGCGTATATGAATTAAAGTACCCATGGAGGCCAGAAGAGGGCCTCAGTTCAGCTAGACTTAGCAGATGGTTGTGAATTGCTCTACATGGGTGTTGAGAACCAAACTCGGGACTTCTGAAAGAACAGCAAGTATCCTTAACGACTGAAGCATTCTCTTTAACCCCCAATTTGGACTTTTACTTTTTAATTTTTTTTTGTTGTTTGTTTTTTACTTTTTGAGATTAAGTCCCACTATATATCCCTGGCTGGCCTGGAACTTGCTATGTATATCAGGTTGGCCTGGAGCTCAGTTCCAGCTGCCTCTTTCTCCTGAGTGCTGGGATTAAAGGAATTGCCACCACACCCAACCTTACTTCTTAATTTTTAAAATTTTATTTATTTATTTATTTATTTGTGTGTACATGTATAACTCCATCACATATTGCTAACATTCCATCTTGCCCTACAGGAGATGTTTCTACAGCATTCTCCATCCCCTTCCAGCATGCACATCTCAGACACTCTGAGTCTGTCTCCCAGAAAACCTGCCCAAAGATAGAGGCCAGTTGGCACACCACTATACTGAAGACCCGGAGTTAGACAGTCGCTGCTGAGGGTGGGGGCACACTTCTTAGGAGATGGAATTGAGAGGACTCACTGACAACCTGGCTGGGAGGGTTCAGAGAGGTCAGAACACTGTCCAGGTTTCTGGTTGGACGGTGGCACACAGAGAAAAGAGTCTGGGACAACGCATTGGAAATGTTTGCCAGACATTCTGCTAAAGATTTCTGATAGGTAGCTGTCCTTAAAACAGCAGGATCTGCAGAGCTTGGAGCTTAGGGAAGAGGTCTTCGCTAGAACCACAGCCTTGGAAGTCACCAGGGCTAGATGGTAACTTATACAACATATACTTATGGAAATGTAAACAATAGTCTCAAGGGCACAGTCCATCTCTCATTCAAAAGGCAGCGCTAAGGGAAATGCCTGCAAAGACATAACCCTGGTTAGATATCTGTCTAACCAGGATATACATTTGAAGGACTCCAAGCAGGTCTTCAGAACTGGCAGGTTTCAGTTGGCTGAAGTGACCCTAAAGCCAGCATTTTCCAAGTGGCATCAGAGTAACAGGATTGTCCCTAACAGAGGTTCTTTGAAAGGAAGGTTTTTCAGGTCAAGGGCATTTATAGAAACCTTAAACTGATAGTGTCTTCCTCAATATGGGTTAGCACACATAACTGTTTCTCGATCTGTTTAGCCCCAAATCCTTTTTTTTTGATGGTGTCTGACTATTCATGTGTCATACAATGCTGATTTCAGGAAATACAGGTCGGCATTTCCTGCTCCAAGGCCTCATGCACTGTAGACACTGAAGGGTTAGAAACTGGGAGTAGGGGCCCTGATTAAAAGGGGGCCTGACTGGCTTGTCCCCTTTCTCCAAGGAACCCTGAAAATGCAGGCAGTAAGGGGAGTCCAGAGCCTGGGGCTCTTAAAACACAGAAAAACAGTGTTGGGAAAATTTTTCAGTAGGTAAAGCTCTTGTGCCAAGCATTAAGGACCTGAATTTGGATCTTCGACACCCATGTAAAAACTGGGTGTTGCTGGGGAGGTGGAGACATGCAGATCTTGGTGGGGCTCACTAGCCAGCTAGCATAGCCAAAATGGTGAGGTCCAGGTTTAGTGAGAGACCCTATCTAAAACAATAATAATGGGGCTGGAGAGATGGCTCAGCAGTGAAGAGCACTGTCTGCTCTTGCAGAGGACCTGGGTTCAGTTCCTAGCACCCACATGACAGCTAACAACCGTCTATAACTCCAGTTCCAGGGGACCTGATGCCCTTCCTGATTTACGTGGACATTGCACTACACAGGTGCTCTTACATACATGCAGGCAATATATTCACACACATAAAATAAAAAATAATAAGTATTTTTAAAATCTTTAAAATAATAATAATAATAATAATATAATAAGTATGACAAGAGATTGAGAAAGACACCTATTATCCATCTCTGACCTCCACATACACCTGCAGGGGTAGGAGCACTTACATGTGTACATACACACAAAAAAACAAAAAATGTTAATCACAGAACTGGACTGGGTGTAGACCTGAGGCCCTAGCATGATTCATCTCCAGGAGGGAGGTGAGCAGACATGCCTTCAGGATTCCTTGGCAAATTGTGGTGAGAGCTGTCTCAGTCAGCTAGACAGGTGGCTTTGATCTCAAAGGTGTGGTCACTCACAGTGAGTACCATGCAGGAGGCAAAAGTCATGACGGATGAAAAAGAGCAGGTTCTCATTGGGGAGAAAAGATTACAAAGAGGAAACATCCAGGCATGGAGGTACACAACAGTAATCATAACATTTTGGGAGTGGACACAGGAGGATCAGGAATTCAAGGTCATCCTTAGCTATATATTGAGTTGAAAGCTAGCCTGGGCTACAGAAGATCCTGCCTCAAAAAACTGAAGATAAAAGAGAGAAAGGGAGAGGGAGCAGGGGATAGAGAGAAGGAGAGACTGAAAGAAGAAAAGAGAAAGAGAGGTAGAGAGAGAAAGAGAGAGAGCCAGAGGCATGATGCCTGGGGGCCTCTAATATGTAAGGCAGAACTATGAAACTGCTTTAATCCCAGCACTTGGGAGGCAGAGGCAGGCGAATCTGTTTCAAGTCAGTCTGGTCTACATAGCAAGTTCTAGGCCAGCCAGGGCTACATAATGAGATCCTATCTCAAAAAAGAAAACAAGTAAACAAACAATAACAAAACCAAAAAGGCCAAAAACCAACCAGCCCTTTGACCAGCAAACCACCACCACCAATAAAAAAAGCCAATTATGAATCTGCAGGATGTTGAAAGATACTCTGTGACCAAGGAGTTATGAGGTCAAGACAGTTTGGAAAATGCCTGTTAATGATTAGACAGGCTTATTTAATGCAAACCCTTCCACACCCTGTGACACAGGAATGTGCATCAATGACTCATCTGATCAAGGAGCATTCTGCAGGGAATTTCAGGAATAGTTTTCAGCACAGTGTTCCTCAAAGCATCATTGGCTGCTGTCCAGCTGATCTGTGAACTATTGCTGACCTGCAAAAGTTTGCCCCAGGAAATTGAGAGTAAAAGGAGAAATGTTTATAGAAGCTCAGTGTTACTGTAATATTCACAGGGGGGCTGTGTTCCTACTAGTGAATTCTATTTTCTGTGTTATTGGCACATATGAAAATTAGAAAGAAACAAATAAGTAGTCTATCGCTGCTGAGATTTTAAGAAATCTTGCCTCAGAACACACTTTACAAACATGGTATATAGTAACACCCAACAGCCAGCTGCTGGCCAGGTATCTGTATATCACACTGTATCTGTTTTCCTTATTTAATGGCACAAAGTTTGTCCCAACATTTAAAGTGATAACTCATGGAGCTGGAGAGATTTCAGCAGTTATAAGCACTTGCTGTTCTTGTAGGGGACCAGAGTTTGGTTCCTAGTAGACACATTGAGTGGTTCACAACCACCTGTAACTCGAGCTCAGGGGATCTGATACCCTCTTCTGGCCTCTGAGGGCACCTGTATTTACATGCACACACTCACACACAGATGCATATCTATAAATAAAAATAAAACAAATCTAAAGAGCTCACTGAATTATGCAAGTCTACCAGAATTTGTCTGTGAATATGTGGGCATGGAAATATTGGCTTGGAGACAACTTAATAAGTCAGATTTTGAACAGTTGTTAGATAAACCTGGACTCAGAGACAGTGGACTGCTCTAGACCCACAAACACATATGTCATTCTGGTCAAATACCTTACCAGTTTTGAGCTTAATGTCTCCAGCTACAGTGAGTTTCTTACTTTCTAGGATGGTAAAACATTAAGTAAGATCATATGCACAGAAGTGATTAAAGTCATTAAGAAGTATTGTGGACATCTGCCAATTAGGATTGGGGATGTAACTCAGTAGTAGAGCACTTGCCTAGCATACACAAGACCCTAAGTTCCATCCCATCAGTGCAAAAAAAATTGCATATTAATTTTCTCATTCTTCCTACCTCCTTCAGTTATGATTCAAGGCAAGTGCTGGATTTATGTACCAGGCTGTGTCTTCGCTGATCTAACTTCTAATATAAAGTTGGACAGATCATTCAATTGCATTTTCTGCAGATCTCTTTAAGCACGCTGACAATATTGTAAGGCCTCTGTAGACTCCGAAGTTGCCACTCAGAGAAGCAGTGCCTTTTTTGGTTTCCAAAGTCTATAATAATCTCAATAAGATAATTTCCAAGGCAATTCCCCTCTCTCTGAATATATACAGTGACCACATAGCCCTCCATTGCACCATCTTACAGCCTTTATAGATTTTTAGTCTTTGTTTCTGTTTCGGAGGTAAGGTAAGGTGTCATGTATCCGAGGCTGGCATTTAATTCACTATGTAATGAAGGATGAACCTAAATGGATCTTCCTGCCTCTATCTCCTATGTGCTGGGGTTATGGGCATGTGCCACCACATCCCATTTATGTGGTATTGGGGTCTAAACCCAGCTTCATGCAAACTAGGCAAGCACTCTACCGACTGAGCTACATTTCCCAGACCCCTTTGTAGTTTTTGTTTTAAAGAACTGATAGGCCATGAATTGTGTGCTACACACCTCTAATCCCAGCACTGAGGAGGCAGAGGTAAAGGGAATCATGAATTCAAGGATAGCCTGGGCTAAAAAGGGAGATTCTGCTCCAACAATAACAAGCAAAGGCTCTTCGATCAGCAGGTCCTGCAAATAATTCTCACCCATTTTCTCCTAAATGAAGGTGGTAGAACATAAACTCATGCACTTCAGGATTCCTTCAGTCTATCTGGGAGGTCATGTCATGAAAGTCCATTGTTCTGTCAGAAGGTCTGGTTCTTCCTTGGAGCTGACATGAATCAACCCCTTGGACCGAGCTAGTACAGGCTCATGGTAAAATAAAGTGTCGTGCCACAGCTTGATGAACATTCATCCTGACTTCAGGGCAGGGCACACCAGGCAGACCCCTGCCAAGACTGTCAGCCTCTGTGTAGAAATGGGTAGCTTAAGCCAGGCTTGGTGGCACATGCCTGGAATCCCAACACTCAGAGGCTGATCTCGAGGGATTGCAGAAGCCAGCCTGGGCTATATAGCAAGACCCTGTCTCAACCCTGTCCCCAACCAAAAAGGAAGTGGATTCCTGAGGAAGTGTGTGGTCAAACTGTTTTCTCTAGGGCCACCTGGGAAGCCCTTCTGCCCCACACTCCCGCTTGCCACATTATTCACACATTCCCGTCTTATTCTATTCATGGCATTTTGTTTGAGTTGGTAAATCTGCAAAGAGAAATGTAGGAGGCTGAGCAAGAGACTGAGTATCTCTGAGAAGAGCAAGCCTGGGGTGACTGCAAACTGGTTCACTACACAGCCTGAACCTACCTGGTTGAGGAGAAGCCTAGGCTGATGGTTTAACTATTCATATGAGGCTTGTGCTCTGGGAGTCCACCTGGGTGTTGTCTTAAACTCATCACTGGGGCAGCAGGTCAGGGAGAAGTGAAGAGAGTTCAGATTTCAGGTGATCAGGGACCTGCCTTACCATCTGAAGGTAGCTTGGTGTTTTAGGAAAGGCCTGTGTGCTACATAGCTTCAGTTGTCAACTTGACACATCTGGGACGAGGGACACTCAGAAGGGGAGTTTCCTCTGTTGGACTGGCCTGTGGACATGTCTTGGAAGCGTTTTCTTGATTGCTGAGTGGTGCTGAAGGGCCCAGGCCACTGTGAGTGTGCCACCCTGGGCTGGTGGTCCTGGCTTGCTTAAGAAAGCAGGTTTAGGACAGTCCAGAAGAGTAAGCCAATAAACAGCAGTCTTGTCTCCGGATTCCTGCCCTGGGATGGATTGTCGGTTGGAAGAGTGAGATGAAATAAATCCTTTCCTCCCCTATTTGGTTTTCGTCAGTGTATTATTACAGCAATAGAAAACCAGACTAAACCAGCCTGCTGAGGCCAGGTTGTTTCTGGGCGAGGAAACCCGCAAAGCCTCTGTCACCCAAAGGCTGTCTGGCTTAGATCTGCAGGAAAAAGACAGAGCCCTAAGGCTCTCTGCTGTTTCAGTCCTCTTGAGACAAGAGCAGGTGCTGGGTCAGGTAAACACACCTTGAAATTCCCACAGCCAGCCCAGGGCTGCTATCCAGATTTCCAACAGGCTTGACGGTAATATCCTCACACTCTGCTCAGGGGAGCCTGAGGCTTTAGGGGGCTTCAAGAGAACCAAAGAGGATCTGCAATCAGGTGTGGTAGTATATGCCCAGCACTTAGGAGGCAGAGGCAGGTGGCTCTCAGTGAGTTTAAGGCTAGCCTGGTTTATATAGCAAGATCCAGGCCAGCTAGTGCTACATAGTAAGACCCTATCTCACCCACCGGCCCTCAAAAAACCCAACCCAACCAAACAAACAAACAAAAAATCTAAGATCTGGCTCAATTAATAGAGTGCTTGCCTAGCATGCATGAGGCTCTGGATCTGATCCCTAACACCATATAAACTGAGTATGGTGAGCCCTCCTATGACCCTAGTACTCTGGAGCAGAGTGGGGAAGAAGAGAAGTTCAAGGTCGTCTCTACCACCTAGGGAATCAGAGGCTACCTTAGATTACAGGAGACTCTGTTCCCTCGACCCAAATAAAAATTTAAAAAATTTAAAAAAAGCATCTGGGCCAGAAAAACAAATCCCTATGGGCAGACAGTGGTTGGCCCTGGTTGAGGGTGGAGTTCAGTAGTGACTGCTGATGGGCACATGTAAGAAGAATGATAAAATCTGCCATGAAGATGCTCGAACAGTCTGTGAATATGTTAAGAACCCTGAATTAGACTTTTCCAAGGGGTGCACGGTTCAGTATGTAAATCACATCTCCATGCTGCTGCTTAGAAACACTGAAATAATCAACCACTTTTGATTGGATTTGAGCTTTACGTTACAAGATGGAGCTCATACCCGACACTGATATCAGGCCTAGGAACCTGTGGCCAAACAGGTCATAGGCCATAGAGGAAAGTCTATTACTACTATTCTGCTAAATGAAAATAGTATTAAACCAACTCCTAATGACTTATTGTTGGACCCATAGATTAATGCACTTCTCAGCTCTCACCAGAGAAGCTTCTTCTTACAGCAACTGGTGATTAACACTGAGATCCACAACTGGTCAGTTGCTGAGAATAAGAGACTGCAGAGTGCTTATCCCTGAATCTGAAGCCTATAGAAAACCCTTGCCTCCCAAGGCTTGGGGATCACTGAAGAGGGGGCAGAAAGATTATAAGAATCAGAGGTAGTGGATGACCACAAAGAGACAGAGTTTCCCAGACAGTGGGGCAGTGACTTATGTGAATTCACAGCAATTTGACAGCATGCACAAGACCTATGTCAAGTCAGACAAATTCCCAGAATATGGGTGAGGAGATAGGTAAAAATCCCAACTGGTAGCTGATAGCTTCTAAGTGGGGGAGAGTCGGTTTTCTTTAAGGGTGTGACACTGGGGAGGTTGACCAGGCTCCAGGGGATATAGACTCACAGGAAGAGCATTTGGGGACACAACTTAGACTTGATAGGCCTCAAAGAAATAACAGAGGACATGAAATTAGGTGCGTGTGTGGGGTGCTGTGGGGAAGGAGACAGTGGAAGGTGTCTGAATATGATCAAAACATATTTACGAAATTCTCAAGAACTCAATAAAAACATTAAAAGAAACCCCATGGCCTGGCATGTAGAGTGGTGAGCCCTCCACCCCACACTGCTGCTGCCACCGAGACAGAGCCCCTCTGGGCTATGGCATGGAGAAGATGTGATTGACTAGGCATGCTCACTAAGCCACCAGAGTGAATTCCAGGGGAGAACACCCAAGGATGGGCAGGCACTCAAATACCCAGATTCCTACAAGCAATACTGCAGCAGGGAGAGTCACATAAAGGAGAACTAGGAAGTGAGTCAGGTGGGTCTGTCTGCTGTTTACCATCATGAAGATTCATGGTGGATGGATGGAACAGCTTCAAGATTACAGCTCAGTCTCTAGGCATCACAGGTCACATGTTATCTGCCTTACTTTGAGTTATTTTCTATTCTTATATAGTTTTATAAGCCAGGACCCTAGTTGTTTTGGAAATGAGGCGGCGTTTAAGTGGCAACTCAGAAAAGCTATATCAATGAATTCTGACTGATACAACCAAAAACAATGTAAACAGCAGGGTGTGAACTCCTGTACAGACTGCTTAGAACATCATAGAGTGTCTGTAATGCCCAGTGGAGAGAGTAGAGACACACAATCTGCTAGACATAGGCTACTTTTGTTGGGTGTTTGTGAATCTGAGTAGCCAGAGTAACCATGGGAACTCCTGAGCGTATGTAAGAAAAGCCGATTAGAAACACACAGAGTGAACTCTGCCAGCAAAGAATTACAGTAGCTTACCTAGCACCTTGCTTTACAGCACTAAAACTCCTCTGGGAAGCCTTCTCATGTGAACCTCACAGAACTCAGGTGACAGAGACCAAGGTATCTTTGTCTTTAATAGCTGACATTTTCAGAGAATGACCTGCCAGGGACACCCAGCTGATCAGTGGGGGTCTGAGATGTGCCCTGGAGAGGTGAGTACAGCACACAAACTTGAGAAGGGGGCAGGAGTTGAAGTACAGGAAATGGATCCCAGGAAGATGGCCAGGTGAGAAGCAGCTGGTTGTCTGCCAGCCCTCCCTCTGAGTGGCTGAAAGGACGGCAGTTTGCCCATCAGGTAGGATAGATGGTAGGCAGAGGGAGTTTGATCATAGTGCATCCATGCTGGCCTTGGAGATCATAAGTCTACTATCAAGAGGAAGCAGGAAGCATGGGTTAACTAACTTCACATGGAAGAGCAAAGCTGGGATGCCGAGGGCTTTAGTTAAAGCCGAGAGAGCTCCACTTCATCATGCACAAGTGGGAAAAGACACTTGTGGTGTTTAATCCTGACTGTCAACTTGACCGGATCTAAAATCACCTTGGAGACAAAACATGTGGAGATGATTCTGAGGGAGTTTCTAGATTGGGTTAACTGAGATGGGAAGACCCACCCTGACTGGGGGGCAGCAGTCTATGGGATGGGGTCCTGGACTGAATAAAAGAACTGAGCTGAGCACCAGCATTCATCTCTTTCTGCTTCCTAACTGCAGCTGTCTCACACTCCCGCTGCCATACCTTCCCAGCCGTGATGGGCTGTATCCCTTAAAACTGTGAGCCAAAATAAACCCTTTCTTTCTTAAGTCAGTTCTTGTCAGGAATCTGGTCACAGCAATGAGAAAATAACTAACACAGCATCTAACCCTCATCAGTATCACCTCACTCCTGCTTCCTGAACAGAGTTATCCAGGACAGATGTCTGCCTGCCCCTGTGTCTGCTACCTGGAGTCTTTTCTGAAGCAGCCTAGATTGGCTTCTCTCCTCACTGCATTCAGGAGAGGTCAGCCTTTAGATTTTTTTAATGACAAGAGGCTAGAGGCTGCTTGGTCAGGGAGAAGTAGAACTCATTCTCAGCCCAAGAATCAGGTTTATGGGTGATGACAGCACAAACACAATCAATTCATGAGATTCTTCTGGGCAAGAGTCTTGGAAAACTCATGTTCAAGAGCTAAAGCACTCATGCAGAGAAAGTGTTCTAAGTGACGATGAAGTAAAGCACTAGCTTGCTTTTTTATTCCTTCTTTTTCTTCTGGCAACTACGAAACATTGCGCTTTTTGCCATTTGGAACTCTCTGGCTACTGGTACCCCTTATTGCTAGGTGATGGTACCATTCGTTCCCCCTGGCTGGCCTGGACTCTGCAAGGAGAAGGTTTGGAAGAATGCTCAGGGGTTCTTAGGGCTGGGTAGAGAGTGGAACCATTTGAGCAACACTAAAAGCTCTGGTGTCTGGGACCAAGATCCAAGTTTTCCAGTGTACAGAGGCCCCAGATAATCTAGTCACATAACTAAGGCAGAGATACTCGAAATCAGTGCTGCTCAAACCAGAATCATGGGAAGATTCTGACTGAAGAGGAGCCAGAGACTCTGAATGTGAGCCTGATCAGGTGATGGTGGCTGTGGGCACCAGGTCACACTCTGAGGAATGAGCGTTTTGAGTCCTTAGAATGAGCTCTACTTTATATGGTCCAAACACAGCACTACTTGGGAACCTGAGAAGTAAAATCCCATCCTATATTTACTGAATAAGATTTCCCTAGAGTGGGTTCACAAAGAGACTCTGAAAACAAGCTTCCCAGGCAACTGAGACACCTAGTAGATCAGGAGCCATTTGCTCTTAGGTTAGTATTTAAAAGTTTTCCATGATTAAAAGAATCACCCCAGTGCTCAGAGGTTAAGAGTACTGGCTGCTCTTGCAGAAGACCCAGGTTCAAATCCCAGCACCCATATGCCAGTCAACAACCGCCTATAACTCCAGTTCCAGGGGATCTTCTGTCCTCTGAGGGTACTGCATGACTTGGGTGCATACATGCAGGCATAATACTCACACACATAAAATAAAAATAAATAAATAAAAGAATCACCTTAGGCTGGGGATGTGGTTAGACTGATTGGGTGCTTGTCTAGCTTGCACAGAGCTCTGGGTTTGATTCCTAGCACTGGATAAACTGGGTGTTATGGTACATGCCTGGAGGCGGGGGCAGGAGGAGCAGAAGTCTGAGGTCATCTTGGGTTAGAGGCCAGGGAGTTTGAGGTCAAACTGGGTTAGAGACCCTGTCTCAAAACAAACAAAATATCACCACATGTTTGTCAAAAATAGAGTATTATGAAATAACAATTTTAGAAGAGTAGCTTGCGTGGTCTATAGGAAGAATACTATATCCTTCTAGGAGTTCGGGTCTATAGGAGCCTGTAAGAATACCTATGCCTTGGAAGCAGATACTTCAGGCCCCAGAAGACGTCTCTGTGTTACCACTTAGACCCCCACTATTCACCAGGTAGGCACTAGATGAATAGGACAAACCTACACTGCAGGTTTGAGCTAGGCTTCTCAAAGCTTAGCATATATTAGAATCACTTTGAAATATCTCCAAATACAGATAATAGGGATCTATCTCAGCGTTTCTGATTCAATAGGATTTCTAACAAGCTCCCAAGTGATACTGGGATACCTGTATGCAGAAAGAACTGGGAGTGATTCCTATCTAAAAATGGTTACATGGGTTTGTTTATGTCATATGTGCAAAGCAATTTTTAAAGTATTTCAGATGTTATAGGATTCAGAAAATGTCAGTGTTTGTGAGTATGTGTGTGGGAGATTATTTGGGCATCAGGGTTCTCACAGTAGGGAAGGAGAGAAAATAAAAATATTCTGTGGGAATATTTCACAATTGTGGGTATAGATACTGGTATGAACTTGTGATTTAAAAAAAATATATATATATATTTTAATGGCCAGTGAGATGGCTCAGTGGGTAAAGGAGCTTGTTGCCAAGTTTTGATCCTCAAAACCCACATGGTGAAAGGAGAGATCTGACTTCTGCAAGCTGTCCTCTGACTGCCGCATATGCCATAATATGCACGTGCATGCATGCATACATAAATAAATGTAATAAAATTTAAACATATAAGTATATTCATGTGTATATGCATGTTATACTTGTATGAGTGTGTCTTTGTAAATCCATGTATGTGCATGCATGTATCTATGCATATAAGATTCCCAGTTTTCTCTGAGAGTTGAAAAGCAAAGCCAGGCTGACCGCACAAGCAAACCCAGCTCCCAGGCCTTCTGTCTCTCTAATGCCTACCGTAGAAGCCAGGGCTCCTCAAAGAAGGGAGAATCAAGACTTGAGGCAGACAAGGTACCAGATAAGCTTGGAATATCTTTTTATACCAGAAAGTTAAAAAAATAGTGAGAGGAGCCAGATGTGGTGGAGCACACCTTTAATCCCAGCACTCACAAGGCACAATTGAATGCCAGCCTGGTCTACATAACGAGACCCTGTCTTAAAAGCAAATAGTGAGAACATGTCACAGAACACAAGGCGTTGAAGGGGCTCCCATCAACCAAGTCTAGGACAACTCGAGAATCGAAATACTTTAACTATATTAACATGGGGAGGCTGGAGAGATGGCCCGGGGGTTAAGAGCATTGGTTGCTCTTGCAGAAGACCTGGGTTCGATTCCTAGCGCCCATGTAGCAGCTAACAACCATCTGAAACTCCAGTTCCAAGTGATCTGATGGCCTCTTCTGACCTCCACAGGCACTGCATGACACCTACATACATGCAAACGATATACTCAAACACATAAAATAAAAAAATAAAATATTATTTTAAAAAGTATACTAACATAAGGGTGGAGAGATGGCTCAGTAATCAAGAGCACTGGCTGCTCTTGCAGAGGACCCAGGCTCAGTTCCCAGCTCCCACTTGGTGGTATAACTGTTTGTAACTCCAGTTCCAGGAGATCTGCCCTCTTCTGGCCTCTGTGGGCACTGATGCACATGGTGCACTTATATACATTGAGGCAAGCACTCATATAGGTTGCTAAGAAAGAAATGTGTGAGTACACTCCAATATAAGTGGGTGAGAGAGAAGGCAGGGTGCTGCTGACAGCAAAAGCTGAGGACAGCCCCTCTCACATGCAGGAGCCCTGAGTGAGGATGGAAAGCCAGGCAAGAATCAACAGATGTTAAAATGAGAGAAATTTTGAAGAGTGGGATATTTGTATGGTTTTAAAGCGTCTCCCCACAGACTGCTTATTAGTGGGAAGGAAGGAAAATGTCCCCAGTGATCATACAATTGAGAAATTAGATGACACTTCAGGTAATCAAAACACACTCACCAGTTGAGTGAGGAACGGACAGTTGGGGGCCTCCAGATGTGGTCCTCAGAGAAGGCACACTGCCACCCATGCCGCTTTCTGGGTAAGAAAGCAGAAGCTCAATGGAAACACAAGAAACAACAGAACACACAGGAGAATGAGCTCATTCTAAAGGGGGACTGGGAGAGAAAAGCGTCCTCGAGGTGGCTAACCAGTGCCGGTCTTCGCGACTGAGTGCGCGGGACGCCAGTGGTCTTTGTTCCATTTGACCTTTGCGACTTCATAATTTGCAGTCTTTCTAAGTAAAAATGTAAACATCATGCTTCTGAACCGTATTTGATGCCATAAAGAAATGTTCAATTTTAAATACTCTACCAGCTTAATTGTGTGAAAAATTGAGATGCACTTTTGAACTTTTGTCTGTGTGTGCTACCGTCAGAGAGCAACTCACAGGAGCTGTTTCTCTCCTTCCATCCTGTGGGTTCTGGGGGTCAAACTCAGGCCGTCAGTCTTGCCAGCAGATGCCTTAACTTGTTGAGCCATCCTTAAAAGTTTTTAATTATTCGTGTTTATGTGTGTTAGTGTTTTGCTTGCATGTATGTAAGTGCACCCCTGTCATTCAGTGCCCACGGAGGCCGGAACAGGGTGTTGGATCCCCAGGAACTGGAGTTATGGAAGGTTGTTACCAACCATGTGGGTGCTGGGAACTGAACCGGGGTCCTCTGCAAGAATAACCAATGTTCATAACCACTGAGCTATCTCCTCAACTCCCCTGCTGAGTCATCTTGCTGTACATTTAAAAAGATAAAAAGGGAGATGGAGAGATGACTCAGTGGTTAAATGCACCAGCTGCTCTT
Source organism: Eospalax fontanierii (assembly GCA_035773235.1). Lineage (NCBI taxonomy): Eukaryota > Metazoa > Chordata > Mammalia > Rodentia > Spalacidae > Eospalax > Eospalax fontanierii. The sequence goes on from CM069549.1 coordinate 31,165,606, forward strand.
GCAGAGGACTCAGGTTCAATTCCCAGCACCCACATGGCATCTAACAACTGTAACTACAATTCCAGGGGAATCCGATGCCCTCTTCTGACCTCTGCAGGTATTGCATGACACAGGTGCACTTACGTACATGTAGGTAATATATTCATACACATAAAATAAAAATAACAAATAAAATATTCAAAAAAGCTAGAAAGAAACTAACCAACATATAAACAGTTCTCATCTCTTGGTTATAGAATTTGATCCTATTTTCTTGGAAAGCTTCATATTTTCCAAATTTTCTACATAGGCTTCTAACCCTTAGAGAAAAAAAATATCTTTGAAAGAGGAAACCAAATGTTTGGTAAAGTTTCATGTATAATAGTGCAGGCTGCTGTGTTATTTAATAACAGAAAAAAGACCCAAACCAAACAAAATGAAAACCCCTGAACAGAAGTGAAATATTCAAGGACAGAGGTTTGTAAAGAGGACATGTGAATTATGACACTTCTAAAATATAAAATCATAAGGCTTTACTTTCTTGACCAGCTTATAGACCAATATGAGTGTCTAAAAATATGAGACTGATTAAATAAATTACAGCACAACTTTAAGAAGAGGATGTCACTTTGTGGCATAGATTGCTCTGGGGGCAAAGGCATAACTTGTGCCTCCTCTGCTGCAGATTATTAGCATCCTCTCTCTACATGTTGAAAGAAGGAATGAAGGGATGACGGAATGCCACTCATGATGGGTTTGGGAGCAGGCAGTGGTGGAATTACTAGGGATTATTATTGTCTCTGTTATTCTTTTGTGTGTTTTCAAATACTCCATCATCAAGTTAATAACATGAAGATTTTTATTAACGTATTTCATTCTTAATGTTGTGTCTGTGTGTACAGTCTGTGTGCAGGTATGGTCATGTGAGTGCAGTAGTGGGGGGGACCAGGATAGGGAGTCGGATTCCTGGAGCTGGAATTACAGATGATTGTGATCTGCCCAGTATGGGTGCTGGGAACCAAACTTGGGTCCTTTGCAAGACCAGAAAATGCTCTTAAGGGATTTCTTACTTTTAAAATTATAAAACTGGGGCTGGAGAGATGGCTCAGCAGGTAAGGGCACTAGCTGTTCTTGCAGAGGATCTGGGTTTGAGTCCTAGCATCCACATGGAGGTTAACAACAACCATCTGTAGCTACAATTCCAGGAGATCTGATGCCTTCTTCTGGCCTCCTCAGGCACTGCATGATACAGGTACATTTACATACATGCAGGTAATACACTTATACACAAAAACATTTTAAATTATGAAATAGTATGTATGTATGGTTCCATTAGAAATAAACTGGAGGGATATTTGCACACATACAGGGATGACTATCTGCATGGGAATGTTACATGTGAGCCTTGCTTTCTTTTTCCTAACTACTGTATAATGCTTTTGCCACAAGAAAATAAGTTGCTATTTTTTTTAACTAGAGGTAAAACTATATTTAAAAATAAGATACAAGGCGCTTGAAGAAGGTACTTTACAGAGGCTGTGTCATGACAAAAGCAGGGGAAAGGATGCATGTACATATCACAACAACCAACTTCCTGGAAAACTCCACCCATGTGCTGAAGGTGGTATTCTAAAATGATGTTGCAGTTGTGTCTGAGCACTGTGTTTCATTAAAATAAGAGGCTAGAAGGTAGCTAGACTGTGTTCTACAAGAACAACTTTCAAGCATTGGGTTGTCTTTCTTTTTTAAAATACTTTTTCTTAAAAAATATTTTTACTTTGTAATTAGTGTGGGTATGTGCACAGGAGTTCAATGCCTGTAGAGGCCAGAAGAGGGCACCAGATCCCCCAGAGTTACAGGCAGTTGAGAGCCAGTCCTTCTGGGTGCTGGGAACCAAGCTTAGGACCTCTGCTAGAGCAGCATGCCAGCAGGCGCTGTTAACTGCAAAACTATCTCTCCAATCCCTGAATTATCTTTCAAAGAAGACTTGGAGTAAAGGGACCACCACTAAAGACTCGGGATCATTTTTCACCCACCTAGAGGGAGGCCACCCCTCACTGCTTCTCAGTACCACTCAGCATGTCATGTGAAGCCCGGAAATAGATGTCTAGAGAGGCAACTGCCACACAAAAGCATTAAGCCAAGCAAAAAGCATTCAATAGTTTCCTTAGAAACCTACAGTTTCCAAGATAGAAGAAGCCCAACATTATTTTAAAAGATGAACATCCACACTACACACACACATACACACACACACACACGCACACACACACGCACACACACGTTCTACACATGTTTAAAAAGTCAGTCTCTCTCTGTACCCCTGAAGAGCACAGGAGAAACTGGTACCAGAGGTTCCATCCCTGTACAGTAACTGACCCTTTTGTATGTGACTGCCCTTCCAAACTATTCCCGATAGGATGATTCATACATACTATTTTAAAATTTAAAATCTCACGCCATTAACTTTATGGTGGAATACTTGAAAACACACAAAAGAATAATGACAACCTTAATAACTAGAAAACAGGTTAGGAAGAAAACTTTGTTTTCTCTTTATATCCATTTATAATATTGAACTTAAAAATGATGGGTATATACAGTATATATTAAAAAGTAAATATCAATTAATTGGAAACAATCCTTTTAAAAATTCGGGGCTCATGGGACAACCATGCAAATAACTGAATAAAGTAAGATTCTCTTTCTGAAAAAAACACACTCGGATTTAGAGTGCTGTTCCCAGCACAGGCTGATCTGGGACTCAAACCAAGACCTGCCAGCATTTTTCGGCCTGCCAGCAGGCCTGTGCTTAGATTTTCTTCCATGTGGCCTTTGCTGATAGAAGGCTCCTGGTGTCCTAATCTTAAGGGATATTTTGCTTCCCTAACAGCAGCGATGGATGCAATTAACCCCTTACATTGGTTCATTAAGGGTTCCCTATCCCCAGAGGCAGCAATTGGTTGGAATGAGAGGGACCAACTGACTGCCCAACAACACTGGGGAGTGAACTTGGCCACAGGAGTGAACCCAGAATCTTCCCTCAGAGGCATCCATCTCTCATCATCTCTTATCAGTGAGTGGCTCACTTGGGTAAGGCTGAGGCAATCCCCTGAGTCTGGTACCCCAAATCTGCACCTATGCCAGAAGGTGCACCTATATGAAAGGATGAGGCTTTTTGAACTCTATCTAGACCATCATAGCTGCTCTGTGGGTAAAGGCAGATCCCAGCAGCTAGCTGCTCAAGGCAGGGCCACAGGAGCCAGGTCCCCTCTCAGGCCCACTCACAGGATGCCCATTTTAGTTTAGAAATAGCTCTCAAATTTTGTCCATTTGCCCCATATTTGCCGATCATTCCTCCTAGCAACTGCTCACCTCCTAGGAACTGCTGTCGCTGTTCCTCCTGTCTCCTCCCATCTCTGCAAGTTCTGGGGCAGCTTTCTACTGCTTGCTCTTTAAAAAAACAAAATCAAAAAACATTGTTCCTAAGTCTCATGTATGCTGCTGTCTAAAGTCCTGGCTCATTTGTATGGATTGCAGAATACTGTTGTATTACATGAGAGCTTTTGCTTTACCTGTGAGTTCCCTACTAAATTTAGGCTATTTTTAGTTTTACACTCTTAGGAATAACACTCCCAAGAATAGTCTTTTAGTGTTTCAGAAGTACTGTGAGTTTATAATATATAAGGATGGAATTGCTAGACAAGTGTGGGATCATAATTATAAGAAGATTCATTTTTGTAGCCAAGGTGCTAATTTATGATTAGCAGTGTATACGCACTCCCTGCATTCAGGGAGGCTAAGCTTGCGATACGGAAACATTGTGGAATCTCGTGCTACAGTACTTTTGTACCAGACTGTAGAACTCCTGACTGCGTGGATTGTCACCTCCTGACCATTTGACTGGAGAGGCTGGCCTCTCAAGACTGAGCCCTGAGTCCCACATCTTGCCCAATCCTAATACTGGGGACAGAGTGCTAAATGGAGCTGGTAGGCCAGGGTTCTCACTGGGCTTTGTCATGGATGCACAGTCATGATAGGAGGCAATCAATGGCAGAATGAGACCTGGAAGGAAGCCTAAGGCCAAATCCTTTATTTTATGTTTCAGGAGATGGAGGCTCAGAAAGGGTAGAATACTTGACAAGTCTAAGAGTTAATTACTGCACAAACTCTCTCTAGAGCACTTGATTCTTAATCAGGAGTTTCCTTCTCCTGTCATTTAAGATCACATGATGTCATGTATGAAATTCTCAAAGAAATAATTAAAATATTATATTAAAAAGAGCATGATGTGATCCATAAAATAACGATTTAAAATATTCAAATTATTTTTAAAAGTTGCTAAACTTAACTGATCGATGAATTTGACAATATTTGAATCTCTGCTGGACACAGGGGTAATACTCAAAGAAACAAACAGGACAGAATCAACCTCTACAATTACGGCATCAATATGCAAATTCATCTCTACTAAAAGACACAGGTCTCTTGGGGAAAATAATCCCCAATTATCTTGCTAATGGTTCTTGCCCTAAGATCACCCCCAGGAAAATGCAAGGAACCCCCTTAAAAGCTGATTTTGTCTGTGTGAAGAAAGCAAACTTCAAATTCATTAAGTTTCCATTTATCTTCCCTTTATGAAAACTCAGGTAAGCTATTCTAATCACTGTAGTGATTATGGCCAGATAGCTAAAGTGATTTTCTGCTTTATAATCTGACTGCTTTATGCTCAAACATGGAAAACCACTGAACAGAGACCAATTTGGGGCAGAGATACTCAGCACTCTTTGGAATAAGCATAATTATCACATGTGGTGTAACCCAGTGCAAAGGACTCTGACCCCAGGAGAAGGGACTGCTTAAGAGCAGGCAGAGCTGTCTGTGTGTTAAAAGTGGCTGCCTCAGCCGGCAGTGGAAATGTTGGTTGTGCTGGTGACAGAAACCCTCTGCTTCCCCGCCCCTGCCCATCTGCCTTTCTCCTCTCTACCCTAAGAATCCATTCATTTAAAAATATCTTTTCAAGGCTGGAGATGGAGCTCAGTTGGTAGCCTGTCGGCCTAGCATTCATGAAACCCTGGGTTTCATCCTCCCTACTGCATAATGGGACATGGTGCACACCTATAATCCCAGGACTCAGGAGGTGGAGGCAGGAGGATCAGAGGGCAAGGTCATCCTCGGCTATGTAGGGAGTTCAAGGCTAGTCTGAAATACAGGAGAAGCTCCTTCAAAACAGAAATCTTTTCATTTAGCACGTCTTTGGGTTGATAATAAGAGCCTTATGTGAGGTGTCCCTTCTTAACACCAGGATAAAGCTCACAAGTTTTACTTTGGAGAGGGTCTTGGAGGGAAAAACACCCAGTAATTTTGCCCAGGAAGGCCGACCATACTGTATGGAGTTTGTTCCTCAAGTTTTCCTCCTCGTAGTCATTTTAATCAGCGCTTCTCCTGTTTAATGAGCTTGCAGTGCCATTATATAACCACCCAGCTTGCCAGATTAATGATGAAAAGAGGAACTGATTTGTTCAGTTGCATCATTTGCAGTAAATGTTAACTTTCTTTCTGAGTCCTTCGTTTAACAGCATTAGCGTGACAAATATGTCTTTCTCTAGCATAAGTAATTAGAATTTAATCACTTTAACTGCATCTTAATTACCCCAAATGAATTGAAAGGACATTTAATAGCAAAGATTAAATTGCCTTAATGAACGATTTTTGTGACTCCATCAATACTGGAATCACGTTAGCCGCTCCACCCGCTCCAGTCAAGGCGCTTGTGGTGACCACCACGGCCACGAGGTGGCGCGCTTTACTTGCTTGTTTATTTAATTTCCCCCATTGATTAAGAAAGCGAAAGGCACAATTTATTGTGTTCTTCTGATAACCTCTCTTTGGGACTATGAAATCATCACCGGATGTGGAGATGAAGGGAATGACTGCGGTGACAATTCTCAGTACCCCATGGAGTAAGTGACAGAAGGGGAGAAGCACATGGGTGACCGGAAGCCTCCTCAGCCTGACGGAAACTCTGAGTCGCTCTCTGGATGACTGCCAACATATATACAGAGTATTATTTAATGTGTGTGTGTGTGTGTGTGTGTGTGTGTAGTCCTAAAATATGGGTAATAGATGAGCTTTGTTATAGCAAGACAGGCACCGACGTGCAGCCAAGGTACGCTAACAGCTACTCAAGTGCAGATCAGAACACCAGCCTTGTAAGTACGGGTGGCCCTGGGCCCTTGGGCCCTCCTCCAGGCATGGGTCCCGGAGGGCCCGGCCTATCCGCAGAACCCAGCTAATGAGATGGGCCTTGCTCATCAATAATTGTTTAAGTGAACAAACGGCTAGAGAGACTGGGAGCCAGGTCCAGCTCTGTTAGAAGCTTGCATCCCCTCTGGCTGCATCTCCCTTATAAGTCTGAGAAAAAGAAGTAAGTTTCAATAAGTAACTCTCTTTAAAAGCCCCAGAGAAAAGCCGCATTCTATCTAATTTCAAGAACTTTATTATGCACAGACCTTGTAAACTGCTATGATGATATGGGGAATCAGACTTCCCTATTCTGGGTTCACTGGCAGTGATCTGGAACTGGCAACAGAAGCAGGTGGTAGAGGATACAGTGGACTCTTGGTTTAGAATTAGGGATGCTGAGACCATGCATTGGTATATACCATTGGTATGGCTACAGTTAAATTATCTAATCCCACTGAAGAAAGCAGCAGAGAAATTCAAGGTAGCTACTACACACTGCAGAGGTTTCCAGCCCTCCCTGTATATTAAGATCACCCTAGGACCCTTAAAAATCCCACTGCCTGGGTCACACCCCATATGAAGGATATCAGAATATCTGGGGTTGCAGACGGACATTAGTTTTTTACGTCTTTAAGTGATTTCAATGTGTAGTAAGACTTACAAGCCATTGGCATACACACAAGAACTCTCTCACAGTACAAAACAAATAGAATATGCACAACCAGTTTAAATTCTGTCATCTGTTGCTATGACAAATCTAATGAATTATTCTTTAGGATTGGTCCCCATTCATCTGTTGTCTTACTAACTTGCCCATTTAAGGCACAGAAACTTTCTGGATGCTATTTGTTCCAGTGTAACATCTGTGGGGAGGAACACGTGGAGATGATATTACAGCTAGACTATGATTATATCAATATGGTCAGACTGTCACATGATTGGCCTAGTCATCTGTCATCTCAGCAGGAAAGTAAGCTTTATTAGTGTCAACATACTTGTGTTAAAATAAAAACCTTGGCTGGATGTGGTGGCATGCCTTTAATCCCAGCACTTGGGAGGCAGAGGCAGGTAGATCTCTCTGTGAGATCAAGGTCAGCCTGGTCTACATGTTGAATTCTAGGCCAGCCAAGGCTATGTAGTGAGATCTTGTCTCCAAATAAATAAATGCCTGTAAAAATGACGAGATAGGAATGTGCAATTGTGTATTAAGTTTGTTTACATTAGGAATAAGTTTCTTCTTTTTTGCAGTGCTAGGAATTGAACTTAGGGTCTCACACATGGCTTAGCAAGTGCTCTACCAGTGAACTATATTTCCAACCCTAATTTTTTTTCCTTCTTAATGAACTGCAAGGTTGATATTTTCATGTAGCAATAATGTGGCTGTCTTATTTAAATGTCAACATAATGAAAATGATATTAATTTGTTGAACTCTTTGATTAGAAATGGATTCTCCTGCAAGCATGGTTTTCATGAGAATGTGTCTTTCCTGCTACTTTAGATAGGGGGCTGTTCAACTTTACCAAAGTGGGGAAATCATAGTATTTAAGTAGGGTCTGAAATGACACTACTCATCTCTCATTCAACCCATCGGGGTTCCTCGGCTGAATTACAACCCTAAGCATATGTTCACTATTCCTGTGTATGCAGTTCAACAAGAGCCCTGGACATTTATTTCCACTTCAAGGACAGAGCAGCTTACTATGGAAGCAGAGGTGTAGGACACCCGGGAACTGCCTTCTAAATTACCCACAGTCATTCGAGTTGAGCATTTTCTTTCTTTACAAGAAAATCAAGAATGGACTTTACTGGTGTTCTCTGTAAGAACTGTTTCTTGGGAGAACTTTGGGGACCAGCATCTGTTTGATTAGCTGAATTTTCCACAGATGTGGAGATGATGACACCAAACAACTCGAATAACAGCCTCCTTAAAGACCTCGTAGATTAGAGATGACTATAGATTTTCCCCAGCACGGATCAAAGAGCCTGAATTGAACGTTTTGGCTTAATGATCCAACCCCTGTCACACCCACAGGGACTTGAATTCCGATTTTATAAGCAGGTGTGCATGCTCCATGCCATGGAGGGATGAAAAGACCAGTACCTCATAGCTGGCGATGGGTTTGATCTTTCTGATGACCCGATGAGGCCAGTGTTTACTCCTGGAGGGGCTTCCTGTTCTCATAAGCTTCTGAGTGTAAGCTGCTGACCCTTGTTTTCCCTGCTAAAATTCTTGCTGGGTATCCTAGTCGCCTTCCAGAGAGGAGAGGGTGGGGCCCTGTCCAGGGTCCTGACTCGGGACCAGGCAGGGCTCCATGCCTGCAGGCTCAGAGAGCCCTTTCACGACCCTATAGAGAGGAAAACAAAGGTTTCCAAGCTTAAGGCCTCGGGGCTGCCTTCTGACTCACTCATCAGGCCAGTTTGCTGGAAAGCAGGCAAAACAAAGGAACGTCTAATCTGTGCAGACCCCATCCGTCCCATCTCTAACTTCAGACCGCCAGGGCCGCCACCTTTTCCACACTAGCCATTCCTCTTACATAAAAGCCCATCAGCGAGAACATAATTCCGACACGAAGTCAAAACAGGCACTACCCTTGGAGAGGTTAGAGTTGGGATACAATTTGTGGGGACGGAAATTGTGTCTCCATCCGGTGGGGTACCCTTAGGTTTTTGTTGGAGACGTTCAGTAGGCATCCTCTTCCTTCTCTGCACCCTCTAATCAAATCAGTGGCTGGTTAGAAAATCGTCAGGACACGGATGCTCTAAAAACAAAGCCTCAGCCAGTCAGCATCTCTGGTCGCTCGGCTGGTGGAACAAGAGATGCTGGCTGGGCTTCCAGCCCCAGGAGCCAGCAGGGGGCGCGCGCAGCGTCCTCTGTGCAGCAAGGCGAGTCCAGGCTTCGGAGTCCTGGAGCCGCAGCAGTTCAGTTCCGCTGGGCGTGCAGTAGGCAGAAGGCTTCGAGATAAGCTTTTCATGGCTTTGCTGCCACTACAGAACTGTACTACTATTACCGTCCGTCCTGCCAGTTATAAGTAGCGATGACCCGGGCTGGGTTTTGAGTCGCCCTAGCACCCTGGCCCCAGGCAGGTAACTCTGCCTACCGGGATGCATCCAAAGAAGTTCAGGCTGCATCGGCTGGTGGAATGGGCAGGTGTCTTCTGAGCACGGCCTGGGGTTTGTTTCTGGTGGGTGTCCTCCCTGCGCAGGCCATCAAGTCACCATACCGCAGCCACCAGCCCTCGGCCCTCAGAAGCAGGCTTGGGCCGCTTCGAATTAGCAGTGCCAATGTCGCCACAGGCACACCTCTCAAACCCACGGGACTTCCGCTCCTGCAGGGATATGTGTTCCCCAGTGACGGCTGCACAAAGGCCACTACTGTCCCACACTCTCGAGGGAACAGATCAAGGCTGCGAGAAAGGTGTCACACAGCCTTCTGGTGACTGTCTCAAGGCCTTTGATTTCACAATCGGCTGGTGTGTGTATGTGTGTGTGTGTGTGTGTGCCCAGTCTGCTACCCCAGTGCACCCCCGCCATTCATCCTGGCCAGGTGTGGGACTCTCGGTTGCCTCCCGATAACAGGTCATCCCTTAGCCATGCTGGGAGAAAGCCTTTCCTGGCCTTGACCCCGGGCTCCTAGGCGGACACGGTCGGTCGCGCCCCGCAGGCCCTTTGTTTGCACCGCAGCGGGCTAAGAGCAGCTGCAGCGTCCGGGAGCCGCGACACCAAAGCCGAACAAGGAAAGGGGTGCTGTGCGGATCACTCCGGAGTCCAGCAGCCTTTCCAGCTCTGGCATGTCTCAAGCCAGTCTTGGCCTCTCTCTCCACCCAGAAATCCTCGAGGATTGATTGAAGAAGTGCGGTTCCTAGAGCCTAGCCTAGCACTCTCCCTGGGCCACCGGACACCTGAAATGTCACCAGTCGGGATAAATATTAACAAAAAACAAATGAACGTATGCGGGGCCCGGTTATCAATCAACCAGACGGCAAGGCCACTCACAGCAAACACAGCCCAGGTTGGGTTGGGCAAGACTTTCTCAGGGCCACCTCCAGGAAGAAAAACTTCACTCCTCCCTCCTGGTAGAGTGCAGGTCTTCCTCTAGCACAGCGGCGCAAATACCTGACCGCAAGGGGGCGATGCAGGGTGCCGCAGGGCTGGCCAGCTTCCCGTGGGCTCCGGAGGTCTTCTGGCCTCCAAGTCGGTCAGGGTCTGCGTGCCCAGCACACAGCCTCGCCTGGGCTGAGGCCTGAGTGCCGCCGCCTCCTGGGTGCAAGGTGCTAGAGCCGTGCCAACTGGGGGTGGCGTGCACAGCCTCTTCCTGTGCTGGCAGCTCCCGCCAGGCAGCCAAACCTTCTGGAATATTTAATTGGAAGCTAATCTCCTCCAGTCTTGATAGGCGCCCACGTCAGAGGCGGAGCACCCAGCACAGCCTCCTCACCCCACTCGGGACCAGAAGCGACTTGCATCCGTTCATGCTACGTTTTAATGAGCAGCAGCGAGCTTTACGTTGAGGGGACATGTATCGATTTTTAAAAGGTAGTTAATTTGGTGAGAATGTCCTCCTGTCGCCCCTCTTCCACCAGGGCTTGTAATTTCGACACCAGAAGGCGCATCCCCCAAACATACTGCCACGTGCGGAGGATTTTGACCCTGTACAACTAGCTGTGGGGAAGAGACGGAGAGGGACGGGGACGCGTGAAGGAAGAGCTGGGTCCTTACAAGGGCGTTGAGACAAAGTCAGGGTTTAGCCTTTCCGGCTACAGCTAGCAACACTGCAGGGGAGTCTGCAGGGGCTTCAGCGGGAAGGAGCTGCGGGGGAAGCAGACGCAAACATTCTGCAGCTGCCAGAGCCCAAGCACCTGCCAGTCGGTCCTCAGACTCTAGCACTCTCGGCCAGCTAGGGGACATTTGGAGGGTTCGGAAACAAACTTTTCTTAAGAAAGAAAAAAGAAAGAGAAAATTAACGAGCCTGACTGGCTGTTTTTTAGTGACTTAAAAATAGGTTGTGGTTCTTGGGACAGGATGGGATGGCTCTCTCCGTTCCTTGCATCAATCTCTCTCCCTACCTCTCACTCTAATTTCAGACTTAGGCCTAACGCCTTCTACTCCTTCAAGTTAATGAAACAAAAATCAAATAGGTGATGCTCCACTGTCTCAGGACACCCAGTGTCCTTGACTTTGGTGTCCTGCTGGAGCCTCTTATTTTCCACCTTTTTCTAGGAAAATGCTATATTCCTGGAGCCAAGAAAAACAGGGCTGGCCACCTGGCCTAGGTGTGTAGCCAGACAGTCCTTTGATGACCTTCTGGTTCCCAAGAGCGCCTTGCTCAGCATCCAGCTGGTGCCTCTGTTGTGCAGGGCCTAGAACTTGGGCTTCCTTCACCCAGTTCCCAGCAGCAGACCATCCCGCACCCCCCAGCTCAGCTTTCTTTTCTCTGGAGGCCAGAGGACACTTGCACAGGATAGGGTATAAGATCAGGTTTCTGAAACTCGGAGGTCATCTCCGTCGAGGACCTATCAGTTTGTCTTTGAGGTGCGTGTATACACTGCTATAGCAGTGTGGAGGTATCACTGGTGTCTGCAGAATCTTCACCAATGGGGTATGGGGGCGGTCTGAAGGAGCAGGCTTCTTTTCCACCTCTTTTTCTTGTCTCGGTGCCCCACTCCTTGGCTGGCCTTAGGGTACTACAGGCGTGAAAGATCCAGAGCACTGGCTTCAGGAATGGTCTCTGAAGAAGCTCACCGGGTTGAAGCAGTCAGGGGCGCAGTAACCTCTGCTGTCTGCCGCTGGGCTTTTTCTGTCAGCCCAACCGGGGAGACACAGTTCCAGTGATGGAGAGTGCAACCGCCGGGGCTTGAGATTCTAGGGACCTTCCCTGAACATCTCCCCTCCCCTGGCTCCTAGTGCAGATGGCAGGAAGCCTGGGCTGAGAACTTTGGAGTAATGGAGAACTGAGCTAGGCTGGCAAACCTGACCCTGCAGAATCTCAAACGGGGTGGCACCCACGACAGAAGGTCTCTAGCGCCCAGATGAAGGGACGCTCGGGTAGTCTCCCAGACTCGGATCCCAGGCTGGCCGGCACCTGCTTCTCCCCCTAGCTTCTCATTGGCAGGCACCCGGTGGGGGGAGGGGGTTCGGCCTCACGCTTTGATTTTAGACTGTGAAACGGCTCAGTGCCCTCGGCTCTGAGCGGATTGACTGTCTCTCGTTCTCTAGGGACGAATTAATGGAGAACGATCAGTTAATTAACAAACCCTCATCCCAGCTTTTACCTTTCTTTTCACCAAGACTCAGACCTGGGCGCAGGGCTAAGATGAGACGAGGGGAGGGAGGACACTGGCGTCGGTCAACTGGCCAAGCTTGGCCTAGGTCTCATCTACAGAATCCAACTCGACTGTCCTTTTCTCAAGTCTTCAGGGGTTCCTGAAATCCCAGGTTCGGTTCCGGCTGGGCGTAGTTTTTCACTAGGCGCCCTAGGGGAACCAGGCCTGGTGTCTACCTTCCGACAACACTGAGATTTTCAGTGCTCCAAAATCAAACAGTCCGCTAGGGGTTTCGAACCTGAAGACAAGGCTTGCTGACTTGGGGGTGAGGTAGGGACTTTATACAGTCCTCCAGCGCAGGGACTTAAATGAAAAATCCCGAAGATGAATAAAACAAAGTGTCAAGTCCTAAGTAAGCCGCCAGCGAAGGTGGTCCCCGGGCTCCATCCGGAGCTCCACTGGGCCTGGTCACTGTCTGTCTGGGTCCCTCTCCTCTTCTCAGCTCGCGGAGAGTGTGATAACCCTTTGGCTGCAGCCCAGCACGCACACACTGCCCCACAGGTTTGGAATCTTTGTATACTACCAAATGCGGCCCCCAGGAACCTCGCTATTAACGCAGGAGTGGGTCACCGGGACGAACTCAGCCACACAGACTGGCAGCTTGGCCCGCTCTAGCCCAGCGATGGGTATGTGCCTTGAGGGAGAGAGGCGAGTTCCAGGCATGCTTTACCCCCTTTCTAAACCCAGAGTGCTCAACTGAGAACCACGCACCCAGTGTGCCCCGCCAGGTTCCAAGATCGTCTCAGCCTGCAACCCAAGACCTTCCAGGGCTGACCCAGATCACAAAAGTGACCCTGCAGTCACAGAGGCCGTGTGGTTCGGTTCCCAAAGCCTCCCCCGTAGCTCAGTGCACTGAGCCACTGGAGGAAAAGGTCGGTTACTTAGCCGTGCGCTGGCTCTTCCAGGCCCAGGGAAACCCCCCTCCGGGAACGGAGCAAGGCGAAGCGCTCCCAGCCTAGTCCGGTTCCCCTACCACCTTCAGTCCCTTAGGTTTCCTGGTCCCTTATCTCGCCCACGCGCCCATTGCTGGCTCACCTGCTAAGCGGAGTGCAGACATGCGCTGGAACTCCGGCTCCTGCAGCCACTTCCACATCCTCCGGAAGGTCTCCCGACCGGACTTGAGTTTGCTCCAGGGCTTGGGGTTGCGCAGCAGGTCCGAGAGGGTCCCCTGGGAACGGCAGAGCACCCTCTGTGCGAAGATGGCCTGTGGGATGCTGTAGCGTTTGAGCTCGGTGGTGATACGCTGCGCCACCTCTTTGGTATTGATCTCTTCCATCTGCCCTGAATTAGTTCCATTGCTGACCTGCGCGCCGGTCACCGAAGGGTTGGGCTCCCGGGCTGTGCCCAAGAGCTGTCCGTGGCCTTGCGCATTCAGGTGGGCATGAGGATGGTGCGGAGGAAGGCCGTTGATGGGTACCATGCTGGCCGAGGTGGGCGTGAGGTGCTGCTCCCCGTGGCGGCCGAGTATGGCCGGGTGGTGGGCTTCAAAGCCATTAGGGGTGAGCATTTTGTCGGTGGGCATGGCCGCGCCAGGGTGGGCATAGTGGGGAAGCCCTTGCTGGGAGTTGTGGATGCCTCCCAGACCGGAGCCGGAGAGGGGCGAGAGGCTCTGGCCCATGCCAGCCACGTCCTTGTGGTAGGGGGTGTAGAGGTTGTTCATGGAGGCCAGCCCGCGCTCATCCCGCATGAGCGTGAAGCTACCGCTGACGTTACCCGCCAGGCGCTGGTGGTGGTGCGGGTGGTGGTGATGGTGGTGGTGGTGGTGGTGATGAGGGAACTTGTCAGACACGGTGGAGATGGGCGGCAGCGGCTGCAGAGGGGTTAAGGTGGTGTAGGTGGTGGGCATGCTCATACCTGGTGGAGTTTCACAGGCCATCGTCATGGTGGGGTGCAGGGGGCCAGCCAGGCTGTGCTCAGGGGCGCGGTGGTGGTGGTAATCGCTGCCTCCGCCGCCGCCGTCCAGCAGGGACGCCATGCCCATGGAGCGCGGGTGCGCGGGAGGCAGGTGGCTGCCGCGGTGCGCCACGGAGCTGCGCGCGTGGGGGCTGCCGCCCAGCAGGTCGGCAGGGGCGGGCACCGGCTCATGGCTCACCCCGTGCAGCTCGCCGATCGCCTCCATGGTCAGCTGCGCGTTCATCGTGCTGCGGGCGAGCGGGCTGCAACATCGATGTAGTCGGGCAGAGGCAGCGAGGGGCGCACGGAGTCCGGTCTTCACATCGGCTGCCGGCGACTGTTGCCTTTTCTTCCTCTCACTGTGGGGCTCTGCCTCTGTGTGTGTGCGCGCGCGCGCGCGTGTGTGTGTGCCTTCTTTCTTGCCCCCACCTTCCCCTCTGCGTCCTCCGCTTTTTTTTCTTTTTTAATATTAATTTCCAAAAAGGATCCGCGCCGTTGGGAGAGCGCGATGCCCCTAGCCCGCCCAGCCCGGCCCCGTCTCGCCCCTCTCCTTAGAACCGTGCGGCCCCTAGCTCCCCTGACGCGGCCCGTGCGCCTGCTGCGGCTGCTGCCTGACCGCGCCGCTCGCCAGCTCGAGCCATGGCTCGGTTACTGTTGCAGTCTGTGGCCGCGATTCTGTAGCAGCCGCGGCCGCCGCGGCCCGCCCTCACGCCCGCCGGGCGCAGCGCGCACGCGCGCGCCTAGGCCCCGCCCCTCGGTCCAGGCGCCCGGGGGCCGTGACGTCCCAGTACAAATGAAGGAGGGGGCCTTGCGCTTTCTCCCCGGCGCCGGGTGGCTCGGGAGCCGTGCGCACGTGCATAGGACCCGCGCGGAGTGCGACCTGGAGCCGCCGCCACAATCCCCGGAGACTGGCTTCTGGGTTGTCTCCCTTGCTCGGGCGCTCTCAGTCTTCCCAGCCCCAGACACTCCTGCTGGGCTCCCATCACCGTGGGCGAGCAAGAGAGTCACAGTCCCTCGGTCGCCAGTGGTTGCCCCCGATGCGGGGTGCCCGCGGCGAGCTGGGGACTGTTCCACTCTCCCTGGCACGCTGGTCTACTGAGCTTTATTTACTAGAAGGTTGTTCCAAGCCGGCGCCTTCTGCATCTGTAAATGTTTGGCCGATGGGGTTGTGGGTACCGTGAAGGCCTAGGTCGGTTTGACCGGTGTTGAACTGGCACTCTTCGTCCTCCTGGATACGTCTCTGTCCACCCTTCCTCATGGGATCCCTGGGCACCGGTGTTCGGTGCCTAGATTCCCGATCCCGGCCGTACCTCCGGGTCCCAGCCGCCAGCGTCCTTCGCCAAGATCCTAATTAAGGCAGCGCTTGCTACCAGTGGCGGCCCGCGGGGAGGAGAAGAGGAAGGGTAGGAATGCCCTGGCGGGTTCCCTCGTCGCCTCCTAGGGGCCTGCCAAGACTCTGGCTTTGGGCTCCTCCGTAGCGGTGCTAGAAAAGCACTCAGAGGCCGCTGCTTGGGAGAAGTAAGGACGCGGGTCGAATGCTCGCGGGCGCGCGGGTCTCCGCTAGGCCGACAGGGACGCCCTCTTCCAGGCGAGAAGCCTCCAGATTTCAAAATCAATTCAGCTTTGGGCATAATTGCGCCATTCTCACAGTCACGCTCCAATCCGGAATTGAACCTGGGCTTTCGGCCTGGTGGGGACGCGTGGGGAGGCCCCCAGTGAGGGACACACACCCGGCCGCCACATGCTGCGGCGGCTTTCTTTTATTTACAAAAGAAAGAAAGAAAGAAAAAAATCCGTAACAAAAGGCAGAGCCTTGTCTGCTTACGTGCTTTTATCCCTCGGAGAAAGGACAGATGTGCCCATTGTCAGACCCTTGGCAGTTACGGCCGGGTCAGCGGCGACCCTCAGCCCGGGGCTAACCGTGCTCACAATAGGGATAGCCTCTCAGACTAGGGTTTCAGGGCTCAGTTATAAAACAAAGTGTTTGTAGCCTGTTTTGAGCCAAACGCAGGCTTGAAGGTTTGTTTGCTGGAACTCTGTCTGGGGCTCACCACCTGTGTTTGTCTTGTGCGAGTTTCCAGTCCCAGGGAGAGTCCACGGTTGAGCTGATGGCAGAGGTGGTGGTTGGTTCTATGAGAAAAGCTTCGGCTGGATAGCTTTGGGGGGGGGGGGAAGTCCCCACCAGCTAAGGTAGAAACAGGCCTATCTCTTAGCCCAGGTCCCAGCCACCACAGGTCAGTCAAGGTCAGAGAGCATGAGGAAACTTCTTGGGCTATGCTGTGCTCTGGGACTGACTAATCTGATTGGTTTCATACCAGAAACATCCCTACCTTACAATGTGTGTGGAGATCCTGGAAATGAGGGTTCACTCAATGTGTTTCATGTCTGCTTGCCATGCACAGTTAGGAATTTGGAGCCCTAGAAAGGGCCGTTGGGAAAAAAAATACACTGGCCAAAAGCAACCCAGAAAGTAAAATTACTCTATGTAGTTAGTTATTTTTTAAAATTTGCCTCTTCAGGCACATACAAGCATAAATATATTTTCTCTAGTGGACCAGTTTCTTGATCTTTTTCTTTCTTTTCCTCCTTTCTTTGACACAGGGTCTCACTATGCAGCATGGGTTGGCCTGGAACTTAGAGATTCATTCACTCTGCCTTCCTTCCAAGTACTTCGATTGAAAGGGTGTGCCACCATGCCCAGTTGAATTCCTGCGCTTTTATTGTCTTTGAACTCTTTCCTTAGCATAGAGCGTGTGTCTTTCATAGAAGATGAAGCAATGGGCCAAAGCAATCTCTGAGTTACTCTGTTTCCTCCACTGTATTTTAATCCCTCTGAAATTATTGATCTGTCCTTATGACTATCTCCAAAGACAAGAAGTTAAAAAGAGGACTATGACTAATGGACAAATTGTTCTTGCTTTCTCTTCCAGAAGTTAGTCAGGGATTTGATCCTGGAAGCCTTCCTTCATGGAGACTCCTGGTTGAGCACCCGGAGGCCACCTAAAGAGGACTAGACTCAGATGAACTCAACTCTGCCAATGCTTTGAGGATGCTTATTTCAAGTTTGGTCCCTAAAGAAGGGAAGGAAAGATCTAGAGAGATGTTTGTTGAACAGGCTCAGTTCAGTGTTTGATCCCCTTTCCTCCTAAAAAAAAAACATTTCCAGAAGTGCACCTGCAGGATTTGGATGTCCAATCTCCCACTCCTTTCCTATTTCACACTTTTTATGAGTTGCAGTGATTTCTCAGAAGCATTTCCTCTTACCCAGGATGCTGGGTTGGAAGGATGTGCCCCTTAGGAGAGTGTGCAAATGGAGGAAGCACCAGAGACTGTTAAATGCTGGGAGGCCAGTGTTACTTTTTGTTATTTCTGTCTTCTTTTCTTCTCCTAAGGCCAAACATAAAGCCCAGAACCCTTAGAAGCAAGAATTAGGATCCAGGGAGGAATTCCTTGGAACTGGATGAGTGAGCAAGGTGGAAGGGAAGGATCACACTTAGCTCCTTCAATTCTAAGCTGCTACAGGAAAGTTAAAGGAAGAAATAACACTCAGTATGAGAAGACTGTACTAAAATATATTTTTTTAATTAAAAAAAAACAAGGATTAAGACTACCAACTGGATACTTGCTGCTAGATTTTCAGTGTTGAAATAACTTTGTGCTAATGAACCTTGAGCTAGACCACTGAAGTTTATTTTGTAAAAGCCTTAAGAGCCTTGGGTTAGGGTAGGGTGCATAGGTGCAATCTGTCCTCTGCTAGACAGGCTGAAGTTTGCTAGCAACCCTATTAGACTTAGAAAGGAATAAAGAAGCCCAATCCTGCAAATTCCAGCTCCTCAGCATTCTCTAAGAACTTTTCCTAGGGTCTTCAGTCTTAAAACCTTAGTTCTCTTTTACAACAGCAGAGTTGTAACATATGGGCCTTTCAAAAGAAATGCTTCTGGGCTCTCTGAGCCACCAAATGCTTAGTCTCTATTTGTGGCTAACAGTTTCCAGGGTTCTGAAAGTGTTCCCAATGACTCCTTAGCCACCAGCATTTTGGAAGTCCATGGAGTTTAGGATAAAACAGAACAACGTCAGTGGGAGCTGACTAGCAGAGCCCAGAAAACTGGAGTCAAGTATTTGATTCTAGAATCTTCTGCAGGGTTATCCTGCCTCCAATGGGAATCTTTCCAGCTCTGAAGAAATTTTATTCTGAAAATTGCTTTTGACTTCGAATAGACAAGAAACTTAGAAGGAAGTGGCCTGATGATGTACTGTTGGAAACCAAGAAAAGACTGTAAGTGCCCGAGGAACAAGACTCCTGCTGCAGATAATGCATTCTAGACATGATAAGGAAGCTGCACCCATGAAATCTCCACAGTATGTCAAGTCTAGCAAGATCTGCAGAATGATGAAACTAGCTGACAAGCCAGTGTGGATAGGGGAAAGTTCATGAGGTCCCATCTCTAGACCAGTGGATGGTGAGGGAGGGAGGACTAGCTCCCTGTCAGGTTATCTAATCCCAAGTGGTCAGCCCTTAACATGTACACACAAGCACCACTAAATGGACTCACTGCATTATATGTATATATATGCATGTGTGGATGTGTAACAATAATATAAAGAAGAGGATAAGAAATTGAGAGGGAGTGGGGGGACGAGGGAGGATTTGGAGGGGCAAATGGGAGGGGGAAATGACGCAAATAGAATATTTAGGTATGAAATTCTCAAAAAAAGATAAAAACTGAAGAAATTAGCTTCCAGGCTGGGAGTGTAACTGGGTGGTAAAGCCACTGTTAAGTGAGAGGACCCTAGACCACTCACCAGCACCAAACGGAAAAGAAATTAGTGACATCTCTTCACTTCCCGTAAGGGGAATGGATATTTCTGGCGCCTTTTCAATCTTTGTTCTTGTACTAATCGTTTGCACGGTGTTAGTTATTTATTTACCACCTTTCCCTCTCGTCCTTTTGAGATATTGTTTTGCTTATGAAAATGATTTTAAACTCAACATTTTGCGTCTCCTTTTGTTTCATCTCGGATCGCTCCAAATCCGCAAAGAAGATGCCATCTTCCGAAGAGCGGTCAGCTCCGCACAACCCCAGCGAACTCCGAGTTCCAGGAACTGCACAGAGCTGCATGGTGGCGGTCAGTCGGAGAACTGACCACTTCCCGAGCATCTCGGTTACTTCCTGGGCAGAGGAAGAAACTCGCTTGCTCTTGTGGGACCCTGAAAGAACTAAAGGCTGGCCTGAAACTCGCCCACTTTGGAGAAAGCTCTGCAAGTCTTCAAGCCAAGGTCACCAAGGAAGAAGTGGGTGTTTCGATGCTGGATGCTGTGGGACTGAGGGAGAGGCTCCAGGCTCCAGGCTCCAGGATCCTGGGTGACAGGTGGCAGAGCCAGGCGCTGGACGCGGTCAGCCTGGATCAGGGGAGTTGGTCTCCTGTCCTTAGCCCCTTAACTGGGTTTTCTTTCTTGGTCAGGATTTTGAGTTGTCGAAGGAGGCGGGAACCTGTCCAAGATTACTGGGGTGGGCGTGTGTAAATTTTCCATGTTCGGGGCAGCAGTGAATACTCCTTTTCTGGGTCTCGGCCTCTGAGGGTCTGCGCTCGTTTATCAGCAGCCGGCGGGTGGTGGAGTGCGCCTGGGCTGGGAAGGACAGGGGTGAGAGAGGGGGCCCTGGCATCGTACCCTTTCAAAGCGGCAGAAAGAAAGGAAAACTCCAAAGGGGTGGATAGAGGTTGAAGAGAATCATTAAGATAGTCTATTGATACTGTTCTTCCCCTCAGTGGAGAGACTTAAAGAAGCAACCTGTCACCGCTGAGCCAGGAGCCTCTGACGCACAGGGCTTGGATCCGACACCCCAGCCTCTTGCCACTCGCGAGGCGCACGCCCACTTGGCGAACTCCACCGTCGCTGGGCAACGCCGACGCAGACCCAGAGCAGCTGCACTTGGGAAGGAAAACTCTTTAAACAAATCATTTTGGTGTCTAATCAATTAGTGTTTGCGCAGTCAAGTACCATAGATTTAACAGAATAATCGTTACTGCCCTTGTCTTTATTTGACCCGCAGACACCTAGAAGATTTAAAAATAAAACGCAGGTGTTCTGAGCTCCTACCCCTTAGCGCCTCTCCTGGGCCTCGGGTTTGGCTTTTTGCTTTCTTCAAGTGGAGCCTCCTCTTTATCCTTCTTCCCCTTCACTCTTAACATACTTTCCCCCCCACTTCCCCCACTTGTCCTACTGTCCCAGTTGGCCTTTCACAAGTCAGCTTGCCTCACCCTCATTTGCCAGCACAAGAACCAGACATCTGGTCTCAGACCTGGGACTCTGGGCGCCAGGCCTTTGGCCCGAGTGCCATCCAGGCGTAGGATTATGGACTCACCAAGAGTCCAGTAGTCCCTGAATCCACCTCTCAACCTTGCCCTCTGCCCCTTTCCTCCCTGTTCAGGCCGGGAGTGGTCTTGTGCATGTCCGATAGCTTCTGTACAGCTGAGAAAAGACTTTTTCACCTGTGCAGTAGGTCTTGCCCCATAAACATAATCACTTGGGTTATGTGTGTCTGGAAGGGCAGGTTAAAAGGAAAAAAGGAAGGTAACAGCATTAGGGCTGGGACGTAGGGCATGCCAGCCCTGGGGGCAGAGGGATGGACTCAGTGTTGGGGCTGTGTGTGTGTGTGTGTTGTCTATTCAAATGTGTGTTTCTCTGGGTCTGGCGGATCCCAAGATCCATGCGGAGGTCTGGAGGGGTCTGAGGCTCCTGTGTTTCCTTCCTCACCTGCTACTTTTACAGGTCTCATAAGCTAAGATTCATTTGTATGCAATATTAATGTGAGTACACAGATGCTTTGCTCCTGGAGTCCCCATTCTTGAGATGAGGTACCGGAGGGTGGAAGGGGTGGTCACTAGAGTCAAGAGACCTGGAGGTGCCACTCTGGGGGAGTAGGGATATTTGGGGACTTTGGGAGAACAAGCTGGTCAAAGTACCTGCATTTCTTTTTCTTCCTCTGATAAATTAGGGGGGTACGGAAGTCGGCTGAGGCTGATGCACCTGGGCTGGGGTTTGTTAAAAACCAGGCTGTAGTCCTCAAAGGAGAGGGGAGGCGGGTTGCAGTGAGACCACCTCTTCCTCCCCACCCTGCCAGTCCCCCTGAGAATCCAGATGGCCCAACCCCAGCCCCTAGGGTATTTGTAAGCCTCTGGAACTGCCAGGCACCCGGTTTCCATTATCACCTGAGAAACCTTCCTCTCAACAATAGATGATTTTAATGCACTTGACTAATGCCCTTATTTTCCTGTTTAACATACATTAATCCAAGCAACAAAAAATCAATATTGCTAACAACATAGCAAACAAATCCTAGTCCATCTCACACAAAAACCTCTGATTTTCAGTTCCTCCTACCCGCTTGGATTTTGTTGTTCTCCCTTAGCCAACCAGTAGCTCCTGGCTACTCTGAAAGCCAATGGTAACTTTCTATGGACCTTCTCAGGAGTCCTCCTACCCTTGTCACAGGTGAGATGTGAGGAGAAGGGAGGACCCTTTTGACTGAAGCCGGCTCTCCTGGGGCCATTTCAGGGTCCTGAGTTTCTCTTACACCTATCCTTCTGGCACTACCAAAAACTCCAAATCACTGGACAATGCTCTGGTTTGTGTTCTCTCCCGGACAAAACCCCGGAGTGGTAGCTTCCAGCATCTTTCCAGGGCAGAGAACCCGGCATTTGGCTCTTAAAGCTTTTGCCCCTTTCCTAGCTAACCGGAAACTGATCCCTGCTGGCGGTTCTTGTTGGGAGTTTATGATTCTTATTATAAATTGTAATAATCAGCATCAAAACTGGTATTTTCCACCTGGAAGGAACAAACTAGAGGCCCGGTTAATGAAGGAACTTAGGTTTGCAAAACGCCGTAAATAATTTAGTATTGTATTTCAAGGGAAAAAAATAGCTTTCTTAAATCATCTCCGCAATATAAATTGCAGACTTACAGTATGGTCCTGGTAAGTCTAAATTTTTAAAGGAGCAATATTCAAAGAGACATAGATGTCTGTATTAATTATTTATTCGCCGGTGCCTTCCTTCGTTTCTGACTTATTATTAATTAGGCGCCTCTAGTCTTTTCTCAGAGCGCTCCACTGAGCCGGCTGCAGCTTTAAATATGAATTAAAAGCAAATCCAAGCTACTGTAATGCGAAAATTATTCCGTGTCTTGCATGGCAGAGATGAATAGCTGCGTGGATCAATACCGTGAAACTCGGCTCCCAACGACAGGGTTATTGATAGCTTGTAGTAATGACATTAATGACGGAAAAAGGGAAACAGGACCCACCCGACTTAGAAACTTTTTAGCCGCTGAGACCCCGCAATAAAAACGGGAAGGGGGCAGGAATTGGGCTTAAGTGTAAGAAGAAAATTATTTATGAAACCGGATAAATGACTTCGGAACGCTCTTGGCTCCTGGCGGCCCTGGCTCCAGCAGCGGAGACCGCGAAAACCCCAAGCCACAGAGAGCTGGGGGTCGGGGGTGGAGGGGGCACTGCAGCATCCTCAGCGGCCTCGGGTTAGCAGACCCTCTGCCTGCGCCCGGCCAGGGGAGCCCTCTAGGGTGCAGATGGCAGAGGCTTCTGGAAGCTGGTGGAGGGAGGCTGGCGCGAAACCGGTCCCTGCTGTCCAGGCGGGATGCAAAGTCCTGTGGCCCAGCGTTCAGGACTTTGGCCTGGTTTTTGTCTCTGAGTTTCCCGGCACAGGTCTGAGCAGGAGGGTCCAAGGCTTTGGCCTTGCGGGGGTCCCCCGTTTGGCTGGGCGCTGGTGCTTAGTGCGCACCTTGTCAAGGCCCAAGGGATGCCCCCAAACACCAGCCGGTAGCAGACACCTTAGTGGGAGAGAGACTGCTCTGTAGGAAGAAGACTGTTCCAGGACGGCAGACTGTTCCAGAGACCCAGGGGACGGCTCCGTCTTCCCTGGAGCCTGGGCGGCTTTCTACCCGACCCGTATTCCCTGGGCCGCCGCGTGCGCTCCGGGCACCAGGAGCAGGCCCGCTCTGGTCTGTGCCTGTCTCGGACGACCGGTCCCGCAGCCCCTCTCCTTCAGCCCCAGTATCGACCCCCTCTCCCTTTCCCCACCGCGAGGGAGGAGGGCGCGGAGCGCGGAAGGAAAGGTTACATCCTGACCCCGGAGGACGGCGGGAAAGGTCAGCGCCCGAGGGTCAATCGCGAGCTCGAGGTCCCCTCCTCCTCAGCTAGGCGCGGAGCAGCCGGGCTCCCCTCCCCCATCCCGGACGCGGGTCCTCGGGGACGGAGGTAGGGGCGACCCCGGCCGCCCTCGAGGGGGTCGAGATTCTCGTGCGTACTGATTTGAGTCTTTTGGGTCCGAGCGGGAAGCTGGGGGCGATGGCTCTGTTCGCCTAAAGAGAGGCAGCGCGAGACGCGGCTGTGGAGGTGGGGCGGGTGGTCGGGTGGTCAGTCCGCAGGGGAAGTCGCAGATTCTGTTCCTGTTTCTCTACCCGGTCTCTTAAAATAAGCTCCCATTTCTCTCCTCTCTCACGTATCCTCTCTTGTCCCCTCCATCTCCCTCCTTCCCGCTCTTCCGTCTCACTCCCCGTCGTCCCGTTTACTTCTTGCTCTTTCCTTCCTCCCACTGAACCCAGACCGTTTTGTTCACTACCTCAATCTTTCTTAACTCCCCCCCTTCTTCTCTGGGAGGCTTCTGCTCCTCTACACTTTCACAGGAGGGGTGCCAGCCCCGTTTGGCACCAACTGATCCTAGTTTTGAAAAAGATGGGGCAGGTCGATCAAAAGGGCACCGGGTCTTCTGGGGGTCCTGGGCTGGATAGAGTCACGTGATGCTTCTCAGGGTTTTGCTACTGTCGGATTCCCTGGGGAAGGGGAGAGTCACCTGCTTGTTAATGCCCCACAGTGCCCTGCGGATCCCGGGACTTCCGTAAGTTTTTTGGGTGGTTTTATTTTTACTTATTTGATTTTTACCAATTAAATATGCGTATCTCAAAGACTACAATCACCGAAATCAGCAGCTGAGCCTTAGCTTTGTCTTAGGGCACCAGAGGTAGCTAAGTGGAAGCCATTCTCTGGATAATTGGACAAAGCCCAAACTTCTCACCATCGAGGGAAAAAAATCTCATCTCGGTTATCTGGTTTCAAAGTCCACGAAGTGAGTAGTTCAGAGTAGCACGGTCCACATAGGTGCCACATAGATGCCACATAGGTGCCACATAGGTGCCATCCACAGGCCAACCTCATTCCCACATGATCTCTAGGCAAAGGCCCTTTTCAGAAAGGAAAAGCAACAGACATTGAAAAAAACATCCCTTGATTCTGGAAAAAAATCAATATTGAAATTAAATTTATTGTCTGCTTATGTGATTAAAAATGACAAAGTGTTGGCTTTTATTTTCATAAAAAGACAGAAAGCTGAACAAAATAATTTACTATTGAGTTCTTATTGTTCCATTTGCCTGACAAAACACAGAGGAAGCCAGCTGATAGGACAGCTGGGAAGTGCTGTGCCAGTTCAGAGCCTCTGAGGCGGTGATGTGAGGGTCTTCCTACTCCGACAGGCTGCCAGGACAAGAAATTTCTTAATCTCTGCTAGTCTGCAGCAACTCAGTCCATTAGAGGAATTCTCCCTAACTTGACCTTTAGCTCAGGTCTCAGGTCTTATTTCTGTAGGTTACTTTCAGGATGCTGGGACTTTGTTGTTTTGGGGGCACTCCAGCAGCCCCAGGAGCCAAACACCCTATTCTCCACCTAGCTTGGATCTTAGGAATCAAAATCTCTCAGTCTCTCAATCTCTCTCTCTCTCCTGCTCTCACTCCTCTCCTGGTGTGTGTGCGTGTGTGTGTGTGTGTGTGTGTGTTCCTGGCTTTCAGAGCCTGGACTGGAAACAGTAGAATGAATTTTTCCACACCAGCCTGGACTGTATTCTTTAAATGCAGCGATGGTGTATATGTTTGAGGAATGCACTACAATGACACCATCAACCTCCTGAGGTTATTTATCTACATGAAAGGAAGAAAGAAAGAAAGAAAGAAAGAATGAACCAAAGAAAGAAAGAATCCACAGTGTGTATGTCCCTTCACACTCCCGTCATGTCATCCTCAAGCTGAGTCAGAACCACGAAGCATGCTGCCTGCAATCCCCACCCCTTCCTCATTCACTGTCTCATTCTAGAACATGGTGGCTTTCCTGACTGTGGCTTCACATACACATTCTTAGCAACAACATTAAGAAAAAAAAAAATCTACGTAGCCAGGTCCCTTGTAGCCCTTAATTGAGCCTTAGGATTTGGAGGCAGATCTTGTTCGGTGGTGGCACTTGTTAAGACTCATCTCTAAAGTGGCTAATTGCGCCTCTGTTTTTGTTGTGGAAACCAGCCCAAGGGGGCTTATGTCCTGGTAGTTGTAGAAATGAAACTAGCCAACCATCTCTTCCATGAACTCTCTAGATGCATGGCTCTTCCAAGGTGGTCCTGGTCTTCCACTAGGTTCAGGGTTGAAGAAGGTCATGGATCACTTGTTCCTGGAAACTCTGGTCTGGCTGGAGCTGCGCTCTTTTCCGATGTGGTGACTTTCTGCCAGGTAGAGGCAGTGAGGAGATGAGGTGTGGACCCCTCACTAGGCTAAGAAGATGGGCAGCACAGGACAGGCCTTGGGTGTCTCCAGCTGGGACAGGGCCATCAGCTCCCTGCAACTGGAAGGCAGACTCCACCACCAGTTTCTGGAGGAACATACCTGGCTTGTCCCTCTGCCCTGCAGGAGCCTCTCTCTGGCTTCTTTTCCAGAGGCTCCCCACCCCATTCTAACCTCCAGTAGCCCTGAACTGTGGGCTCCAGGGCCAAAGGTCAAGCTTCCTTTAGGCATGGGCTTCCTCTTCAAGTCCTTGGGCACTAAAGCTGTGGCACTTGTCAAGGAGGCTCTGTGCCCACTGCTGGGTTAGAAAGCCAGGCTCAGACCAGAGCCCCTAACCTCCCATAGCAGCTCTGTGATGCTGGGAGTTGCAATTTAGGGTCTGATATTCAAATTGCAAAATCAAAAATCTAGTGTTTTCTGTTTCCAGTTGGGTGGTGGTGGGGTTTAATGATTTCTTTATGTGTCCCTCTTGTAGTGGCTTTGACCGAAAATCTGTGGAGTAGTCTTCTATTGTCTTATTTCCTTGCCCAGTCTGGCCAGAGTCAGAAAGAAGTTGCCAGAAGGGGTGCAGAAAGACAAACGAATATCCAGCTTTCCAAGTAAGCAGTTTAGTTCCACAGGGACTGACCTTTTGCCTGAATAGGAGCAAGGCCATCAGAGTGAAAAGCAGGTTTGTATGCATGTCCACGTGGCCTCCTGTCACCAACATGTCCCCATCATTTCCTGGAGGCCAGGGCTGAATTTACTCTTCTTAGGTACAAAGCTGTCCTCAGCCTGAGCTCTGAGCACAGAGCAGCCAGGAGTTTACAATTCTCTTTCCAATGAAAACCATGGTCAATAGAATTCTGGGTATCAAATGAGCAATAATTCGCTGTGGCTACATGCTGGATAATGAAAGATGTTAGTGGGATCAATGAAAAAATGAAAACACTTTTACTTACATCTTGAGTTACTGTTTTAGGAGGCTGAGAGATGCAACCAACCCAAAGCTAAGTTCAGGACCTCCCAAGACCAGTCCTCAGACCTTGGAGGCTTCATCATCATTTGACTGGCCCTTCTAGTGCTGATGGGAGAGTAGATTATTTGTATAACATTAATTCCATAAAACCCAGTAACAACTTAATTGTCTACGTGTTTTCGCTCACCCAAAGGGAAGTTTAAAATGCATTTTCCCCAGAATTAAAAGTCCCTTAACTAGTTGTAGTTTACTGAAAATGTATGCAAGTGTGTCTAAGTGGAACTATCTTTTGACAGCCTCGAAGCACTGACCAAAAAGCCTGTGGGTAGGCCGTGGACTTTGGGTGGACACACAGGGGCATGGGAATGTATTTAATTCTTTTGGCTTCGTTGTCTTTTATTCAAGTCTGGAAAGTTGTTGCTACCTCGATTTTTTCCACCCAAGTTAACCTCACTCACCTTTTCATAATCTGTTCATTGGTTCAATTTGTTTTTCAATTTATATTGGACTTATTTGTCCCAACCGGTCTGCTTTTCTCACTATTCAATCTCAAACACATTTTTACTTACTTGGTTGTCAAAGAATCTGTTGTGACAAGATCAGAGAAACAGTTTACGTTTTTAAAAGATACCAAGATTTTTGAAAAATGAGAAAAATACCTCGTGCGTTCTGCATAAAACAGGCACCAGGAAGCTGCGTGCCAACTCCTAGCACAGAAATGGAAAAATATTTGAGCCGAGCGTTAGGTGGCACAGCCTTTTATCCCAACACTCTGGAGGCAGAGGCGGGTGGGTCTCTTAGAGATCTAGGCCAGCCTGGTCTACATAGCGAGTTCCAGGTCAGCCGGGGCTACCCGGAGACCTGTCTTAAAACAAAACAAAACAAAACAAAACAAAACAAAACAAAAGAAAAAAGAAATTGAAAACGTGTGTTTGGCTATTTCTGCGCATTTAAAGAACAGTACTTTCCTCCCTCAGTGCTTAACAAACAAAACAAATTTAGTCGCTGAAATGAGCTCTGGGAGGACAAGGCGGTTACACCACCTACCTAACTAACCCTGGCCTCAAGGTCAGAGACCGGGTTCATCCTTAGCACAGTTGGGTAAGATTCGGAGGGCGCTTGGAGTAACCCAGGTGTTGTGGAAACTAGGAACTAGGCTAGGGCACAGACAGATTCGTTTGGGGAGTTTTGCGGAGTGGAGCGCGCTGGCCCGGCTGGGACAAAGCGCACAAAGCAGGTGCGCAGGCGGCGGCTGGCTGCCTGGGAGACCCGCGCCCAGCCGCGCGCTCGCGCGTTCGCCGCCCCGCAGGGCACGGCCGCGTTCTTTACACCTCGCTCGGAGGCCTGGCTCTCAGCGCTCATTTGCTACTTTAACATCGCGGGGAGGACCTGTTAGCCGGGATGGCTGGCGGGCAGGCTGGGAGGTGGCGCTCTCTCTCCCCTTCTCCCGCGTAATGCGGGCTCTGCTCTCAGCCCCCAGTTCCCACCCTGTTCCGGTGGCCACGACCTTAGCCGGGTCTACCGGGTGGCGGGCCCGGGCGTACCTGCCCAGGCCGACTGCCCCCTTCTCCTCCCACCGCCGCGTGGACGTGGGAGGCTAGCTTACCCTGGTGGGCGAGTCCCCGCGCATTAGCGGATTTCACGGCAAGTTGCTTCTGACACTCGACCAGTTTTCAGTGTCTGTCTCCTGGGGGGCGGGGGGGTACACGAGAGTCAATTTGCATAATTTCAAATGAGAGCTAGGGAAAGGAAAAACCCAATTTTAAGTCCCCCCCCCCCCAAAAACCCCCTGTAAATCACCCCTCGCCCTCCCCGTGCAGAACAGGAAAAACTAACCAGTGCACGTCGCAGGTACCTTTCGTTGCCTTCATTTTAAAGACAGGGACAGGACCGCCACTTTCTCCAAAGCCGGGCCTGGGGCAGGTGGGGCAACCCCGCCGTTCCAGGGCCTGCGGGTTCCTGCAAGGTCGCGGGCTTAGATGCGTGGGGAGGAAAGCCCACCGGCGGGAGCCCAGCGGCCCCTCCAGCGCCCAGGGTCTGAGCCCCGCTCAGAACCCCAAGTCCCCTCTAGTCTTCGGCTCCATCTTTCAGTCCGGGTAAAGATCAATTCCCTCCCTCGCTTGCCCGCTCGCTCGCTTGCGCGCACACATTTGCAGCCATAAACAAACAGCTCGCAGCTAATTCAGGAACCGAAGAGAGAGGGAGAAAAGAGCGGGATGAAAACCGGAGCGTTGGTCTCGCCTCTCCTTCGCGCGGAGTGGCTCCTTTCGGTCAGGCCAGCCTTGCATTTGGGGACGCAACTTGCATTTGAATAGCTGCCTGGGCTTGTTATGGACCCGAGAAAGCACTGAAAGGGAATCACTATGCAAATTGTCCCAGTTACAATCGAAGGTTCGATCTCCCCGAGCTGCCTGACGGAAGTTGATGTCAGCTATCTGTGCATTAGGGTTGCGTTACCGCCTTCGCGGGCCTCCTCGCCTACCCCCCCTTCGCGCCTGCCGGGAGGTTTTTTTTTTTGCTTATGTGTATATTTCCCCTCTAGTAATTAAAAAAGAAAGACAGCATTAAAAAAAAGAAAAGGCTGAAGGGGCGGTGTAACTGACTCAGGCCTGCCAGTCCCAAGGGCGACTCGGTCTCCAGGAGGGAGGCTTTGTAATTTTTTTTTTTTTTTACAGCAGGTGTTGATGGAGTGTCTGAAATCAAACATTTAGACGCGTTTTTAGTGCTTTGCAGTACAAGGAGGTGTGTGTGTGTGTGTGTGTGTGTGTGTGTGTGTGTGTGGTGGTGGTGGCTGGGCGGCGATGTCTGCTGCAGTCAGTCGGCTTTATCCTACAATGCAGGCTGCGGATCAATACCCGCTCACTGTAATCCCAGTAATTGTAGGGCTCCGCAGCTTTTATTTTAAAGAAATAGGACACTAGGGCGCGGGCGGGAGGCTGAGGCCTTCTGGTTGGGCTGTGGTGCCCGGGGTGGAAGGACGGAGATCTTTGGGAATATAGATGTGGATACAGATATAAATATACATGTCGATACATAAAATCAGGGAGCTCCACGAGCTCCTACGGCAGGGTGGCGGCGGATTGCTGCGCGGGTGTCCACCCAGGATGCGCCGTGGACCAGCGAGGACCAGGAAGGGAATGGAGAGACCCGGTGTTGTGGCTAGGGCAGGCAGGCGGCTGGATCATTTCCTTTCCAGTCCTGGTTCCCGCCGAGACCAAACCCGGGCTGAGTCTCTTGGTCCTGGGCGCTGAGTTTGGGTGCAGACGTCCAGGACTTTGACGATGGGGTGTGGAACACAAGAGATGCCGGATTCCGGCCTCCAAATGGAGAGATCTTGTCTCTTTTTGCCTTCTCTGAGGGCCAGAGGCCCAGCTAAGCCTGGACCTGGTCGAGAGCTTTCCATTTGGCAGGCAGGCAGGCAGGCAGGGGCGCTAGGACCCGGCAAAGCGGCCCCCGCAGGGCCTCCTGGAGCGCAGGGCCCCCGCAGCCCACCGACCCCGGGGCCCCGCAGGACCCGCTGGGCGCCAGCCCGGGCAGGCGGAGCCCAGGCAGAAACGCTAGGGCTTGAGCCCCGCTGCTGGCCGCCCGCTGCTCCTGGCGCCCCCCGAAAATGACCATCTGTCATTCAATTAAGGTTTCAGGGCAGCTGATGGGGGAGCTAGGGTCAGCGACCTCAGGACAAAACGGCCTGCTGCCTCGGATAGGAGAAGTTCAAATGTTAAACGCAGAACATTGTGTCCTGTCCCGGTCCCGGCCCCCACCCGGCCGCAGGTCCGGCCGGCGGACTGTAGCGGGGTGAAGGGCAGCGGTCATTAGACTTAGATTTCAGCTCTGGGCCGGGCCCCTTCTGTTGGGCTATTTTGACCAGAGAACCTTTAGCCCTTTCCCGCCAGCCCTCCCCCTAGGGTCGGACAGATTGTCAGAGAGAGAGAGAGACAGATGCACTCTTAAAAAGACAACCGCTATCTGGTCACTAATCCGCAGGAAGTGCCAACAACATACCTAGAAGAGAAATATGGTACATCATTGCCCGAACTAACTCAAGGGTCTTCCTACAGTCTTATCTTAAAAACAAAAAAGAGTTTTAGTTTTGGGGAAGAGATATATTTATTAAATGAATCTGGAACTTCCAGGTCAGTGTGTGTAAGGTGGTGGTGGTGGTGTATGATGTTGATGTAGAATTATATATTTTCCTCTATAAAGGTGAGTGAGTGGAGATTAGCTTCAGACAGCTAGACAGCTCCTTCTGAGGCTGTAGTCAGTTGAAGAAAACCATCAGTTGCCTTTCCTTTTTCAGTCTTTCTTTCAGTAAAATGAGGTCGAGAAAATAATGTTAGATCTGGAGAGATGGTTGTTAAGAGCACTTAGAACTTGGTTTCAATTATCAGCACCCAGAAGGTGTTTCACAATCATCAGTGACTCTAGTTCCAGGGGTTCTGATGCTCTCCTCTGGTGTCTGTAGGCACTGCACACATATGGTGCACATACACGCATGTAGACAAAACAAAGTGATTGTTGCTAAGTGAATGAATAAAACATATTCATTAAGCATCCAGAGGCCATGGGAACCTGGATTTTCACAATGGCTTCCCCACACTAAATTAGGGAGAAACAGCCATCTGCTTAGGAGTTTCATTGGGAAATCCAACTCTTCTCAGTCACTAACCAGGAGGTCTGAAGACAACTCTGTTAGCAAGCCACCACTGAAATGTGAAATATCTAGGTCCTTCAGCAACCTGGTTAGCAACAGAGGAGTCCAGGACTTCTAGCTTCTAGCCCCCAGTTCTTAGCATGAAACCTAACCCTTACTTTTTGGAAGAAACGATGAAGCAATCAATTAATCAATCATGCATTCAGCATTGAAGCACCTTAGCAAATTTTTCATTGGGTCACATGAATAATGCATGACCCTGTGGAATATTGACTGTGGTAAATGATCTTTAAGGTAAGGTACAGCAACAAGTACCTTTAAATAAAATCAAAATAAAAAGTTTACCACAATCATAATAAATTGTTCAGTCATTTTCCTATTGACCCACATAGCATCTTTTTTCAGGAGCATTTGGAGTTATTCCCCCACCCCCGTTACAAACAGACTAGAACAAATTGATGAATTGAGCTTTCACTATGCTAATTTAGACATTATAAATATTTAATTAACATCCCTAATAGCCAGTCATAGAGGGCTCCTGCTTTACTTTACACTCTTCTTAATCTAAAGTAAATGCTTTTCCTATTAATAGCCTGATGCCATCTTAGCAGTTTCCTTGGTAGAAGGGGGCTGGTTAGCCCAAAGGAGGGGGACATTGAGTACTCTGCACCAGGCAGTGGTTTATTCCTGTTCATTTGTAGTGCATCCTTGGAACAGTGTCAACTCTGTACAAATTCTGCCTCTACTCATTCTCCTGTGAAGTTCATCCAATGATAGGGCGAGTCTTTCCACTGCATTTTTCAAAGCAAGACAATTTTCTGAGGTTATAGAGGATAAAACTCTATGCATTTTAGGAAGGCTTACACTGAAAAGTAGACTGCAGATCCTGCAGGACAGACTTCCCAGGAAGGAATATGCTAGTCTTTCTAGTGGGGGAGTGCTATAAAAAGAAATCTGTACCTCAAAGAACCCATGTTTAAATACAATGGCACTCACTAGCAGAGGGGTTCTTGGGTAAGTCTCTTGCCTAAAAGCCATAATTTTCTCTTTTAAATTAGATATAATTAGGGCTGGAGAGATGGTTCAGTGGTCAAGAGCTTTCGTTGCTTTTCTAGAGGACTTGAATTCATTTCCCAGCACCAAAATCAAACAGCTCACAACTGACTAGAACTACAGCTCCAGGAGAACTGGCACCCCCATCTGGTCTCCACTGGCACCTGTCCACCTATGGCATATACTCAAACAGACACACACACATAAAACAGAAATAAAATAAACCTTTAAAAAACAGAAGTAGTTAATGCATAGGCCACAGTACTAAACACAGAACGGAAGAATAAATTGGCATAGAGTAGGCAGTAAATATTCGATTAATCTGTGAATTAATGCCAGAAATTAATCAATCCTCCCCTCTCTTTATATGTGTTGTTCTTATTGCCTCTAAATGCTGTCATGTGATATTGCATCAGCACTTTACATTTCCAACTGGTGCTTGTCTCCTTAATCCTTTGTTCCTATTATATGAATCAGGGAGAAACTGGAAGGCCTACACCGACCAAAAGGCCAAAAGGCAATACAAGAACAGATACCGGAATATAGACATTCAATAGCTCTGAGCCATAAACTCTGTTCCCTGAAATGGCCTTACACAACAGTCCTTGTGTGGTTTAGGAAGATTCCAGAAGCAGCAGTATATTTCCCAGGGGGCAGGAATCAGGTCAGAGCTGAGAGCTCAAAGAAACCAGAAACTCCCTGGGATGATCCAGTTCTGGCAGGAGATCTGCAGATGCTGAGCCTGAAGTAAATGAATGAGGAAAAAGAAGCTTCAGACCCCATACGTTTAAAATGCACCAAAGCTATCCTGTGCAGAGCATTTCTCCGAGAATTTGAGATAAAACAGGATTGATTTATTGGATGTTGCTGTTTATAGAGAAAATAGCAACCCTGAGTTATTCTTTTTGTTTGTTAGCACAAAATAGATGTTCACTACTTAATGTAATCTATGCATTAATACTGACACATGGCATGGGATATTTGTCTAGATGGAGTAAATATCCCAGTAAAATCACATACTTTTGATTTTTGGTGCTAGCCAGACTTTCCGTTTTGCTTTCCTTGGTTAATAGGAAAGTCTCAGAGAGAAAGACCAATGGGAATGAATGAACGATTGTCTGGGACTGATTCCTAAAGAGCAGGGAGTAACAGGATATAGGAACTGAAGATGGCGGAGTCTAGCCTTGGACAAGCCATTCCCTTCTGTTTGTTCATATTTTTGGAGCTAGAGTGTCATGTAGCCCAGACTGAGGCAAGTAACTAATACACATGTTCGTTATTTTCCTGGCTTGTTTTTAATCACATACACGAATATTTCATTTCTTATTACTTATCTGATTTCCAGTTTTGTTACTTGGCAGTTTCAGCCGTGTGTGTGAGGAATTCTAGTATTTCCAATGTCTTATCTCTTCCCTATCTACATTCATAAGTTTTGCTTTGTTTTGTGTCTCACTGAGTTTAACCTGGATGCCTGTGTGACTGTGGCTTTGGAACTGTCCATTGGAACCTGGTGGACTCAGCAGTGGGTACACAACTGGATACTCTATGCCTCCCCCTCCATCAGAGTCTGTTAGTTGCCAATATGAACTATAGAGTTTTAAAGTAGCACTTTAATGAATTCTTTGAGAATTTCAGGCAATGCTTTTTGATCATACTCATTCCCTCTCTACCCCTCTCAAATCTACTCCCCCTCTGTAGTTCCCCCAACTTCATATTCTTTTTTTTTTTTAGAGCTAAGAGTCCAATTTGTGTTGTCCAGATACTCTTGGGTGTGGGTCCATCCCCTGGAGTGTGATCAGCCTACTGGGAGTCACACCCTTGAAGAAGGCTAGGTGTCTCTTCCTCTCCCAGTGCCTATCTATTGCCAGTAGCCCCTCAGCTAGAGGTGGGACTTTGTGCCCACCTCTCTCCTCCATGCTGGGATTTTGTCTGTCCCCTTGGCCAAATATCCTTTTTTATTTACCTCTGTTTCACATAAGAAATGGTTTTAGATTTTCTACTTTTTAAACGAGGTTTATTCATGACTCATTTTGTAAGCATTCAATTACTTCAGTCACTCTTCGACGTAATCATCTCTGAGCATTCCTTTTTAAATAATATTTTTGTTGATCTTTGAGAGTTTCATACAATGTGTTTTGATCATATTCGGCTTCGCTCCCTCAGAACCCCTTTCCTGTCTCCTCTTAGATCCACACCACCTCCCACCCCCAAATTCTTGTCCTCTGTTTATTCCTTTTGAAGCCTATTGAGTCCATTTTGTGTTCCCCCAATGTTCTTAGGTATGGGTCCATGCCCCGGAGTAAACCTACCTGACGTCCCACTTTAAAAGAAACCGAGTCTCCCTGCCTCAGCAGCTATCAATTGCCAATAATTCCTCAGATAAAGCTGCAGGAGAAGTAAATATTCTTAAACAAGGAATCATTTTTCTTCTTTGCATCATTGCTGGGGTCTCCTGACCTATGCACATCTGTAGGCTATATTATCAATGACTTTTACTTCATGTTAGTAAAGAAGACAGTGAAATGTTTATTAATAGAAGGTGTTGGGTCAGATTAGGCTGAGTGATACCCTTCAGATCCATGCCACAGGAAAAGTCTGCTTACTCAGACTGATAGGCTGCTTCTTGAGGTAGACTTGCACTCAGGCGGAGTTTAAAGTGAGAGAGGCTTTTGAGCATCAACTGAAGAACTGAGACATTGGTCAGTAGAAAGGTCACCCACATGGCCTTTTCCAAAAGGCATGCAGTGGGATTTTCTCTTGTGCTTGAGCTGATTTATTTATTTTTGTCTCTTTTGAAGCTTTCAACATTATTTTTTTTTGTACTGATATACTTTCTCCATTTTAGATTTATTGACATAAATACTAAAATCCCTAAATCTGCAGAAAAATGTGTTCACATGCCTTTTTTTTTTCCTTATCGTTTTTATTTTAGTTCCAGGGCATTTGACTGTCAATCTGTTGTCTTGTACTGAGTGGCGCCAGTTGCACATTACAACGGATAGTGTCTCCTGTCTCTCTTGATTTAAAACGAAGTGTGCTGCTAAAATATTGAATTACATGAAAATACTGAATTTACCCCTTGAAATATGCATTCTTTTCCCTTTGTGTTCTAGAAGTTCAAAACCCTCATCTCTGTAATTACAGAATCTAGAAATAGATCAGAAGCAGAGGAAGGGGGTGGACAATTGGAATTAGACATAGATATGCAGTACCTCCTGTAAGTAAAAACAAAACTAATATGGAATGCCCTTTAAATTTGTCTTGTAAAATTCATCGTTTTCAATAAGACAAAAATAAAATTCCAGGAGCTTCTGTGAACGATAAGGCATAGCTCTTCAAAACTTCAGGTTCTGCTGGGCACACGTGCCTGTAGTCCCAGCACTCAGGAGACAGATGCAGGTGGATCTCTGTGATATTGAGGCCAGCCTGGTCTACATAGTAAGTTCCAGGTCACCTGTGGCTACACAGAGACCCTGTGTCAAACAGACCAAAAAAAATCACCAACCCAAAGCAAGCCAAACCAAACATAACAAAAACAACAAAAACCCAAACAATCTTCATAGTCTTAGGACTGGGGCAAGGGTCCAGGCCAGCAGGTAGGGCTTTGAATTTGTCTCCACTCAAACCAGAGAGGTTATATCTTCTAAGTTTCAGGTTTAAATAGGTTTCACAATGTATTTTTATTAAGTTTTCGTGCATTTCATATAATAGATTGTAATTATATTTGGACCCTCTTCTCCATCCATACCCCCATAAACTTCCTACTGGATTGCATGCGTCCTGTCATATATGTTAAGGCCTATCCAGTCAAGCATTTGTACAAAGGTGTCCCTTGGTGGTACAAGTTCATCCACTGGAGTCTAGTCAGCTTATCTAGAGTCCCTTTCTTAAAGAAGATCAACTCTCCCTCACTCAGCAGTAATCAGTTGTCAGTAGTTCCTCTGTTGAGGTTGAGGCCTGCTGCCCATTTCTCCAGTTCTTTGCTGAGTTTTTGTCCAGTTGAGTCAGCATGGGTCTTACACATGCTGTCACTGCTGTTGCAAGTTCATATGAGCAAGTTCTCAGAGGCCTGAAAGCCTCTGTTTTCTTACGTTCATGGACCAACTCTGGCTCTTACACTCTTTCTGTCCCCTTCTTCTGAAATGGTCCCTGAGCTGTGGGTGGGTGAGGTTTAATATAGAAATCCTGTCTAGGGACACACATACTCTGCAGTATTTTATTCTCTAAATCTTGGCCATTTGTGGGCTTTTGTTGTTGTTGTTCATCCCACTCTGTTGCATGAGGAAGCTTTGCCAGTGAGAGTTGAGGGATGTATTAATATTCTTTCTACCCCTGTTCCACTATGTTCGGTGAGCTTTAGGTGTAGAGGTTCCACTGTAGATGTGTCACTGAGGGCTGGACATCTCGTAGACATATATTCTCTGTGTGTGACCAGTTGTGGAGCTCTGTAATAGTCTCCATCTGTTGTAAAAAGAAGCTTCTTTGATGAGTGATGTACAGTATACTTATCAGGGTAGAGGGCAGGTCCGTAGCAGGCAGATCAGGAAGGGGGCCAAGGGCAAGGCAGGCATGGGAAGAGTCTAACAAACTAAGATGGAGAATCTTAAATAATTTGGATGGAGAATTTTTCTCTTGAAGCAATAGGAAATCATTGCTTAGTGCTTAGGCACAAACAATTGGTATTTTCAGCACATCTGGGTAATTTAATTCTCTTTATTTTTAGAAAAATCTGTGATTACCAGTAAACAAATACAATGAAAAATTGTCTTTTAAAAGTTCCATTTTGAGCTGGGCATGGTGGCACACACCTTTAATCCTAGCCACTTGGGAGGCAGAGGCAGGTGGATCTCTGTGAGTTCAAGGTCAGCCTGGTCTACATAGTGAGTTCCAGGCCAGCTGGGGCTACAGGGAGACCTGGTCTCAAAAAGAACAAAAAATTTAAAAAAATGCATTTTGCACTGGTGATGTGCTCAGTTAGTAGAGTGTTTGCCTAGGGTACAGAAGCACTGGGTTCAGTCTCCAGCATCCCATAAAACTGGCATCATGGTGCATACCTGCAGTCCCAGCACGTGGGAGGCAATGGCAGGAGAATCAGGAGTTCAAAGTCATCTTCAGATACATATTAAGTTCAAGACTAGCCTGGCTACACGATACCTCTCTCACCCCTAAATTGACTTTTGTTTTGGAGCAAAAATACAATTTGACTCATATTGATAAAAGTAGTTCATTTGTTTTTCTGAGTTCTTAGTTTTGTTTGAAATGTCAAAGATCCCTAACGAGATTTGACATCAGAAGATTAATAACAGCCCCTTCCCCTGTTTGACAGAGGTGACTGATGTGTTTCAAGACTGTCTTTACCATAATAACAATACTAATCTAATTTTTCCCACAGATATAATCCTGAATTGGAATAATATTGCAATTTTCAGAGATAGTAGATGATCCAGACATTTAAAATGTGGTTTATAAAACCCAAACAAATGTAAGACAGACATGTAACATTTGAGTTCTTAAGACTTTTGCAAAATAAGACACATATTTGATGCTGGCTTAATGGATGAATTATGACCTGGAGTTCCATTAATGTGGAATTTACATTTATGTTGAAGTAGATACAGCTGTCTCATACATTATGCCTTCTTTATGTATTTCAGTTTACCAGTTGTCAAGGAAGAACAAAGCCTCGTCCTATATGAAAGGAATTTCATATTTCCACTATGAAGCAGAAAAGGAGAGTAGAAATGATAGCTTTGAATACAAAGGCAGATGGCTGGTGATACCGGGATAGCTATGTCCCTTCTGCTGACTGCTACGAAGTTGAAATCTGTTTGCTCAAAATCAATGAATGTGTCTGTTACGATGGACTAATTTGATAGCTGAAGATTCCTAGTTGAAGTCACAGTGGCATAGATCAGAGTGGAGAGTTTCAGGGGTCGGGGGAGGGGTGGACCATGCAGGGGTTGATGGGCCAGGACAGAGGGGTGTGTGTGTTTGAATTTGGTGGGTTGCACTGGGTTGGTAGAATGCCTGCCTAACACCCACAAAGCCCTGGTTTTGATCCCCAGCATCACATAAACAGG
The DNA here is from genome assembly GCA_035773235.1 of Eospalax fontanierii. Classification (NCBI taxonomy): domain Eukaryota; kingdom Metazoa; phylum Chordata; class Mammalia; order Rodentia; family Spalacidae; genus Eospalax; species Eospalax fontanierii. Next base: position 31,204,404 of record CM069549.1, read on the forward strand.
CATTGTAGTGCACTTCTGTGATCCCAGGATCAGTGGCAAGATCAGTTCAAGGTCATCCTCAGCTACCCAGGGAATTTGAAGGCAGCCTGGGCTACACTGAGTTCCTGTTTCGAAAACAAAAGCAAGACAAAACAAAATAGAGCAAATTCAATTGGAAGCCACTGAATGTTTTTAACTCAGAGTGACAGGATATAATTTTTCTTTTAAAAAGATTTTAAAAACTACATTTATTTATTTATTTATTTATTTGTGTGTGTGTGTGTGTGTGTATGCATGTGTGGGGGTGCATACGTGGAACTAAGCATGTGTGGAGGTCAGAGGACGACTTTTGGGAGTCAGTTCTCCCCTTTTACTGTGCGGTTCCTGGGAATGGATCTCAGGTTGTCGGTCAGTCTTGCTGACGAACACCCACTGAGCCTTTTGGCCAATCCTTAATGTGTGTTTAAAAGATTCCTCTGACTGCTCTCTGGTTATGGAATAGCGGAAGATCCAGCCTAGAACTGGGGGTTGGAGAGATGGCTCAGGGGTTTAGAGCACCGTCTTCTCTGTCAGATGATTTAGGTTCGGTTCCCTCATGGTGGCTAGCAGCTCACAGGTACAGTCACAGGGGATCTGACACCCTTTTCTGGCCTCTGAGGCATTGCATGCCATGGGTACACTTATATACACGGAGGCAAAACACTCATACACATAAAATAAAAGTAAATAAATATAAAATAAAATAAACAGAACTGGGGAGCCATTGGGGTGACACAATTGCAGACAGAGGAGAATGGTTTAGGCCAAGGTCGTCCCGGTGGAGAGGAAGAGCAATGATGACTTTTATATGACTCAGAGTGGAGGTAGAGGATAACTATGGCACATTTGGCGTAAGTGGCTGGGTGGATGGTGAGTCTGAAGAAGAAGTCGGGTGTCCTGAGGGAGCAGGGTTTGTGAGAGAGGAAAGGAGAAGAAACAGTCCCTGCTTTGTATTTCAAATTCAAGGAACATTTTATACAGTGTAAGTCCTTCCTACACGACATAACAGGGACAGTGAGACCTTCTAGGGTCTGTTCAATGCGCGGAAGCTCGCAGCATTTAAATGTGTTTGTTTATTGTTTTTAAGGTCTTTGTGGAAGTGCTCTAATGTGCGAACTTGATCAGAGCGCTACAGGGAGAAGGGCCTGTGCTCTCCCAATATAGGGCAATATGCTTTTGCGAAGAGAGGTTGCTGGAGAAACATGGGTTTCTCCCGCTTCTGTGCTTTTTCTCATTTAAGCAGAGTCTCCCAGGGATGCTGTGGTTGGCGGATGTCCTTTACTGTGGTCATGTGGGGATTCAGGCCCCCTTTAGCTTGGTGCTCTTTGCTTATGTGAAATATGCACGATTGACATCTAAAATCAGGGTCTGGGAGATGGCTCAGTGGGTAAGAGCATTTACTACACAAGCATGAGTTCAAATCCCCATAACTCATATAAAAAGCCAGGCTTGGTCATGCGCACCTGTAATCCTGGCATTCTGGGGGGAAGAGGAGGAGGATGGCTGGGGGCTTGCTGATCGGCAGCCTAGCTCCAGGTTCCGAGAAGAGACCCTGTCTCAGGGGAGTAAGACAGAGAGTGATAAAGCAGGACATGAGACATCTCTTCTCTGACTTCCACATGCACAGTGACACACACGCCTGTACACATACAAGTACATATACCACATACACACATGAACATACATATATACACACAGCACACTACACACATATGCACATACCCACACCCACACAGCATGCCACACACATACAAACCACACACCACACACGTAGACACGTTGCCCATATACACACCATACCACACACAACCCACACCCCCATCCTCCTCCCAATCCTATGCACACCACACCCTCATCTCTTTCTCTCACATACCACATCATAACACACACCACATCACACATACACCACACCACACGAACCATAACCCTCACCTGCCACATCACACATATAGCACCTCACACATTATACATATACACACACTTCATATCACACACACATACACATATACTACACCACACACACACACACACACACACACACACACGTTGGTTTTTGGTGTTGATCTTGTATCCTTGTTAAGGATAGTTAGGGGAGATGAGCTTGTGGGAGGTGACCTACATTGTTAATTGAGGTGGAAAGACCTGCCCACTGTGGGTGGCAGCATCCCGTGGCTGGAATCCAGGTTGTGTAAGTGGAGGAAGGGAACTCAGCAGCAGCACCATTCAGAGTTCTCCTCTTCTTGACTGCTGAGGTAGTGTGGCTGGCAGCTTCAAGTGCCCACCATCTCACCTCCTCGCCTGATGGACTGTGCCTGGAGTGGTGAGCTCAAATAAACCCTTCTGCCTTAAGTTACTTTGTCAAGGTATTTTATCAGAGCAACAGGAAAAGAAGCTAAGTCATATTATTTATTTTTATTTTTTGGTTTATTTATGAGTGTTTTGCTTGCAAGTGTGTAAGTGCACCATGGTCCTCTGCAACAGCAGCAGGTGCTCTTAACCACTGAGCTATCTTGCTAGCCCCACTAAAACATGTTTAAAATATTGTAATTACTATTTTTTAATGTGTATGAGTGTATTGCAGATGTATGTAAGTGCACCTGTGTTATACAATGCCCAAGGAGGTCAGAAGAAGGTGTCAGATCCCCTGGAACTGGAGTTATGGATGGTTGTTAACTGCTATGTGGGTGCTGGGAACTGAGCCCAGGTCCTCTGCAAGGGCAGCCAGTGCTCTTAACTGCTGAGCCATCTCTGCAGCTCTAAAACATGTTTTAAGAGGTTTTTCAATCTTGCTTTGTAAAATGAGAAGGTTGCAGCAAACAACCTTTCAAGTTCCGTTTTGCATGCCTGGATCTTTGCAGAGGTTAGTGTGGAATTCTGAGGCTTGCAGTTATAAATGAGGTGAAGAATCTGAGCATATCTACCTTTTTCAACACAGTATTTAATTTGCTGAAGTGAAAAAGTTGTAGACAGTTTTTTTTCCTATTGTAGCACAATTTTTTTTCCTGATCTAAACACATTATATCCCTGTTCTTATTGTCTATTGTTCTTGTAGCATTTGGAAATTGAGTAAAAAATCAGTAAAAGCTACATGTATATCTTAGCTGAGCCATATCGCTTTATTTTTGCTTTCTTTACCACTTGGACTTGAGTGGAGAGTTCATTTTAAATGCCCATGTACTTGTGGCTTGGTCCTACACTCATCAGTTAATTCCTCCGAACACATGTGCTTATGGTGGCATGAAGAACTTTTGGGCTTTGCTTAAATAGAATTCCTTTTTGGTAAACCAGAGATAAAATGCAAATTATTCACCTGCTTTTAATGATTTGGCAGAAGGAACTGTGGAACTCAGGGAGGTGGGGATCTGTACCAGGCGGAGACTTTTTACCTCCAGGAATCAAGACTCACAACTCAGTAGCTTTATTTCCTGTGTGTTTCTTTCCCATATAACTCTTACAAAGCAGGCCCCTAGGTGGCTCATTCTAGAATTTGCCAAAACCAACACAGACGGGTAACTACCATTCAGACAACTCAAATCCTTGCAGTTCTGAAGAATGTGGAAGAATTTACATAGACTGAAAGCCTTTGTAAAAGCTCTTTTCTGTCCTGCGCGTAGGACCTCCGCCAAGATTCCCCACTTTAAGCTCAACTTGCCCACAGTTTAGCTCAAACTTCCTCTTAATGTGACCTTACTTCCACTCTTCCGGCCTTGTTTTCAAGTCCTTTCCTGTCTTCAAGACCTTTACCTTATAGATCAATCCTTCTTCTTTTAGAATAGAGAGATGTAAAATTTTGGGGTTGTGTAAGAGAAGAGATTAAACATTCCTATCTTAACAGTTTAGGTCATATTACACGGACAATGCAGCCTGAATTAGATGCTTAGTAAGTCTTTGTTGAGGAAGTGAATGACTACTGATCGTTCTTATATTTCAGCAATTTATCCTGTAACTAGTTAGCAAGAAAAATCAACGGATGCCATGAAGTAACAGCTGCATCCTGCCGTCCAGTGGGATGGACTAGGTCTTAAACTGACTCGGCTGAAATGATCCTGCCGGAGTGTCCAGTATACACTGTTTTGATTCAAAGGATAGAATATGGAAATAGCCTAATTATTGGTTGAGTTTGATTTTTGTTGCTTTCATTAAAAATAATAGAGTCCAAGTCGGGTGTGGTGTTTCTGCTGCTGTACCGCGTACTCAGGCTTCTGGTTGATGCTCCTGTCTCTACCTCCCATCTTGAGATGTGGGTGCTAGGGTTATAGATTAAAGATGTGCACTGCTGCGTCTCGCTTTGTAATTCTTTTGACATACTGTCTCCCTGTAGCCTCAGATGGCTTAGAACTTACTATGTCGACCTTGATTTCATAGAGATCTGACTGCCTACGCCTCTAAGTGCTGGGATTAAAGGCCTGCATCCCCATGCCTGGAAACACCCAGATTTTTATCTGGGTTCCAGGGGTTGGACTGGGGCAGTGAGGTTTACGTGACTAGAGCTTTATCCACAGAGCCATATTAGTGGCTCCCATTTCAACCCACTTTTAAACAAGATTGTTTTTTACTAATTTACAGAGGGCATAGATTGATATTCATATATAGACAAATTTTCCTTTTATGCTTTAAAATAAAATATTTTAATATTTTTATTTTATGTGTATGAGTGTATTGCCTACATGTATGTAAGTGCACACCTGTCATCCAGTGCCTGTGGAGGTCAGAAGAAGTTATTAGATCATCTGGAAATAGAGTTATGGATGATTGTTAGCTACCATGTGGGTGCTGGGAATTGAACACGGGTCCTCTGCAAGAGTAGCCAGTGTTCTTAACTGCTGAGCCATCTTTCCAGCCCCTATTTTCAGTATTTTGAACTGTCAAATAATTGTTATATTTTTTCAAAGACCTTGGCAAATCTCTTAGAATTGCTTCCAATGTTAAGGATCTGCCTTTCCAAATCTGGCCCAAAGAGAACCTGTCAGATCTTCATGCCTTTTCAGACAGGCTGCAGTTGGAGAAATATTCCTCCTGTTTAAAATTTTTTTTTACTTACTTTTATTGTATGTGTATGAGTATTTAGCCTGCATACACCTGTGTTGCACAATGCCCATGGATGTCGAAAGAGGGACATGTGGGTGCTGGGAACCGAACTCCAGTCCTCTGGAAGAGCAGCCAGTGCTCTTTAACCACTAGAGCCAGCTCTCTAGCCCCCATTCCTCTTGTTTAAAAAAACCAAACCCTGAATTCATTTACTTATGTGTGCATATAGGAGGTTAACAAAAAAGTTTCTTTGGGATTCTCTTCAGGAAAGGAAGTTCTTCAATTTTAACAGATATTGCTATTTATAGTACTAGCCTCCATTATTTCACAGATTCACCAATAGTTGATATTTTCAAACCTTAAATTCTTTTGATCTGATAGTGTGAAATATCTCATTGTACATTTTATTTGTATTCTATGCATACATTTCTACATAGTTAAATTATTTCAAATATACATTTTTGATCTATAAATCAAATACAAGTATTCTACTTTGAGCTTTCCCAGACCTGTATTGATTAATGCATCGGCTCGATTCTTTTTGGAGAAGCTTCCTTATTCAGCAGATAGTGATTAACACAGAGATCCACGACTGGCCTTTGTGCAGAGAATAAGAGTGCTTATCCCTGAATAGGACACCTATATCAAATTTCTGCCTCCAAAAACTCAGGGATCTTTGAGAAAGAGGGGGTGTAAAGACTGTAAGAGCCAGAGGTGGTGGCTGACCATAGGAAACAGTTTTCCAGACAGCTGGTCAGTTACTCATATGAACTCATAGCAATGGTGACCACATGCACAAGTCCCACGTACGCTCAAACCAACAAAATCCCAGCATAGAAGTGGGCCTAACTGAGACGGAGACAGTCAGACTCGTTTAAGGGTGAGACTTTTGGTAGGCTGACAGTGGTTAGACAACATACCAAAGGGCATTTGGGGACAGAAGTTTGACTCTAGGATATATATATATATATATATATATATATATATATGTATGTATATATATATATATATATATATATGTATGTATATATATATATATATATATATATATATATATATCTAGGATATATCCTAGATTCAGTCCCCCAGAGTCATATATATATATATATATATGTTGGGTAGGTGGTCTAAATGATTTAAAAATGTATGAATTTTGCAAAATTTCAGTAAAACTATTTTACTTTGTTATATGTTCTTTATAAAAATTTTTAATGACTATATATTATTCTAGTATGTAAGAGGGTAAGACCATCAGCTGTTGCTGAGAATTTAGGTCATAGCCAGCTTTTCATTGTTATAGCGGAGATGCTGAACAGATTTAACCAGAAAGCCTTTTACGAATTTTGGACGATTTCCTTGGGTTAGCTTGAAGGACTTGAATGTCATGCAGTTTCTAGAATTCTGGCTCTGGCTATTGCCAAGTTTCTCTACAAAAGGCTGTTCCAGTATTTGTGCCAATTGGAAGTGTATAACTGGAGCTGGGGTTTGAAGGGCATTGCTGAGGCCTCTTCTGGATTCTGGGGAGAATGGTTCCAAACGCCTCTGGGAGCACATGGCTGTGGACTGAGGTCAGGGTCTGGAATACTGCAAAGCCTCTAGTCTTGTGGGCATACCTCCTTCCTCCACCCTGTCCCAGGGCACCTGACTGAGGAAGGTGGGACCAAGCACCCAGGCCAACCAGAGCCCGACTGCACAGAGTTTCTTCTTTCCCTGTAATGTAGCCTCTCTCTGACTTCTTTTCCAAATAAAAACTCTTACTTGATTTCTGCAGCTAAGAATTCACTTAAAATTTTATTTTTAAATTCATTTTTATCTTATGTGTATGAGTGTTTTGCCTACATGTATGTAAGTGTGTGCAATGCCTATGGAGGCCAGAAGAGAGCATTGGATTAGCTGGAACTGGAGTTACTGATGGTTATTAGCCACCTTGTGGTTGCTGGGAACTGAACCCAGGTCCTCTGTAAGAGCTGAGCCATCACTCCAGCCCCCTCCTTTTTTGAGACACATTGTTGTGTACCTCAGATTGGCCTTGAACTTTGTGAAACCAAAGATAAACTTTAATTTCTGATTCTCCTGCCTCTGCCTCCCAAGTGCTAAGATTACAGGCATGCCCCACCACACCTGGTTTATACATGTTGTGAATCGAACCCAGAACTTTGTGCACGGCAGCTAAACACTGCTATCCGAGCCTTATCTCCAGCCCTAAGAGTTCACTTTAAGGAACTGAATCAATTTTATTTTTCTTTGGAAAATATGCAGTATATACTATATGTAGTACATATACACTACATGTAGTGTACAGTATTTCATTGAGTCCAACAAATACCAGACATTTGCCATATCCTGGGAGAGTCCTGGAAATATGGTAGTTTATCGTCCCTAGCACAGACCCTATAGTGGCCTATTTAGCTCGCACTGTATGTCCATATTGTTTGTGGAGAGTAATATCAGACATAGGAATGATTTGGAATAATACTGAAGATTATTGTCTTAACAGTGCGAGATAATTTGTTATGAAGCAGAGCTTTTGGGGCACAGCTGGACCTGAAGTATTGGTGTAGGACCTGATATACAGGTGAGGAAACCACCTCCCCACAACCCTAGAGTTTCCAGGTCCTTCATAGCTGAGCCAGTATGTTGGATTCTTAACCCTGGCACGCTGCCCTGCAGGGCTAATGTGTTAATAAGTGGCGCTCCTGCTGCGCTGGCCCTGCCCCTCATTAGCGTCCCCCAGGATCTGCTCTGCCTCCTCAGTCTTCGTTCTGCCCCGATGTTCCACTGGGAACCTCCAGGGGTGGAGTTTCAGAGCTGCTCATATATCATAAGTGACTCTTTAAAAAGAGATCTTAGAGGAGGCAGAGTAATTTAACCGTCTTGGGTAACATTTGCAGGTCTTGAGGCTGAGATAACGATAAAGAGATGAGGCCTCAGTGCGCGGGGCAAGGTCTCTTCACCCACTGGGGAAAAAGCCACCTGGCCATACATGTGCAGTCAGAAGGATTTCTTTCCACTTTTCCCAGTCTTTTCAATCTTTCTTTGAGTATTCATGGTCTGTGCTTATTAACAGACCATGAGGAAAGGAAGGATCTAGAATTACTGGAGAGGGCACCAGGTTACTCTGAGTTGGCATGATAGAGTCAGCTCCTTCGCTTGAATGGTGGGAAATATGTCGGGGATGAACATGGATTTGGGCTAACCTAGTCACACAGCCCCATTAGGACCCACTTATCTGCAACACTTTATTCCAGTTCTTCACATGGAGGGCTTGCCCAGGCTGTATCATATATTTACTTTAAGAATAGTTTAAAAAAACTTCTTTGATTTATTTATTTTCATTTTATGTGTATAAGTGTTTTACCTGCATAGATGTAACTGCATCCATGTGGTGTAGTGCCTACAGAGGCAAGAAGGAGGTGTCAGATCCTCTGAAACAGGAGTTAGAGGTGGTTGGAGTCACCATTTGGGTGCTGGGAACTGAACCAGGGTCCTCTATAAGAGTAGCCAGTGCTCTTAACTGCTGAGCCATCTCTTCAGCCTCCAAGAACAATTTTTATTCTCTTTATATCCACACTTTATTTATTTATTTAATTTTTATTTTATTATTTTTTAAGACAGGGTCTCCCTGTAGCCACAGCTGGCCTGAAACTCACTATGTAGACTAGGCTGACCTCAATCTCACAAAGATTTACCTGCCTCTGCCTCCCAAGTGCTGAGATTAAAGGCCTTGCTTGGCTTTTATTTATTTAAATTTGTTTTATTTTATATGTTTGAGTGTTTTGTCTGCATGTATGCAAGTGCACCCATGTTGTACAAAGCCCATGGAGGCCAGAAGAGGCATCAGATTCCCTGGAACTGGAGTTACAGATGGTTGTTAGACGCCCAGTGGGTACTGGTAACTGCACTGGGGTCTTCTGCAAGAGCAGCCAGTATTCCTAAGTGCTGAGCCATCTCCCTAGCCCTGATTTATTTATTTTTATTTAAAAAATCTACAAAATTTATTTTATTTAGAAATAAATAAACCCCAGGGAAATTTCCCTGTATAATTTAAGCATCTGTTAAGATTTAATGACATATATGTTGCAATGTTCCAATTTCTGCTGTTTGGAAGTATCCTCTGACAATAACACAAGGCTAAAAATCCACACAAACAACCACAAAACAAAACAGAAACGCACCCAAGAGCCCATATCATCGGAAACCGATTTGGTAAACTGATAGAATCTTAACATGATTGGATAAAAATTCTCAATGTAAGAAGTTGTTTCTGATTTCTTGATTTTATAAGCATGTTAATTATTATTCCTACTATTAAAACTAATGAATTCGACTTGGCATTGGATTGCCATATAATTAGAGAAATAAAATTCTCCGAATGCTGAACTCCTGGCAACCTGACGACTCTAGCCAGTTCCATTATTAATTTCAGGGCTGTTCAGCTCAGCTTCAACTAAAATCAAACATCTATTTTATTACTTTCAATTGAATTATTATCTTTGAATAGGTAGAATGGGTAATGTATGCAGTAGGTAATAAAGTTCAGACAGTACGGCTCTGTCCCACCACTGACCTGTGCATCCAGCTCCTCCTAAGGGTCAGCCAGTGTTGCCAGAGTTTTATTGTATGCCTCTGAAAGATTTACCAGAGCTCATATCTGCTCGCTTCTATCTTCATAAAGCTCCATCCATATCTGATATTCTTTTACACAAATGGGAGCAGAGTTTATACACGCTTCTGCCATTGCTTTTTGCTTAGTGTTGTGTCTTGTCCATTGTTTCATTGTTTCATTGAATGGCTGAATAGTATTTTGTTTTAACTGTATGGGGCAACTACCATGTATTAGGTGTGATGTGGGAAGTGAAGATGGATACCACAGGCCCCCTGTTTCACGGGGAGAAGGTATATACTTGGTTGTTTTGCAGAACAAGAGACTGAATGTGTTCTCTAAGGAAGCTGTGAGCCTCGGAGAAAGAGATGTGTTCTGTCTGAACATGAGAACTCTTCCTGGAAGAGGAAGGTTTGAGCTAGGAACAAGGACTCCATAAACTTCCCACCGGCTGAAGACAACACTCTGGAGGAGTGGGAAGGGATGCTTGCTAAATTTGCTGGAGGCGTGGTGATTGTGGCATGTGGATGGAACCCCAGGCATGTGGAAGCCCTGGAAATGTGGGATCTGTGCTTTGGATGTTGGACTGAAGAGCAAAGCCATGTGTGTGTCCACACATGCATGTATATGAGCATGCGTTTGTGTAGGCTTTTGTGCATGTGTGCTTTACCAAGGCTCAGAGAAGAGGGTGGAGCCGGGAGAGGGAAGGCTGCTGTGAGGGCCAGATGAGGGACGGGCCTGATTCAGAGCAGGTTTTGTGAGACCAGGAAAGGAAGGGATGGATTCTTGAGATGTCACGGAACTAATTTTTCTTATGGATAAGGGTTGGCAGCTACCTGACATCATTAGCCATTCTAAATCTATTCCCTGATGAACTTGGAATTTTGAATCCCTAATGAGAAAAGTCTGACTGACAACCCATTTAGGATAATACACTTTAATAGAACAGTCAAACACACTTATTTCCACTGAGACATGGAGCGTCATTAATTTGAAGAAGGAAAATAACCATGGCTGACGCCCCTTGCCATGTGGCTATCTTTGACAAGGCTGACTGGAGACACCACTGGGTAACTGTGCACGCAGGCCTCTGAAGTGGAGCAGGTAGTGTGCTTCTGTGCTCAATTGTGTTTCCAAAGGTAGCTATTTTTTTTTAAACAAGTGGAAGTGTTAGAAACCTTGAAAAGGGGAAAGAAAAGAAAAGAAAATGTTCCAGATAAACTTAAATGACATTTTCCAAGCCAACTTCGTTAGCCTGTCTCCAGCCTCAGCTCCCCAGTGATGGATAGATGCTACTGGCTTCTCTTCATTATTTTGGGTTCTCTCACAGTTCCAAAGCATTTTCCACAAGGAAAAGGGAAATGAGACAATTAGCATAAAAATTCAGTTATTAAATTAAAAGTGATTAGGTCCTTCAACGCTATACTATATTTCTCTCATCTCCGAATGCTTTTTATTTATTTTTAAAATAGACTTCTCCTTGTCCTCCAGGGAGAAATACACCTAGCACTGTAAGTGAAATTAATATCTTTTTCTATGTTCCCCTAATAAATAGTTTCTCGCCCTGAGCAAGGGGCTATTCACAAGGCCTGTCAAATATTTCAAGTTGGCTTCTGGGGGGAGGCTCAGGTGAGTAAGCCACTGGTTTTGTTCAGTGTAGGCTGTTGTAGTGGGTGAATTCCAGCAGACTCCATGAGTTCTCAGCCAGCTCCTTGCTGAGGATCTGAGACCATAACCAGAGAGAGTCCTGAGTATGTGAGTCAGAAAGAGCGTGGTGACCGTGTGAGGGGGCAGCCTTCACAGTCCTTAGAGACCAGAGAGGCAGGACTGGCAAGGAGAGGCGCTGGAGGAGGAGCTGCTCTAGGCTTGCTTCCGCCTTCACCTTCCCCCCAACACTCCAGAGTCAGCCACATTCAGCGTCTACAAGGCTTCTGAAAAGTCTGCTTGGTTTTGGCTCTCTTGCTGCATCTCTTCCCACAGAGCCGGGATTCAGAGTGAATATGAATCATGCAGGGTTGCATTTTCCTCCTTTCCTAAATATTTTCATATAGAAAACTTAAACTATAATACAAAAGTAGACAGGAAACTGTATTAAAACGTACCATTGGGGCTGGAGAGATGGCTCAGCGGTTAAGAGCACAGGCTGCTATTACAGAGGACCCAGGGTTGGTTTTCAACACTCACATGGTGGCTAGCAACTATCTGTAACTCCAGTTCCAGGGAATCCGACGCCTCCTCTGGTCTCTTTGGGCACTGCATGACATGACATGGTGCACATACCTAAACACTTAGGCACACACATGTACACATAAAATAAATATGAACAAAAACAACTTACCATTCACTCTCAACAGCTGTCAAAATTTTGAGGAAAAATCCCATCACTGTCACTTACTTTTATAATGTAGCATTCAAAGCAAATCTCAGTCATAGGATTTCATCTTAAAATACACCTCTACCAGGTGCTACCTGCTTTTCTACAATTTTAGTGGCACTATCACACATAAAAATTAAAGAGCAGGTAAAACACACACACACATACATACACACTCTGGAATTTTTTTAGGTCATAAAGAAGAAGGAAGCTATGTCCTTTGCATGAAAATGGATAAAACTGGAGGTAGGGCTGGAGAGATGACTCGGCCGTTAAGAGCACCAGCTATTCTTTCAGAAGACCCGGGTTCAAATCCTAACACCCACATGATGACTAATAACCATGTGTAACTCCAGTTCCAGGACATCCAATGCTCCCTTCTGTCTTCTGTGGGCATTGTCCAGCATGGGTACACTTAACATATGCAAGCATAACACTCATACACATAAAATAAAAATAAAAAAAACTGAAGAGAGATACCACATTAGCTGAATTAAAAGCAGATTCAGAAAAACAAATTACTGTCGGTATCCTCTCATTTGTAGTTCCTAGACTTTATATAGATGTATGAAGTCAGGTCTCTATGAAATACATAAGTGCAGAAGTCAAACTATCTAGAGGAACAAAGGGGTCCATGGGAGGGGGAGGGATCAGTGAGGTCGGGGATATGCTTGGTGCACATTGTATACTTGTATGAACTTTTAGAACAAAACCAATTTCCTATTATTATCCAGTACCCAACACATTGCTATTGTTTTGTTTGTCTCCACAATGTCTTTTAAAAGTGTTTGATTTGAAGCTGGATCCAAATGACATCTACACATCACACCCTGCATTGCATTTATTGTTTCTTTAACTGTCTTTTAATCTAAAAGCCTTAGTTTCCATTTCAGAAACATCATTTATGTGTTGAAGAAGCCAAAACATATGTTCTATAAAATGTGACATGTTGTGGATTGGGCTGATTATAGCCCTGTACATTTTATTTATTAAAAAATTGATTTGATTTATATATTTGATTTATTAATTTTATTATAAATAGGAGTATATTGACTGCATGTAGATAAATACACCCATGTTGTACAGTGCCCTAGGAGGTCTCATGAGGGCATCAGATCCCCTGGAGCTGGAGTTACAGATGGTTGTTAGCCACTATGTGAATCCTGGGAACCAAAACTCTGTCCTCTGCAAAAGCAGTCAGTGCTCTTAACTGCTGAGTCATCTCTCTAGCCCCAATTTATTTATTTTTATTTTATGTGTATGTGTATTTTACCTGCATATATTTAAGTACACCCATGTTGTGTAATGTCCGAGGAAGTCAGAAGAGGGCATGAAATCCCTTGGAACTAGAGTTAAGGACAATTGTTAGTTGCTATGTGGGTGCTGGGAATTGAACCCAGGTCCTCTGCAAGAGCAGCCAGTGCTCTTAACTGCCGAGCTATCTCTTTAGCCCCAAGCCTTATGACACATTCCTCTTAGATCTGAGTAGCAATCAGATCTGAGACTTAGCTTATCCCTCTCTTCTGGAAAGAACACAAGACCAATGGTACTGTGAGCTCTCTCATGTCCCATTAGGGGTAGCTCAGTATTAGTGATGTAGGATTGATCTCTGTATCCAAGCTCCAGGGAATGGGCTCATGGAACCTACTTAGATCTCTAAAACCAGGTCCTTGAGAAAGTTCTGAGTCAGGTGATCCATGACTCATTGATGTCTAGGGAAAGATATTCTAGAAAAACATTTCAAGGGGCTGGAGAGATGGATCAGTGGTTAAGAGTACTACTTACTGGCTGTTCTTGCAGAGGACCCAGGTTTGGTTCCCAGCACTTACACAGCAACTAACAACCATTTATAACTCCAGTTCTAGGGGATCCGAAAACCCTCTTCTGGCCTCCACAGGTATTGCATGCATGTGGTGCATTTTTATACATGCAAGCCACCCAACCCAAGACCTTTGCCAGGGCAGCCAGTGCTTTTAACCCCTGAGCCATCTCGCCAGCCCCAAACACATTCTGTTTTTCTGGTTCCTTTGGATCTTGCTATATAGAGCAAGTTGGCCTCTCTCTCACAGAAATCCACCTGCCTCTGCCTCCTGAGTGCTGGAATTAAAAGTGTATGCCACCACATCTGGCCCACTGGGTCCAGTTTATGCTCCGCATATACTGCTGGGTATGGGGTCACCCACTGGAGTGTGGGGCCACACCCTTAGAGAAAACTGATTCCCTCCAGCAGGAACCATCAGCTGTGCATAGCTCCTCAGTTAGGGGAGGCTTGTGAGCCCCTTCTTGTGAGGGTTAATTTTATGTCAGCCCCATCCCCATGGAGTATCTGGACATCTAGGTCTGTGGCGGTGTCTCTGGCTGAGATGAGTACTTCAATGGGCAGACTGCCTTCCCTGACATGAGTCCAGCTGGTTGGGTTAAGGACCAGGCTAGAACAAAAGGCCGAGCGCTATACACACCAGCCGTTTCCAGCATTCGAACTTGAACTGGAGCCAGTCCTTCCTGGGTCTTGAGCTGCCAGTATTGAACTAGAACCTTCACCATCAGCACTCCTGGTTCTTGAGTCTTTGAACTCACACTGGAGCTGAACCATGAGCCTTTTTGAGTCTGCACCTTGCTGACAGAAGCTGGGCTTCTTTACAGTCATGGGACACAGTTCATTCACATTCTTCCCCTCCCCTTCCTCCTCCTCTTTCTCTTTCCCTCCTCCCTCTTCTATTCTTTCTCTGAAGAAAATGCCGACAAGACTTTGCCAAACATTAGAAAGCTAGTGGACTTCTAGATCCGTTAATACATGCTAGTGTATATTGTGACTTTTCAAGTAAGGGAGGTTTCAAAGTCTCCCAAATTACTTCAGCTAAGAAATCTTTGTGAGCATGCATCGTGCTGGTCCGTATTCCACAGATCCTTTGGTTAACTTTGGTACAATATCGAATAACTCTCTCTCTTTTTCTAGAATACCTACTAGTTCTTTAGATTTATATTTTGGGGGACGCATGTTCCCAGTACATACAAGTTTTGTTCTTGGGGCCTGCTCCAGAATCTTGTCTCATTTCTCTGTTCTCTAGTTAGTTAGGGGCACTGACTCACCTGCCATATGACACAGGGACAATGATTAGCCTGGAAGATGCTGCCAGGCACTGAGAGATTGAAGGGTCTGATGTCTTTCCTAGCTCAGTAGCAGGGGCTAGACCAAGTATCCAGGTCGCAGTCTGGTCTCCCACAGTTTCAGGGTTCTGTATGTGTCTTCATCTCACCTCTCTCTACTTCCTACTAGCTCAGTCATGGGATATCTCTGTTCCCCACGCTGTGCAGATAGAATTAAGTCAAGGTGCTATGATGTGTCATGGTGCCCTTTCTGAGAAGTTCATATTTGCAGAGGGGTACCAAGAGAGGAAGTGCTTGCTGCTCAGAATTCAGAGACTTGGACTAAAAATCCATGAATTGTAAGTTGTTCTCAATGAGAATAACTGACTTTGACTCAGAATTAGGGGAAAGGTTTCACCAAGGTTGTGACCTTGGAAGGTCACCAAGTTTGTAGTGGTTGGAAGAGGTACAGCGTATGTGATGCAGTCAGTGTATCTGGAGAGCAAAGGAAGTCTGACTGATAACAGGCATTGGCTACATGAAGGAGTGAGGAAAGAAACTCAAGTCCACCTTTCAAAGGGTTTTGTAGGGCTGGGGATGTAGCTCAGTTTGCAGCGTGCTTGCCTAGCATGTACAAGGCCCTGTACCACATACACCAGACATGGTTGTGCTTGCCTGTAATAAGAGCACTTCAGAGGTAGAGAGAAGTATCAGGAGATCAATGTCATACTTGACTACATAGAGAATTTGAAGCCAGCCTGGGCTACATGAGACTCTGTCAAAAAAAGTCACGTTTTGTAGTTGATATTGAAGTCTTTATTCTGATCAAAAGCTTCCAATAGTGTTGCAAACTTTAAAAAATATTTTATTTATTATTTTTTATTTTATGTATATGGGTGTATTGCCTGTATGTGTATAAGTGCTTCCATGTTGTGCAATGCCTGCGGAGGTCAGAAGAAGGCATTGGATCCCCCGGAACTGGAGCTATGGACAGTTATTAGCCTTCATGTGGATGCTGGGAATCAAACCCACATCCTCTGCAAGAGCAGTTAATCCTCTTAACCATTGAGCCATCTCTCCAGTTCCAATGTTGCAAACTTTTAAAACAAGGACTACACATGGAGCAATTCTGAATTTTAGCTCAAAGCTGAAGTTTGTAAAAACCAGAGAATAACAATAATGATATCGGCTACTTATTGTGCATTTAGCTTGTATTAGAGACCTTATGGACATCCTTTATACTTCTTACTACGTTTGGATCTTACTATCACAGTAGCCTGAGACTGTTCTGAGCCAAAATGGATCCATTTCAGATTAGTTCGTTGAAGTCTTAAGCCCCAGTACCTTAGCGCATGAGCATGTCTTCAAAGAGGTCATTAGGTTAAAATGAGGTTATTAGGATGGTGTGTTAGTTTTCTAGTCCTATGATAAAGTGTCCTAGATGACCAACCTATAAGAAGGAAAGGATTATTTTGGCTCACAGTTTAGAAGTCTCAGCCCTTGGTGAGTTAGCTCTGATGCTTTGGGGTCTGTAGCAAGGCAGAACTTCATGGTGGGGAGCATGCAGAGGAATGAGGCAGCTCAACTTGTGGGTGCCTGAAAGCAAAGAAGAAAGAGGATGGGTCCCAGTATCCTCTCCAAGGCATTACTGTCATGATCTAACTTCCTTCCTCTAAGCTCCATCTTATCTTAAGTTGTCATTGCCTGCCTCCTTATAATGCCACAGAGGGGTGACCAAGCCTTTAACACAGGGTCTTTGGGGCATGCTTATCTAAGTCACAGTAGGTGGGCTGTAATTCAACCTGACTGTTGCTCATATGGAAAGAAGAGGAAGAAGTCTGAACACATAGTGAGACACCAGGAGTGTGTGCTCGAAGAAAAAGCGCATTTGAAGGCTTCAGCCACCTGCAATTCTAAAGGAGAAACAAACCCACCAATACTCTGGTCTTGAGTATCTAGCCTCCAGAATTGTACAAAAAATTTTTTTTTAATTAAAAAATCTTTATGTGTGTGAGTGTTTACCAGCATGGTTAACTGTACTCATGTGTGCAATGCCCATGAATCCAGAAGTGGGCAAAGGATCTCCTGGAACTGGAGTTAGTGGCCCTGAATCCTTTACAAGAGCAACCAGTGCTCTTAACTGCTGAACCATCTCTTTAGACCCATTTTGTCTTTTGAGAGAAGCTCTATCATGGGGACTTTGGGCTTGCTGACTGGCTGGACTGGCTGACCAGTGAGTTAAAAGGATCTATCTGGCTCCACCTCCTCAGCCCTGGGATTATGAGCCCATGTGCCACCACACCTAAATTTTTACATGGGTGCTCATGATTGAACTCAGGTCATTGTGCTTGCAAAGCAAGTACTTTACTAACTAAGCTATTGGCCATGCCCCTAACTCATCTCTTTACCTGACTTAAATTAGTAACATCAAAAAGAAATCCCCCAGTTCCTCTCTAGAACACAGATAAGAATCCAGAGAATATGAGAGTATGTTAAAACTCAGCAAATAGTCCTTTTAAGTGGAACTAAGAAATGTCTGAGATTGTTTCCCTTGTTCAAAACTGTGTGCTTTACGTTAATTGATTGCTGCGGTCACTCATGTGCAGTTATGATGGACATCACCTGTCTGAAGCTGTCAGATCATCTGGCTGTCAGCCTGGCTTTACAGAACAGTCTTGATATTCCAGGGTATAACTCAATGTCAGAAGAGATTGCGTTCTGCTTAAGCTCCCAAGGCCTTAGGATAGGAACCATACTTAAGTGCTGTAATCATATCTTGGAGTGCTGTATCTGTGCTAATAAACTGGGAAGGAAAGCCCTTCTGAGTGAGACTAGTGCTAATGATGTACCTGCCTCCTGGAAATCCCCTCAGCCCTCCAGATCCCATCTAGGAGGGCAAGTGGGCATTCTGTGGCAGAATGATCCTAGAATTCTGTATCTAGATACTTTACCACCGGAGAATTCCACGTGTCCTTCCCCTTTTTGTAAATAAACGTATTTGCATATGCCTCTACTGGGGGATCATTAAAAAAAGAAGATGTTTGAATAAAAATTCCTTTAATATTATCATTAATTTGTTAATATTTGTGTATTTTCCTTTTCCCTTTCTCAGAATCCCCTTCTTCTTCACCCTGTCTTGTTATTCTCATTTCTCTTCTAAAAGAGAAGGAGAGACAAAGCTGTAACATTAGCAATTAGGGGACCTGGGATTCAGATCTGGCTTTGTCACTGTGTGACCCTGGGGAAGGCTCCTACCTCTCTGGGTCTCTGTTTCTGTAAAATGAAAGAGTGGACTATCCAGTCTCTAGTGGTTGGTAATCCCAACTTCTCCGAACTCCGTGAATGAATGATGAAAGGCAAGCTGAAGGATTTGATGAACTTGTCCTTTTGGTGTGGGGTCAGATCCAAGCCAGCGATCATCCTTTGTTTCAACTGTCCCCTCCCCTTCATGTTCTGCATCTGTGTCCTTCTGGTTCCAACTGGTGATGAGGACCTTCTTGAGTGCTTCAGTCATTTCCCAGTTCTACCTTCGTTGAACTTGCCAGCACTGGGTTCCCTGTGCCTGAATCATACTCAGATGCAAGAAATGAAATGGATCCATGATTTCATAGTTAAAAAAGAATAAAATAATGATCTCTTTTCCTGAGGTGTCACTTATCAAATGCAATAGCCCATACAATCCGATGATCACTTAGAGAGCATCGACTGTGTGCAGAACACAGTGATACTGAGAACAGGGATGTAGGAAATGCAGTGTACATCCATCCTCAGTGCACACTTGCTGAGGAGGGGTGTCTGTGATGTAGACCAGCAGCTCTCAGAGGACAGGAGGGAAACTGTTGAGCTCAGTCTTGCCAGCAAGTGAACTGATGAGCTGGGTGTGAGGACAGGGCTGCGAGAAGAGGAGCCGTGTGGGAAAGCACAGTGACTGGGGCTCTGAATGCCACGTTGAAGAATCTTGGTGGCCTTCTGCAGGCAGCTAGGCTCCACTGAAGGTGAGCTAGATTCTGGGGAACGTGTCTTCTAGAATTCAGTACATCTGGGTGACTGACGTGATGGATGTGATCTATTTGTATCCAGAACCGTGAATTTCAGGGGGTACACAGGACCAACACCGATAGAAGAGACCCCCCTATAACAAGAGTCAGTAGGAAATGGGGCAATGGCAGCTTCTAGAGAGTTGCCCAGATTAGTTTTGGAATAGTTCTTGGGAGTCTTGGGATAATTTGGGGAAATGGGGGAAGTCTGCATGCTCTCCGGAGAGGGTGGAGACAGAGAAATGCTTCACTGAAATGTTGAAATGAGAAAAATCTGGGGGATCTTGAGAACAATGACCTAGGACGGTGGCTGAGGAATGGATAGAAGGGATGACCAAGGCTTTGTGGGTTCATGGGGATGGGGCTAGGACGGGGGCTGGGTTACTCCCCGTGATGTCTGAGGAAGGGAATGGGTTATTCCCCATGGTGGTTCGGAGAGGAGTAGATAACCATCCATGTGGTGGAATGGGGAGCAAGAGCAAGTAGTGACTCTGCGGTGGTGGGAAGGGGAGCAAGTGTCTTGCTTGGCCTCTGTGCGAGGTAGATGTTATCCACATTTCTTTCTGTGCCTGAAGCCTCTTGAGATCCTGGGATATTGACATAGAGACTAGACTTTTATCTCTTCGTTTTTGTTTGCTTTTGTTTCTGTTTCTTTTTCCTGACTGTGTTGGGGTGGAACCTGGGCTCTTGTAAGTGTCAGGCACATGCTCCTTTACTGAGCTACAGCCACTCTGTGCCACATATCCTCAGCGCCATCCCAGGAGGAACCATGGATCTAGTATCTTACTTTTAAAATGTCTCTGAAGCTTTTAAAGCCCAGGGCTTATTAGCCAATGGGCTTCTTCACGTTGTAGAACAAACAAGGAACATTTGCACAAGGAGCTGGCTTCTTCTCTCTGCTCTTTTATGTGTAGACGCTCGTAGCTCATCCACCCACCTCAGCTCCAGCTTCTGCAGCGAGGTGCATGGTGAAAGTGAAAGACCTATTAGTTCTGAGTAATTGGAGCAAGATGCGAAAATCAGTTCTCAAGAAGCTGAGGACCTCATTTTAGCTGCCTTTCACATGTCAGTGCCCTCTGATCTAGCATTCTGGGGTGGCATCTGCTCAGATCTTCTTAACACATCCACTTCAGTAACTTGATTACCCTGGTGGGTGCTTCTACATAATGCACCTTCCGAAGGTGGGGCACACAGGCATTCTGCAAAGGGCCTCCTCTAATACACTTTACACACAGCTAACGAACACCGGCTCCCAACAAGTGACTGCATCAGTCAATACAGGAGCACAGTCCTACCTGCACGCAGAGCCCTTGCTGCTTCTGGAGCCAATTAGCCAGCCAGCTCAGGCCCAGCGCTGTGGGAATACTTTTCTCAAAGTGGTTCTTCTGCTCACCCCGGGGTTATCTTTGTCTGTTCTTCACAGAGGGCATGCGGAGTATGCAGGTTGTGTGGCTCTCCCGGGAGGCCAGTCGGGTTAGTGTGCTAACTGAGAGCCTGGCTTGAATTTCCTCTCCTTAGCGCCTTGGCGCACACAAAGGGACACAGAGTGATTTGGAGTGTGGAGAGATGCCGGGGACCCAGCCAGTTCTGATGCTTTCGCAGCGGAAGCTGCAGGGAGAACAGAGTAGTGTTTTTGCTCCCCCTCTCGTCTCAGAGTTTTAACTCTGCTCACAGTACTGGCTCAGGAAGAAATGCAAGTGCCCTTCTGTCTTCTGCTCTTGGCCTTTTCCCTGCTTCCTTGTGCCAGGAGTCAGTGTGGGATGACAGTCTCAGGTGTCATCTCAGAAAAACTCACCAAGTTCCTACAACCAGCTTCCCTGTGGAAATGCTGCTTTTAAAAACAAACTTATGTGTATATTTGTGTATGTGCATTGTGTGTGTGGTTAGATACATATGCATGTGTACTTATCTAGGGAACCACCTGGGCTGTCCACCTTGTTCTGCTGAGACAGGGCCTGCACTGAACCGCGAGCTCACCGATTAGCCTAGGCTTCTTTCCAGTGAGCCCTACAGATCTGTCACTCCAGGCCTGGGGTTGCAGATGAGTGCCCCATGTCCTGCTTTTACATAGGTGTTGGGGATCTAACTCAGGTCCTCATGCTTGCACAATAAGCACTTTACTGACTTAGCCATCTCCCCAACCCTGGAACCGATTGCTTCAATAGGCTGCTGCTGACCAGTGTCTGTGAGATAGTGTATACAAGCAAGGATCTGAACAGACGTGTGGAGTGGCGGTGCCGGAGGTGAAGAAAAGCAGAGGCTCAGAGGTGAGAGCCTGGAATTCCTTGCTCAGTTCTATCACTTACTAGATTTGGATCTAGGACATACCGCCTCATCTATGAGGCTCAGTTTTCTCATCAAGAAACTGGGAGGCAGGGACAAGAATGTATGCCACTCAAAGTTGTTTGAAATTTAGAGGCAATGGGCGACAGTATTTAGAAAATTGTGGAGTACGATGAATATAGAAAGAGTTATTAATCTCTTTGTTGATTTAACTGAGGCCCCAGTCCAGTTTTCCCAGGCCCTATGTTATTCTCAACATTATTTTTTTGCCTTTTTTGAGATAGGGTCTCCCTGTAGCCACAGCTAGCCTGGAACTGGCTACACAGAATAGGCTGGCCTCAACCTCACAGAGATCTGCCTGCTTCTGCCTCCCCTGTGCTGGGATTAAAGGCCTGCAACACCATAACTGGCTTATTCACAGCATTCATAACCTTTGGACTTATTTATTTTTAGTGTAGGAATACTTTGTCTGCATGTATATAAATACACTCATGAACACAATGTCCACAGAGGCCAGAAGCAAGTGTTGGATTCCCTGGAACTGGAGTTATTGGTAGTTGTTAGCTGCCCTGTGGGTGTTGGGAACTGAACCTGGGTCCTCTGCAACTGCTCGTGCACTGGCTAAGTGCTAGTGCTCTTAACTACTGAGTCATTTTTCCAGCCCCCTAAACATTTTTTTTAAAAGATTCATTTTATTTTTGCTTGTGTGTGTGTGTGTGCGTGTGTGCATGTGCATGCACATGTATGTAAGTGCCTTTGTAGGCCAGAAAATGGTGTTGGATTCCCTGGAGCTAGAGTTACAGGTGGTTGTGAGCTGAGCTGTCATATGTGGAAACTGGAGGCCAGCTCAGGTCCTCTGCAAGAGCAGCAAACACTCCTTTAAAAATATTTTTATTGATTTAAGAATTTCATGCAATGTACTTTGCTCATATTCAGAATCCCTCTCCATCCCCCCATCCTCCCTGTTACTACTTCCACAATTTATGTCCTCTATTACTCATTATATCTTTTTAGAGAGGCCTGTAGAGTCTAACCTGTGCTTCCTGAATGTTCTTGGGTGAGGGCATATCCCTTGAAGTCTTGTCAATCCACCAGGCATCGTATTAGTAAGGAAAACTAACTCTCATTTTCTCAGCATATATCAGTTGCCAATAGATCCTCAGCTGGGGCTTGGGATTCCTGCCCACCTCCCTCATCCACACTGGTCCCTTGTCTGGCTTGGGATTGCACAGGTCTTGCACATGCAATTGTAAGTACAGCAGGCATTCTTAACTCTTGAACTATCTCTCCAGCCCAAGTTATTTCATTCACATCCTTCTTTTCCATTACTTTGATGCTGCTTTCATTTGAAAACTACTTCTTTCTACCTTAGGTCTTCTCAATGAGACAGTAATGGAGATGGGGCCTGCATGGACCAGGTTCTTCATGATCAACTAGTCCATTGAAAGGCTTATATATCTTTAGTGCTTAATGTATGCTGCAAGTATGCAGAGGTCATCTGGATACCTACGCTTGTCTGTGACTGCTAACTTATTTTCAAGAAGGGCAATAGTGATTTGACTCAAGGAAAGAAAAAATAATGAGCCTAAGAGCTATTCTTTCCTTGATGTCCTTTTTCTTTGATCTAATGAATGACTCTGATCCCCTAAGCCAATTGTGGGAGTCAGTCACTCATCACCAATTGTCTCTCCCCAGTGAGAGGGTAACATCTTTAATGATGGTGCCTTGTCGTAACTAATGGAATGAGACCAGGAGAGCTATCTCTTGAGTAAAAGTTATAATTTCCATTTCAGTCTAATACAATATCTTAAACTGAAAGGTGCAATGGGATTAAAATACCTTCCCTCCATCAGATTAGAAGTATCAATGCTTTTGAAACTTTAAGGCGACTCATCCATTGCTTTTTCGTATGGTTTTGAATGGGTGGATTCCGCAGGGACAGCAGCAGCTAGGCTTGAGCGTCCCTGACTGGTGCCAAATTGCTGCAAACAACTTTCCACTTCAATTTGTCAGTTGCTTGCGGAGTTCCTGTGAGGCACAGAACACTTTGCTGAGCATTGTGGGAGAGACCATGAATGGGGTGATGCGATCGTTGCCCACATATAAACTCCTGCCTACACAGTGTTTGCATCTGGAAGCAACAGGCTACAGGTGTGTTCGTTTCCAGTTAGTACTGAACGCTTTCTTCCAGAACCGGGAGCTTGGATTCAAACCTCCGGTGTCAGAGCTCTGTGCCTATGTCTGGGAGTCCAAGACTTGACACACATTTCTTAATTCCTTTATGGAAGCAGTGGTCACAATAATTGACAAGTTAGTGACTTGCCTATGGTAAAAGGAGGCGGGGATTGATTGTTAGGAGTGAAGAAAGTGTGGTAGGATCAAGGCAACTTTCGGGTTGAAATGATCTTTGTTGCTCTAATCATTTAAAGAAAGTTCCCAAGATTGCATGGCTATTTTCTTCCCTCATAATGACCCTCACATTCTTTATTATAGGATATTAGATCAAGATTTCACTACTGAATAGACTGAAGTCTAGGGTTATTTCAAATGTTCCCACAACTTCTCAACTTCTTTAATTATGAAAAATGGACCTTCACAGAGGATTTATAGTAGAGGCCCAGGAAGCCATACTACAGTCTGAATCCACGCTGCTGGTGAAGGTGCAGACAGGCTGGGTTCCTGTACAGCCAACAGTGTGTGTGTGTGTGTGTGTGTGTGTGTGTGTGTGTGCGCACGCATGTGCAGAGAAAGGCACAATCCAAAAATATAGAATTGGTGACTATTTTTTGCATATCTATGTGTGTGGAGTGCATATGTGTATGTCCATTTACAAATGTGTGTGGGTGTGCATGCATGTTCCCATGTGTTTGCACGCATGTATGTGAACAGGTGCATGTGCATAAGGACAGTCAGATCTAGTCATTTCAATTCACATAGGCATAAACAAGCTTTTCAAAAAGTTTAAACTTTTAACTTCTGTTATTGAATCTCTCTCTCTCTCTCTCTTTCTCTCTCTCTCTCTCTCTCTCTCTCACACACACACACACACACACACACATATAAAACCATAGGGAATCATTTGATAAACTCTATGTAGCCATAACCCAGCTCAACACTATCTACTCCTAGGAAGCTTTGTACATGTATACTCACTCCCTCCACCCACTCACTCCCAGACCTTAAAGTTAAATTCAGATGATTTCTTTTGTGTTTGTGTGTAGTATAGATGAATGTCCGTGTGGGTGTATGTGCATATGATACAGGTATGCATGCATGTGAGTGCACATGGAGATCAGAGGTCAACATCAGTGTCTTCCCAGATGGCTTATTTTTTTGAGATGGGGGGGTCTCTCACTGAACCTGGAGCTGATAGATTCAGCTAGGCTGGCTAGCTAATGAGCTACAAAGACCTGCTTGTCTCTGACTCCTACCTTGGAGCTGGGGTTACAGACATGCACCATGATGCCTGGCCTTTACATGGGTGCTGGGATCCAATCTCAGATCCTCCTATTATACAATAATTACTTTATCGACTGAGTTACCTCACTGACCCCAGTTCAGACAATGTCAAGGTGTTTAAATAGGAATTTCTCCTGCTTATGGAGCTCGTTCTAGAATAGATCTCACTTCCTCTCAGAGCATCAGGCCTGCCCCTTGTGCATTCTCATACCCCTAACACCTTCAGGAGAGGCTCATAATGTTTCCAGCCACAGTTCGAAAGCACATGATAAACCCCACCAGAGGCCCGTTCAATGAAAAAAATGACCAAGAGTCCCAAGTAATAATTTCCAGGTGATGCCAATGCATTGAAAGACTGTAATTATTGTACATTCTTTGAGCCACAGATTCATGTCAAGCATTTTGGTGTTAATTTTCTATGAATCTCCAGAAGGAGTCAATGTAGGTTCTGTTTCATTAGTACTTTATTTTCATACAACCACTGATTTTGGTGTCTGACAACAGGTTTGGTCAGCTCCGTAGTGGTTAAGGGAAGCCTGACATTTGATATACTTACCTAGGGTGTCATCCTTCAAGCAAAGAAGACCACTCCTTTTCATCCCGGAATTCTCCTGACAATTATGATTGCAGGGAAAAGGCTTTCTAAGAAGAGAGGCAGTGTCCACACAGCCATATCTGCATGCGTTGTTACTTGTGTATATATGATTCTGTTTGCATTTTATTTCTGTTCTTCAAAATGCTCTTCAGATTCAAAACTCCAGACACCTGTTACCTTAATAAATTGCCAACCTACACAACAAGATGGATGGTGGCATGCCCAGATGTGTGGAATAACAGGAAAGTTAAACATCTAATGCCATCCAGACTCTAGAAGGGTTTATGAGTTAATGACTGTTATGAGAGCTTAGGGTACATTCACAATACACAGACTTTAATTAATTCATACCAAGACTACAGTCCAAGATGTTAAAAAAAAACCAAAAATCCCCACCGGGAACAAAGTCCTATTTACTGAGGACTGTGGTGATGAGGTCAAGACCCAGTGTGGGGAACCAGGATGAGAGAAGAAAACAGGAGAGAGAATGGTTATCGAAGATGTTTTGAATCGAATCTATCACTCATTTTAGAAAATGTGCAAAGAGAGAGCTTAGGGAGAATCTTCTGTAAAACGATAAACACCTCAGCAAAGACATAGGTGGGGGAATCCTTGACTATGAGGTGGCTCTTCTCAAATCCACCTCTGAGATGAATATGGAACATGGTTACAGAGTGAAATGCGCAGAGACCAGTCACTCCTGGTGAGGAAGCTTGAAGTGGCTAAGATAAAAACACTTAGCTCACTCAGCTGGGGATTAGGATGTGACGCTGACAAGCCTGGCTAATTAGAACACTCTCAAGTGCTCTGTAATAGCCCTGGGAGCTGCTGACAGTAAACAGGGTTCTATTCCGAGGTCACTGCATGGGGGCCTGTCTGCAGCACTGAGGCCTGGCTCCTGGTTCCCAGGCATCATCTCCCTCACAGCTCTTCCTTCAACACCCTGATGAGCTCCGTGTCCTTCTCTAGGAGATACAAAAGATCCTGAGTTCACCGCAGCCTCCTCTGCAGGAGGAGAGTGAAAGATGACACTTGGAAACACATAAACTAATTATAACCCTGTTTAGTTCCTGTGGGTGACTCTCTCTGTCCATTCCCTTCACCCTTTCTCTCATGGCACTCCTATTTGGCGAGGATGAAGAGATTATTTCTGGAAAGCAGCTTTTCCTCCCCTCCAGCTCTCCCACCAGCTACCAGACACAGGCAAAGAGTCATTCTGTGGTAATTAACAGTTTCCACCTTAGAAGAACATTCTAAATTAGCTCAGTTAAAATGGATCATAAGACATGGCACAGCCCTCCCCATTAGCTCCTGGACCTCCGCCAATGCAGCGCACTATTTCGGGAGCTGGCACCAGGAATTAATGCCCAGGGACTGTGAGCAGGAGGATCTGAGGGCACAGAGCATGGTGGCCTTCCTGGCTTGCTGGCAGGTTCTAGGCAATAAATGGAGTCAGTACAGGTTGACCGTAAGGAAGGGAGGAGATGGGATATCAGAGACCTGAGGTTAACCAGCAGGGTATGTATTTGGGGTTCCTTTGGGATTCCCAGTGGCCTGGAAGAGAGAAGAAAGGCATTTCAGGCAACCCCAAGAGTGGCTTGATGTCCCCAAGTCAAGTATAGAGGCTGAGATTAAATAGAAGGAGGCCGGGCTTCAGGCTTCTTTTGGAAGGAAATATCTCAATGCTCTTGACCAAATCACTTTCTTTTCTCTCCTTCCCAGCAAAGGACTGGGCTACATGATCTCAGAGACCCTTTCCATCCAAGTATCTGTAACTTTATGCAATTCCCTACAAAACTGTGGACTTGTCCCGAGGTATTTTCTTGGCTCTCAGGAAACACCCATAGCTCAGATGAAGGCCTGTTTCTGAGAACACATCATTATTAGAGTTCTTTAACAGCTACTTAGGCTGCTCTGAGCTCGGAGGAAGCAAGGAATTCAAAGTGAAATAGCGCATTGTGTGCTGACTGTAAAGACTATAACTCTAAAAACGGTGTAAGTGGAGTGCAGAATAGGTTAGTTCTATGGGCTAGATACTCTCTGACCTTAAGCAGTTTGTAACATAAAAGAGACCAAAATAAGGGACTGGAGAGATGGCTCAGTGGTGACAAGCACTGGCTGCTCTTGCAGAGGATCCAGGTTCAATTCCCAGCACCCACATGGTGGCTAACAACCATCCATAACTCCAGTTCCAGGGACTCTGACACCGTCTTCTGACCTTCTTGGGCGTTTTCACTCACTCACATGGTGCACAAACACACACTTAGGTGCGCACATGCCCCTAAATACATACATACATGCATACATACATACATACATACATACATAAACAAACCTTTAAAAACTTTTCAAAGCGTGATTGCATTACGGTTCCATCTAGGTCTGGGATAGGGAAGGGAGCCCTTGGTGGCCCTTATCATTGAGATCCCAGCATTACTAAGGATTTTACAGGTTTATATCCTTCAGGCATATTGAGCAAAGAATCTAAGAAGTATAACTTTAAGCCTTGGGAAGGTGATACCTGGGTGGGTGAACCCAGGTGGGGCACTAAAGCAGTTTCTCAGGTGATGGGAGGGACCAGGTAACAAGAGGCCAGTCTGTATACAAAGAAATGGGCTTGTACTCTGTGCTGGTTAGCTTTGGGCAAACTAGAACACCTGCTTATTTTATAATCAGAGAAAACTCTGGCAGCATCAGAGGTGTGCAGAAGGCATACACATGGAGCATAATAAAATGGCTTAGGCCCCATCACAAAAGATGACTGTGTTAGCTACTTTTCTGTTGCTGTGACAAATCACTATGACCAAAAATGACTTATGGAAGAAGGAGTTTATTTTGGCTTATGATTCCAGTGGGATGAGTCCATCCTGTCAGGGAGGCATGCAGCAAGTGGCAGGCATGGTGGCAGGAGCAGGAAGCCGAGAGCTCACATCTTCAACCACAAACAGGAAGCAGAGAGCAACTGAACGTGGAGTGAGGCAATGAACTCTCAAAGCCCGCCCCCAGTGACGCACTTCCTCCAGCAAGGCCACACCTCTTAAACCTTCCAAAAGAGTGCCACCAATCAGGAACCGAGTGTTCAAATATCTGAGACTATGGGGAACATTTCTCATTACATACCCTCAAATTTGTCAAATTTTGAAGATAAGTGGTAAAAGCCAAAAATATCACCCACTCTGACATATATACAATATTTATTTGAAGTTTATAATACACAATTTGAAGATGCAGAGTCAAATTAAAGCAACAGCAGCTACTACTTATGTTATGATGCGGCAGGCAGACTTTACTTTCCAATTTATCTCATCAAAGTCTTATAACAGCCTTAGGCAGTAGGTATTGGGACTCCATTTTGGAGATGTAGTAACTAAATCTCAGGCATTAAGTGACTTGCCCAAAGTACATAGTTAATGACTATGGAAGATTAGTTTTAGAGGCGGGGGAGTGTCCTTGGAATGTGAAATGCTCTGCAGAGGATCATGTCAATAAACACCTGATCCCCAGGTGGTGGTGCTTGCTTGGGAACTGGAAACTTTAGGAGGAAGTGAATCACTGGGGGCGGGCTTTGAGGTTTGATAGGCAGCTCTGCTTTCTGACTGCAGGTGTAATATGACCAACCTCAAGCTCTGGCTGCCATACCTTTCGCTCCTCAATGGCTTGCATCCTCACGAGCCACAAATGAAGAATAAACCTTTCCTTCCTCAAGCTGTTCCTTGTTAGGTATCTAGTCATGCAAGAAAAGTAGCTCATATAGAGGGTCTTGCTGGAAGTCTAGACAAATTTGATTTTAAGTCTCATTTTCTGTGATGGTAATCAGCTTGTTTAATGAAACATAATGTTTCTTATAATGTTTTCATGATTTTCAGAAAAATATACATTTTTGAAGTAAAATATTTAAGGTAAGATACAATACGAATGGGGTTTGGTACATCTCCACATCTGCCAAGTTTCTAAAAACCATTAAAAGAACTGTAATCATTTGCTATTCAGTACCAACCACCAGAGATGACCTTCAACTCACAGAAGGTCATTTCACAGAAAGGTCCCCGGGGGACTCTGCCTCCTGTTGACTTTGGAGCTCAAGACTTGAGTTCCTTCTTCCTTTGACCTCAAAAGGCCTGGAGCCAATTGGCATTAAACTCTTTTTAAACAAGAATTACATTTATTTCATTATTTCTATGCCCCGAGGGTATGCCTCAATGTACATGTGGCTGTTGGAGAACAACTTGCAGGAGTTGGCTCTCTTTTCACCACGTGGGTCCTGGGGATCAAACTCACGCCACGAGTCTTGGCTACAGGTGCCTGTATCTGCTGAGCCATCTTGCTGACCCAATTAATACTTTTTTTGAAAACAAGTATTTTTCATGACCTTGTGGAATAGTTGTTTTCTTTTATATTAAATAAAATATCCATAGCTTTGTCTTATCTTAAGTTTATACCTTTACCCCAAATTAAAACTATGACTTCTTCCTGTTGGGCAGTCAGTAGGTCTACTTATAATGGAATTAAATAAAGGTACATTCAGTGAGAAAATAGGTGATTTTAGTGCATTTTCTTTTCAATGTTGAAGAAGAGTGCTTGTGGCTCCCTGAGGACTAAGGGGGAACTTTCTGGCATTGAGGGTTGTGGGTTCCTGGAATAATGTTTTCTTTAAAAAATGCATTTATTTGTTTATTTAATTAATTTATTTTGTGCCTGTGTGGATACAGTGCCACAGCACGTGTGTGGAGGTCAAGGGACACGTTCTTGCCTTCCATCATGTAAGTCCAAGGGACTGAACTCAGGTCATTGGGTATGGTGACCTTTACCCACTGAGGCCTCTCCCC
The DNA here is from genome assembly GCA_035773235.1 of Eospalax fontanierii. Classification (NCBI taxonomy): domain Eukaryota; kingdom Metazoa; phylum Chordata; class Mammalia; order Rodentia; family Spalacidae; genus Eospalax; species Eospalax fontanierii. Next base: position 31,234,714 of record CM069549.1, read on the forward strand.
AGTAATGTTTTCTTTAGAGTGTACAAAAATTTCTTCTTAGAGATTTGAAGAATGCTGTCTTTAAGAAAATTAATTAAAACTCCGTTTCTTGATGATCACCCATCACATCTGGCTTTTATAATTTTTCTGCCCCTGTTTTACAAGGAACCCTGAGTCTTGGGAGGCAGAAGTTTGATATATGTATCCTGTTCAGGGATAAGTATTTTGTAGTCTCTTATTCTTAGCACATCAGCCAGTTGTGGGTCTCTATGTTAATCGCTATCTGATGCATGAGGAAGCTTCTCTGGTGAGAGTTGATAGGTGCATTAATCTATAGGTATAACGATAATTCATTAGGTGTTGGTAAAATACTATGTCCATCAGGAGAATAATAGCAGTAGGATCTCCCTGATGGCCTGTGACTTGTCTAACCACAGGTTCTTAGGACTGATCTGATATCAGTGTCAAGTATGGGCTCTATCTTGTGAAGTGGACCTCAGATCCAATCAGAAAGTAGTTAGTTACTCTTATAACATTTATTTTACTCATATTGTTTTAGCATTCAGGTCCCTGGGAAGGACCACTCAGACTCCAGATATTCTAAATCAGCCAAATTTATTCAACTGGGCCAATGACTGCACTCTCTGGGCCAAGAATTAGAGAGAACAGCACCAGGAGGTGGAATTACAGGCAGGAAAAACTCACTACCTCGTTAACACACCAGGTATTCCACCCATCTATTTAGCATAACTTAAGGTGAACCTGCCTCCCTAGGGGTGGTCATAGGAGCAAATGATTGACCAGTGGAACCAGAATGGGGGTTTTCTCAGCACATACTCTGGAGATTGTTTAGTCTATCCCAGTTCATTTTTTAGGGCTATTTGCCACTTTAACAATAGGATCTCACAGAAATGAGTGACAGCATGCACAAGTTCCACAAAGGTTCAAACTTTTGGACAAAAATCTCAACCCAGACGTGGGGAGGTGGATGAGTAGATGGGAAACCTCAACTCTAGCTGGGGAACTACTGATGACTGATAGCTCTTGGGAGGGGGAGAGTCAGATTTCTTTAAGGCTGTGACTCTGGGTAGGTTAACCAGGCTTAGTGGACAGACATTTGGGGATAGAAGATTGACTCAACCACTTTCTGATTGGATCTGAGGTCCACTTCACAATGGAGTGCATGACATTGGGTGGAGGGTAGCAGTGTGTGTGTGTGGGGGGGTCTAAATATGATGAACATATATGAAGTTTGCAAAAGTTCAATAAAAACTTTAAAAATAAAAAAATCTTATGTGTATGTGTATATATGTGTGTGCAGTTTCCCTTGGAGGCCAGTAGAGGGTGATGAATCCCCTGGAACTTGACTTGAAGAGAGTTTTGAGTAAATGTGCTTAACTGCTGAGTCACCTCTCTAGCCCCCAAATGTTGCCTTTCTTTGTGTGTGTGGTTTGGGACTGGGTCTCTTTGTAACCCCAACTTGCCTGGAAATCATGATGTCGACCAAGCTGGCTTCCATCTCACAGGCTGCCCCTGTCTCTAGAGTGCTGGGATTAAAGACGTGTGCCACCAACCCTAGATTCCAATGCTGGCTTTTTGACATGGCCCGATTAACCACTTTTCTGAAGAAGAAGGGAGATCAATGGCCCCTTTGGGTTTCTTCTTGCATCTCATATAGCATTATTCACCCATCTATTTGTACAGGTTGTTGCTGCGAGGAACAATAACCTCTTTGACTGGTTTCAACAAGGGATTGACATAAAGGATATCAAAAGGGGAAACCCATAGGGTCAGGCTTCTGGGAGGACTAAACTGTAGACACTGGTGCGACAGGAAGGAGCCAAGGTCACTGGGCCACACAGCCACAGCAGCTTCTGGGCCACCAGTCCTCGCTGTTCCTTTAAATAAATATTTATTTATCGTTTTCATTTTATGTGTATGAGTGTATTGTCTGCATGTATGTAAGTGCACCCATGTCGTGCAATGGCCACGAGGTTAGAAGAGGGTGTCAGATTCCCCTGGAGCTGGAGTTACAGATGCTGTTAGCTACCATATGGGTGCTGGGAATCGCTGTCTGTCCAGTCCCATTTTTTTCCCTTGCTGTTACTTTTGTGCCAGAAATTCTGCCCCGAGCTACCAGAAGACCTTCAGGACAATTGCTGCCATCACACCATCACCTCACCTTAGTTAGCAACACGGGCCATCGGAATTTCCCTCCCCTGACCTGTCTCCAAACCACATCGCCACCTTTGTGCACATGATTGGCAGCCCCTAAATCTCAGGCCTGTGTCCTGGCTAAAGAGAGGCAGGATACTGGTGTGTTACTCTGGTGAGGTTGCATTTGCGATGTCCCCAGATGGACGCGGTCTATGTCAGTGACCGTGGGTACTGTGAACATGCAAGATGCTCCTGCCTGCCTCCCAGGCACTTGCCTTCAAACATGTGAAGGAGCGTCCCTGGGAGGCTCTGTAGCCAGGGTGTGTGTGTGCTACCATGCCCTGCAGAACTGGCTGCACTTCCAGCAGCCTTCCTGGTGGCATATGCGTGTCTGAGCCCTAGGGTGCTGGCTGAACCCAGGGTAGGAGCGCTCAGGGAGGAAACAAGCCCTCTCCAGAAGCTCTCAATCACTACCACTCAGCTGCTTTAACTTTTGGACTGAGTAACTGCTAGGTTTTGTGTGCATCATGCCCCAGAGCTTGCCCATGGTGTTCGCTTACTTTGCAGCAGACCCTTTGCTGACTCTTTCACCCTTTAGCCTCACCTCCTTACGTAGACATGGGTATTCCTTACACATCTCAAACATACTGTCTGCAGGTCATCTGCAACAGAAAGACTGTATCAGTCTGTCTTCCAGGTTATAACAAAATCCCCAGGGCAGGGTGCTTTGTAAAGAACAGATATGTGTTTAGCTCACAGTTGAGACAGTCCGCAGGTCAGCTCTGAAGTCCGCCCAGCTCTGGGAGGGCTCTCTTGGCTGCATTGCATCACGGTGCTCGCTTCAAGGCTGGAGAAGGAGAAGTCCTATGGAGACATCTGAGGTCAGCATGTGACCCAGAGGCCAGCTTGGTGCTTTTACAGCTACTCACTTTCATGGGCACTAACTAGTGTCATGAGAACTACTTAATCCCTTCTGAGGATGATGCCCCCAGTGACCTAACTGCTTTCCAGTGGGTTGCGTCTCTGGTAGGTTCCATCATATCCCTGCATCACCACTGGAGGATCATGTCTCCAGTGCATGGCCCTCTGGGGAATAAAGCACATCTACACCATGGGCTCTCATACTTACTGTGAGTCGGTGCGCTGAGCCCTGTCATGTGATTGCGTTTGCTGAGGCTCATGCCCCAGCCCGACTTTACAGAAGAGCCCCCCTCTCCCACTCTGCAGGCTATCTGGGGTAGGGCTGCTTCAGGGAAGGACCATCCCCTTGAATCTTCAGGTTCAGTTACCAAAACCCTCCCAATTTCGCCATGCTGCCCCTGAAGATACTCCAGGCTAGGGAAACATCTTTAAAGGAATGTCCTCTTCCCACAAAACGATTTCAGCTCCTCACCGCACTCAGAGCTTCCTTCTACCCCTTTCAAGGTGACAGGTGAGGAGAGAGAAACACACACACACACACACACACACAAACACACACTAGGTTCCCTTCCTTGGAGGGAAGTAATTTCCACCTTTCTCTGAAAGAAGTGAAACAAGCACAGGCCTGTCAGTTCCCTAGCTTGGAATTTTCTGGTGATTTTATATCCAGCAGCGCTGTGGTTGACAGAGGCTTAGCATTGCTGAGTTACCTGCAAACCTTTATGAAATATCTCCCCAGGACACTGAAGGAACCCTTTTCTGAAAGAGCCTTTGCTCTCTGTCAAGATCAGAAAATTTCATCTGCCATGTTGGAACTTACAAAAGAATAGAGCTTCAGGAACCTTCCACCGCTACTCAAATGAGAGCGTCTCAGAAGTTCAGAGGGAGGAGTCCCTGTTAACAGTGCCTTCTCCTCAGCTGTTTCTAAGTACTGGCTGCTCTTGCAGAGGACTTGGGTTTGATTCCCAGCATCCACATGGTGGTTAACAACCATCTGGAACTCAGTTCCAGGGGATCTGACACCCTCTTCTGACCTCCACGGGCATTGCTTATATACATGCAGGCAATACACTCATACACATACAATAAAAATAATAACAAAAATAAAGGTGCCATCTCACCCAGTCCTCTCACCCACAGCCCTCCCAACCCTCCGCCAGTCTGTGGCTCCCACACGCCTGTCCACCTTGTCCAGGGACAGAAGCAAAAAAGCTCCCTGAAATACCTTGTACCTTTCCTCTAAAACACTTGACCTGCCAGCTCTGCAAACACTCTGCCGTCAAGTTGTGGAAAACAGAGGCAAAGAAGAGAGAAGCGATGTCCTTTGAGTTATTTGTGGTGTGGAAGGACAGAGAGCTGCCTTCGAAAAATGCCCCCTTAAGAATGAGAAGGTCTCTTATGCCACTTAGTGCTTGAGAAGAGCCACTAGAAGTACTGGTATGGAGTGTGCTTGAGAGTGCTGCATTCAACAACCGCCTCGGTATGCAAGGTGAGTTCTGCTCTCCAAATCCTCCAGAAAATTTTGGGTGCGGTGTTGTAGCCATTTTGTCAAAAATGTGTTTTGACTTCCTACTCTGTACTAGGTAGTGGGATCAGCAAGGACCAGCAGTTTCTTTTTCCATGAGGGAAAAACAGATGGTAGTAGGCAGATAGTAAATATTTCAGGTTTTGTAAGCTGTCCATCTTTTGTTATATCCCTGTTCAGCTCTGCCAATGTTAGGCAAAGCAGCCATAGGTAATACCTCAATGATGGGCCTAGCTGTGTGTCAATTAAACTTTATTTATAAATTTGGCACATAGGCTAGACCTTCTGACCCTTGGTCTTGGCACTGGACACATTAACAAATGAACAAACATTGCTTTTCTTTTTAAAAAATACTTTACTTATTATTTTTGGTTTATGTATATGGGTGTATGGCCTGCATGTAAGGGCACTCATGTCGTGAAATGCCCTCAGAGGTCAGAAGAGGGCATGGGATCCCCTGGAATTGGAGTTACAGACAGTTATTAGCCACCATGTGGGTGCTAAGAATCAAGCCCAGATCCTCTGCAAGAGCAGTCAGGGCTTTAACTGCTGAGCCATCTCTCCAGCCCCTTTCTTTTCTTCTTCTTTTTTAAATATCTATGGTAAGGTGCTACTTGGAAATCTGAATCTTGGAAATGATGAGATGGCTCAGTGGGTATGGGTGATGTCACCAGGCCTGAGGACCTGAGTTCGATCCCTGGGACCCAAATAGGAGAGAATCCTGCAAGTTATAGTCTAACCTTCTATAGGAGTCCTGTGGCATATGCACATGCTCACATACATAGACATGCAGATAAATTAAAAATGTAATCAAAATAAAAAATGAATCTTTACCTATGGGTTCTGTGATTTGTCATTAATGGTTCAGTGACAAAATTATACATAGGTTGAAAAGTGGCCTAGATTTAAAAAGCTTGTTCTAGGAATTTTTGTGACATGACTCAGAAAGTGACTAAAAAGGCATTGATGTTAAAGGTGCTTGTGATGAATTTGCTTACTTTATGTAACATGAGACTGATAAGAAGAAATATTTCTAAATCTATTCTGTGGGTGTGACTTTAATAGATGTGTGAATGAAAAGTCATGGGCCTTCTTTTGTTGTTTGCTTGAGACAGGGTTCAGATCTGGATCGCTTCTCTGGACTTCTGTTTGGGTCATTGCTTGGCCTAAACCACCTCATGCCTCCTACTTGAGCCTTCAGTATAGTATCAATCCTCCAGTGAAGTTGCTTAGAGATCCTTAGAGAACTTTTGGTCACCATCAAGCTGTCCTTTGGTAAATCAGAGTGTAAGACAAAAATGCTTGGGCCTCAAATTTTTATTTTCATTTATTATTTATATTTTTCAGACAGAGTCTCATGTAGCCCAAGCTGACCTTGAACTGTGTAGCTGAAGATGATCCTGAACTCTATTTTCCTGCTTCTACTCCCCAAGTGCTAGGATTACAAGTGTGTGCCACTGTGCTCAGATAAGTGATGCTGTGGTAGAATCCAGGACTTCGTACACTCAGGGCAAGCACTCTACCAACTGTGCCACATCCCCAAAACCCTCTGGGCCTTAGGTAAACATGGACATGAAAGGAAGGGAAAACTCTGGTAACCCCCCATATTTGGGCTACAGAGGATTTTGCTTCCACTCAAAACCCCCGCCTTGTTCTCCTCCTGAACCAGAGTGCCCCCAATCACCCACCTGATTACTGGTGCCTTTAACTTCTAATGGATAAAGTAAGGCTCCCGGGAGGGGTGTGTGTAAACATGTGCAACAGGCGAGTTAAATGCTACATGGCTCCACCTGGGGCCATGATTTGTTCCACGAAATGCTGACATGCTCTGATGAAGTGCTCTGTGATGGAGCTGTTTGGCAGACCTGCAATTTCCATCTTGGCAGAGCAGAAGTATTCGCCTTGGTATTCTTAAGCTAAGCTGCAAGAATGACATGCTTTGAAAAATAATTTCATTGAGGCGTAATTTATGGCAGTTCTAAGTGATACACAGTTGGATGAATCCCCAGGTTAAGACAGTGGCCCCAGTCTCCTAAAATGTTTCTTTCTTTCTTTCTCTTTCTGGTTAACCCCTGTCCCAGGCAGCCAAGGATCTGCTTCCTGGAACTATAGTTTTTGACTTTCTCTAGAATTAAAACTAGCAGAATGGTAATGGGGCAAATTACTCATCTTCGAAGTTTATTAAAATACATGAATAATCTCAAGAAAATCTATAGACATACAAGGTTCTCATGTGGGCTGTGTTTATTAGAAGCAGCGATACATTCAGTGGGATGCAGCCTTTGGTCAGCAGGGGAGCAGCTCTCTCTGTGGCCTGAAGTCAAGTAAGCAATTTAGGTTATCATCAGGATATTTTAGATCAGACATTTCAAGTCATTTGAACCTTGGTGACTTTGTAAATCTTGAGTTTCTGGCTGATTAAACTTATTTACACAAAGAAAGTTTGCTTAATATATTATCGAGTATTGTTATTAACCAAAAGTACATGCTACAGGTAGAAATATAGCCAGGTACTGCTTAAATCACGAGAGGTACAATGAGTCTGTAAAATATCTTTCAGGGCTCCACTTCTGCCCAGTCTGGGCTCCTGTGACTAAATATCCAGAAGAATTCAGATAGTGACAGCCTTTAAAAAAAAAAAAACCTCTATTTATACCAACATTATGAACGAAGGCAGCTAATATTTCATGAATGTCAAATATTGAACTGGGATTAACTGTCTTTTTCTTTTCCCTATCCTTCCTTCCTTCCTTCCTTCCTTCCTTCCTTCCTTCCTTCCTTCCTTCCTTCCTTCCTTCCTTCCTTCCTTCCTCTCTTTCTTTTTTGAGACAGAGACTCATATCCCAGACTGGCCTTGAACTTGCTATGTAGCTGTACTGAGGATGATCATGAACTTCTGATTTTCCTGGCTCCATCTCCTGAGTGCTGAGAATACAGGCATGTACTGCCATGCCCAGGTTATGTGGTGCTGGGATTGAACCCAGAGCTCTGTGAGTCCTAGGTGATCACTCTACAAACTGAGGCACATACTCAGTCCCTTAGTTGTCTTGTTCTAGATGAGAAAAGCAAGACTTGGAATTGCTGAGTGATTGTCTGAGGTCAGAGTCAGGAGTGGTACCTGTTCTCCTTTGCCTTCTCAGTGAACCCCGTAGAAGACAGATCCCCACTTAGAAAAAATAGGTGGTTACACTCGAAGGGAACATAACTTGCTAGACCTACTAGTTCAAAAATTATAGAAAGGGGATGACCATGTACAGCTACAGCACAAGGAGGCTCCAGCTTAGGCCAGTTGGTTCACATCCTCTGGGGTGTCCCGTTCACCTAGACGACTGATTATGTTCCATGCATTCTATTCCCATAAAAACAACATGGTCATCTAAAAACCATTCATCATATTTTCTTCCTTAAGTGGCAGAGCCAGCATCACTGAAGCTATACAGCCATTTCTGTAATCTGGACCCTGTCTGGGCTGGGCTCATGAAGCACATTCAGTTGCATTGGAAGGCCTTACCTATGGAATGGTATGTGAATATCATACCTATGGCTGGATGTTGCATTAGATTGGGGCTTCCAACAGAGCAAGACTGAAACTGGGCAGGCTAGAAAGCTTTCGCCATGACCTTGCACCTGCCTCTGAGGCGTGCCGGAGTTTGAGAGTAGGAAGCAGTAGGCTAGGTGCAGAGACACAGTGCTAACCCAGCCTTCCTGTGACATAGGGTTTGGGATAAGAACCACACAGTAGGTGTACATCATGGTTTCCAGAGGTTAGGGCAGTCGTGCTGACTTGATCTCATGCTTTTCTGTGTATCGATTTCTTTTGCCTTGCAGTTTAGAAATATATATCATAAGGCTGGGGGAGGCTTCTCTGGTATTCCCCAGGGGCAGCCACTCTCTTCATGGTTGGTCTGTGCTCATTGTAGGAGATTCAGGACCTGGGTTGGGAGAGGCAAGCAAGATGCTGAGAGTGCAAAATTTAAGGAAGCACCTGTCTCAAGTCTCTGCAAGAATAGGGTCAACATTTTTATAACCCAGAGAATGAGTTCTTCCTTAAAATTTTGCACTCTGGGTCCTTGACTTTTCTCTCCCTCCTCTGAGCTTTGCTAGGAATTTATAAATCATAGACATGACCCTCTGAAAAGGCACACATTTCATTAAGACAGGAAGAAAGCCCACAGCACTTTAGCTGGCTGACAAAGCTGGCCTGTTTCTGTTGTCACAAGTATGGAAAATAAACTGTAATCATCTGTCTCGGGTCCCATTTGAACATATTAGTTCTCCTGAGGGACGTGTCAGCAGGCACAACCCACATGCCAGGGATCGAGGAGGCAGCAGCCACAAGGCTAATTTGAAAATACTTTTGTGGCACTTAGCAGGGTGTGATTTTAATTCATTTTTTGTCCCTTGATAATCATAAAGTGCTCTCAGGCTGTGAATATCCATTTTTGACCAGCATGCTCCTACCTCATCTGGGGACTGCATTTAATGGCATGGTGATGACGGGATCCACGGGGGAGTTGTGTAAGGTACAGATGTTTGCTCAGTGGAGAGAAATGCCACTGATACTAATTCATGTGGCTATTTCATACGATGTATCGTAGACTTGAATACTTGCTGATATGTATCATTTATATACACACAGCTAATAGTTGCATAACTTTATGGGTTTAGCTGAAGTTTTATTGACATTATATATTAGTTGCTTTTCTCATTGCTGTGATGAAGGGTGTCTCTGGGCTGCTGGTGTGAGGGTGCAGTCTATCACGGTGGGGAAGGTGGGGTGACAGAGACAGGAAGCAGCTGATCACATTGAGTCCACAGTCAGGAAACAGAGAGCTGAATGCTGGTGCTCAGATGGTTCTGCCTTTTATTTAGCCTGGACCCGAGCCCACAGGGTAACCCATGTTGAGAGCGAGTCTTCCTTCCTCAGTTAAGCCTCTCTGGAAACACACTCATAGACACACCCAGAAGTGTGTTTTCTTAATGAGTGAAAATCCAGTCAAGTTGGCAGGATGAACCGTTACACATTAAGTCATTCATTCTTGAAATAATTCTATGAAATTTACTGAAATCGCCTAGGTAACAGAAGGAATGTAAATGATGCTAGGTTATTTGAATTTTGCCTTAACTAGCTATGCCACAGTCCACAAATTAATCTCTGAGCCTCAGTTTTATCAGCTGTAAAATGGGCATTGTCATGCACTTTCTAGGGCCTATAGAAGATGAAGTAAGCAGTATATATGCAGTGTCTTCCATGGTACAGGACACAGTGGTAACTCAAGAGCTGTGGGTACTTTCTTCCTTGCTCCTAAGCTTGACTGGTATATTTTTCACTGCAGTCTAGTTATCCCCATCTCATCAACTCACTAGCTTTGACAGTGCTAATAAACTAAGTCCCAGAAGTTGAAAAGTGGATGTCACTGACTCCTGAAAAGCCAGTTGAAAAACTCGTTCTCCCACAAGTATGGTATGGCAGGATGGCCCCTCTCAGCTAGAATCTGTGTGTTTTGCAAATAGTCTAGGGTAAAGGGGATTATCTGAGATGTATGAATTGAGGTCTAAAGGCTTGGAGGCAGGAGAAAGCTGGACAGGCTAGGACATTCTCCAGTTTGTACCCCTGGGCCATCTCCACCTCCCATCCGGATGACAGTATGACTGTACTGCCACCCTGCAGCCCCTGGCGCTTCTCAGTGACGCCTGTCTCTGAGCACAGTTTCTGTCTTTCTCCCGTCCATCTTCTCATCTGTGCTCCCTGGAGCCCAGGGATTTTGCACTAGTGGCCCCCACACATCAGAGCTCGTGATGGAAAGCTAATTCTTGCTTCTCTGTCTTGTAGCCTTACCTGGGGCTGAGGGACAGCCGTCTAATTTACCAAGAGAATTCAGAGAAGAAACAGCATGTTTTATTCTTCAACAGCGAGCTCCTTGGCACCATCCCAAACTTATTAGGGATTTACTGTTTACAATGACAGCTTTCCTCACCGGATAAGCAGCCTCTGCTGGTTACTTTTTATCAACTTGACACAAAGTAGAGCCACCTGAGAGGCGGGACCTGCGACTGAGGAACTTCCTTCATGCACTTAGTCTGTGGGCCTGTCTGTGAGGCACTTTCATAATTGCTGATTGATGTGGGAGGGCCCAGCCCACCGTGGCGGTGCTGTCCCTGGGCAGGTGGGCCCGGGCTGGATAAGAAAAGCAGCTGAGCAAGCCAGGGGAAGCAAGGCTCTGCTTTTCACTAGCTACGAGCAGCTGCTTGCCCTATGGGAGCCTCGGTTTACCTCATGTGCAATATAGGAAGGACATTGACAACTCTAATGAAAAACAAATTATTTTGTTATTTTTATTTATGTGTGTGTATGAGTGTGTATGTGCATATGTTGTGTGTGTATGCCTGAGGAGGCCAGAGGAGGGTGCTGGATCCCCTGGAGCTGGAGTTGCAGGCACCTGCGGGGCCCCTGATGTCGGTGTTGGGAACTGAACTTGAGTTCTCCGCAGAGCTCTTAACTGCTGAGCCCTCTCTCCAGCACCCCTTGTGGGCTTCTCATTTTAGTTGAATTGAAAGGAAGGCAAATGGAGAGGCTTTAGCACTGAGAACACAGGAGACATAGTCATTACAGGCCCTTGAGAGCTCCTTCTGTCCTCATGTCTGGAGGGTGAATTTGAATCAGACTACTTCTGCACCGCTTTGTTCTGAATGCCTTTGTCCCTCTTCTGAGGGGGTTCGTGGGGTCCTCTGTGGTCCTCAGCAGGACTCTAAGGATCTGACCTGAGGCTCCCTGAGTCAGGCTAAACTGTAGGAGCTGGCCATGCTGCTGCCCTTTAATATGACAATCTGGGCTCGCTGGGCCTTAAGGGACTAGAGTGTGGAAGGAGAGATGGATTGCCTGTACGATAAGCTGAGGGAGGGAGTGACTGTGTCATGACTCTAAATTTGTTTCTGATTCTAGACCCACTAGTGCCACTGGATAGTCACCAGTGGCTTTTAGAAGTTCTTATTGATGGATTTGCCCAGTGACTGAGCATCTGCCAGTCACATATTGACAAGGTCTCATTCCAACAGGTGATAGTCTAACAACTCCCCACAGGAAGTCCACCAAGACCTCCTCTTTCTGCCAGGATACTGATTTATACTTCTCCTTCTGCTCAGGCCATTCTCCCAGTCTCTTCCTGTTGCTGATCATCGCAGCTGGTGACATCTCTGGGGAGATCGCAGAGGGAAGTTGCCTTTGCTGCCAAATCCTACCTCATGGTCATTTATGACCTCAAAAGACACTATTGCTATTAAAATACCAGTGCTCCTGTTTCCCATTTTCCTTAGGGAACAAACTCCACCACAGTCAAGATGTGAGGGGACAGAGCAGAGCCAGGAGAAGATGGGTCTGCATGGAGGATAGCTTCTGGCCAATGCTAGTGAGTGCTGCTTTCTCCCCCGTGGGTGTGTTTGGTATGTGTGTGTATGTGTGTGTGTGTGTGTGTGTGTGTGTGTATGTGAATGAATGTATGTGTAGAGGCCATAATGTCTTCCTTAGTCACTCTCTACCTGATTTTTAATTTTCTAAGGTTTATTTTTATTTATGTGTATGTATGTTCGTGTGTGTCCATGCATGCCTCCTGTGTGATCAGTACCCTGAAGATGGAGTTACACACAGTTGTGAGCCTCCCTGCATGGATGCTGAGAGCTGAACTCTGGTCCTCTGGAAGAGCAGTCAGTGCTTTTAACCACTGAGCCATCTCTCCAGTCCGCCACCTGTTTTTTGAGACAGGATCTGTAACTGAACCTGGAACTCATGGATTCAGCTAGACTGGTTGGCAAGTGAGGTCCAGGTCCTCCTCCGCATGCTGGGGGTACAGACTCATGCCACCACAACCAGCTTTCTCTAAGTGGCTGCTGGGATGGAGACTAAGACCTTCTTGTTCGTATGGTGAGTAAGCACTTTACGGACTGAGCCCCCAACTGCTTAACAGCAAGCTAGCACAGGGGCCAGGTTTGGCTTCCTCTGCCCTTCTGCGCTCTCTCTCTCTCTCTCTCTCTCTCTCTTGCTTTTTCTATTTCTTTTTCTCCTTTTCTCCTCCCTGTTTCTATCCCTGCCAGCAGACATTTTTCTCAAGCTCTGGAGACAGAGCATCTTTGGAAAAATGTAAATAAGGAACAATTGAGGTGCCTTTTTTGATCTTGTACACATGGCACCCATGACTTAAAAAAGGCTCTTTTAGCCAGGGTTGGTACATGATCATGAGGAAACAGAGTCTTCCAGGCTTGTGGGAACTTGTTTATATGAACTTACAGCATGCACAAGACCCATGCAAACTCAATTAGCATAGAGCTGGCGAAACGGGCAGGAGGCCCCAACCTTAGCCAAGGAACTATTGGCAACTGATCACTGCTGGGTGCGGGAGAGTCAATCTTCTTTAAGGGAGTGATGGTAGATGGGCTGACCATGCTCCAGTGGATGAACTCACACAGAGGGACAGCTGGGGACACAAATGTGACTTGATAGGTTTTAACATATGACAGAATACATGAAATCCCGATCCTGTGATCAGGTTATGAGGTGCAAGTATGGTTGGGGGTCTGAATGTGAATAAGATGTGTCAAGTGCACAAATATTCAGTAAATATATATAAAGTAGAAAAGACTCTTTTAAAGGAAAAATAGGAAAACATCAGGGCACTTATTATGGTTGATTTTTATGACAGAACTCAAAACCGCTCCTGTATTTGGAAACAATTTCGTTTTCCTTCATAGTATCACATACATTTTTAAAAATAGAGCAATTAGTTACAATTCCTCATTTTTTCCCTCAAGAACAAACCCAGAGCAGCAGACAGTGCCTGCGTATTCTCCTAGGGGGCTGTCGGGACCCTACCTTGACCTCTGCGCAATTTCCATGGCTGCTCTGAGCCCTTAATGACTGGTCATTTGGGAGGGGTCAGCCGAGTCCCCCGCTGCTGTGGGGTAACAGGACAAGCAGCAAAGCCATTTGAAGCGTTTTACAAAGAGAGGGTTAAGGAGGCAAAATCCGAGGGCTTTTTAAAGACAGCTCCTGGGAACACTGATACCCTGTAGCGTCTGGCCTGGCCAGTGACTGGGACTGCCTGGGCTCCTCATTACTACGCTCCTCTTTTCGGGGTAGGCGGTACTTGCTGAACTCTGCCATTCTGTACCTTTCCACCCTTGTGCTGGCTCTTTGTGTCACCCTATGCCTGCATTTATGCAGCACCTGACCTTCCCTTACTTTCCCTTCACATCTCTGGGACCAGTGGATGGATGTGACTTTCCTGGAATTGACCTTTGAAACTGCTGGGATGGAGCTTGTCCCCTGGGTCTGGGTCATGCGTCTGATCTCAAGTGGGCACTGGTCAGATCTGTCTCAGTCCCCTCAACAGGCTGGGCCGAGCGTAGGCTGCCATTGTTAACCAGCTCTGCAACTGGTGGTGACTAGAGACCCTCTCAGCTCCAAGTTCACGGAGGATTTTGATGGTGAGCCACTTTGGGCTTAATGACTGCCCGGCTGTGTTCCGTTTTTCGTGTGTGTGTGTGTGTGTGTGTGTAGGCTAGACGTTGAGGAGGTGTCTTCCTTCATCACTCTCCACCCTATTTTTGAGTCAGGGTCTCTCACTGAACATGGGGCTCACTGCTGATTTCAGCTAGCCTGGCTGACCAGTGAGCCCTCTGGGATTCCACCCTTGCTTTCTCCCCATTGCCCCAAAGTGCTGGAGTTACAGGCAGGAACCACCCCTCCAGCTTTTCATATGGATCGTAGGACTCGGAACTCAGGTTCTCACACTTCTGGACCAAGAAACACTTTACTATCTGAGCCATCTCTCCAGGCCCTAAGCTGGCTTTCTTTTTGTGTCATGTTTAAGGCTCACAGGCCCGTATCATGTAGGGGTTGGTGAAGCCTGGCTCCTGCTAAAAAGCACTAGGTGAGAGATATAACCGCTCAGATATCCTACAGCCCAAATCCCTATCTCCTCAAGTTGTGTGCCTTCCTCCTGTCGTTCTTGCAAGGGGCTCTTGATTAATCAGTGAGGTGTTTGCAGAGCTGTTCTCTCACAGCAGACGTGACAAGTCATAATTCCTACCTTTCCTGGGTCTGAGTGAAGGGGCTCAGTTGTGATTTAGCACCTTGCTACAAAACCTTTGAACAGGGGCCTCCTCGTTACTCAAAACTCTTCCAGTTCTGTCATCTAAAATCTCCCCCAAACCTCACATAAGCCACTTGTGTTCCTGGGGAAATGAATTGGAGACTTGCTAAACTATTTTGGCATAAAAAATTATAAATGAGAGAGGAGAAAGATCTTGTTTGCTAAAGGGATGCTGGGGGCGCTGCCCCTTGGCCTTTTGATAGCATCTTTGAAATGGAAATGACCAGCTGCTTGACCTTCTCTTTAGTGGCCCTTTTTGTGCAAAGTCAAATTGCAACCGCCTCACAACAGCAGTTCACCTATGTGCACAAACAAGATTTCCATTCCTTTTTCTACTTCCCGCGGATCTGTTACTCTGAAGAGTTTTTCACTATTCACATGAAAGACATCAAGCTTTTTTTGAAAAAAGGAAAGCCTTTTACATCGAAAGATTTGTGACTCACAATGATTTCAAAATACCAGGGAAATGTCTGTCTTCAGGTCTGCTCTCTGAGTCTTTAAATGCACTGTTGTGAAAAAGCCCAAGGTAAAGATGGCATTTGTGATGGAGCTTGCCGGGGTGCTCAGGTTCCTACTGTCTTCTTGCATTTGAAAGAGAAAGAGAGGAGAAATGATCTCTCGCTTAGTGTGGACAAAAGGATGGAGGGCCAGGTAAGTGCTCTTTATACAATCGGGAATGGAAGAAAGTAAATAAATACCTGGATGCATTCCTTGTGGAGCAATTCTGAATTGGAATTAGGGGTCTTTGAACAGAGGAATTAGAGCTTGGGTGAGCAGCTCCTTGGATTGTGCAGAAGTCTGTGGCTCCAGAGGCCACAGTGCAGAGAGCAAGCCTTGCGTGTCCCCCTCTAAACTGCCCCCTGTCTCTGTTCTAGCTCCACAAACCTTTACCAAAGGCTGAGAGAGTTCAGGAGCGTGCTTAAGCCATGGTTAAATGTCCACTGCTGCTGGGCCTGGCCGCAGGGCAGGCTGGTGAGGATGTCTGTGCTTCTGTGCTGCATAGAGGGACTGAACAAAAGGTCCTCAAAGGGCCAGTAGAGAGGCCACTGTTCCCTGTGCCGGTCAAGAAGAAAGTAGAAATGGCTCAGCAGTTAAGAACACTGGCTGCTCTTCTAGAGGACCTGGGTTTGGTTCCCAGCACCCATAGGGAGACTAACAACCATCTGTAGGTACAGTTCCAGGGGAACTGATACCCTCTTCTGGCCTGTGCAGACATTATACATGTGTGGTACACTATTATAGGCAAACACTCATACATATAAAAATAAATAAAAATGATGGGTGTGGTAGTGCATGACTTTAATCCCAGCACTTGGGAGGCAGACGCAGATCTCTATGAGATGGAGGCCAGCCTGGTCTACATATTGAGTTCTAGACCAGCCAGGGCTACATAATGAGACTCTGTCTCAAAAATAGAAACCAGGGGGTTGGAGAGATGACTCAGTGGTTAAGAGCGCTGACTGCTTTTGCAGAGGACCCAGGTTTGATTACCAGCATCTACATGGTGGTTCACAACAATCTGTAACTTCAGTTCCCAGAGAACCTGATGCTTTCTTTTGAACTCCCCTGGCATTGCGCAATATGGATGCACTTGGATACATGCAGGTGATATACTCATACACACAAAATAAAGATAATAAATGAAATATTTTAACCCCACCAAACCAAACAAAACAAAACAAGAGCACACAGAGTTTTGATGTTTATATATATATATATATACTGAGTTTCTGATTCAACAAATATTTATATTTGTCAGGTCTCCAGTGTGTGTGCTTGACCCACCAACTGCTTAATTTTATTATTTTTTAAATTAAATTGTTTTGTGAGCCAGTGAGATATCTCAGTGGGTAAAGACACTTGCTGCAAGCCTGACTATTTGAGTTTGATCCCTGGAACCTACATGATGGAAGGAGAGAAGGGACTATGGGCTCTGATCTCTACATGTGGACTGTGGAAGGTACATGCATACCCCTCCACAATAGATAAATTTTGTGTAGATAAACATTGTGTATGTGTTGTTTTTGTGGTTGTATATTTACTTATTAGTGTGTATAAACCTGTGCACACAAATGTACGTGTGTGTGTGTGGTTTATGGTATATGGTGTACATATGTGTCAATGTGTGTATGCTGTGTTGTGTGGTGTATGCATTTGTTTTTGAGTACGTGGTATGTCCTCGTTAGAGTGTGTTGTGTATGTGGTGTATGCATTTGTATGTGTTGTGTTGTATGTGTATGGTATACGCACTTGTTAGTGTGTGTATGTTATGTTTTGTGTGTTGCAGGTATTTGGTAGTGTGTGTTGTGTTGCATTGTGTGGTGTGGTATATATACTTGTTAGTGTGTGTGTCCTGTGTGTGTGGGCTATGTACTTGTTAGCATGGGTGTATGCATCTGTGCATGCATATGGAGGCCCAGAGGTTGTCTTCGGTGTTTCTCCTTGACTGCTCTCTATGTTTATTTTTTGAAAATCTCTCATTTGAGTTGAAGTTCATCAATTCCTCCAGGTTGACTGGCAGTGAGCTTCAAGGATCTTACTGTTTCTGCTCTCCAGTGTTGGGTTACAGGTATGTACTACCACGTTGAGTTTTGTTTTCTCTTTGAATTTTAAAATTATCGTAATTGTTCTTGATCTATCTATCATCTATCTATCTATCTATCATCTATCTATCTATCTATCTATCTATCTATCTATCTATCTATCTATCATCTATCATCTATTTTTATACAAGGTCTTACTGTGTAGCTCAGGCTGACCTAAAACTTTTGGCAATCCTCCTCCCTCAGTCTCTCAAGTGCCTCTCATCCAATGTTTTGAAATTGTAGATTCTGAGGATCAGACCTCAGGCTCTCGTGCTTGTGTATCGGGCATTCTGCCTACTAAGCAGGTACTGTTTTCTGCCATATTGGGTTTACACTAGTCAAAAAGAAATTAAGAAAATCTTCAAATGAATCACAGTAAAGAATACGGAAATGTGTTTCCTCTAACTCTCTGAATCTTCACATCAGTGTAATCCTTGATTATTTTTAAGCAACTGTATACTGTCTGTGTATCTAACCTTACTGGATACAAATCTAGTTTTACAAGTCACAAACTGTACTTTAGCATATGTGTGTGTGTGTGTGTGTGTGTGTGTGTGTGTGTGTGTGTGTGTGTAAGTGTTATATCGTGTACATCCACATGTGGGCAAGTGGAGCCAGAGGTTGATGTCTAGTGTCTTTCATGGCTTGCCCCTGTATTTTTTGAGGCAGGGTCTCACTGAACCCAGAGCTCATTGATTCATCTGGATTGCTGGCCAGAGAGGCTCTGGGATCTTTTGACTTCTGCCTCCCTGCACTGGGATTAACAGTGTGTGCCTCTGTACATGTCTTTTACATGGACTCTGGGGATTGAACTCAGGTCCTCCTGCTTGCAGAGCAAGCACTTTGTGAATTGATCCATCTCTCCAGCCCAGCATTTCTATTTATAAAAATTTAAATTCACAGTTTCTCTTAGTTAAGTGGAGGAGTTAACAGCAGGTCCATCCTTTTAACCTTTGTCTAGACTTCTGGTTTACTTACTTATTTTACAAATACAAACTGAACATCTACCAAACACCAGGCACAAGGCCAAAGATAACTGCTGACTTAAACTCAGACTTTAGTGGATCCATGGACTTGGCAAAGGCCTTGACCATAGAGGTGAAAGATAAAGTCTTGAGAATTCAATTAGAGTTGTGGAAATTCAAAAAAATTTTTGAGGTTTCTAAAGGTAGATTTCAAAGATCTGTATAAGAAATCATTCCTTTCAAAGGATCTGCCATCCTGAGGTCAGAGGGACAGAGACTCTCAGGAGGCAATCAGATTTTGATTCTAACAGAGGGCAAGAACACACAATACGTTTGACTGAGGTCTGCTTTCTGCTGGGAACAGACTTCTCCACACAGGATTAGAAAGATTGTGTTCCACAGTAACAATGGCTCTGTCTCATCCAGGTCGTAGATTTAGTTCAGAGAGGCCTCGGAAGGTTCAGATCTCTATCAGGAACAGCCCAGTGTATTTGAGGCTCTTTGATATCTGGTTATCAGGATGGGAACAGGACTTCTGGCACAGGACACACTGCTGATGAACCACAGTGGGCGAGGAGTCTTTCTTCCAGTTTCTGCTGGGAGTCAGCCTTTTAGAAGCTTAATAAAAGAGAAACGCAAAGGAAAAGATTAACTGGGATTTTTCCTAAGCCTTGAAATTGCCTCTCTGGTTTGTGTTTTGCACAATCCACAGGCTCTTTGCTTCCTTCTCTCCCTTCATGGGACCCTGGACTACATAAATACCATAATTTGTCATGACGGAAGGCAAATTGAAGTATTCATACTACTCTTAAGTGTTGGATTAAGAACAAAGATTTATTTTTAATAGTATGTGTATGTGTCCATGTGTCTATGTGAGTGAATGTGAGGGTGTCTTCAGAGGCCAGAGGATGGTATCCCTGGAGCTGGCATTACAGGTGGTTGTGAGTCACATGATGTGGGTGTTGGGAACCAAAGTCAGGTCCTCTGGAAGAGCATCTAGCCCTAATATAATTAAAAAATTATTTATTTTATGTGTATGAGTGTTTTATATGCACATACATAAGTACACCTGTGTGATGCAAATGCCCACAGAGGCCAGAAGAGGGCATCGGATTACCTGGAACTGGACTTACAGAGGGCTGTTAGTTGTCACGTGGATGCTGGATACTGAACCCAGGTCCTTTGGAAGAAGAGCCAGTGAGTGCTCTTAACCACTTTAGGCCTCCAATTTTTTTTTTAACTTTACTTATTTTTATTTTACGTATATGAGTGTTTTACCTTCATGTATGTAAGTGCACTTGTGTTGTGCCAATGCCATGTGGGTGCTGGAAACTGAACCCGGGTCCTCTGTAAGAGCAACCAGTGCTCTTAACTGCTGAGCCATCTCTCCAGTCCACCTCCAAATGTTTTTAACCTTCTCCCTCTGTACATTCTGTCTACATGAATTAGGGAAGAAAATAGCTAAGTGTCATATAAGTAAATGTGATATTTTGCAGTCACAAAAATTAAAAATTTTGAGGCATAGAGAACAACACAGAAATATTATAACAATGAATAATGGAAGCTAAGTGCAATAGTGCTTGTCTTGGAAGCATAAGAAGCATTGCTTAACCCATAAGCCTACATAAAAAAGTCATGCTTATAATCTCAGTGCTGGGGAGGCAGAGAGAGGCAGAACCCTGGCGTTCACTGGCCGGCCAGTGTAGCCTAATTAGTGAGCCCTATGCTTAGTGAGAGACCCTGTCTTGAAAGCCAAAGTGAGGGCTAGAGAGATGGCTCAGTGGTTAAGGTGAGTACTGCTTTTGCAGAGGACCCGAGTTCAGTTCCTAGCACCCACATTGGGCAGCTCACAGCTGTCTGTAATTCCAGCTCCAACGCCCTTTTCTGGCCTTTTTATGAAACTGCACCCACAGGCACCTACCCTTACACAGACACATATACACATATACATAATTAAAAATAGAAGTAAATCTTACAAAATCAGGGTAGACAGTGCCTGAGGAATAGCATCCAAAGTTGACCCCTGACCTCCGCATGCACCCCCTTCACATGCACACATGTGTGTACCTACTACACATACATGAAGAGCACACACACAAGTAGAAAAATGCTGCAAAAATTTGGGAGCATATATATATATATGATATATATGTATATATAAAATCTCAATTTACCCTGTGAGTTGGACACGTTGTTTACCTTCTAAGTGTTTCGGTTTTTATGTCTGTACAATGAGGACAGAATCCTGTGAGCACTGTAGCTCTTGGGATGTTCTTTCCCTGAGCTTATCTGCCCTGCCTAGGGTACTACATCTTTACACATCTCAGCTGTGCACAGCCATGTTTTCCTTCTAGGTCTAACCTTCTGTGATCGCAGGATCCAGTTTTCCAGCACCAAGACTGTGCAAAAACAGTAGATATAAGTGTTCTCGGTGTACATAGCTGCTCAGATCCATGTCAGCACCTTTGTAAGGACCGATGTCCAGCCCAGGCTGGGTGAATCTGCTGGCCCTCTCTTCTCTTCTTGGCATTCTCAGGGACAAGGCTTTTGGGAGTGCGTGATAGTTCAGGCAGCGATTAAATATGCCAGCAACATTGATTTTGGATTTTGTTATTTCATCTTTAATTTAAATCTTTGTTATTGTATACACAACTGACTATTTAACATAGCATTTGAATCTTTACAGAAATAGAAAACTATCCTCAAATATAACTGGTTTTAAAAATGTTTTAATTTATGTGTATGTGTTTGTGCAGGCCATGTGTGTGCAGATACCTGTGGAGGCCAGAAGACGGCATCCAGGTATCCTGGAGCTGAAGTCATAGGTGGTTGTGAGCCACCTGATCTGGATACTGGGGGACCTCAGGTCTTCTGGAAGAGTAACAAATGCTCTTAACTTTTAAGCTGTCTCTCCAGTCCTAGCTGGTCCTTTTGGATGTTTCTTGTCTTAGTGTACACCAGAACTGTCTACCTGGAAGCTGAACCTTCAGACTTCACCACCACATGCTTGTCACGAACCTTTATAAATCTCTCTATTTCCTCTGCTTCCCTAGTCTCCAAAGCTGCTTCCCTTGTCTGGATCACCACAGCTTTCCTCCGGGACATGATGGGCACCTCTAGTCTGCTCTTTTCATTGCTGCTCTTTTCTATTTTATGCTTCTATGTTCATGTATATATATATATATATATGTATATATATATATACACACACACACACATACCTCCACGGGAGACAGACATTGATCATGTCTCCCACCATGATTGATCTTCATGTAAATAACCAGGAACTTTGGATCTTGACCATGATTTTTGCCAAGTTCTAGAAGCCTTAGGTAGTCTGGCTTTACCCAGTGCCCTCAGGGTATTCTCTGGTGGAGCCCCCCCCCCCATGGAAAAAGCATCACCCCCTTTCCCTACACAGCAGCACAAGGGCTCTTCAGGGAAGCCTTACCTATCTTATTTTTCTTTTCTTTCTTTCTTTTTTTAAGTCTTTTTGAGACAGAGTCTCCCTGTAGCTGCAGCTAGCCTGGTACTCACTATGTAGACCAGGCTGGCCTCAGTCTTACAGAGATCTGCCTGCTTCTGCCTCCCGAGTGCTGGGATTAAAGGTGTGTACCACCATGCCAGGCTTCCTATCTCTTAATCTAAACATGTCTCTTATATCCTTTCATAGGCATTTGGTCTTTTCTTTGAAGGAAAGATAGAGAAACTGAGGCTCAAAGAATGTACTATGTCTAAAATTAAGAACCAATGGAGCTGTGTATTAGTTACTTATCTGTTGCTTTCATAAAACACCATTTATAAGGAAGTTTTTTTGGGGGGGCTTATGGTTACAGAAGGATAAGAGTCCATCATAGTAGGAGAGGGGTGGCAGGAGGCAACTGGGACAGGAAACTGAGAGCTCCCATCCTGAAGCATGTCCCAGAAGCAGAGAGAGCAAGCTAGAACTATGTTATGAACTCTCAGAGGACACCCTCAGTGCCTGCTTCCTCCACCAGGGCCACATCTCCTCATGACCCTCCACAAAGAGTGCCACCAACTTGGGCCAAGTATTCAAATACTTGGAGTATATGAGGGTCACTTCTCATTCAAACCACCACCAATTTAGATTCCAAACCTCAAGACTCATAATGATAGAACTGGGATTCCGAACTGTGTGTGATTTTGAACCTTTTGCTCTTAGCATATACTATGCTAGAGTTGGGAAATAAGTTTCATTTCTCACCAAGGTTTTGATTGACAGTGTAGTCTGTGGTGCTGTGACAAAAGGGATTCTGAGGTTGCAATCTGGCTCAGGGGAGCAGTGTTTGATAAGAAACTAATGATGCCTGCCATGGGTGAAGGACTGGAGAAGGAAAGGACACAGGGTTGTGTCCCCTACAAATGCTTATATAAAGCCCAGGGTTGTAATGTTCATTCATTCTTAAAAACCAAAAAGAGAACCTCCCTCACAGGTCAGAAGAGTCAAAGGCAGAGTCAAAGTCTTAAAGTGACAGGTCCCCTCAGATCACTGGGTCCTTGAAGGATGCCAAATTAAGAAGTATCTGGTCTTTCTACAGGTGCTGTTATTTTCTCTGTTCAAAGCTTTGATTGACATCCTACTGGGTGCTTTTATAGCAAGAGACCAGGATCATCAGAAGCCAGTGGTGGAGATGGAGTTTTCTCTGATACACGCTTCCACAGTTGGAACACATGGAAATCCCCATCTCCTCTTCACAGCAATTAGAATTCCAGGACAAGTGGAGGGCAGGGCAAGACTTACATCTCATACCGGCTCTCCAACTTCTTGACGCTTTCTTTGAAGTCTACTGGGTTGAAATTCATTTGAAGATATGAGATTGTTCCTACCCATCCCTGCAGCTGCCTCGTGATGCTCAGTGTGTGAGCGTGACGGTATTCATGATTGTTGGACCCACTTTACATGCACTGAAGGTTTCAACTCTGCCCAGTTCTCCATCTAGTGAATTCTTTTCCTGGACCTTGTCTGAAGCCTGTTGTAGGGCAACCATTCAGGTGTCATCAACTTTCTTACTTCTGTGGTGGAGTGTTTGTCTTGGACAGGCGTCTACACTCTATAAGCACACTGGGCTTGTTTCAGCTTTAAGAAGGCCCGTGTAGGTGAATCTGTGCCTCTTTCTTTTCTTCCTAATATCAGCAGAGGAAGATAGAAGCTGCTGCTTTTAGGATTCTGTGTTATGGTTTAAGAGTCTATGTTCCTCTTCAAGACTTTGCTTGGGTCTTGGCTTCCTGCCAATCTCTTTAAATAGCCACCTTCTGTGTTGTTGCTAGTTTGTACTTGACACCTTGTTGCATTCCGAATCCTGGCATGCCCCTGGGGCCTCTGTTCAGTTCATGTCTCTTCATGATGTCCTCCCTCTTGTCATCCCATCCACGACTTTTGATGTTCTGTATGAGGTGGTGATCCCCAGTTTACATCTTCAGTCCTAGAGTGATCCCCGATCTTGGACATTTATGTTCATTGTTGTTCAACATTTCCACCTAGATGTTCAACAAAACCTTTCAGCCTTAAAATACCTACAACAAAGACTCTGAAGGTGTTAGAGGATGGAAAGATGGGCTGAGGAGATGGATTGGTGGGTCAAAGCACTTTCCATGGGAGTGTGCAGACCTGATTTTGGAAAGCCAGGCACACAGTGCATCCTTTGCTCTGATGGGGAAATGAGAGGCAGAGACGGGAGAATCCCTGGAAGCTTGTGGGCCGGCTAGTGTGGAGTACTCAAAACAGCAAAAAGAGCCTCTCTCAAGCAGGGCAGAAGGTGAGGACCAGCACTCAAGGTTGTCTTCTGATCGGCACATGCATACTGTGGTACATATATACTATGGGAACATGAGCTCCCACATTCACACAAGAATGCATGAGTGTGTACACATACACTGCACACCCATACACATAGATGCACACATGCATACATACATACACACGAAGAAGATAGAAAGACCTCTTGCTTTCATAGATCACCAGAATTAATATAGTGAAATTGGTCATGTTACTAGAAAGAATCTACAGATTCAATGCAGATCCAATGACATTCTTCACAGAAATTTAAAAATAAATCCTAAATTCTATGTATGCACAAAAGACACCAAAGGGATCAAGAAAGTTTGAACATAAAGAGCAATGCTGGAGACATCACAGTACAAAATTCCAGAGTATACTACAGAGCTGTAGTAGCAAAGACAACATGGTACTGGGACAAAAACAGACGCGTAGACTAATGGGATAGAACGGAAGACTCAGAAACAAATCACTCATCTACTCCTTTGACTTATGACAAACAGGATTGCATAAAATTAAAGTTCTTCACAGAAAAGGAAACAGAGGAATTAGATTATACATATCTATATGTTATGAAAGTAGCAAAATAGTGATCTCGTTGGGGAAAAGACAGAGACTAGCAGGAGAGGGAAAGAGGACACTCTTGTGGGTGAATGACTGGGTGAATATGATCAAGTGAATGATACACTCGGATGACAATTTCAGCATGAAACCCATCATTTGGTACAATGAAAGCAAACAACCATGTCTCTGAAATACATAGGGAGGCAGCAAGAACAAACGGAACCCAAAATTAGTAGAAGAAAAGAATAATAAAGATGTGAGCAGAAGTTAATGAGCCACAGTCTATAAAACAAAAGATAAATGAAGCAAAATTTTGGTTCTTTGGCAAAAGAAACAAAATTGACAAACATTTATAAGAGTAAACAAGATAGACAAACATTTATACAGATTAATTTATTTTCATTTTATGTGTATGAGTGTTTGCCTGTATGTATGTACATCATGTGAATGCCTAGTGCTCAGAGGCCAGAAGAGGATGTCAGACCTCCTAGAACTGGAGCTATAGACAGTTATGAGTTCCCATGTGGGTGCTGGAAACTGAACCTAGGTCTTCTTCAAGAGCGGCCAGTGCTCTTAACCACTGAGCCATCTCTTCAGCACCATTGACAAAGGAGCCATATTTATCACATAGTAAGAAAATACATTTGTCTAGGGATGTGACAGCCTTGGGGTTTTCTCACCATAGGTTTTCTATGTACTAATATGAATTGACTGAGGAAGAGATTATGAAAGCAATCCCACTCATATTTCTTATATCCTTATATGTGTCTAGAAATTTGTCCAGTTCTATATTTTTCCAATTTTTAAGCATACAGCTTTTCAAAATAATTCCTAATGATATTTTATATTTCTGTGGTATCAATTGTAATACCTCCTTTTTTACAATTTCATTTAGATCTTTTTTCTTGCTCTGGGACTAGGTAGGCAACCCTTCATGATTCATTTAAAAATTTAAAATTTATTTATTTATTTACTTTAAATTAATGTGTGTGAATGTTTTGCCTGCTTCTATTTCAGTACACTATGTATTTGCAATGCCTGTGGAGGTCAGGAGAAGGTGACAGATTCCTTTGAACTGGAGCTATGCACAGTTGTTAGCTGCCATGTAGATGCTGGGAATCAAACCCAGGTCCTCTGCAGGAGCAGCTAGTGCTGCTGATTACTCTCTCTAGCTTCTACCCCAACTCCATGATTCTTAAGAATGTTGAAAACATTATATTTAGGACATTCTTTGAATACTCCCTTCTAGAATTACAGTTTTTGACCAGACTTTGAACTACTTCTGATCTAGAAATATACTTTTGCTATTATGTGTTGGAGCACAGATATTCTAGAATATTCTAGGTGTCAAATTATTATATTGGATGCAAATGGGGGAGAAAGATGAATCCAGAAGGTCTGAGAGGCAGATTCTGCAAGCACTATCTGTTGCCCTGGCTTCTATACATTGCTGTGACATGGACACTCCAATGAGATGGGCCCACGTCTCCAGTGAGGGGTTTCAACTTTGATTTGAACAGTACCTGGTCTTGTGTCCTACACTCATGCTCAGTATATAGATATACTTGTATACAAGTCTCCTGCAGTTCGTAATTACCACATAATTCAATCTGAAGTTTTTTCCCATAAGGAATTAGTATTCTATTTGGTAGCCGCCCAGCTTCTAAACAGTGAAAACTCACCATCAACAGCTTGATTGAATGACCCACCTGGAATTGCTTATACTTCATTAATGCTTTCCATAAATCATGAGTTTGACAGGCTACTGGCACGGACTTCCCAAATCTCATAATTGTGCTTTGTTTTTCCCTTGCTTCATCAGTTTCCTTTCGGAGGCTGACAGCCTAGTAAATGTTCCTGGAACTAGTTGCTACTACAGTGACTTCTGCTGTGAGCGACTTCTCTGTTGTATGCTCAGAACTACTGGAGCTGTCGGAACACTTGGACCGCATGGGACCTTGCCTTTGCCAGGTATGGGTTGGGTGGTCTTGGTGGGTCTCTGCCATCATATCTGAAAGAAAAAGGAAGATGACTGTTCTGTAAGGATGCCACGAGGATGGTGTAAGAAATACAGGAAGAGTTTGCTGCATTACCTTAGAACTAATTGAATGCTCGTGATGATGGTTTTTCTACTAGGAAGACCCAAGAACATTTGAGCATCTGGATGGAAGCTGGATGGAAGGTTCTCAAAAGATCAGCTGCTAAGTCACAGGGGTACAGTTACTCTCTTTATGTTCAGGGCAAAGAGAAAGGACTTGAATTGATCTCTACCATTATTTGAATTATTTATCTCACTCGGTCAGGAATCCAGCCCAAGCTTATGGGTGCTAATGAAGGAATGGCATTTCCTATCACTTGGTTATAGGTCTTTGAAGGTTGGTTTTTATACTATCAGAACCTAGGACAGAGCTAGTCAACAGATTAATGCTGGGTGAGTGGATGAATGGACAGAGAAATGAGGTAAACACAGAAGATGATTCCATTGTATATACACGCTTTGCTATATATTACACATGCAGCATTACAGCTATTTATCTGTGCATTATCTATGCATGTATATATTTCCCAATTATAAAAACAATGTATGGGACTGGAGAGATGGCCCAGCAGTTAAGAGTGGTTAAGGTTCTTCTTACAGAGGACCTGAGGTCCGTTCCCAGCACCCACATTAGGGGACTCACCGCAGCATGTAACTCAACTCCAGGGCATCCGATACTTCTGGCTTCTGAGGGCACCTGCACTCACAAGCTCATACTCACACGCAGACACACATACATACACATGCTTCAAAAAATAGTGTACGAAATTTAACAGGTGGGTGAGGTGGCATATAGCTGTTATCCTAGCACTTAGGAAGCTGAAGCAGGATAATCAGAAACTTGAGACCTCTTGAGCTACATAGCGAGTTCCAAGCTAGCCTCATCTACATTGAGACTCTGTACAAACAAACAATACCAAAATAAAAAACAATTTCTTCTGGAATTCCAGTCCTAAATATTGCTAAGAGTTTGGTATCTATTTCTCCTGATTAAAAATACCCCTCTGCACATTCTAACTTGTGTATTTTACCAACACAGGCTTGTCCTTTGCAATCTGCTTTACAATTCATTTCTATGTTTAGATACAACCCAAGAGCATTTTCCTGAATCGCTTCATGTAGACCTACATTTGTTTTCAAAGACTGAGAAGTTTTTATCACAGGATTTTTATCATGTATTATTGCACTATCCTCGTGACAAATACTTAGATTTCTCCTACATTTTCATTTATACTTGCAATACTTGTACAATATTTCAAGAAACATTCACATATTTTTTTCTTTTAATGGAAATGAAAATTCCTCTTACTGTTGGAATTTCTAGGTGAAATATAAACAAATTAAAAACTCTGGCACCTCTTGTCCCTTTGAATTTGGAGATGTGCCTGCCCGGGCCCAGTGGTGCTACTACCCAGAACCAGAAAAGCAGGATGCTATTTACCCACTGCGTCTCCACTTAAACCTGAGAGGGGATGCTGAAATTGAGCTCACAATGCTTGTGAACTGGAGTTGAAGAAAGTTCTTTTACTGGGCAGCTCATTCTCACAGGCCTAGTAGCAGCTTTATGGGATGAGTACCCTCGGAGTGAGGAGGGAGGAAGGGGAGGACTGTCTGATGTCAAAATCAATAAACAAGAAGATGAGCAAACCAGGCAGGCGTGGTGACTAGTGTCAACGTAAGGGTTGGGAAGCAGAAAAGACCCTTTCTATTTGTGAGACAAAATAGTTCTGAGCTGAGCCACGTCCTCTCAGCGGGAGGACCTCCAGCCCAAGGTTGTGAAGTTTTACATCTTAAAGAAGAAACACCCAGCAGCAAAATCATTACAAACTTGAACTATGGAGGATGGAAGACTGAGGAGGAAGGCTGGCTGAGGTTGGCTGAGGCTGGCTGAGGCTGGCTCAGGCTGGCTCTGTGGCTCTGTGGTGCAGGGGGGATTTTCAGAGTGATTTAGTGTGGATTGATTTGCAGTTCATTCTTAGTATTGTTTGTAATGTGCCTTGCCAGCTCATGTACTCTGCACCTTAATTGTTCTAAATTAAACTATGGGGACCAGGCAGCACACATTTCCATCAGAACAACAAAATATTGTACCAAGTCCCACAGGAATGCACCAGTCCCTGTCAGGGCAGGCTTGAACTCAAGCGGAGAGGGACAAGGTGCACACTGGGTTTTCTCGCTCTCTCTATTTCTCTTTCTCTCTGTAAATTTGTGTGTGCGTGCACATTGTGTGTGCGGGTGTACGTGTACATGAGTGTGCCTGTGGAAGTCAGAGGTTGATGTAGGCTGTCTTCCTCTATCAAACTTCACCTTATGTTTTTGAATCAGGTTCTCTCAGTCCACCCAGAGCATACAGATTCATCTAGGCTTGGTGGACAGTAAGCTTAGTGTATGCACATGTGTGTGTGCACATGGAGGCCACATGAGGGCTCAGATCCTTCAGGGCTGGAGTTACAGGTGCCTATAGAACACCTGGTTTGTTCAGTAGGTGCTGGGGTCTGAACTATGGTCCTTATGATTGACCAGTAAGTTGATCTGTGCTCCACATGCATGCACACCGATGTACACACCTGTACCTGCACACATGTGAACATGTGCACTCACATACACATCATACATACACAAATCCATATTGAGTGATAAGAGCAAGCTACACAAGGATGAATACAGGCTAATATGAATATTAGAAAAAAGAAAACCATGCCATGTGTTTATATTCACGCAGAGGAAAACAGAGAAGTTTGAACAGCAAACGTCAACACTAACCTCAGGGTAGCTGCTGTCTGGGTTGAGTAAAGCCGAAGAGATGGATTCAAGAGGAAAACAGGCTTTTCAACTGCACCCGAAACATTTTATTTCTTTAAAAATGCAATCAAACACGGGAAAATATTTATATCCAGCAAGTATGAGTGGCGAGTGTATCGATGTTCTTTAAAATACGTCATCCATTAGCCTCTGAAAATCTGAAGAATTTAATTAAAGAGTGGGCAGGAGTTCTTCATGTGCATTAACATGGGTTTTATGTGTTTGCTTTTAGCATATTTGCTGTTGTGGATTTATTTGAGTAGATTTGATTAATTTTTGTGTTCTCTCCAGACTTTTGAAATTTATTTGTTTGTCCATGTGTGTATGCACATGTGTGTTTGCAGAAGAGGGCTCAGATCCCTCAGGGCTGGAGTTACAGGTGCCTGCAGGACACCTGTCTTGTTCAGTAGGTGCTGGGATCCCAACTATGGCCCTTATGATTGACCAGTAAGTCCTACTAACTGCTGAGCCATCTCTCCAGCCCTCTCCCTAGATTTTATACATGGTTCTCTTCTTTTCTTTCCAAGCATTTTTGGAATTCTTTTGAGCCTTTTTGTTGTTTTGAGACTTACATAGGTAAATACAATGTATTTCAATCATATCCACACCACACTGCTTACCTCCAGCTCCTCCTGGACTACCTCAACATATCCCTCTCCCAAGTTCATGTCTTTTTTAATCCACAAAGTCCAATTAGTGCTGCCCACATGGGCATTGGTGTGGGAACATCCACTGGGAGCTGTTTTTGAAAGGGGAAAGACAGATCAACTCTTCCAGCTGACTTCTGTGGTTTTAAACTTGCTTTAGGGACACAGAATTTCTTCCTGGGGTCCCTACTCAGGTGGAAGAGGGGATTCAGTGGGTTAAATACAAATATGTTCCTGATGCCCTTTGACTCATGATGAAGTTTTGTTGTGATAAATCTATTGCAGGCTGAAAATATCCCAAGTTGAAAATTCATTTACTGCATCAGACCATTTCAGCAGCCCAGCGCAGGTAGGGGCAGGCTCTAGGACCAACTATGGACGCTAAAATCCTTTGATATCCTTCACCTAGAATGGCATAGTCTTTGCACACAGTCTATGCACATCTTCCTGTATTTTATCCTAAACCATTTCCAGATTGTTTATAATACAAAGTAACTCCTATGAAAATAGTTATTTCAAAGGCTGGAGGAGAGCTGGCTCTGAGGTGAAGAGCCAACAGAGGACTTGGGTTCAGTTCCCAGCACCCATATGGCAGCTAACAACAGCCTGTAACTCCATTTCCAGGGAATCCAACACCCTCTTATGGTCTCTGTGGGCATAGTATGATACTGCTGCACTTACATACATGCAGGCTATACACTCATACACATATAATAATAAAAATAAACACAAAGGGAAAATTGTTTCAGGAATAATAGCAACAAAAGTCAGGAGAGGTTCACTGAAGATACCTTTTTTTTTTCCTGGAGTATTTTTGATCTGCGATCAATTGAATCTTCCATTGCAGAACTTAGAATGTGGAGTATCAGTTGTACATCTCTGTGATTTGATGGCTGAGTTGGGGCTGGGCTAGCCGAGGTCCTTCCTGGCACTGGCCAGCATCACAAGACATGGTATGGTTTATTACCAGCCCAGGAAAAGACAAAAACTGAAAACTTCAAGAGTGGCTTTTAGTGAATGTATATCATGTTTGCACCATCATAAAAGCTTGAAAGACTAAGTCTACCCAACATAATAGTGGACTGTATATATTTGCATGTTTGTGCTCAATGGAATCCTTTGAAGAAAGGTCCAGAGTCTAAAAAGGAATTTGAACTTTGACTTAGCAATTCTTGGTCAGGGTGAATGGCTTTCCTCTTTAACTTGGGCATCAACAGACTCTCCAAGTTGCACTGTGGGAAGGGTCACCTGTGTTCATTCCTCTGACCTCTTTTCATCTTTGTAGGTAGTCTCATCTTGGGGTGTTCAGTGCCCGTGATTCTTCCACTTGTGGGTTTCTCTACCCTGTGTTTTACTCATATTGTTTTCCTTTATAGCAAATGACCCTCTACTTGTGACCAGCTTTGTTCTTTCCCTGGAGCTCTTCTGTCTCCATCAGCTTCCTCAGATCTGAGACCCAGCTCCCTGCTTCTGGCCCTGGCCTTCTATGATCTGTCCAACAAACATACTCCTGAAAAGCAGTAACGTGACCCCTATCAACAATTTTCCTCTTCAAAATAAAATTTCATTTAAAACATTACCTGGACTAATCTCATTGTCTACATGACTTCACCTTCTTTCCCTGGCCTCTCATTTCATTTTCTCTCAGCCTTTGCTCTTTATTTAAGGCTCAGTGATTTGCTGTTTTAACAGACCAATCCTTGCATGGTGTTGACTGGGCCTTCTGTATCTAGTGAGACTGCTAGGAAACAATATCCCCATCTTTGTCAATAGTTCTCCAACATATAGAATATATTGAATTAGTAATTTAATTAAATTATTGTTCACAGTTGGCCATTATACCATTGTGTGCCCTTTTGTCTGTATAAGTGCAGTCTAGTTAGATGGTAATCTCTTTAGTGCTGGAATAGTGGCAGGCATGCTCCTGCTGTCATTTGCTTGTGGGGCCTTAATAAACAGTGCCAAGTCACGAGACTAAGCACAGTGTATGACGTTTGTAGATCTGCAGAATGTTTGTTCTCTTGGTGAATCCAGAGAATGGTAAAATGACAGGACAATGTTCTCATAAGATGAATCTCAATTTTCCTTGTCCTAAGAGCGATTTAACTTTATTTCTTCAACCAACGAAGAAGGTGATGGAATTTGGGCTACTTTTAAAATGTTCTAAGTTTTCAGGCATTGCCATTGAAGTCACATAGTTACAAAGAATTCAGTATGTTTTCACCTTTAGTGACTACAGGGAGTGGTCTATTGGCTGCCTAGAATGGAGCTCACATTGGCATGGCTGTTGGGCAAGTTAGGACATGACTTCCCAGGCAGCATGTTGAAGAAACTTTATGGCTCTAATGAATTTCTTAGGTTCCTTAGTCACCCAAAGATCTGTGTTCAGGCATATTTCATGCTAGTCATGAGCATGAAGTCCCTCCTTCCCACTTCCTGTCCTTCCTACTCTATTCCTATTAGGTGAAGGTACATTTACTGTTTTTCTGTTAGTAATGAGGGGCTGCCTTGCCTAGATGCTCATACAAACAAGTGTAGTTGAGCATAAAGACATTGCTTGCAAACTCATCCTAGGTGGGTCTGGGAGCCTTCTATATCTGCAGCTCTACTCAGTCTAGTGTATGGCTGTAAAGGGTATGGCAGGGATTCCAAATCCATGATCACACGCATATTTCCCTTGCCCACTTTCCAAAACTGATGTGTAATTTGTAAATAGTAATATTCACCTTTCAGTGTACAGTTCTGCAAACTTTGGCAAATGTATAAATCATGTTACTACAACAGCCAAGATATAAACAGCTCCTTCAGCCCAGAAAATTTCCTTGTGCAGCTGTTGCCAGTGGTTGGAGTCTGTTATGGGTGTTTCCAGGTTCGTGGCCTCTTATTTAAAGAATGGAAATAAAAACTCACACAGATTGTCAAGGTAGCAAGGAAACTTTGTTTAAGGCAAAGCGATAGATAGATTAGGAAAAAATACACTGTCAAGCGTCACAGTGGACCGCATGAGTTGGAGGTACTCAGGGGCCCCAGGTTATCACCTGGGCTTCTTTTTATAGGGTCTAGGGGAAGGAGGGGCTGCTTACTAAGGTGTATAGTTTGGGTGGTTACCGATTTTGCTTGACAGATTAAGTCATGTAACTATGTTTTGATTCCCCATAATGCATCTTATTTTAGTCATACGGATGCCAAATTATGCCCAGACATAAGATGGTAAATAAGGGATTTTCCCTAAAAGTTCGCTTTGAGGGTACAGTTTGCTTTATTGTACCTGTGCCCCAAACCAGTCTGGTCTCCTACTTGTACACAAGGAGAGTCCAACTGAACAGAATCTGTCAAGGTTTGATGGTCACTCTTGGGAGGAGATACTTATTCCATTGTTCCAAGAGTTACATGTGTGTAGTTTGACGCAGGTGGGGCTCCTAGGTTGCGACAGGTTGCTAGGTAACATTGTTAGGGGGAGGAGAGTTTGCATAGTATTTAAAGGTAAGTGTCTTCACTGACAAGCCCATTGTTAGAGGAGAGGTGTGTGTTTAGCTCAAGCCAAGTGGAGTCTCAGGTTGTTCAACTATTTCCTGTGTTTGCCCATCTCACTGCCTGACAGTCGTCTCCCCTCTCCCGCTCAGATCCAGGTAGCCACCAGTCTGTTCTTTGATCTTACAGTTTTGCCATTTTGAAATTGTCATGTAATGTAGCCTTTTGAGTCTGGCTTCTTGCGCTTAGCACATTGTGCTTGGGATTCATTCACATTGCTGAGAGTATTAGTAGGTCTTCCCCTTGGGCGTGTTTTCCTGGCACGCTGTACTGCAGGTCTGTTCATTCAGATGATGAATTTCTAGCCTGCAGCAATTATGAATGAAGTTGCTACAGCCGTCCAAGCACATCTTTTTGTGTGAACACGCATTTTGGGATCTCATGGATAGATGACGTGTTGTTGAGGCCTGTGGCAGGGTGTGTTTGAATATGGTTTTCATTGTCTCAAGGCAATGAAAAATAGCACAGGCTCTGTGGATGAGACTGTGTCAGAAAACCAAATGACAAAGCAGGAGGATTCATCTTGGGGATGGAAGGACACAAAACATTCTCTGAGCAATCGAGAATGTGCTTTCTTGGTATTAATCCAAATGTTGTGGCTTGAATGTGAAATGCCCACCACAGGATCATGTATTTGAACACTTGGCCCCTGCTTGAGGTGTTGTTTTGGAAGACTGTGGAACCTTTAAGAAGTGAGGCTTTGCTGGAAGAAGTGGGTCACTGTGGGTGGGCCTTGAGGGTTGATAGTGCTCCCCACTTTCTGTCGGCTGGCTGCTTCTTGCCTGTGCATGCAATGTGACCTGCTCCTTGAGGTTCTGCCCTGCTCGCTCTGTCTTCTCAGCCACCATGACTTTGTGGATTGTCTGTAATTTTTATTTTTAATTTTCAGTTGGATTTTTGTGAATTTCTTACAATATATTTTGATCATATTTTAATCCCCTCCAGTATCTGCAGCAGCCCCCTATCTGGTCCCCATTTCTCTCTCTCTCTCTCTCTCTCTCTCTCTCTATATATATATATATATATATATATATATATATATATATAATCAAGTTTGTGACTCCAAATGCCCTTCAATGTGGGTTCATCCACTGGAGCCTGATAAATCTGCTAAGAGTCTCACCCTCCTTAAATGAGACTGACTCTCGCCCTCCAACAGCCATCGGCTGCCAGTAGTTCCTCAGGTAAGGCTCGGGTTTCTTACCTACCTCCCCATGTCTGTGCTGGGATCTTGTCTGGTTTGAGTTTATGTGGGACTTGTGCATGCTATCACCATTGCTGTGAGTTCATGTGACTAGCTGACCATCTGTCTGGAAAACTCTGTTTTCTGTGGTCATCCTCCTCTGGCTCTTATCATCTTTCTACACCCCGTTGCAGAGTGCTTATCCATGCCTAGGACAGCTATATCCAACTTCTGCCTCCCCAGGTTCAGGGCTCATTGCAGAAGTAATTTTTATTTTTAAGTTTTGAAATATTCTTTGAGGCTTTTCTGCATTGCCAGTCAAGTTGCTTATGAGGAGTTTTATATTTTATTCCAATATGTATGCTGTTATTATTATTATTATTATTATTATTCTATTGTTATTTTATTATTTTTGCCCTGTGAAAGCCTATGGAATAATGCCACATTTGAGTGGTGAGAGTTGATGACCTTGGCTGGGTCTCAGTTTTAAAGGACCACATTGAATCATTTATCATCAATGTGATGTCAGCTGCGAGTTGTAAATGCCCTGCATCAGGCTGTTGAGGCTCTCCTTCATGATTTTCTTTCATTTTATTTTGTTAGGAGTGGGCATTGAACTTTCTCACAGTGTTTTTCTGAATCTATTGAGATGATGGTAAACACTCCTTCTTTAATCTGTTGATAATAATGAGTCGTATTGACTGACTTTAAAGTGTTGGATCAACCTTACATTCTATAAAATGAATCCTGTTCTGTTACGATCTAGTGTCTCTCTCCATTTCTCTTTCTCCACACACATACAGACACACACACGATACAAACACACACACATACACATACACATACAGAGTTAATTTTGCTCCTTCCTCCCTCCTTCCCTTCCTCCCTCTCTCCCTCCCTCTCCCCCTCCCTCCCTCCTTCCCTCCCTCCTTCCCTCTCTTCTTTCCTTTTCCCTTTCCTTCCTTTATTTACTTTTCTTTCTTTTGAGACAGGGTCTTACTGTGTAGCCCTGACTGGTCTGGAACTTGCTATATAGACTAGCCTTGATCGCACAGATATCTACTTGCCTCTGCCTTCCTGTGTGCTGGAATTAAAGGTGTACACCATCACGCTTGGGTCTCTTTAAAAACTTTTAAAGTTACATTTGCTAATTTGTGTGTATGTGTATGTATATGTGTGTGAAGGTCAGAGGACATCTTTCTGGCGTCAGGCTCAGGGACTGAAAGCAGGTGTTTGGGCTTGGCACAAAGCCTTTACCCATGGAGCCATCTTTCTCGTCCCTGTTTTTCTTTTTGAGACAGTCTATATATTCCGGGCTGGCTTGGAACTTTCTGTGTAGACCAGGCTGGCCTCAAACTAAAAAATCGTCTGTCTCAGCCTCCTGAGTACTGATATTATAGGCCTCTCTCAGCTTTGTTTTTATATTCTGTGGGTTCAATTTTATAGAATATTGTTGAGAACTGGCAGGTCTCCCTTTGTTGGTCTCTACAAACATGCCTTCCATCTTTCACATTTGAGCCTTCAGTATAATAAAATCTTAAAAAGATTTATTTTTTATGCATGTGTATATATGTATGTTGGTACCTGTATGTGAATACAGAGGTCAGAAAAGGGCATCGGATTCCCTGGAACTGGAGTTATGGATCGTTATTAGCTACCACATGGGTGCTGGGAACTGAACCCGAGTCCTCTGGAAGAACAGCCTGTGCACTTAACTGCTGAGTCATCTCTCCAGCCCCTAAACATAATTATTTAAGATTTCATGTTGCAATACCTGGATCATACCCGAATCTGGTTCTTTGCTTTTTTGTGTTTCTCATAATTTCTTGTGTTTTATTCTTATTAATGTTTCTCATAATTTTGGATTGAAAGTTAAACATTTTTTAAGTGCTTTAAAGAAAAATTTTATTTGTTTATATTTTGTATGTATGAGTGTTTTGCCTTCATGTATGCAAGTGTATCTTATACGTGCAATGCCTGTGAAGGCCAGAAGTGGGTGTCAGATTCCCTGCAACTGGAGTTACAGACAGTTGTGAACCACCATGTGGGTGCAGGGAACAAAACTGGGGTCCTCTGTAAGAGCAGCCAGTGCTCCTTACTCCTGAGCCAGCTCTCCAGCCCCCAAAGCTGGACATCTTGGGAGGTAAATATAGGCATAGCTAAATGGATACATCCGTATCTTTCCTAGACCCTTGATGTACTTGTGAGTACATTTTAACAAGTCATTATGATCAGCGTGTGTTAAGGTTTGTTGTTGCTCTGGTTACTCTGGTCATAGCCTTTAATTCTAGCATTAGAGTGCATCTCATTCGGGGTCAGGCTGCTGGTGGTTTCCCTGGGCTTTTGTTTCATCCTCAGCTTTAGGATTTCATGTTTCCAACACTTCTGAGACTTTACACTCTGTTTCTCTGCTATTTTTTGCTACTTAATCCTCTGTAGCTTGGAGGGAGGTGGGATGGGAATGTCCTCTGTTTTCATGCTTGAGTCTTCTCCTTTTGTTAAAGATACTGTATTTGTGTATCTGTGTATTTATTGTGTGTATGTGCACTTGTGTGCTTGAGCATGAGCACATGTGTGGGTGCACGTACCATGGCCAACATGTGGAGACCAGAGGACAACTGATGGGACTTGGTTGTCTTCTTCCACAGTTTGGGTTCCGGGGATTAAACTTGCTGAGCAATCTTTTGGGCTCCCCTCCTTTCTCTCTTCTTCCCTTGCCTCCCCCCCCTTCTCCTTCTCACCTTTCTCCTCCTCCTTTCTTCTCTACATTTTTCCTTGTGATGCGGAGGAGAGCCAGGACCTTGCTCATGCTGGGCAAGTGCTCCCCCACTGAGCTCACCTTATTCCTTTCAGTTCATACATGAATAAAGAGTTGGGCGGAGGGGTTCAACTTCCCTGAAGACATAATTTTTCCTCATTTTTTTCCCCAGCTGTAGTGGGTCTTTGCTTGTGCCCAGAGTACATCAGGGCTTGTGAATTTTTGTCCAAGAACCTATAATTTCTGCTCCACTGGGGACATGGGGGAGAAGGCTCTGAACTGGTTTTCATGTCTTTTCTTGCAACAACAAGCCCCGCTTTCCAGGTCTGCACCACGGAGAGTGTTTTTCTTTGGTCTCTCTTTCTCCTTTCCGGACACTCAGTGGGAACCTTGAGGAACCTGTCAATAGGTGTTCACTTTTCATTGCTGTGACAAAATGCCAAGATGGACAAGTAAAGGGAATGAGGACTGCGTTAGCTCATCTTCCTGGGTTCCTTGGCTCTGCATCTGGGTCTGTGATAAGGTGGAGAAACATGGAGAGGTGCTTGAGGGAAGCAGATTGGCTCACTCTACGGTGATCAGGAAGCGGAGAACAGATGAGGAAGGGTCTTTGGACAACATGAACCCCTTGAAGGCAGGTCCTCAATGACCTGCTTCTCCAAATAGGCCTCACTTTCTTTTTAAAAATGATTTATTTATTTACGCAGGTGTGCGTATGTACGTGGGCATAGCTGCATGTGGAGGTCAGAGAACAACTTGTGAGAGTCATTTCTCCATGGACCAAATGCAGATGATCCGGTTTGGCAGGGGGTGCCCATAAGCTGCCTTACTGGCTGGAGGCCCCACTTGTAGCAGTTTGTTCAAGTAGAATCAATCAATGGATTAAACCATGGGTGAAGCTAGAGACTTCATGATCCAGTCAGCTCTCCCAAGTCTCCCAACTGGAAGTCTTCAGATTCTAGCCACAGCAGCAGAGATGGACTGCCCCTTGTCTGTGTCAATTCCCATCCTTTAGCAGCTGGTGGGAGATTTTAGGTGAGTGATTCTCACGGTTGCTGGGGTTTGTGGCTGTCCCTGGTAAACCAGTATCAAGCTCTCTTTCTTCTGAGCAGATCCTCCTTCTCCCTTGATGTCAGGCTGTGTGCCTTGAAACCTTCAGCAGTCTCAAAGGCTGAGAAAAAAATATGATCCTAATTATGTGAAATAATATAATTTGATTTCTCGTAATGGGAGAAATTATGATTCAAATGGTCAAATATTATCTTTTATTTTCATTTTGAGGGTGGTAAGTGTTCTTTTCAGCTTTCTCCGACTTTAGTGTGTAATAGAATTCAGCAGGCTTTATTGATGAGACCTCAAATCCTCTTCTATAAACCCTTACTTAATGCTAATTGCTTATACTTACTATAAAACTGTTTTAAGAATTTTGTGGCCATCTTGCTAAGAGAACTAAAATTGAATCAATCTACAAATATGGATTAAAGTGTAAGCCTGTGTCTATGAAGGCATTAGCTAGTAGATTTCAACTCAAAGTTATTTCTGTTCTGTTCCAGTTACTGTTCTGTTTCCATGATAAACACCATGACCAAAAGCAATTGGAGAGGAGCGTGTTTATTGCATCTTACATGTCACTTACATGTCATCATGAAGCGAAGCCAGGGCAGGAGCTCGAGGCAGGAACCTAAGCAGAGACCACGAAGGAATGCTGCTTACTAACTCACTCCCTTGGCTGGTTCAGCTACCATTTTATACAGCCCACGCTCACCTGCCCAGGGATGGCACCACCCACGGTGGGCTGAGCCCTCCCACATCAACTAGCAATTATGAAAACACCTCACAGGCGTAGCCGTACGCCAATCTACTATTTATTTATTTTACTTAATTTTTTTGAGACAGACTCTCCCTGTAGCCCCAGCTGGCCTGGAACTTGCTGTGTAGACCATGCTGGCCTTGATCTCACAGAGACCCTCCTGTCTCTGACCCCCCATGTGCTGAGATTAAAGGCAGGTGCCTCCATACTCTGCTTACCACAGGTCAGTCTGTTGGAGCAAATTCCTTAATTCAAGTTACCTCTTCCCAGGTGTCTCTAGTTTGTGTCAAGTTAACAAAAAATAATCAGCACATGTTGGATTGAAAGTCATGGCTGAAATGCTGAGTTGAATAGGATTATGAAAAAATCGGAATCTGTTGTTTGATTGGTGATGCCTGTTATGAGCACAGACTGGTGAAGGGGAGGATCTCGTAAGGCAAATATCAGGGAATGGGGAAAGTCAGGGCGAAGAGGTGAGAAGTTTCTCTAGAGAGGCAGTAGATAACAGTTGTCACCCCAAACCCTTGCAGTCTAACTGGGATAATGTGAACTATTGGAAATAGTGGGTTGTAAACAATGGACGTTTAAGGGACAGGTGTAGGCACGATATTGTCCCACAAGGAAGTCCAGGAGCCTGGCAACATGCAGGAGAGTGTGGTCAATTCCAAGGTGGAATTTTGGCTGATGATGACTCACCAGTCACAAAGTCCTGTGCAAGGGGAAAAAATATTGGAGGTTCTGGGCTTAAGTGGAGGTTCAAGCTCCACTTAAGAGCCACCAGAGTCTAGCCTGGTTCTGTAGGCCTGCTACCTGAGCTATGTGGGAGGTAGAAGGAGAAGGATTCTGATCTCACAGCCTTCTGGACTGCAGAGCAAGTTCTAGGCCAGCATGGGAAAGTTAATGTGACCCTGTTTCAAAATTAAAAGAGGAATCAGGATGTAGCTCAGCGGTAGAGTGCTTCCCCAGCTTGTAGGAGGCCCAGGTTTGACCCCTAGCATCACCATCAACAAAAGCAATGAGACATGGACTGATGGAGGTGGGGAGTGGGTCATCGGATGAGACAGGTGCTCTTAGAAAGGGGGAGAGTAGTGGTCGGTGAAGGACACAGCTGTGGCGGCTGCACAGCCATGTCACAGACACCTGCTCACGCTTCAGGGCTGGGCACTCCTTGTTCTGCCATGGCTTGTCCACTCTCCTCTGGGCAAACTTGGCTGTTTTCTTAGCTCCACAGCTCTTTGTGCTCTGCGTACCCCTTAGGGCATTACATCATATTACATCATAGTTCACAGTGTGTGTGTGTGTGTGTATGTGCACACCCATGACCTGTTGTCAGATCAAAGATTATCTTCCTATGAAGGGGAACCCCTCTGTGCTTCCTGGGCTTTGCTCCTGATCCTCCTCTCAGAGACCTGGTCTCATGGTTATTCTTTTCCTTCTGTGCTGGTAACACTCCCGCAGAAGCCATTCCTCTATTCCTCATGGCAGGTGACCTGTCTAAGGCCCACACTGCATTATGCCATTCAACTCGCTCCCTTCAAACTCAGATATAATTAATTTTTTCCTAGTTTGAAAAATTTGTTTGTGTGTGTGTGTGTGTGTGTGTGTGTGCGTGCATCATGGCACACCTGTGGATCCCAGCACAATTTGTGGGAGTGAGTTCTTTCCTTTCACCATGTGAGTTCTAGGGATGGTTGTATTTCAGGTTGTTGGGCTTTTACCCTCTGAGCCATCTCATTGGCGCCTCCCAGTTCTTCCTTCCTTCCTTCCTTCCTTCCTTCCTTCCTTCCTTCCTTCCTTCCTTCCTTCCTTCCTTCCTCCCTCCCTCCCTCCCTCCCTCCCTCCCTCCCTCCCTCCTTCCTTCCTTCTTTTATTTGAGACAGCATCTTACGCAGCCCAGGCTGGCTTTGAACTCTGTGTGGTCATGGATAACCTGAAACTTCTGATTCTCTTGCCTCTGTTTCACTGGTACAGGGATTACAGATGTGCACGCCACACTTGGGTTATGTTGTGCACGGTGTGTGTGCCAAGCGAGCACTCTACCCGTTGAGCTACGTCCTCAGCTCTCGTCTAACTTCAGAACGGAGACCCAGCCACCCTGTGTTCTGGTCTCCTCCTTTCTCCCCTGAATACCTTTTCTATTTAGATTTTTGGAAGGAGTATTCCAGTTCAGTTTTCATTTGGGGGGTTGGGAACTGTTAAGCCAAAGTCTTCATTTTCAAGAAGAAAAAGCCAAGAAATGCCAGGTCCACACCTGTGATCCCAGCACTTGACAAGCTGAGGCAGGAGGCCTACAGGGTTAAGATCAGCCTGGACTCTGCAAAACAAAGTCAGCCAGGAAGTTGGCCATCTCATCCATTTCGGGTACTTACTTAAGTAAAGATGGTTACTAGACAGTTAATGGCTGGAGTGTGACCTATCCCCCACAGGTTCATGGGTTTGACACTTGGTCTCCAGCTGCTGGTGGTGTTTTGGAAAGGTTTTGGAAACTCTGGGATGTGGGGCCTCACTGGAGGACACAGAATGCTAGAGGCCAGGCTTTAATGTTTATTCTCGTTTTCTGTTCTGTTCTAGCTCTTCTATCTAGCACCATGTGAGAGTCAGTAGGCATAGGCTCCTCAGTGCTACCGAGTAGTTCCACCATGCCTTCCCTGCCAGGATGGAGTATTCGCTCTGGAACTGTGAAGCAAAATACACATTTTTTCCTCTTATGTTTCTCCTGTCAGGTATTTTGTCATAGCAATGAGAAAAGTAACCATAGACCAAGCAACCTCTCTAAGATGCTCAGTCCTTAGGGTTAACTGATTCCAATGTATGGGTCCTGTTAAATGAGATATTTGTCTATAAATGACTTGTTAACAGATTCTCAACTTAGGTAGTAACCAATGTTTGTCATGCATATTAAAGTAGGAAAAATTTAAAACCTGGAAGCTCCCGCTGGTCTATTTTATAGCTGGAGCACTGCACCTAAATTAGTTGCTCAGAGGAGACGGACACCAAGTGCACTTGGGAATCATTAGGCTCAGGACATGATGTGGCTTAACAAAGTGGTGCTGGTGTAAGACGTTTACAATTACACCATTAAATTAAAGAACTTGGGAAACTCAGCTCTTAGAAGTCAGTTAATGTGGATGGCTGAAGGATATACAAGGAAATAAATAGAATTTGCATTTGGCTAAGTGGTAGAATGAGGTTAAGTGGAGAGTGAAAGCTGTTTGCGTGGAGAGCTTTCCAACAAAACATTGATGCTCTTTTGGCTTTGAAGAAGCATCCCTTCTGTCTCTCAGGACCAGAAATTCCGCAGCCAGTTAGGCCATGGTCCAAAGACAGTGTTCCTCAGTCAGAACCTTGCAATTATGAGTAGGTCTGTTTCTTAAATTACTGGTAGTGTCTATAAATTATACAAGCTAGTAGGGTTCACTGTGACATTTTCATACATGCATTTAAGTGTATTTTGATCATATTCAAACGTGAGTAGATCTGAATACTGAAACTAGTGGCTCCATACTTGTATTGTGAATTGGTTGATTGGCTCATTGCTGCAGAAAAATGCCTGACCAAGGGAGCCTAAAGGACAGGAGCTGGAGGCAGCTGGTCGCATTGTGTCCACAGTCAGGAAGCAGAGAGATGACTGAGGGTGCAGTTCATTCCATCCAGAATCCCAGTCCATGGAAAGGTGCTGCCCACATTTAGGATGGGTCTTCCCAAATCTAGATAATGTCTCACAGACATGCCCCAAGATTTGTTGTGTTTGTGGTGGTTCTAGATCCCATCAAGTGTTCAGTCAAGAGTAGCCATCATCAGTCACAGTCTCCACTCTATCCCCTTTGGCATTCCTTTCAGGGAGCAGACTTACCTTTTCACTCTGCCATGTACAGTAGGAATTTAAGAAAATGTAACTTCCTGTATAAGTGCTTCAGAGAATGCAGCAGGATGCTCCTCACAAAATGCCGACTGCTTTATGCTAAAATGCTGCTTGAACTGGAAGATCAGGGCTAGGTGTCTGGCTATGCAGGCTGCTTACTGAGTGTCCCCAGAAGGCTGATGGACCCCACAGTCTAACTACATAGACCACGGATGACTGTGGTGTTTTGATTGAGAAATGTCTCCCCTAGGCTCAAGTATTTGAACACTTAGTCCCCTGCTTGGGGAGGTCATGGAGCCTTTAGGAGGTGGAGCCTTGCTGGAGGAAGCATGTCCCTCAGGCAGGCTTTGAGAGTTCATAGCCTCGTCCCACTTCCAGTTCTCTCTCTCAGGTTCCTGTTTGCAGTTAAGGATGTGCTCTCTCAACTTCCTGCTCTGGCTGCCTGCTGCCAGGCCTTCCCCATCATTGTGGACTCCCCCTCTAGAAGTGAAAGGCAAAATAGGCTTTCATAAGTCACCTTTGGTCATGGAGCTTTATCACAGTCACTAATATAGTCAGGGAATATGCAGACAGTAGCTTTGTAAAAACTGTGCTGTGAGGTCTCAGACGGGGGAGGTGTGCCTTAGTGTGGGCTGACGGGTACACAACAGAGCTCAGA
This sequence comes from Eospalax fontanierii, assembly GCA_035773235.1. Lineage (NCBI taxonomy): Eukaryota > Metazoa > Chordata > Mammalia > Rodentia > Spalacidae > Eospalax > Eospalax fontanierii. The sequence continues at coordinate 31,278,641 of CM069549.1, forward strand.
TTATTGTGCTGCTTGTGAGATTTTAACTATTGTGCAGCAGGGCTATGAGAGCCCCTTGTCAGCTTGGGGAACATGGTCTTTATCAACTTGGATGAGCAGGGTGGGAATTGTCTTTAAGGATGATCCTGAGCAGGCATGTTGTCTTCATCACTTGTTTAGTGGTCATACAGTATGCTTCAAATGCTGTGTTGGGCACACTTGGATTTCTTACTGGGAAGATTCTGTACTTACTGTGTGACTGTATCATTGCTTCTGGAATGCAGAAATTCATAACAGAAGAACCACTTTTAAATATGAGACTGTGATTTTCTAAAGAAGGAGTGATTCAGCACATTAATTTAATAAAATATCTAAGTTCATTTTATGTGTATGAGTGCTTTTGCATGTATGTATTATATGAGTGCCATGTGTGTGCAGTGCCCACAGAGGCCAGAAAAGGGTGTGCTTCTCTGAAAAGTTGGTGGTTGCCATAAGGGTGATGGGAACTGAACACAGACGAGCAGAAAGCTGTTAAGATGGCTCTTAACAGTTCAGCATCCTCTGTAGAGAAGTAGAGCTCTCACCACTTGCAGGGAGTATTGAAGGTTCTGTATTTTTGGAGAAAGATATCTGCATACTTGAGCCTAGGCCTCATAGCTTCAAATACTGTTATCTATGAAGCTGTCTTTGAAAAACTCCTTCCACTGATAACAGAATTTTCTTTAGACTGTAAATAAATAAATGATGTCAATGTGTTTTATAAATTGCAAAATGTTACTGAAATAAAAGCATTTTCCTTGCCTCTTGTTGCCACCCTGCCTCTTTCTCTCCCAACTTTGATAAAATACATACATGTATATGACTGTATTAAACATGAAAAAGAATATCAAGAGGGACTGTGGAGATGGTTCATTTAGCAAGTGTTTGCTGGGAAAGCACTTGGGCCAGAGTTTGGATTCCCAGCACCCATGTAAAAGTTAGGTGTGGTGGCAGGCATCTGAAACCCCAGGACTGGGGTTGGGAGCTCCTGGTCAGCCAGTCTAGCTGAAATGGTGAGCTCCAGGTTCAGTGAGGGACCCTATCTAAAAAAAATAATGAGTAGAGCAATAGAGGGAGATGCCTAATGCAAACCTCTAGCTTTCACGTGCATATGCATGAGTGAATGCATTTGCACACACGTGTGTGCATGCAGACACCCCAAATGAATCTGAAAACTTTTTATCCATGGAAATCAGATTCTTAGGGAGCATGATATCCAATTATCCTTTCCACGTGTGCCGCAGGAGATATGCAGCCACAATGTGCTGCTTTTTTTGTAGATGCCAAGCTGCTGAGTGGAGTGAGAGGACTTTATTCTGCTGGATGCAGAAAGCTGTGTGACCTCTAGAAAGCCTCTTGGTTAAACTCAGTGTTTTAATGGTTCTTTGGCTCAGGACCAAACTCACATAATGTTCAAACCATAAGTCTCCAATGTTACCTTTAAATTTAGCTCAGACTTGTGGAGTCATTATCAGCCCTTCTTTCAGTTCTTAAAGTATGGCCAGCTTTCTACCTGAGATATAAGTTACAAGTCCATGAAATAGACAAGAGTACAGTTTACTATTAAATAGGACCATCACTGCTGGATGTGGTACCTACCTGTAATCCCAGCACTTGGGAGGCTGAGGCAGGAGGATTGTGAGTTCCAGACCAGCTTGAGTGATGTAGCAAGACCTTATCAGGAGCAACAAACAAAGTAAAAATCACGAATTCTTTTTACGTATTAGCTTGTGCATTGGGTAGTTATCTTGAACTGGGAGGAAGCTCATTTCTAAACAATTTCTGTAGGATTTCCCTTTTCATTTATTGATTTAGTATTTTTATTTTATGCGTATGAGTGTATTCCTGCATGTATGTAAGTACAACCATGTCATGCAATGTCTGTGGAGGTCAGAAGAGGGCACCAGATGCTCCTGGAACTGGAGTTAAGAACAGTTGTTAGCTACCATGTGAGTTCTGGGAGGTGAACCCGGATTCTCAGCAAGAGCAACCAGTGCTCTTAACTGCTGAGTCAACTCTCCAGCTCCCCCATTCCTCTTTCTTTAAATGTTTATTTTATTTACGTGTATGTGCAAGGGGTATGTGCACATGAATGCAGTACCCTTGGAGGCCAAGAGAGGGCGTTAGATTCCCTGAAGATGAAGTTCCAGGTAATTGTGGGTCACTTGATGTGGGTGCTGGTACCCAACTCAGGTCCTCTGCAAGAGCAATATGTGCTCTTAACACAGCCTCTCTCCAGTTTCTTGCTTTTTCCTTTTGATAGTTTTCTAATTTCTGGGAAGAAATGACTTAATTCCCGATTTCACCATTCACTCACTTTGTGACATTAAGAACAATAATGACAATAAATGGGTAACATTTTTAGGAAGCCTATTGCTGCCCAGGCACTGGGATAAGTGTATTGTGTACTGTACTTCTTCCTTGGTTCTCACTAGGACTGTGCAGTAGGCCTTTTCATCATCCTAACTCTACATATGAAGAAAAGAAAGCTTAGATCCTGCACCAGCGCTCTGCTATATTGAGTCCAGCCTACAGAGCTGTCTCATGGCTTCTGGTTAAGGACCAACTTAAAGCCATACAGAGTTAAGGCCAGGTACAAGATGGACTGGGTTGACATCTTGGCTTAATCACTTATCAGCTGGAAATGTTATTGGAACTTTTTGTATGTCTGTTTCATTGCCTACAAAATAGGGGCGCCGAGTATAATAATTTTACCTCTTAAGACAATTGAGAGATTTAACTAAAAGACAGTTATAATGCATGTACCAAAAAAAAAAAAATCAGCTACAACTGGCCAATGTGCAGAGACCAAGAGGCTTCAGAGTGCTTATCTCTGAATAGGATTCTTATTTGAAATCTTTCTCTCAAGACTTGAGGATTGTTGTGCAAGAGGAGGTGGGATAATTGTAAGAGTCAGAGGGGGTGGGTGACCATGGGGAAACAGACTTCCAGACAGCTGGCCAGTTTCTCATATGAACTCACAGCAATGGTAACAGTGTGCACAAGCACTATTCAAGAACAAATCAGACAAAATCCAGCACAGAAAAAAATGCAGCATAGACAGAGGAAGTGGGTAAGAAACCCCAACTCAGCCCTAGGAACTTTTGGCAATTATTGGTTGCTGGGAGAGGGAGAGACAGTGTCTTACAGAGATAGGACTCCTGGTGGGCCCAGTGGATGGACCCACACTGGAGGACATCTGGGGACACAAATCCAACTTTACAGGCTGTATATAAGAAAGGACATTAAACTGGCCATGGGGGGCAGGCAGAAGGGATCTAAATACTATCAAACTATATTGTATGAAAATCACAAAAATTCCATAAAGATAAAATAAAAAAACCCAACTACTATTAAAGTTCAAAATGTACGTTTGGCAATGATAGCTTATGCTTGGACTTGGGCATTTATTTACACTAAACTGTGAATGACTGCTCCTGGAACTGCCTGAATTGTTTTGTGCTGAATGTTTAGGTTGGGACTCAAAGAAGATGAAATATTTTGCCTCCTTTGATGTTTTTCTGTCCCTTTTGACCAGGTCTCCATTTGTCTGTTTGATTCTACATTCTGCAGGTGGGGTCTGTGGATCTTTTTCTTCCATGAACTGGAGTTTGTAGAGATGGTCACCAAAGGTGAGGGGTGAACATAACTAGGTACGAGCAACTGCATTGTGAGTGCCCTGGGGCTGCAGGCAGAATGGAAAATGTTCTCTGTCTTCACTAAGGGCTTCACATTTCTGCACTGATGAAGGGCCAGACCCTAGAGAGCGTCCCCTGTTTCACCTCTTTGTTATCTCAAGCTTAGACCTGGAAGGAAGCTGGGCCAGAGGAGGCCTGTGACCATGTGGGAATGACCCTGGGCTTCCTTCTTCATTTTCAGCATCCTCTTCTGAGACATTCCTCTCTCTTCCCAAACTGGGTACTAAAGACTCTCCACTGAGTCCTTTGGCTCCCTTCTTGGAAATGAAAGGGACTTTTGTGGGCTGGGGAGATGCTCAGTCAGTAAAGTGCTTTCCTTGTAAGCATGGGGACCTGATCAGGTCTGATCCCCAGATCAACCTGTTTGAAAGAGAATCCAGGTGTGATGGCACCTGCTTCTAATCCCAATGCTTGGGGGACGGACAGAGGTAGATCTCTGGGCCTCAGTGGCCAGACAGCCTAGCCTGATTGGCAAGCCCTAGGTCAGTGAGAGACCCTGTCTCAAAAAAATAAGGAGGATGGCTCCTGGGGAATGATACCTGAGGTTGACCTCTGACCTCCACACACATGCACCCTTCACACTTGACCACAAACACAAGTGAGGGTACACATGTGTACATAAGAAAAGAAAGAGAGGGACTGTTGTCAGCCACCTTTGTGCCTCTGGAGATGGAGAAGAGGACAAGAGCACAGGCTGGAGGGAACATTTCGAGACTGCAGGTTTCCTAAGGCCAGTGTAGCCTTCTGCTGTGTGTTTGTGGGGAGACTTGAGGTCCAGCCCAGGTCCTGAATGCAGACTGTTGATCAAGGGCTTCTCAACTTTGGCACAGTGTCACTGTGGGTAAGTCGATTCTCTGTGGTGGGGGAGGGGACCATCCTTTGCAACTCTGTTCTCTGCCCAGCTGAGGCTGGTAGAACCATCAATTGTATGACAACCAAAGACACCTCCAGGCATTGTAGAACATTCCCTGGGTGGCAAAATTGCTTCTGCTGCTGAGAAGTGGGATGCAGAGGGAACAGCTGTCCTCAAGGAAGTGTTCTCTGGCTCAGTGTGAGATGGGTAAATTGCTGTTGTCTGAACCTGAAGACTCATCCAGTGACTCCACTTACACAACAGGACTTATCTCCTTCTTGTACATACACATTGACCTCAGTCTAAGAATATGTACAAATATGCATGTGTACAAATGCATGCACAGATATCAGTGCATGAGAGTGGATGGGTACAAATGTGTACATGCATATCTGTGCATGTGTGTACAAATGTGTTCACACATATCTATGCAGGAAAAGCAGAGTTTATAGTGAAGTCAGCAACTGCATATGTACACATGTATGCATGTATGTGTATAAATGTATTCATACATATATGTGCACATGTACACATGTGTGTACTCACCTGTCCATGTTAGTGTGCATGTGTGTGTGAATTTGCCTGTGATGCATCCTGTTGTTTGGGACGTACTGCATGTTTCCAGGGAACACAGATTCATCTGTCTTTCTACCTGATGGGGCTTTGGGGAAAAATCTGGAAATATACCTGAGGGAATTTATAAGCAAAAGAAGCAATGTGCAGGTGTTGGGCACCGAGCTCAGAGACTGGGTTGTGACTGTGTTCTCTGCAGCACCAGGCACCAAGTGGCAGGGCCAGGGCCAAGTCTGATTACCTCCAGAAAGTTCTCATTATGGTGTCTGCTATGGGTTGAGGGTGGGTTGTCCCCATCAGAAAATTCATGTTGAAATTTAATCTCCATTTGCTCTACGAAGAGAGTAAAAACAATTACACTATGACGTGTAGAAGTGGAGCCTTTGGGAGGAGATTAAGATTAGATGAGGCTGTTAAGTAGAGTCTCATAGTTGACTATTGTGTCTTTATGAGAAGACAGAGGGGACCAAGATTCACTTATGCTTCCTGCATTTGCCTTGGGACTATCCTAACAAAAGGCTGTCCTCTTTCTTGTGTAACTTACTGCCTTTGGTACTATGTTATTAGCAACAGGAAAGAAACTTAAACAGTGTCTTTACAAGGAAAGAAGGACAAGGTCTCCATGGGGAGACCTTTGTTCCTAAAGCATTCAGGGTCATTCTTCTGCCAAAAAGACTGGGGTATGCCAGTTCTGACTGTGGTTATGAGTGGTCCAGGGGGATAGTGGAGCCAGAAAGTGCTGTGAGCAACTGGGACTGAGCTCTAAGCCAAAGGGTCTGGTTGTGGCTGGTACTCTGTTGAGGAGGATCGGGGCTGGGGAGAATCTGCAGTGGGGATGGGCTGCAGCCTGAACTGCAGGTTGGGGAAGGCATCCAGGCATGAAGGGAGCTAGAAGCTGAAGGGCAAAATGTCTCAGCTATTAGACTGGATGATCAGTGTGTCTTGGTCTGTAGGGTGGTCAGCTGCACCAGTCCTATCCCAAGTTCAGACTCAGGAAAAGCAGAGTTTGCAGCGGAGCCAGGCACTGTTCCAGGGCATAGGGATGGAGATCCAAAATGCCACCTTGCTGGGTGCTACCTACTTGAAGATTGGTAGATGGTGGCTGAGAAGGGCCAGACCAGTTGGAACAAGAGTAGGGGTTGGAGCAGATTCTCTGCTGTGAATTTTTGATGGCGGTACTTAGAGATGAGACTATTCATTCATTCAACAAACATTTGGATGTTTACTATATTGAATCCCAGAGCCAAGGACCACAGGGGAAACAAAGATTAGATCCAGCAGCTGGAACCTAGAAAGGGAGGCACATCATGCATACAGATCACAGCAGAACCTTAGGGGTATCTGGAGGAGTGAAAAGGGAGGGAAAGAAGTGTGCAAGGTGGATGTGTGCGCTGCTGCGAGAAGCTCGGGAATACAGACGGGCTGAGGGCAGCCCGGCTGACGTCACTGAGCTCAGAGCTGGATTTCAAGTCAGAGTTGAGGCAGATGGAAAGCTGTGGTTCATAGGCTTGCTTCTCCTAGGACCATGGTCTGCGGGCTTCTTACAGCTTCCAGTCATGGATTGTGGTCTTTCAGGAAGCTCTGGCTTATAACAACTCCCAAAGGCTTGCTCCTGCTCTTTCTAAGAGGCTGGGCTTGGAGTCTGGAGATGACTCAGTTGGTAAAGTGCTTGCCTTGCAAGCGGGAAGCTGAGTTTGGACTCCTATAACCCATGTAAAAAGCTGGGTACAGGGCTACAGAGACAGTTTAGTAGCTAAGAGCACTTGCTGCTCTTACAGAGGACCTGAGTGTAGCTCTCAGCACCCAAATTTGGTGGGTCACAACTGCCTGTAAGTCCACCTGCATATACATACATATAAATAAAAATCAAAATAAATCTTAAAAACATAAGCTGGACATGGTAGTGCATGCCTGTAATCCTAGAGCTGTGAGACAGGAGGCAGATAAAGGAGAATCCCTGGGAGATCTCTGGTCAGCTAGTTTAGCCCATGTGACAAAACTCCAGGCTGCTGGAGTTGAGACCCTGTTTCAAACAACAAAGGTGCTTGGGGCAGACACCTGAGTTCACCCACGAACTTCTACACGTGCATATACACGCACCTGTAACCAGTGGTATACCTAGCCACACAGGAATGTACACACACATCCACACCTGTACACACACATCCACACACTCACACACCCACTCTGGGCTTCCTATCCAGAGGAGTCCCTATGGTCAGAGTGGGGATGTAGACTGTGGCTTTTCCACAGAGACCCACCTGGGTGTCTTTGAGGATTCTGTTCCATGCTACCACAGAGACACAGACTTTCCACGTGAGCTGATAAAGAATTGGACTCAACCCTTTCTCTCAGTCCTCATTCTTAATAGCATTTGTCTAGACTTTCCCAGCAATCTCTCCACAAAATAACAAAAATATTGACAAAAATAATGGAAAAGATGGCGATTATACTGCTCCTGAATCTTCCTGCCTCAGGGGGTCACACAGCAGATAAAGAATATTTTATAGGACACCAACTCAACATTGCCATTCCTAAAGTTTATTTGCACAGAAAAATAAAGGCAACTTTTTATCTGTCGTCCTGCTGGGAAGAAATATGATCCCTGTCCCCTCTCTCATATAGCTTTCCTCACATGGTGTCTGATTGTTTTACAGAAAACAGGACTTCTGCTTTTGACCTTCCCTCTCGATCTTCTAACATTCCAATTTTCAGTCTCTCTGTCACTCTCTGCCATTTGGGGGGTGGGGTGGAGGTGGATATGTGTACCAGGCTGAAGTGTACAGGGCTCTGGCCCGTTTTTTAACAGACTTTGTGGGCAGCTGGCTTTCCCAGGTGACAGTGGCTCCTCTGATAACCACTCTCTCATGCTGCAGAGGCGCCAGCATTGATCAGTGGAAAGTTCAAGGCGGCTACTCATCAAACGTGCCTCCGATAGCGGATTCCAGACAAGGTCTGCAATAAATAAGCCCAGCAACAAAGAGTCATATTTCCGCCTGGCTTGAAACATCGGTGACAGCATCGTTCTAAATTTCGGGGTCCAGCATGGTGTCTTCTTCTCGGACGCATGATGGGATGGCTCCCCTCCCTGGGAAGCCACCTCAGTGGAAAATGATGGGAATTTGATGCACTGGGAAACTTTCAGGAACGTGCAATACATAATTATTTTAGGTTGTTCAAATAAAACTGGCACTGAAAACCTGTGTCACAATGTTTTTTCTCACATTTGTTTTAAGTGACGCCGTCTAACCTTCCCTTCAAGCCTCTCTCCGCCAGCAATAACGCTGAGATTTCCATGTACATGAACAAAGAGAACAATCTTTGCTTTAAGAAGCCAGGGGAAGTTTTTTTTTTTTTTTTTTTTTTCATCTTCAAATGGCAGCATGATAAACCACACACCCAATGAGTCCCTCAAAGATTATTGCTATTGATTTCTTTCCTGGAAACCTGGAATGTTACCAGATGGGGTGTGAGGAATAGGTGTGTGTGGGTGTAAATGCAGTTTATTGTCTGTTGACTAAAAAAAAAAAATATCTGTGAGAACCTTCACTATCCCCGTCTTTGTGCCTCATGAAAGATGAATTTTGCTCTCAAACCTGTCTTTCACTTGTGACAATTTTTGGGTAAGGTTATCTTTGAAGATAGAGCTTTATGGCAGATCAAAATACATAAACATTCTGTACATTTGTTCTTTCTGCTTCACCGAAACCCTGGTGTTGTTTGGAATTCTTGCTATGGATAGAATTTACACATCACTACCAGATTTCTCTTGGGTCTTCCTCTGCACACCGTTGCTGAAGGATTCTCCAGCTCCCCCCACGTCCCTCTTGGGAAAGCCTTAATCAGATCACTGCAGGTTAGAAGGAACGGGTGCCTGGGCCTCAGGGAAGCACCCATTAGGAAAAAAGGCTGACCTTCGCCACTCTCCTCCTCCTTTTAATGAGTCCTTCTCTGTCCTTCTGAGGAGATCTTTCCTGCCCTTTGACCCCTGTTAGGAGAGGAAGGCTTATATAGCTAAGAGGACCTCGATGTGGAGACTTGTTCATCAAGCCAAACTCCACAGGCCTTTTAGGAAATGCTGAAAGACAGGTGACTCAACTTTCAGAGCATTAAGAAGGTGAGTTCCAAGCCCAACACTATTTCCCTTGTTTATTTTTGAGACAAACTGAGTTTGTGTGGTAAACCTTCCTACCTTGCCATCCACATGTGTGCAAGTGGTCTGCTCCTAATGACAGATCTCGGACTGTGTGAGAACCAGGTGTGCTTTGAAAAGAAGCAAGGGTGACGGGTCTCAGGTGGGTACCTAGGAAGCCACTCAGGACCGCAGACCCACTCAGTCTGCATGGAGAAATAAACAGAGTTCAGAGGTCGCCACCAAGCTGGAAATCGGTGAGTCAGGGAGGACTGATAGGCAGATCTGTTCCTGTGTTTTCTGTAGTCACAACACAGAACTTAATAATAGCTAAAGAGCTTAGAATGATTTTTTCCCTTCACCAAAAAAGCTGACACGTTGGCTTGGATTCTGTTCTGTGTCAGAAATGAAAGATCACCCAGAGTTTCTGTGGACGGGAGCAGAGTCAGCCTCCTCGTCTCCCTCAAAGCACAGAACCAACCACCTCAGGCTGGTTGTCACTGTGTTATTTTTCTCTGTATGTCTGTACACACACTTTAGCTTAATTTTTAATTATTTTTTCGCAGTACTAGGCATTGAACTCAGGGTCTTCTGCATGCCAGAAAAGCATTCTGCCACAGAACTACACTCTCAACTGAATTTTAATTTTTTTCTTTTGAGATAAGATATTATTAAATTACCCAAGTGAGTCAACAAAACAACAGAATCACATCATTGTGGTCTTTTTTGGCTTCAGCAGTTAGATGAGCTCAGTGTATAAGTGGCTGCTGTTCAGATTTACCTTCTAACAGATTAAAAATACTTTGTTATTTTTATTTTATGGGCATGAGTGTATTGCTTACATGTAGGTAGGTGCACCTGGGTCATGCGATGCCTGTAGAGGTCAGAAGAGTGAGTCGGATTCCCTGGAACTGGAGTTACAGATGGTTGTTAGTTGCCATGTGGGTGCTGGGAATTGAACCCGGGTCCTCTGCAAGACCAGTCCATGCTCTTAACGGTTGAACCACCTCTTTAGCCCCCAGATTTAAAAAAAACGTATTTTTAATTGATTTTTTGCGCATTTTACACAACACATCTTAATCAAGCTTGGACCCACCTCCTCTACCTGGACTCCCCGTGACCTCCCACCAGATTCCATGCATTCTGTCTTATATGTTAAGGCCTATGGAGATAAGTTTTTGTCCCCAGATGTCCCTCAGTGTCCCTCATCCACTGGAGCCTGTTCAGCCTATCTAGCATTACTCCCTAAAGAAGACCAACTTTCCCTCACCCAGCAGTGATCAGCTACCAATAGTTTCTCAGCTAAGGCTGGGGGTCTACTGCCCATTTTCCCCAGTTTTAGGCTGGGTTTTTAAGGTCATCAGCATTTTAAGGTTCTGACATTGTTTGCTCTGCCCTTTGGGGAGAAACTGACCTTTTTTTTTTTCTCAGATTATTGAAGAACTGCTTTTGGAAGTCACTTTCCCCGGGTACTGTAGGGGCTGGAGAGGTGGATCAGCAATTGTGAGCACTGGCTGCTCTTGCAGAGGACCTGGGTTTGATTCCCAGTACCCGCATGGTGACTAACAACCATCTGTAACTCTAGTTCCAGGGAATCTGATGTCCTATTCTGTCTCCACAGGCATGATACACATACTTGGTACCCATACATACATGCAGACACTCATACACACATGAACACCCTCCGACTCCCCTCAAAGATCTTGTTCTAGTACTAAAAGCAGTTGAGCCAGAAGACCTCTGTTAGAATCTTACTAATTTTTTGAGAAAGGGTCTGATGCAGCACCTGCCAGACCATTTACGTATTAAAATCTGACCTTGAAAACCATAAGGTGCACCAACCAGGCCCTCTGACCTGTCGGAATTACAAGTTTACAGCTCTCCAAAGAGGCTACGGGTTGTACCAGGTATGTGCTGAGTTATACAGTGCAGCTGATGACCGTGATGGTAGCAGCCATCTGGCTCCAGCCTCCTCAGTGATAGGATTACAGGCATGTGCCACCAAACCTAGCTTGAATATAATTTTTTGTCACTTGATGTGTATGTAAACTTAAAATCAAGTCATGTGTCTCTTTAATTGAGCACAGGTCTCTGAGAAGATAGAGGAAGTAGCATATGGACAGTGCTCTGTGACCAGCAGCCTTTGCAGACATATTCCCACCGAGAGTGGAATGGTGTACCTCCTGTGATTGAGAAAAGCCGATGCTCTTGTTCCTATGCTGTTGTCCACTCTTCCTCCAGGTTATTTTGCGGGCATAATGTATGCGTGTGCACATGTGTGTGTGTACCTATGAAGGTTAGAGGTGGATTTGGGTCTCTTCCTGAACTGCTCTTCACATTATTATTATTACTCTTGTCGTTTGAGAGACAGATTCTCATTGTATAGCCTTGGAACTTAATATGTAGACCAGGCTGGCCTCAAACTCACAGATAATTGCTTGCCTCTGCTTTGCAAGTGCTGGGATTAAAGACATATGCCATCACACATGTCCCCTCTTTACCTTATTTTTTTTGAGATAGGGTCTCTCATTGAGCCTGGAGCTTGCGGTTTTAGTTAGAGTGGCTCGTCAGTGACACCCTGGGATCCATCTGACTCGTCCTTTTCAGTGCTGGGGTTCCAGATACTTGCCACCACATTTGGCTTTTGTGTGGGTGCTCGGGAATCTGAACTCAGGTCTTCCTGTGTACAGCAGGCACTTTACCCTCTGAGCTCTCCTCAGTCACCCACTACACAAACTTTTGCATGGTTTTGTGTCAGCTGAACTACTGACAATCTACAGATCTGATGGAACTACCCATCTGCTCCAGTTTTCATTGGAAGTGGTGGAAAGACACCAGTGGGGATCACACAGGCACATGGATACTGTCCACGCAAGTGTCTGCTTGAGAATGCGGTTCCAATAGCAGTCTGATTGTACTAGTGTCAAGACAGAGTTTATGCATCAGAAACCTAGTCATATCTATGGTTTCTTTGAATATATGAACGTATTTTAAGAATTCATAACATTTTAAATTATGTGTCTGTGTGTCTGTGTCTGTGTATGGGTATGTGCACATGAAGTAGGTGCCCATTGGAGGCTAGAAGAGGGTGTCAGATTCCCTGGAGCTGGAGGTATAGGCAGTTGTGATCCACCTGATGTGGGTGCTAGGACTCAAACCCGGGACCTTTGTAAGAGCACTGAGCCATCTCCCTGACCCCTGAATGTATGGTTTTATCTGCAGTTGTCTGGAATACTTGGTTCTTTCTGGAGCAATAGGATGCCTGCCCACTTTGGCGGTCTTGTGCAATGAAGCGTCCACGGACTCTGAAAACAGAGCTTTGAAGTTTGAGTACTGGTTTTGTGGCTAATTAGCTGTGTGTTCTACCTACTTTTCCTGTTGCTGTGATAAAACACAAAGCAACTGAAGGGAGAAAGGGTTTATTTTGGCTGATGGCTCTAGGTTACAGCTCATCACGGAAGAGAAGTTCTGGCAGCAGACATCGGAGGCAGCGGTCACACTGTGTCTGCAGTCAGGAAGCAGATGTGCGATGGTCACATTTTCCTTTGCACACAGTTCAGGATCATAAGGAATGGGCCACTCACAGTGGGCAGGTCTTCTGATCTCAGTAAATGTGAGCAAGATAATCACCCCACGCATGCCCAGAGTTCCTTCTGTCAGGTGATTCCAACCTCATCAAGTAACAATTGAGATCAGTCAGCACACTGCAATTCCCCAGTGCCTTGGTTTCTTTACCTGCTAAAGGCAAAGAATGAGTCTCTTCTTTGAGACTTGTTGTGGAGGTTAGACCTCTGGATGATAGGTATAAGAACACCTCAAGAGAAAGCTCAGTGAACGATAATTTCTCTCCTTCCCCTTCTTTCCTTTGCCTCCTTGATGTGTTAAATGAGTAGAAAGTGATTTGTGAAGGTTGCCACAGTTGTAGATGTTCACGTTTGAGATGTAGTGTATTTAGGACTGAGTGGGGTTTGCTCTAGCCCCACTCCACTTGTTACTCCTTTATAGATGAACTACAACCACAAAATCACTTTCTGAAGAATGCATATTTGAGTTCCAGGCTTAGAGAGGCATTTCTGCTTGCTCAGAGGCAGGGAGGGAGAAGGCTAATAATACATGGAAGTAAGCACTGGTGAGTGATTTTTATAATTAGACCAATTAGTGTTCTATGATTCCTGTGAAACTGGCAGAACAGCACTCAAGAATCACTATGTAGACTATAGATACACAGACATGAGCAGGACAGAAAGGAGTTGGAGAGAGTTCCTGTCCCAATAGCAAGATGTGCTGAACACATTTGCACACCAGAATCCAACAGCTTGGCCATGGTCTGCATTCAGTCCATTAGGAGGGGAGAGGGAATGGCCCCTGTCTCTTGAACAAGCCTCGGTTCAGGCAGACCTTCCTGTCAGCCTCAGCATATCTGAAGAGGTGGGCATCTGAAGTTGCTACTGAACTCCATTTGTTGACATGGTAGAATTAGAATTCTGAGGGAGCCAATGAAAATTACATGCAAATATTAGGGCCATTTGTTATCATTATAAAATATGATGATGTTGTTGGTGACTTAACGGAGATGATGACCCCAAAGGCTACGACATTACGACATTACATTTTATCAATAATGAAAAATCGCTGCCCTTGCATGGCAATTGAAGTGGCTCAGGTGATGGCAGAAGGGGCTACGAGTCTTTCTGTTTATGCCAGGATCAAACTGGCAGCTGTAGACAAAGCAAAAGCTGGCATGTGTTCTTCCCTGTCAGCCAGGGAAGCGGGGGCCTCACTGACCCAAGAGGTTTAATATTCATTAGTGAGAGGCTTACTTCCAAGCCACTTAAGTGGGTCTGAAGGCTGCCTTCCTAACGGGTTTCCAGACATAAGGGAAATGAGTTAGCCAAGGAAGCTGTGACACGTGAGCATCAGCTGAGAGCGTTCCTGTTGGGGACAGTATGCTGGGGCCTGGCAGATGGCCTCTTATTCCAGGAATGGGGCTCAGCTGATGCCGAGACTCGATTAGCTTATTAGCTTGTTCTTTAATAGGAGCCAGGAAGTAAGATGGTAAGTTTCATGGGTGCTGAGGCATTTGCACAGGGTCAACATACAGAACACATAAGAGAGCAAAAGAGTGAGCTCAGCTCCTGCAGACCTCACTCAGCACGCCTGCCGTTTCCTAGGTATGAGGACTGTTAAATCTGGCACCTGGAGATAAGATTCAGGGTCATCTCCCTCTCCTTTCCCCCTCCCCCTGCTTTTGAGGTGTGTATGTGTGCATGCAGGCATCTCTGGATGTATATGCATGTGTGTACATATGTATTCATAGTATATGTATAACTATATCTGTGTACCTATGCACGTGTTATGTGTATGTGTGCATGTACATATATTTATGTGGTTGTAGGTGTTTGTGTGTATGTATACGTGTGTCTCTGTGCATATGTGTACATGTGTATAATGTTAATGTGAGTATGTGTATGTATGCATGTGTATACATGTGTGCACATTTATGTATGGACTTGAGTATATGTACATCTGTGTGCATGCATGAATGGACGTGAGTGTATGCATGTGTGCATGTACTATGTGTGTGCACATGTATATGCATGTGTGTGCATACGTGCATATATGTATATGTGAGTGTGTGCGCATGTGTGTATATGTGTATGTTTGTGTGTAGGTGTGTATGCATGCATGTGTGCATGTAGGTGTTGTATGTCCCTACTAATGTTCTTGCTCCACTCTCTTCAGCCTGGGGAACATTTTGGGTGCCATGTTTCCAAGTAGGGAGACATCTCTCTGTACTAATGTGTCTGTGACGCCTCATCACCAGGAGGGGTGGAGGGGCTCCAGCTCAGCCTTCCTTCCCCGGGGTGTGTCTTGCCATCTAACTCTTCACCTGGGCAGTTCTTCCCAAGTCCTCTGGGCAATGCCGACTCTCGTGTCTGCTGCTGGTCTCAGCTGGAGCCTCACACTGCTCTTGGCACATCCGTGTGAGTCTTGATGCCTAGCACAGTGTTTGGCACACTTAAGAGGTTGACTACACTTTTAAGTCTGAGAACACTGCTAGAAAGAAACTCTTGATGGTTCTCTGAGTTTTCCCAGACATTAAGGATATTCCAGAACATTTTTTGCCCTGGCCAGATAAAAAGTAGTGCTCTTAGTGTGTGGGCCTTGCAGCAACAGCATCAAAGTTACTTGGGAAATGGTTGGAAATACAAAATCAGAAGGTCTGATTTGAGGTCCAGCAGTCTTCAGGTAATTCTAATACAGGGACAAGTTTGAGAGCCACGGGCTGAAGGGAGTGTTGGAAATTTCCTCTTGTTAGTATAGCATTACTAGGAATTGTTGAATGATAGCTATGCTTAAAAATAAATGTTTAATTTCCTGAATGTCACACATTCTATGTTTTGTACTTCTGAGACACATTTGGAAGGGAAGGGAAAGCATATGGAGGCTAGGCTGACTGCTCTGCCTCAGCCGGATGAGCTCGTGGAAGTGGGTGGGTGGTGGTGACTTGGTCTAGTGGAATCTGGACCAGTGTAAGAACAGCTCTCCTCTCTCTGCAGAAGGTGATGCATGGCGTTCATCGGCTGGCCTCTCATCCCTCTGCTTTAAGACAGTATCTGATGAAAGGCCCTCTGGGAGGAGAAACACATTAATCAATCAGCAAAGCAGAGGCTGTTGAGAATGGGTCTGTGGCAAAGCCCTGGTATTCTAGGACTTACATTCTAAGCCTTGGTGATTTGCAAATGATCTTGAAAATTCATGACATTTGTTGTTGGACCCAGTTACGTTTCTAGTGAGTGGTAAAGCTCTGGAGATGACCTTGAATCTTTGTCATAAGACAACTTTTCTTTTTCTCTTCCTTTTCCTCTTCTTTTTCTTTCATTTCTCCTTCTCTTTCTCCCCTGCTTCCTCCTCCATTTAATCCTTTGCCTTCTCTTCCTCCTACATCTCCTCATCTGCTTCTTCCTTCTAATCATCATCGCGATCACCACCACCACGACCACCACCTCCACATCGCTACCGCCACCACCACCACCACCACCATCATCACCACCATCATCACCACCATCATCACCACCATCATCACCACCATCATCACCACCATCATCACCACCATCACCACCACCATCACCACCATCATCACCACCATCACCACCACGACCACCACCACCACATCGCTACCGCCACCACCACCACCACCACCATCATCACCACCATCATCACCACCATCATCACCACCACCATCACCACCATCACCACCACCATCACCACCATCATCACCACCATCATCACCACCATCATCACCACCACCATCACCACCATCATCACCACCACCATCACCACCACCACCATCACCACCATCATCACCACCATCACCACCACCACCATCATCACCACCACCATCATCACCACCATCATCACCACCATCACCACCACCACCATCATCATCACCACCACCATCATCACCACCATCATCACCACCATCACCACCACGACCACCACCACCACATCACTACCGCCACCATCACCACCACCACCATCACCGTCATCATCACCACCATCACCATTATCAACATCATCACTGTCACCACCACCAACATCACCATCATCACCATCATCACAACAACCATCACCACCATCATCATTTGTACCACCGCCATCACCATTATCGCCATCATCACTATCACCACCACCATCATCACCACCATCATCATGACCATCTTTGTCATTCTTTTGTTTAAAAGGGAGGAGAGATAAAATGACATTGATCTAATGGGTTTTCCATGAAGATTAAATGACTTGATAAATGCAACCCATTTAGAAAGAGGCCAGCCAAACACCTGATACACCTGCAGTATTCTTATGATGACGGTTTTTTTTATTCTGGCATGAACTCTGAGGTAGCTCTGGAATGGTCAGCAAAATGGAGAAACGTGTCTGTGCAGAAGTAAATATTGCTGGAGTGAGATGGTTTTCCCACCTTTCAGGAAACGCTCAAGTGGTTATCTTCCAGGCCATCAGCAGATACAGCTTCTGCTGAAGGAACAGTTAGATGCGAAGTACACACAAATCCACACAGTGTGTGTTTAGGAATGCAGACTGTTGCTTTGGGGTGAGGGTCCAGGCAGTAGGTATTCCCACACACCATAGTTAAATGCCATGCTGCACAGGAGCCCTTTAACATCGGCAGAGTTCTTTTAGCAATGCTTGGCACGGCCTGCTTCCTAGGGGGCAGAGTCTCAGGATGCTGGCCAAGATGTATTGCTTAATGTTCTCTGTTTCTCAAAGGTTCAGTAAGCAAAAGGGGTTATTCTGGGCCAGCTTCGGGGACGATGACAGGAACAAACACCTCTATGTATAAATCCGAGACCTTTAACCCCTCAGCTGTCAAATTTCAATATTTCTGGTCACAATGTTAAATGCACCCAGTATCCACTTCAGAGAGCTCTGATAGAAAAATCAAAGTGTGCTATTATATTTATATGGTTAGTAAGTTGTTAAAAGAAAAATAAAGCAAAGTGACACTAGCCATGTTTTGTGTTCCTAGCTTCCCAACCTCAGCACAGTAAAACAGAACCTCTGTTCCTCTGTAACATAACACGCTCCAAACAACTGTTATTGCTGCGAGGTGGCTCCTTCTTTTTAAAGATGATAAACACGGTATGCTGAAGGCAAAACTCCACATCAGGACCATGAAAGCAGCAGAGGAAGGCAAGTAAAACAAGACTTTAAGACCCTTTTCTGTAAAGTCAAATGTGTGTCTGCCCATGAAGGGTGCAGTATGCGCGTGTAGCTTGTCATTGTCTCCATCCGCTAAACATGCACAGTGACCTCAGACATACTTTGGGAGTGCAGCAGGGGGTTTTCACTGTGTTGTGGGGACTCAGTGTTGCCTTTCAGTAGCACAGCTTTGCTCTGCCCTGCACAGTTCTGTAGACGTGTCTTCCGTCATCGCGCCTTCCACACAGTGGATAGGTGGAGGGGAAAATGGCTGGAGAAAAGACTTTTCCTTTTATGCCATGGGTAATTATTACTTGAAATGTGTCAGAGCAATGGGGTGGGTGCCTTCACCCCAAGACTCACCCTGAAAATGCCCTTTGATTCCAGCACGCTTTGCAGTTTTTGTCGATACAGCATGCAAAGGAGAATGTTTAAAATCTGGTCTTTCTTTAGAAACCTGGGAAGCCTCTCAACAGGATGGCTCCTCAGATGGTTTTAGGCGTCTTCTGGGGAACTGGATACTGGACTGGCCCGAGCCCAGGGAGGCTCCACAGAGGTCTGCCTGACACATTTCTCTGTCTGGCTGGGCACGGCAGCCACAACACCATGGAGAGGGCCTCCATGGGCCACTGCAGGGAGCGTGGACAGTGACAGAGGAAGCTGGGCTTCCTGTCAGGACATGCATCACAGGACCCAAGGCATATGATTGATGACCTTGTGCCTGTCTGACCTGGGAACAGCATTCTCTGTCCACACAATGCAGCACCTGCTCATTGTTATGGGTAGTTCAGTTCTTCACGCAATCAGTTCTAATGCTGGCAAACTGAACTTTTAGACCAAGATCAATATGCAAAATGAGTCCAAATCTGTGACAGTGGCTATCACCCATGTGCGTCATGCCTCCCGTGGGTTGAGCAGAGGTAAGGGCCAGGTGCGAGGAGGACTCTGACTTCTCTGTGTTCTTATTATCTTTTTTATTTGAACAGTGGTTTCTGGAGACCTGGGAGACAGCTCTGTGGGTAAAGTGCTTGTTGTGTAAGCATGAGGCCTGGAGATTGCATCTGCAGCACCCATCTAAAATGGAGGTGAGCACAGAGGTCCCCCTGTGACCCTAGCACTTGGGGACAGAGACAGAGGATTCCAGAGGTAAGCTCACTAGCTGAATTAGTGAGTCACTGAGTGCCAAGTTAGGAAGAGACTCTGCCTCAGTCCACAAAGTAGAGAGTGAGCCAGGAAGACACCCCACCTGTCATCCTCTGGCCTCTGTACCCATCCCCACACATGTGTGTCCTCACACATGCAAACACATATGTGCACACACATATACAAATGGGCACATACCACACATCCATAATGCACATATCACACACATCCACACCCACTGACACATATGCATACACATATGCACTGTACACACATCTTCACAGAGCACACATGTACACAGCACACAGACACATGCATATCCACATACATGCAGACACATGCACAGATCACACAAACCTACATGCCACAGACATGTATAATCACTACAAACATGCACACACATACATATAAACACACCACACACACAGATGAATGCAAACACATGTACATATTGTATACACACATCCACATACCACACACATACTCCACACACAGGCTACACATATACATACACATATACATGCCACACACATCCATATATTCACACACCCTCATATAAGGAACACACACATACACATGCACATCAACACACCACACCCACCTACACAGCACACCCACATACCACACACACCACACATGCACATACCACATATGCATGTATACACATACACATCAACACAGCACATACATCCACACATGCATATATATACATGCACACACAACAATCCTATACCCACTCACCATATATCATATAAACATGTGTACACACATGCACACCACATACACATGCACATACAACATGCAAACATATATACAGTTCACTGCACACATGCACACACCAGACATACATATGCACACACCCAAAGCATGTACACATAGATATCCACACTCAAACACACATCCACATACATGCACATACAATACACCACACATATCTCCCACACATCTACATGCCATATACAAATGCACATGCATACACACCATATACCAGCACACACATGTACACACATACATATACCACAGAAAATCATACATCACACATCCACACTCATGAATACATATCCCATACCACATATATTCACACATACACACCACACATATGCGCACACACAGCACACATATGCACATGCACCACAAACCACACACATCCACACACCAAATCCACACATGCATAAACATGCATACCTATATACATCACATCCACAAATGAATACACACATATGCACATACTACACACCTACATCCATCCACCACGTACTGTACATACACATGCAAACACAAATACCATATCCATCCACACACCACAGAACACGCACACTTGCACACACATGCACACACATATACCACACATACCCACACACTATATTTGTACATGCGCACACACATATATACACCACACACCCACACACATTCACATATACAGAGTGACATATGTGCCCATATAACCACATATCAGACACATGCACACATGGTAGCACATATGCACACACATGCACATACACAGCACATATTCATACACATGCACACACACCACAAACACACAAATCATACTATACACATGCAGACCACATGCATATGACATATCACACATACACACACATATACCACACATGTATAGACATATACACACCAACATACCACACATACACTATATCCACCCACACATGCATATATCCACACCTCACACCAGACACATCCACATACCACATAGACACATTCACATGCATATACATCAACACACAACACACGCACACGCACACATCACATACATGTGCACACATACATACACATGCTCATATCACACACATAAACACATACCACACAGTCTACACATGCACACACACATCTTTATACTATACACATGCATACATCTTCACAGTGGACAGACCTGCACACACATATGCATACATATAATACATACATCCACACACTAGCCACACATATACACACATGCACACAATTCCACAGATGTACCAACATGCACACACCTTCACATATCTACACAATACACCCACACATCCACATACAATGCATCTACAGAAATGCTCACACATATAAACACATACACATGCACAGCACATATTCATACACATCATACAATAATTACACACATGAACACACATACACATATCACACATATTCACACAAATCTACACATGCACACAAACCTGCGCTGAACAACACCACTCCTCTAGAAGTTTCTAGAAAGGATGCCGTGAGATCAAATCACCCTCATGTTCTTCTAATCAACTGTTACTATAGCAGAATATCCGAGACTGGAAAATTTATGAAGAACAGAAACATTGGTTCATGGTTCCAGAGGCTGTAAGGGTTGAGGGGTCAGGAGTTTGGGGTTTGTGGAGGCCATTCTTTTGAATGGTGGTTTGAAGGTTGCACCTTCTGGAGTACAGGATACTGAATTCCTGAGTGGCAGGCGAAAGGGCCAAAGAGGGCTGAGCTCACCCTTTTATTCCGACAGTTCCACGGTGAGGGCAGAGCCCAGTGGCCTCCTTACATCTTACCATCCACCTCTTTACGTGGCTACAACAGCAATGGTGTGTCAGCATTAGCTAACTTAAAAAAGATTTTATTTTAAGTGTATGAGCATTTTGCCTACATGTGCGTAAGTGCACCCATGTTGTGCAGTGCCCACAGGGGTCAGAAGAGGGTGTCAAATCCCCTGGATCTGGAGTTATAGACGGTTGTGAGCTGCCATGTGGCTGCTGGAACTGGAATTCGGGTCTTCTGCCAGAACAGCCAGTGCTCTTAACCTCTGAGCTCCCTCTCCGGCTCCCATCGTCAGTTATTTTTAGTTGTGTGCACATTCAAATGACAGCACACACTAAACACTCTCGCCAGTCAGCTCGAGCTGCCATCTGCTTGCTGTGTCGCTTTCAGGACACAAGTGCCGTGCCATTTCTAACAGCACCCCATCTCTCCTTCTGAGCCCAACATTCCCAGTGTACACATCCCGTCTCCCTAATAAGACGACAAACTTCTTGATGGCACAGTCGTCTGTGGCACTTCCAACGCGCCCATCTCTCCCATCCACGCTGGGTTTTTGTCTGCCTTGGGCTTGCACAGATCCTGTGCATGTTGTCACAAATACTGTGTGTTCACATGTACACCTTTGAAAAGTCATCATAGAGGATGTGAAGTTGGGGACGGGGAAGAAGTAAGGTGGGATTGGAGATGGGGCAAGGGGCCTGAATATGACCAAAACACATTGTGTAAAAGTCTCAAAGAATCGATAAAAATACTGACCCTCCCCCACCCCCCCCAGGTTAGGGGCCTCTCGTTGGCCACATCTTCTTTGACCTGCCTGCAACTTAGCATTTCAAAGCACTTCGCACTTCTCCGCCTTTCTCCAAGCCTATGCTGCTCTCATTCTCTTTCTCTGAGGATGCCCCGTGGGGGAAACTGGAAAGTGAAAACTCAGTTACCTTCTCAGAACAGGGTCTGCATGCTTTCTTGATTACCCCTGAATTGAAATTGCGCCTCCTCTTTCAACGTCTAAGCTAATCTGACAGGATTTCCCATCTCACATTTTTTTTTATAAGCCAAAGAGACAGTAGCCTATCCTGATATCTTTTTTCTTGTATGCCTGAAATTCAGCAAAGAGAAAGAGAAAGCATTCTCTCTGAGTCGAGGGGGAAAGGATAGGCACCTGCACTCATGAACATCACGGACTCTCTCTTACGACGGGACCTAGGAAGCTGGAGTTCTGTCGATCATGGCGTTTCTCGGTATGGGTATCTGACTTTGCCCTTGTTGAGAGGGTGTTTGGATCTTTGTTTGCCGTTCTCCCACCTCATCATGCTGTGGCCCCACTGAGTGGTGCTTGGTGTTCAGTCTTGGGGCCACTCTGTCTTGGTGTAAGAAGTGTTCTCAATTCCGCTAGGAGTCGGTGTGACTTCTGTGCCTGTGGTTCTAGAACAGACTCAGTGTGGCCCTGAGGTGGTAGGCTGGGCAGAGTGGCTGCTAGGTGAGCAAGCAGGTGGACAGGTCAGTGTTAATTTTTGTTTGGAGGGATGCAGGCAATTTCAATTCAGGGGTAATCAAGAAAGCATGCAAATGTACCTCTTGATGAGGTCTGTCTTGGCTGATGCACAGGCTACACAACCTCAGCTCTGCCTGGGGGTTGGGGAGGGCAAGGTTCTGGAGAACTGACCAAGTGGGGCCAGTGGGAAGGCTGCATGACCAGAGTTAGTCCTGTAAGTGTGGGATGATGGAGAGGCAATGCTAGGATTTGATAACTCTCCAGACTGTTGGGTGTGTGGATGGGCAACCTGAGCTAGGCCTGGGAGAGTGGGTCAGCAGACAGGGAATTCTGGGCTTGTGGAACTCACCAGATTGGCAGGTTCACTGGGTGGGCCACCCAAGTGAGGCTTGGGAGAGTGGGTCAGCCAACAGGGACTAACTGGCCTTTCAGAAGTCACTGGTCCGGCAGGGTCCACAGACTCTCTTATCCCACCTCCACTTACCCTGGGCTGTAATTGGAATGAGACATGTCCTTCATAGACTCATCTTAGTCTCGAGCTGGTGGTGCTGTTTGGGAAGGTTAGGGAACCTTTAGGAGGTGGAGCCTTGCTGGAGGAAGAATATCACGAGGGGTGGCTTTGAGGTTTTGTAGCCTGGCCTCACTTCCTGTTCTCTTTTCCCGCTGCCTGTGTGTGGTTGAGATGTGATCTCTGCCATGCCTTCCCTCTGTTGTGGATTTTAGCCCTATGGAACAGTAAGTCAAAACAAACTCTTCCTTCACTTGCTTTTTGATCAAGTGTTTTGATCACACCAACAGGAAAGTAACTCGTATATCCTGCTTCCCTACTCCCTTTGGAAGAATGCGCACACGACTGCTGCCACCACAGAAGGCTACTCTCTTGGGCTCTGATCACTTAGTCAAAGTGAGCTTCTCCTCGTGCATCTTCTGGGTGTGTCCCCATACCTGCCTGAGTCACTAGTACTTAGTGTAATTACATAATGTATCAGAATGTTCTAACAATGGGAAGAATTGCGTCTACCAGCATTAAGTTGGATGCTTTGGAATCATTGATGAAAAATCAAGCCTCTGAATGTTTTGCTGTGGCATACTAGATCGATGAGATGACTGGTTAATGACTGGGAAAATTATGAAACGTGTGCAAATTAGAAACTTTGTAAAATGTGTTTAGGTTGACATGTCGATTTAAAGAAATAAAAACTGGAAGTTTTAGTTGAAGTATTTATGTTCTAAGTGTAATAATCAAAACCTCACAGAACCCAAATTATAGAACCCGTACCTGGTTGACATGGTTTCAAAGGCTGGGGAAGGGAATATACACATATGCTTTAAGATTAATTAGCAGTGGTTTAGATATGACTCCGTTGATATTTTCATTTCTTTTCTTTTTCAGACAGGGTCTCATTATTCAGCCCTTGTTGACTTAAAACTCACTATGCAGACCAGGCAGGCCTTGAACTCACAGAGATCTGCCTGCCTCTGCTTCCTGAATTCTGGGACTAAAGGTATGTTCCATTACACCTGGCCCTCCATTAACATTTTATTTCTGTCCTACCAAACTTTCAATTAGAGAATCCACAGTGACTTCACTGTACAGGCGAGATGGCTTTTGCTGTCTGTATGCACATAAAGCACTTTCACTGTTACAGCTGGGAGCTCAATGGGCACGTGGTATTTATTTCATGCCGTCTTTCCAGAGCATCTGTGGGATTTCCTGTTAGGGGTATGGAGAAAACTGCTATTTAGTCTTTTTTAAATTAATTTTTAAAATCCTTTCCATCTCTCTCTGTGTTATTTATTTTTTAAAAAATTATCCTTTGGTAATTCATTCGTGTCTTTAAGGTACTTTGATCATGTGCCCCAGGACCCTCTCTTATCCCCTTCCACTCCTGCTGAAACCATTCTTTATCATAAGTCCCTCCTGCTTTCACGTCTTTTTTTCCTTCTCTTTTGTGTCTCACCGACTTTAGTTAGGGTTGCTTGCATTAGCACAGGCAGAACATGGTAGCAACTCAGTGACTACACTGCTGAAGAAATGACTCCTATTCTCCAGTAGCCATGGACTGCCAATGGCATCTCAGGGAGGGGTGGGGCCTCCCTGGTCACACCCCCATCTATGATGAACTCTTGAAGGTATGTCAGCCATTCAGGCTGACCCTGGCCTTGCTAAGACCCAGATGCCCACACTCCCAATCCATATTAGACCAGCCACTTCTTAGGACACCAAGAGAACACTCAGTGTCTACACTGGTAATCACTCCAAGTTTAGACTTTGGATTGTGCATCACAAGCTGGTTATGCTTCTAAACTGGCTATTTAGATGTCAAGCGATTTATGCACTTACTTGCTAACTGCAGAATCCACATTGATGTGAGAGGTGAGACTTCCCTTCAGTGTTAACGATCAGTTGTTGGTGAGTTTCTTCAAGAACTAGGGATGAGAGGTTGTATAGATTTTCTTGGCTGTAAGAGGGACTGGACTCTTGCAGTTGTTTAGGAATTTCTTACTGGCAGATGTCTGTTTAACCTTTGTATGTCTGTGTTTAAGTGGGTTATAGAAGCGCTCTAACAAAGCTCCATTCAGATTCATTTTCTTCATGCATGAATTGCTGTGTTATCAGGGGTCTCAGCACTCGGGGCCAGCCTGAGGGGACTGAGGGGACTTCTGCTGTGGGGGGAGGGGGTGAGTAGACGAAGAGTTAAGCCACAAACTCTGGGAGCTGAACGGAAAGCAGGCCAAGTGGGTGGTACAGCAAACTCGTTTATTGAATTGGTACACAAGCTCTTATAGGTCTGGATAGCCAATGACCTTATGGGGTGGGGTCCCAAATACAGCCAATAGTAAGTTTGTCCCCAGGTAGGCAGGTTCTTTCCAGGTGCTGGGCAGAAGCTGGTCTCATGACTAGCCAGAGCAAAATGCCATGCCCACAGGAGCCATTCCTCTATCCTCTATCCTAGCAGGTGGCCATTGTAGGATTGATTACATTGTTTTTATTAGAAGGAGTACATATTTTTAAATGTTCCCCAAACACGACTATATAACAAGGTTATGTAAAATTTTAATTTGTAAAGACTTGTTACAAAGAGTCCTTCCCAGAAAAGTCATTCTCATAAGCCCTGATGTAGCAACTTTGCTGAGAGACAGGGAAATGCTTGCCAAAAAGGGGCATGTACTTACATTCTTTGAGAAGAAATATTTGTTTGGCTTCAAAATATGAATCCAAGGATGTTATATCTCTGTTCAACCCTGTAGAACAAAAATAAGACCCTAGCAATTCAGGGTCAATCTTCTGTCACCCACCCTTGTCTCTGTCACAGCTTTCTTGCTTTTTATTCCCACAAAATTGCTTCCCACATTCCAGAGCTCACTATTCCTGTCCTTGCATAGATAATCTCTCCAGTATGAGGTTCCCCAGAGAGGTGCAGGCTGGCTCCTCACTCCTTAAAGCGCTCTGCTCAAAAGGAAGAGCCTTACTGGAGTCCTTATCCGAAATAGCAACTCCTCACTCCCTTCACACTGCCTCTCTCTGTTCTCTGAACATATTATCCTGGAGTTCACTATCATCTGTCATCTGCTTATTCTATCTATCTATCTATCCCCTATAATTCATTTATATATCTATCAATCCATCGTCTATCAGTCATCTATCTGTCCATATAAAAATGGATATATTAATACGGATATGGTTGTATCAATCATCTATCTATCTATCATCTATAAACCATTTATATCTATCAGTCCATCATCTGTCAATCACTTATCTGTCCATCTATAAATGGATATATCAATATGGATATGGATATATCAATCAATCTATATATCTATGCATCAATATATCATCTACTTATAAATTATCATCTATCAATCTATCACCTTATCAATTTATCATACATTTCTCTAATTTATCTATCAATCACCTATTTGTCTAACTTCTATCTATTCCTATATCATCTATCTACAATCTCATTCTACCTTATATTTATTTATCTACCATCTATCTATCATCTATGTATCTATGTGTCTATTGATCTATCATCTATCTATCTACTTACCCTACCTGTGTACATATCTACTTGTGTAGTTTCTCTTACTAAAGAGACTTTATTTCTGTTATCCTAGTCCTACCACCTAGACAGTGTCTGATACACAGACATACTTAATACATGTTTATTGAGTTACTTGAATGATTTTAACCACGTTGGTCATAGAATGTAAAATGGATGTATTTCTGGCATAGTTCAGCTTAGAGAGCTTGAATTTAAATGGCATTGTTCCTGGCCTGGGCTCCCTTTTGAGCACAGCTGACGGTGCAAAGCACATGGTTGCAAAATCTCTGCTGGGTTAAACCCTCTATATGGTTAATTTTAGGAGCTGAGGTCACTGAAAGTGAAATTGAATGTCAGATTAGCATTAGTTTTCATAGACCTGTAGCATCTCCAGAAGATGAATGATTTTCCTTCTATTTTTATTGTAAACTTGATTTTTATTTTGATACTTTTAAAATCAGTCTGGTAGAAAATGTCAAGCAGCAAATACCACTCTTGACAAGTTTTTAAAACTTACTTTTGTCATTGAGAGAGGGTCTCCCTGTAGCCCCAGCTGGCCTGGAACTTGCTATGTAGGCCAGGCTGGCCTCGATCTCACAGAGATCTGCCTACCTCTGCCTCCTGAGTTCTGGGGTTAAAGGTGTGCACCATCACACCCAGGTCTGAGAAGTTTCTTATGCACAGCACACTAGTCTGGGTGGTTGATGGAGAGGAGTGACTTGAAGCTCAGGGACAGCTTGGGGGGAGTGGGAACAAATGAAGGCTGAAGGGAATCAGGTTCACAAGGGAAAGTTACTTCATCTCTGTAATTTATACCTGACAGAGCCGCTGATGGGAAGGAATTGCCCCAAATCTGGATTCTTTCTGCTGGGCCCGGAGCTCACTGATTCTCTAAAGGCCACTGAGGAAGCTCTGGACACAGATCTAGGGAGAACCTGGCAGCCACGAGGCCTCACATCTTACACTCTCCCTTTGGTCCCTGTCCCCAAGCTCAACAGAAGTCTGTACTTCACGTTTATCTAGGACTAGTTTCTGGTGCTTCACTGGGTTCATTAGACCATTTTTTCCTCAATAAAATTTGGTGTTTATATAAAAACATGAAAATACTATTCAAGAGCAGTTTAGCCAATATATTTCAATGTGTATATATGTAGTCAAAAGTTCTCTTGTCCAGATGGTTTTAGCAAGTCATGCGCCTCCTGTCCATGAAGATTCCAGCATTGGAATGATGTGTCTCAATTACTGAGGCAATTAAGTGAATCGGTGAGTTTTTGTTTTATTTACCTAACATTTGTGACTAATATTGTGGTGGGAACTTTGGAATCCCTAAATATCCTCACTTGGCATAGTGGCTCAGAAGCTTTATGGAGCGGCTACACTGTGCACACCTCTGTGATTTCTCATTGGTGGAGGGTTATTCATGTCCCGTTTGTCCTCCTGAGAATACTTTCACCCATCTCTGTGACTTTGTTATCCTTATTTCATGTTGCCTGGAATGCCCTTTCTCTCTCCTCTCTTCTGGTCTCTGACAGAGATACAAACGCAGTCGTTAAAACTGAATCTATTTTTTCAAGAGCTAGCTCAAAACTTACCTCCTCTAGGAAGGCTTTCCCAGTGTTTCAAGTTGGTTATCTGACTGGAGATGTTAGGACCAGCCCCTCGAATGATATGAGCAAATTGAAATGTGACAAGGTTGCCCAGTCAGTTGTTGAAACACTGCTCTGTACCCTATAAGTATAAAATAATACAATTATCACTTTTCAAATAGAAAAAAAGAAAAGCAACTCCACTTTCAACCCTCTCTTGGGTAAAGACCAAGGCAGCTATTACCTGCTAGTTTCTCTAAGGTCCAGCAATAGTTTAGTTCCACAAAGGCCAGGTCAACAGAGGTCAAAGTAGGTGAAAAGATACATGGTAGAGGCTGAATTAGATGGGTGAGAATTCAACCTCCGAGGGCCTTCCCCATATCTCCACATGGGACCTGTCTTGGTTGATTTTCATTGTCAACTTTACACCTAGAAGGAATCTAGGAAGAAGGAACCTCAACTGAGAAATTTCCTTCATCAGACTGGTTTGTGCTGTGTCCATGGGGCATTGTCTTGATTGTTAACTGATGTAGGATGGCCCAGCCCACTGTGGGCAGTGCCATTCCTACATAGTCAGTCCTGAGGTGTGTAAGAAAGATAGTTGAGCAAGCCAGTGAGTGAGTCAGTAAGCAGCATTTCTTCATGGCTTCTGCTAGAGTTCCTGTCCTGACTATTCTCAGTGATGGACTGTAACCTGCAAGTGTAAGCCAAACGAACCCTTTCCTCCCAAGCTGCTTTTGGTCAGAGTGTTTTATCACAGCAACAGAAAGCAAACTAGAACAGGACCAGTCTTTGTGCTGTCATGGTGGTGTGTATCTCAGTCATAAACCATTTCAGCTCCAGCCTGAAATGTCTTTCAGAATTGAAATGTCTTTCAGAAAAGAGACAGCCTCTTGAAGTACTGGGGTTAAACAAGTACATTCCTAGTGGGCATTCAGTATTGAAGATAATGAAATAGAGTCACGACCCAGGAGAGGCTGCTGAGGTCTTTTTTAACCTTGTGATTGGTTGAAATCTTTTCCTAGGTCCTCAAGTTGCCATGGAGTCACCTGTGTAGTCGTAAGGCAAACATTTAACAAATATTTTCCTCAATTTTAGAAACTCAGTCTTTGATATTGTATTTCGGAGTCTGAGACTGAGTTCTGAACAGAATTGAGGCTCTGTGAATAGCAAGAAAGATCAATGATCCGTTCAAACCTTAGAATAGATACAGGACCGTAGAATGAAACTGGAGTCTTGGTGTAACCTTTGGGCATGTTTAATGCAGCAGTCCCAGTCTCATGGATTGATTTGAAGAGAACTTCCACAACACCTAGAAAATGATGCTGATTGGATGTCAACACACTGAAGCTCAGGTCTTCTGCAGCTTGTGCAATCCTCAGGTTTGATCAGTCACTTCCTCTTCTGCAGCTGTCACTGGCCTGAACTCTAATCCCATCCCCTTTTCTCTCCTCATGTAGCCCTGGCTGGCCTGGAACTCACTATGTCGACTAGGCTAGCCTCAAACTCATAGAGATTAGCTTGCCTCTGTTTCCCAAGTGCTGAGATTAAAAGTGTGGGCTACTGCACACACTAGTGGCCTCTCACCACTGATTTTAATTCTTGTAATTGCCCTACTAACACAAGGTCTTGGAAAAGCTTTAGTCCAACTTACTGATTTTTCTGTGAAGAAATACCTCAGCTAAGGCCAGGAAGCATCTGGGATGAGAACTCAGGCATGCTTAAGCTGAGTCAAAGTTTCTTTTACTTATAATACGGGATCTTTTGTTTTGTGTATTTTATTGCTTTGCGTTTTTGAGACAAGATCTTTCTAAGTATGATGATTAATATGGATTGCCATCTTAACAGGATTTAGAATCATCCAGAAGATAAACCTCTGGGAATGTCTGTGAGGGAGTTTCTGGATTGGGTTAACTGAGGTGGGAAGATTCACTTTAAATATGGACAGTAACTTCCCATGGGCTTGGGTCCTGTACTGAATAAAGGGAGAAGTGAGCTGAGCACCAGCAGTCATCTCTTTCTGCTTCCTGACTGTGAATGCAATGTGACCAGCTGCCTCAAGCCCCTGATACGATGTTTCCGCTATCATGATGGACTGTAGCCTCAGACTGTGAGCTATAATAAGTCCTTCCTCTCTTTAGTTGTCTTTGTAGGTATTTTGTTGCAGCAATGAGGAAAGTATTGAATCACGGAGTATCTCAGACTGGTTTCCAAATGGCGATTCAGTTATCTCCTTACTTCCCAACTGCTGGGATTGCTGGTGCGTCCCACCATGCCAGCTGACATGGACGTTTTAGAGACTCTCATTGCCTATGGAGGCTGTTTCAAGAATCTTTAGCATTTGAAACCTACCTATGTATGATCCTTTGGCTTGTGACTTTGTATAAACTTCTGAGATCATGTTTTGGAAGAGAAGGGCCAGAAAGGGAACGAATAATGCCTTTTCCCTGACAATTCTAAATGCTTAAAGAATAGAGGTATGAGGCCAGAGAGATGGCTCAGTGGTTTAGAACACTGGCTGCTCTTGCAGATGACCCAGTTTTGAATCCAAGCAATCTCATTGTGGCTAACAACTACCCAGAATTCCAGAAAATCCACCACCCTCTTCTGACCTCCATGGGCAATGCATGACATGAGTATACTTACATATGTGCGGGCATAACACCTATACACATAAAATAAAATT
Organism: Eospalax fontanierii; assembly: GCA_035773235.1. NCBI lineage: Eukaryota > Metazoa > Chordata > Mammalia > Rodentia > Spalacidae > Eospalax > Eospalax fontanierii. Next base: position 31,310,097 of record CM069549.1, read on the forward strand.
TAATTAATAAAAAAGAATAGAGGTATCACTAAGTTAAAGTGAATAACGTAAAAACCCTTGTTTATTTAATTAAAACTCAGCTATTAAAAACTTTGCAATTTGGGCAGGAGAGATGGCTCAGCATTTAAGAGTGCATACTGTTGTTGCAGGGAATCTGAGTTTGATTACTATCACCCCCATCAGGAGGCACACAGCCACCTATAATTAAAGCTCCAAGGGGATCTGCTGCTTCTGGCCTCCACAGGTAACTTCATGTGTGTATATATACACAGACACATATATAAACACATAATTAAAAAATAAATTTTAAAATCTTTGCAAATGATAATGCAATTCATTAAAAGAACTTGCTGATTTTTCAATGCCCAGAAAGCATTGCAACATGACCTCTGCTGCTCTGTTTTCATCCAGGATAAAATATTTCATCCTGCATGAGCAAGGTCTGCCCAGATACCCTCAGGAAGGCCAGGGGCTCTGAAAAGGGTTGCATTTTGTCTGTGGGCTTTTCTGTGTAGATGAAGATAACCCTGAGACAAAATTGCTTCCTGAACATAAGCATTTAGCTCAGAAGATGAATGTGTGGTTAGAGGCCTTCTCCCACCTCTGGCTGAGAGGTTTTGTTAATGGTGTTCCAGGTGAGGGTCTGGTTGCCTTCATAGCTCTCCTCACTACTTAAAGAAAGGATGGCCGTAGGGTACCATCCACACAGAAAGAGCAGGCTTTTTGCACTGAGGATGTCTGGGACCAGGATGCATCTTCAATGTGCTCTCTCTTCCCCTTTCTACTCTAATGGCTGTTTGAAGTGGATTAACCCAGTCCTTCAAGACCACCAATACAGTTATTCTGGACCGTTCTCTCATTGAGAGCGGCTTTTCCACAGGCTCCCACCATGGGATCAGACTCATTATTAAGACCTCTTGTCTACCTTTCTATCCAACATGAAAAATAGCCAACATTTGGATGCATACCTACTTGTTTCAGTTGATCAAGAGGCAACCTTGGGGGTCACAAGGTTGCTCTAATTCCTGATTGTGGTAAGGCGGAATATGTGAGCTCTAGGGTGTTCTGGGTACTTGGGACATCTTTTCTTTTCTTTCTTTTTCAGATATTATATTCAGAGATCAGTGGAATGGAAAAACAGACTCCATTTTGTTCTAGCTGACTTTTGCTCTACCCTGAGCTTTTGCTCAGCCATTCCCACGGTAGCCAGCCAGCCATGAAAGCCATCCCAGTAGTTTCAGGGGTACATTGTTTCTGCAATATTGAAAAATTTTCAACTACCTGAGTACCACATTCAGGTAGTACATCCTCTTACCCAGTGATACCTGTATTTTCAGGGAGCCAACTGACTGTCTCAGAAATTCTGAGAAACTTGTTTTTCCAAACCAAAACGTTTTGTTAACTGAAGACCTTTTTGTTAACTGACCTCTCCTGGTATGACGTAATCGTGGTAACCCAAGGTAACTACGGTTATTGGCTTTGCCCTTGGCATGATGTTGTTATGGTTTTAGGCTTTATAAATCCCATTCTGTCTCCCTGAAGGGTCGAGAGTTCTTTTGGGTACCAGTCCCCTCTCTGACCACTGACTAATAAAGGACTCATGATTCAACCATCACTATGTGCCTTCTTCTGTGCCTCATGCTCCATGTTACAGAAAGATCATTATAGAAACTGCTTAGAGAAAAGGCCTTAATACAACCACTCAGAAGATGAATCCACAGGCAAGTAGCTCTGAATTCTAATTATGATGGTAACAAACATTTATGGAGCATCTCCTTGTCAGGTCAAGGTGCTAACTGTTGTACGTCTTTTAGAAAGACTACCAATCCTTGACATATCAAACAGTCCATTACCTTTCCTTCCATCACAGAGAATGTTTTGTTCGTTATTAAAAATTTGTAGCATCTTCCTTTATTCTGAGGGGTATTAAACTCTTGGTTTGGGCACTGCCTGATTGGGATTATAAATTCCTGTAAGGGAAGTTAACAACAGGACCTCTGCTCTCCACTGAGAGAGTGATATTAGCTTCTTAGGGTTGGTGCTTCTAGAAGCTATTGGGTGGGTGCAAGCTTGATGGCAGATCACGGAGAAACCAGAACATAGGAAGCTTTATATTTATCCTTCAAGGCTTTTTTCCTTTGATACTTGTTCTCATTTTCTATGTACATATTGAATTGGAGTTCAGTGTAAACAGCTTGACTTAGATACTTTATGAAGCCTATTGGGTTGTTGAGCATTATGTACAAAAATAGAAAGTAGGGTTGGGGAGACATCTCAGTGAGTAAAGTGCTTGTCTCACAAGCATAATCTCAGCACTGGGGGCGGGAGACAGGCAGATCCCTGGGGCTCACTTGCCAATCAGCAAGCCTAGCCGGTGAGTTACAGAAAGCCAGCGAGATCTGCTGTCTCAAAAGACAAGAGGAGGACCAACATCTGAGGTTGCCTTTGGCCTCCACAGACTCACATCCACACCCATGTACACACCTACCCGCCCCCCCCACTCCCCCCACCTGGGCATGGTATTTAAGCACTCTCCCACACGCACCTATACCCACACGAGCATGCACACATGCATACACCAAGTAGAAACTAGCATGTGCTCTTCTATTTGACTAAGGCCTTAGGACTAAGCCCTCATGTTCCTGGATGGCGAACAGCAGTAATGATTATTATGACAACCGTAATGGCTCATCGATATAGTTCTGGCAGAAGTGTTTGCTGTGGAAGCCTGTCAACCCAAGTTCAGTCCTCAGAAACCACGACAGAATCAGCTCCCCAAGAGAGAACCAACTCTGACCTCCACACTTGATCCATGACCTGTGTGTGACCTCCACCCCAATAATAATAATAATAATAATGATAATAAAGTAGTAATATTCTATGTATTAAACACCATGAGTTAAGCACTGTGCAGCAGGATTCAATTTGCTTACATCACTTCTTCTTCACCACAGCTCTATGGTCTAGGTGCTATTATTATCTCTCTTCAGGAGGAAATAAATTGAGCCCCATGAAGGTCAGTACATTGCCCAAGGTCACCCAGACCATAAGTGATGGGCCTGGGATCGGAACTCTGGCTATCTGTCTTGTGTTTTAGCCACCAGTCAATGTAACTCTATTTTTACTATCAACACTGGAATGATGATATTGTTACAGAAAACAAACCATACTTGACTGTTCTAGATTGGACAGTATGGCTGTTAAGTCCACTTTGCATCTTGGAGATGGCTGATTTGGGCTTAGGTGCAGGCCTTTACATGGAAAATGCCCAGCCCACTGGATTCTGCTGATCCTTCAGTGAGAATATACAGAAAGTACTTAGCTCAGCACCTTTCACAAAGTAGGTGCTCACTAAGTAATAGCTTCCATTATTACTAATAAAGTTTTTGGATTAGCCATTAATATCCTGTGACAGAGTTCAGAATTCAGATTCAAGGTCTCTGGGTGGACCTGATGGTAGAAAAAAGGCACCCAGCCTTCCCATCTCCCAGGAAAGCCAACATTTTCTTAGTAAAGGGTCAAGGTTCAGCAGAAGGGAGGACTGCAGCTGTGGTTCTTGGTGCTGGGATCTCCTGGAAGCTTTTGAAATGCCTGAGGCCTGCTTGTATCCCCATTGACCAAATCAATTCCTAGAGGTGGTCCTAGAATATCAACAGATGTGAAAGCTCACCAGGGGAGGCCAGTGACTCAAAGCTGAGAGTGTTTTCTGGGATGCGCTTACGTACAGCATCCGGGACACTCAGACAGGGAGCTTCAAAGCTGGAGGAGGCTGGAGAAGGGGGAGCAAGGATACTCACATCTGCTGTGAGGTGTTCCAGTACACCTCCAAGCACCTTTAGCTCACATCTCTTGGGCAGGCTTGTACTGGTTGGAGCAATGCTGTGCTCGGGATGGAAATTTGAATGATTTTAATGATCTCCAGGCTGCTTAATGGGTTACCAGTTAAGTTTCTTGAATACCTATCACCAGGGAAGAATTATTTGGACACTGTTCATATTTGTTGCCTTGATTCTATCCCAGGGCCAATGTGAGATGATAGGTGCGGTCTGCTTTCCCAGGAGGAGGGGCTGCCCATGGAGGCGGAAGCCAAAGTGACACTTCTCCCTTTTCTGCCTAACTCTGGATACTGTGAGGTACAGACTCTGGGGTTCTCCCTGTGGTCCTGCTGTCCTTGGCTGATGGGACATAATTTAAGCTGGGGTTTCCCAGCAAAATATAGCTCAGTTTGGAGAACAGCTGCTGTTGCTTGGGTCACAGCTTTTCCTAGAAGGCACTCTGAGGGAGGAGGAATATCCTGCCTCCGTGTTGAACCTATGAGGGTGCTGTTCTAGATGAGTGTGCGCATGCCTGTGCCCATCTGTGCATGTGCCTGTGTGTGGTATGTACATGTGATATGTGTGCATGTGTATGCACATGTATACATGTGACATGTGCATCTGTTTGTACACATGTGCATGTGCATGCATGTGTGTATAGTGTGCATTTGAATGTACACATGTGCATGTACATTCATATCTGTGCATGTGTGTGAATATATTTGTGCAGACGCATGTCTTTCACACATGCATGTACACACGTGTATATGTCCTTGTACCGCATATACATGTGTGTGCACATGAGTGGTTGTGTGTGCACTTAGATATGTGTCTATGTATATATGTGAGGTATATGCACGTGTGTGTAATTATGTGTAAGTATGTATATATATGTGTGTATACTTATGAGCCTTGTGTTTAGTCCGTGCAGAGTGTGTGTGAATGTGTATCTATTTTCGTACATGGGTGCAGTGTGTATGTTTGTACACACTGTGTGTGCTTGTGTGTATGTGTGTGTGGTATATGTGTGGAGGGAGATATATATATATATAGAAGAAACCTTGTGTTTAACAGGGCAGAGAAGACACAAAATTTTGAGACTCCCCAGCAGTGGAGCAGGGAACACTGAGAGACCTGCGACTCCAAGTGCCCCAGGCTCCTTTGGCTCAGGCAGCAGCACCTTGGCCAGGATCCACCCAGTGTGCTCTCAAGCGCAGCACTCTGGAGGGTCCGGTTCTCACTCTTGGCTGAGCCTGAGAGACTCTGTGGAAAGCAGATTACACAGGGAGGCAGCTGAGTGTAGGAATGTGGCAATGAAGAGTCGATGAAGCCGATCCCGGAGGAGGCCGTGACAGGGAACAGCCAGGGGTGTAAACGAGGAGAGAGGGCCACAGGGAGAACTCCCCCAGCCCGGTTCCTCCCCAGTGCAACTCTGCCCCCAGCTGACTTGAGCAAGATGTTGATTGAGACCAAGAACAAGAATCCTATTTCTGTAATGCTTTTTATTTTATTATTTTTTAAAAAATTAATTTATCGAGCTTTTGTACATTTCGTACAATACTTCTAATAGTTCTTAATCCCCCCTCACCTCCCCATGCCCATCCCCCACCTCATGCACTCTGCCATACATGTTAAGTCCTGGTTGATGTTTATATTCAAATGTTCCCAACTCATTCCAATGAAAGACACAGGCCTTTCGCCCGGTGGCACAGACCCTTTCTGGGTCATTTCATCTGTGTGTGTATAAGACATAGTGAAGGGAAGAAGTAATATTTTTACATTAGGGTTTCAGGCACAGTGGTTTGTAGTCAGAGTACCACACAGTGCTTTCGAATCACACACCTTGTCTGGAGGAACCCAAAGTGTCTGGATGCCAAGTGCCAGAGAGGAAGAGGTAGCACCTCTCTTTGTGGACACTGTTCTGACTACATCCACGCTCTGTGGTGCTCTCTTATTTAGCTTTGTTTTTAATCTGGGGCCCTCTTTCCTGCGTTGTAACTCTATTTTTCAAGTGCAGTTTTAGTGCAAGGCAATCAGAAGTCCCTAAAAGGTCAAAAAATTGATGAAGAATGTAATTTAGAAAGAAGAAAAAAATGAGCATAGGAAACCTTTATTATATCACATTTATGTAAAAACTATGTTTACTTTAAATCGTTGATGACCTGCACATTTGTTTTCCATTGTCTAGTTGGTATCTGTCTGTACTGGTTAGTTTTAAATGTCAAATATACTTTGAGAACATAATTTTGTTTTCTTGGGATGGATTACAGAATAATTTTTCACAATTCAGTGAATGGCAATTTTTTTCTTTAATGGCTTTAAAAGCATCTTTACAGTCAGTGTTTTCCCCTGAATGAACAGAAGTACTTCAAGGGAGACCTATGCATTCATCCATGGGCCAACATGAAGTATTGCTGAGGGCTAGGCTTGGCTGCTACAATAGGAGCCGATGACACTTAATAAAGGCTCAGTTGGGAAGGTCCGGGTAGCTGAAGAAGCAGGGAGGTTACCATCTTGGTTTGGGGTTCAGGGTAGGAATCAGTGCTCACCTTTCTGAGGGGAGACCTTCCACCATCCATATCTCCTTCCTCACATCCTTTCCTAGCCTTTCTTTCCATGAAGCAGAAAGCTCAGAATCAAATGCAGACTTCCTGTCCATTTTTCTCAGAGGTCAACTGGTCCAGTAGCCTCTTGGTCAAGCAAACCCAGAATCTGGACATCAACTTCAGGTACACTCCACTTCTGGTAGCTTTAACTACTGTGTCTCATTAATCAATGCTGTATCTCAACCTTCAGAATACAGAAACTTTGCCCATCATTGAAGAGGAGTTTAAGTTCTTTGCTTCTGAAAAGAAATTCACGGGTTAGGCTTAATTCATGAAATTCATCATCGCCATCGCTGGAGGACTTTGGGCAAGTCATACACACCACTGAGAGGGGCGAGTGGAATCATCCATTCCGTATGCTGCCTGTGGCCTGAGTTCCCCAAAGTAGGCCTTGTAAACTGAATGATGGGAAGGTAAAATGAAATTCCAGTTTTTCAATGAGATTGTGTCCTAATGGGTAGAAATAGTCCTCCCTAACTTTGGTAGAGAATTCACAGGGTTAATGACTAAAGAATGGAGTTCTTGTAATCAATACAGTCCTCTGGCTTTATTGATTAAAATCACCTGCTTATTTTGCAGCTAAGATTTTTTTTTTTATCCCATTCAAAACAAAGACACCCTAGGGGACCATTAAGTAAATAGGCATTTAAGACTTTTTTCATTGCTAAGAAAGTAGTTAATTATTATTAGTGCCTAAAAGTCTCAATTTAGACAGAACACCTGAATGAACACTTGGCCGAAATGGTAGAGACATGTCTCCATAAATGGATGCCAATTTGTAGTTCAGTGGAGAAAATTGCTGCTTCCATCTTAGGATTGTTGTGACCCCATGTTTAATTCCTGCAGTGGAAGGTTTGATGGAGTTTCTCTGTAAAGGAGTTGAGAGGGAGCCACTTCCTCAGACACTGCACAGCCCTGGTGAACAGCACGGCTGGGTGCTCAGGCTGCTCACACTAGAGCCTGTCTAAGGAACCAGGTTTTCACCATGGAAACCCCCAAAGACACTGGGTCAGTTTATTTCATTTCAGGAATACTCATTATTCTGCTTCAAGAAAACAACCAAACACAGATCCAAGGTCTTCTCTGAGTCACTTGCTTCTTGGTCTTCAGAAAGATGCAGGATCATTAACACTACCCAGTGATCTGTTTCCTTTTCTCTAGTTTGGTAATTATGGAACTCAATCAGTGTGCTGTGTTTCTTGAGCACCTACTGCATGTGAAATGTCATGTTTCATGCTTTTGAAGTTTGATAATATCTAGGGCTTATTCCTGCTTTAACATTTATAGAGTTCTTTTCATTTTTTTTTGGTGTGTGTGTATGTGTGTGTGTGTGTGTGTGTGTGTGTGTGTGTGTGTGTGTGTTTGTGTGCATGTGTACATGGGTGTGGAGGTCAGAGGTCAACCTCATGTATCATCCTTCAAGAGCTATCCATCTTTTTTATTATTACATTTTTTCTTTATTCTTGAGAAATTAATGCATGTATGCAATGAAATATGATCACATCGATACCCCATTTCTCTCTTCAATTCCCCCCAGTGCCTCTAACACATTTCTCCAGTATATCTCCCTCCCAACGTCATGTTTTGAGACTAGTCTGGAACTCTCTTATTACGCTGGATGGGCTGGCTAGCAAGTCAAAGGGATCTACCATCCCAGTTCTGGGATTATATGCACACACCATGCCTGCCTTTTTCACATGAGTTCCGGAGATCCAACTCAGGTCTCCATCCTTGTTTGGCAAGCATATTACTGACTAATCCATTTCCTCAGTCCTTATAGAGTAGTTTTAATTCTTGATCATCATAACATCCTATTGGTGTATTGTTTTAACTTTCATTTTGATAAATGAACTTAACAAAGTTCTGTGAAACTGAGTTGTTACATGACCTTGCAGTTCCGTACCTAGCCATATACCTGAGAAAACTGAAAACATATATTCACAAAACTGGTACATGCATGCTTGAAACAGTGTTATTTGTAATAGCCCGCAAATAGAAGCCACCCGAACAGTCATTGATAAACGAGTGACTAAAAAAATGAGGTATATAATGGGATAATATTTAGCAATAAATAAATATTGATTTAAGCTTCAGCATAGATGAACTTTGAAAGCATTGTTGTAAGTTAGAGAAGCTATACACAAAAGACCACATAGCATATGACTACATTTATATATAAATTGTTCAGAATCAGCAAGTCTACAAAGGCAGAAAGAAGAATGACCAGGAAGATGGAAGTGGAGCATCACTAATCAGCGTGGACCTTCTCTTTAGAACAGTGAAAATGTCCCAGACGTTGGTACTTTGGTAGTAGTGATGGTCGTACAACCTTGATGAAGATACTGAAAGCTACTGAAATACGTGCTTGAAGCGAGAACCGCGTGGTATATAAATTATATCTCATTTTAAAATTGAAGTTTTTACCAGTGGTTTACCCAGTGACAGAAATAGGGCAAGTTCCCACTTTTCTGAACATGCTCTGGTTCTGTGTTCAGGTTCACATTCAGTACCAGAATCAAGACTCAGCATCAGGTTCTGGTCTCATGGTATATGCCCAGCAAACATTTCCTGAAATTATTGTATGTGTCCTTAGGGAACTGACCTAAAGGAACATGAGAAGATAAACATGTCATTCAATAAAGAGTGAACAGCATGCATAAGTGTCCTCAAAGCCGGCTCTTAAATTTGGACTTCTGGTACCTATACCCAGAGACTTGTGTGTCTTTGATATATTCCTGGGACTCTTAACAGACTTCAGGTGTGGAGGAGACTCATCTGTAGCTTGTCTTCCTTGCTCCTGGGGACGACTGCACTTCTTCAACCCCTTCTAGTTAGAGGTGCCATATGACTAGTTCTGGATAATGGGCGAAGAGGAGAAATTATACCCAGCACTTCAGGGTTGAAGCATTTTTCATTATCAGACCATCCAGCATTTTCCATTGCTGTGTAAGTTGGGCAAATCATATGTTCTGACAGTACAGGTGTAGGATGTGAAGGCTCCATTCATTAGCCTGGGTCTCTGAGTCACTGTTTGGAAGAAATGGCCCAGATAAATTGCCCAGATATGCAATGAACTTTGTATCAGTAACAAATTAACCTTTATTGGTCAAACATTGAAATATTCAGGTATTTGTCAGTGTGGTATAAGTTAACTCATCCCCAGTCAAGTAATTATGATGATTGGGAATCAGTGGTAGAGATGATAAATTCTCAAGAAATGGAAACCACAATATCATTAGAACGAGGAGTGATGACACAATGTTCAGAAGAACCTGAGTTCTTAGAAGTTTGGGGCCCAGAGAACGGTCAGGACTTTCTAGATTGAAGACACCCCTTGAATTAAGGAAACCATGTAGGACTGACTTACAGTATGAACAGAGTCTGGACTAAAACCTTTTTCTTAACCTTGCACCAAAAAGCTACTGCTTATAATGTAAATAAGCTCACTGAGCCATGTGTTCTTGTGACCTGGGCTTATGATTCCTCCAGACTCCACTTTGCCATTAACCCAAGTTATGAATGTGGGGGTGCTTGTTAACATATCAACAGTGAGAATAATTGAGAAGTTTGATTGATATTGTATGCATGAGATATTTTAGGACTGTTGACCAAAGGGCAAGATTCTCTGGTAAGATGAGGGTGGAGCCTAGCCTCTACTTTCCAAATTGTTGCTGGAAAGGCTGCTTCAATACAAGTGTGGGTGAAGCCCAGGTAGACAGCACAGTTCCATGAGATATCTGAACCAGAGTTCGGGTCCAATCTTGACCTTAAATGGTGCTAGTCAGGCTGTTTCTTTATTTGGGTATAACTTTAGTGTGGCTTAGAAACACTGTAGAAACGGACTGAAATGGTAGTTCATCTAGTTTCTTCTTTGCCTCAATGCTGTTTTCTAGTTGGACAGGACAGAATCATCCAGGAATATTTCCTCAGATGCCGAGTCTCCTTTAGGCTTCATTTTCTGTGATGGACGGGTGTCCTGAATTCTCCTTGCATAGGCCTCTTGTTACGTCATCTTAGTGGAGCCAAGGAGGGTTAGCTGAGGGAAGACTCGGATGTTAGGCAAACATTATCCTTGCCGGCATCTTGGGAGGGAATCACATTTTGTCTGTGTGGATGTTCCCTCCCGCCCGTGATATATCACTATTATGACTGATTTTCTGTTACTCCTCTGCCAACTATATGTTATTCCTTCTGCCAACTATATGCTATTTTTCTGCCTGCTTTTAACTACCCTCTTTCTATTTGCCAGCCTGTGGCCTGCCAGGACAAGTCCGTGAGGGTGGGAAAAGCAACGGAGACTTAACAAGGGCTCTGTGTGTATCATGTGAGTGTTTGCTGAGTATCTCTCATTGAGTTCCTACAAGGTACTGTTTTCTCTGTGTGGGGATGAAAATGCTCAGACTGGCAACTGAGATTTCTGAGGAGAACACACTAGAAAGCAGTGGAGCCTGTTGCACACCAACGACTGATTCTCATGTCCTCCCTGAGAGAACATACTACCCTCAGTTGAAAGCTCTGCAAAGTGCCAGCCTGTCTTCCTTCAGACTAAGTGATGCAGACTTCTTCATGGGAAGAAAAGGGTTATGGGTCTAAGTCTTCATCTCTTACAAGCTATAAGCAATTCTACTTCAACCCGTGTTGATTTACATAGAAAGAAATTGCCAAAGAAGGGGAAATGATGGAACTTGTTTCTAATAAATTCTTAATTTTTGTTAATGTGTGTGTGCCTGAGTGTGTATATATGTACTGTGTGTGTGTGTGTGTGTGTGTGTGTGTGTGTGTATGTAGTTCTTTCATAGGTCAGAAGAGGCATTAGATTCCCTAGAGCTGGAATCACAAGAGGTTGTGAACTGCCTGATGTACTTGCTGGGAACTGAACTCCAGTTATCTGCAAGTGCAGCCAGTGTTCTTAACCGCTGATCAGTATCCATTCTCTGTGTTTATTCTGTGATTAGCTCTTCCTTTAGAGTGAATGAGTGGGTGTGAGAGATTCAAGTATTAACTAAAATTTTCTTACCCTATTTGAAGTCTTGAAGAGTTGTAAATACAGCTTTGTTGTAAGTATGTGTAGAAACGCTTTCGGTGGAGTAGAAATACCTTATGGTTTTTATATTTATATCACTGTATCTCAGAATAGGCGAGGACTGTGCTGCAGCACAAGGTCAGAATGAACAACCTACTCTTTATTCCTTCATCACATAAAACTTTCCTGAATGCCCAGTGTGCCAGCTGCTGTTCTAGGCACTGCAGATACAGTCAGTAGTGAAGGACCCAAAGTCCTGGCTGCCATGAAAGTTTCAGCCCATGGGAATCTGACAGTAGACTAGTTAATAATAAATCAATGCCATATGTGATAACTAGGCAAGGTGATGCTCCTCCATCTGTCTATATCCTCATTTCTGAACCTGCGAAAATGAACATTATGTGTTAAAAGAGACTTTCAAGTGTGATTAAGTTAAAGATATTTTTAATTTTTGTTTGTTCTTTGGAAATTTTGTAAATGCTTACAAGTTGTCTTGAGTGTATCACATCCACCTTCGCTCCCTCCCTCCAACTCCTCTCAAGTCCGCCAACACTTTTTCTCTCAACTTCATGTTCTCTTTTTAAAAAATAACCCACTGAGTCTAATTGGTGCCGTCCACATGCGTGTGGAGTGGGGTAACTTGCTGTGATGTGAGTAACCTGCCAGTGGTCCCCCAGCAACCATCCGCTGCCAATAGCTCCTTACATACGGGTAGAGCTTCATTAGCTCTTCCTCTAGCCATGGTGGGAGTTTTGACAGCCTTGATCTTGAGTAGGTCTCGAGGAGGTAACCACAGCTGCTGTGGGTTCATGTGTGTAGAAGTCCTGTCCTGTCCAGAGGATGGCATCTCATAGCACTGTTCCCTTCTGAGATAAGAGTATTCTAGAAGATCTGGGTAGGGCCATTTTAATCTCAGAAGTCCTTTAAAACGAGAATGCTTCCTGACGATAGTCAGGTGGAGATGGGGCCAGAGAAAGGCAGCCTGCTGCTTCTGACGTTAGAGGAGCGAGGAACCGCTCACACACTGAAGAATGTGAGCAGGTCCTAGAAGATACAAATGTTCTGAAATGAGGTCTCTGCTAGAATTTCCAGAAAGGAACTGAGCCCAGAAGATGCCCTGATGAGGTCCCACTAGACCTGTGTACAACTTCTGAACTTCAGAACTGTAAGATAAAATCTGTGTTAGCCTTAAACCCTGAAATTTATGGTAGCTGCCAAGGCAGCCATTGATACTAATATATTTTATGAGAGTAGTAATTACTCTGAGGAAGATAACACAGGCAGCTGGTGTCCCCTGGTAGGATGGCGTCTTTCCCTCTAGCACAGTGGTCAGGAGGAGCCAGTAGGAGGAACACGGTTGTCCAGAGTGTCAGAATGGTGATATGAAGTCAAAAGGGCTTGGTGTGAATGAATGCATCTGAAGCAAGGCGTTTGCCAGTTCATCCGTCTGTTCATTCAGTCATCCACCCACAATCCTCCCATTCATCATTATCACTCAGCACACATTCTGCTGTGCCTGGTACAGTTCTGGGCATTGGGGATGCAACAGAAGTGTGTGCACCATGAGACCCAGTTTCGCTGGTGTGTGGGATTCTCTGTCCCAGAGATGCTCTTGTCTTAAATGTTCCCTTCCCTTCTTGCGGAGAGAACCACCCAGCTAACATTCATAGGAACCCCGTAAGCTGAGTGTGTTTTTCCTTTAGGTGACATTTGGGCAATTTTACCTCTGAAGGTTTCTAAAAGGAACCACTATAAGAATAATATTGTACAATTAAATTTTGCTCCAAAATACTTAAGTTGGAGTGATAATGGAAATGATGACTTATCATTCATTTTAGTGCCTCCTGTTGGTTGGCACCTATGATGCCCAGCAGACAGTTCTTTAGATGACTTGAAAGTCTCCTGAAAAGACAGAAAATGCTGTATCTGTGTGACCACAGACAAACACAAAGACATAGACACACAAGGACACAGAAACACACAGAGATACAGATACATACATACACACACACATAGACACAGACACATGTGGACACAGATACATTCATAGACATAGGCAGACAGATAGATAGACATAAACACACTCACAGACACAGACACACAGACACACAGACACAGACACACACACACACACACACACACACACACACACATACAGATAGAAACACCGAGACACAGACACAAATATACATACATAGACATAGATACACACAGACACACTCATGCTTTTTTGATCCGTATGATTTCAATCAAACATCTTCCCCACCATATCCCTAAAGTTTTCCCCTTCATCATTGTTAAATTTACTAATTTAGCCAGTGAGAAAGATAAACAGGGAGGTATTGGAGAAGTCTCCTATCTCTTCAGACAGTCCATGTCCCTGCAAAGCAGAATTGATTTAAATTAAGGTGAATGATAACCAGGTGCCATCAGGCTGCCTTCTGGGAGCCTGTTGGGTCAGTTTTCAGGGTGATTTCCCTTTGTCCTTCTGGCCCCTGACTGACTCTAGCTGTGCCTGTCTCTCCTCCCCAAATCTGACTTCAGCTTCCTCTGCCTCATTCGCCTCATCCCTATCTCCCTTCCAGTCACTGAGGTGAGTAGAAGCTGAGTCTGGTTCATTCTGAGAGCCCCAGATGGGCTTTTCTTTCTAGATGCTCCAGTGGGTCATTGCTGGAATCCCAAGGGCCTGCTGAGCAAGGCTGAGTCTGAGATGGGAACGCTGGTAGTGATCAGAAGCCTGGGTCTGACCTGTGAGTGAGGGATTCCTTACACAAGCATGGGAGGGAACCACTGCGGCTCTTGCAGAGTGAGGACAAAGCGTGCGGTCTGCAGCTCTTTCTCTCATACCTGTGTCCTGGCTTGCTTCCCTTTCAGCTCACCAGGTTCGTGAATCTCCCCCTCACTGGCTGAGGGGTCATCTAAGGCCTACACATCAAAGAATGGGTCTCCTGAACTGGAGGAACACGTTTCCTAGACAACCCGGCTCCCTCTGCTTCCTGATGCTGCAACACTGTCTTAAAATCCCTTTGCCTCCTTGTTTTCCTTCAAAATTCAGCCCAGAAATGCCAGGGGACATTTCCAGGCCCACGGCACTCCTTCCAGACGGATCCTCTGGACTCCCGCCCTCTCAGCCACTCTCCATCACAGCTCCTACAGGCTGAATCTTGAACTTTTTTTTTTTTTTTTGCATTTGTTTCACCAAGAGGCCACTAATGGCAGTGACCCAGACCCTGATCCGTGAGTGCTTCTTTGGTGCTTGTTGGATGCACAGTCCTCAGGCCTGGGACTAAAAATGAACTAAGTATTTTCTGGCCCATGTGATTATAACAAATACTTTAAATCAACTACCTAAAGGCAGTGGAGTCTGGGATGAGGAAACATGCTAACCTGACAGATAAGCCTTGAGTGAGTAATGGCTTTCACGAAATCAACCAGATCCCTTTCTGAAAACAGTAGGGTGCGTTTTATGCACATTAGCATTTCATAAGTCTTGCCATTTCCGCTTATGATGTCATTCATATGTGGAAAGTCAAATGGGACCCCAAAAGGGGAACTTATCACTGTTCAAATACAGGAAAAAAGGACCCCCAGAACCCTCACTGAGGAGCTATGGGCAGCTGATAGATTCTGGGGGAGAGCGGGTTTTCTTTAAGGGCGAGGCTCCTGGGTGGTTGACCATCCTCCAGTGGATGGCCTCACAGCCAGGAGTTTGTGGGCAGCACAAATTAGACTTCATGAATTATAAAAAATAAACTCTAAGTTGGGAGTGAGTGGAAGGGTGGGGAGTAGGTCTGGGACGGGTAGAGGGAGAAAGGTATGTGTGGGATGAACAGGGACAACTACATTGTGTGCATGCGTGAAATTCTCAAAGAATTATTGTAAAACAAAATAAAAAATATTTTAAGTAAAATAAATAAAATATTTAGAAATGACTTAGAAAACTATATACCCTCATTTGAGCCAGTGATTTCAGTTCTAGAAATCCCCTCTATTGACAGATTCTTGCACAGAGATTTTTTTTTTTTTACCACTGGTTTCTTAAAAAAAAAAACCAGTATTTATTTTTATGTGTATGAGTGTTTTGTCTGCATGTATGTAAGTTCATCCATGTTGTGCAATGGCCATGGAGGCCAGAAATGGGCATTAGATCTCCTGGAACGGAACTTAAGGATGGGAGTTAGGCTATCATGTGGGTGCTGGGAATCAAACCCAGGTCTTCTGCAAGAGCAGCCAGTGCTCAGAGTCATCTCTCCAGCCCCACCATCTTACTTATTATATCAAATAAACCAAGTAAGATCAACAAAAATAAAAAAAACCAAACTGAAACCAAAACCAAAAAACTTAATTACAGAGTGAATAAACGTGGAAAGAAATGCTGTTTTAAGATTTGAAAAGCAAAGATCCATTTTTCTTCGAGAAAATGAGAGCAGGGAGTCGGCAGCAAAGACGAAAGCACTCGCTTCCTTCTCCGTGCGCTTGGGAGAAGACTGGAGACATGTCTGACCTCTAGTCTCACTGGTTCTTACGCTCATACCTTCCAAAGCACAGAGAACTACAAATGTTTTGTTTCTGATTTCCAAGTAAGGCCTTTGAATGTCTAATTATAGATATATTTGAGCACTTTAAACCCAAATGTGTCATGTCTAGCTACCGCTCTGTAGTCAATTATAAAGAACATAGGTAACTTTGTGCTTCGCTTATGGAAGCTCTTAAAACAGATCCTTATGATTTGTGTCGCCTAGAGGTTGGTTGGTCAACATTCACTGAATGTGCTTTACCTGAGACACTGGGACTGAATGAAGAGCTAGGTTTCTCCTCTCTAAAACCTTAATGTCACCAAGAGAGGTGTCTAGGGTCCAAAGGAAATCTTGGATTACTTGGTATCTCCAATACCTTTCATAAACCAGGCTTGTGAGTTGTACTTAGAGTATTTTCAGGTTGGGAAGACCTAGATTTGATTTTTGATGTAAATTACTATTATTATTTAAAAATATTTTATTTATCATTTTTATTTTATGTGTATGAGTGTATTGCTTGCATGTGTATAAGTACATCCATATCTTGCAATCCTGTGGAAGTCGGAAGAAGGCGTTGGGTCCCTGAAATTGGAGTTACAGACAGGTGTGAACCACAATGTGGGTTCTGGGAATCAAACCCAGGGTTCTCTGCAAGAGTATACAGTGCTCTAAATTGCTGAGCCATCTCTCCAGTCTTGTAAATTATTTTTTGAATTAATATATTCTTTGGGTCTTTGATTTACGTTGATCTTCCTTCCTTTCTCTCTCTTATTTCCTTTCTTTCCCTCACTCTGTCTCTCACCTCTGTACTGGGGATGGATCCCAGGGCCTCACAAATGCTTCAACTAACATTCAAATTGCCATATTATTTTTTTGTTACTTTCTGGGATTAGGCAGAATAGAAATCAAATAAATGCATACATGAGTTTTGAAGGGTTCTAAGCCTGGGCATAGAAAATGAGCCATTCTTGCAGACAGACCTGTTTAAGTGCAAACCATTCCTGTAAATCCTCCTCCGCATACAAACATGCAGAAGTCATTATGGATGACAGATTAAAGAGTCTATGAGCTCGAAAATGTTCATTTATAAATAATATCACCACAGCGAAGGATAATGATTATAACATGGCAGTCGTTCTGAATAGTTGCTATGTGTGAAATGCCCACCAGATGATGATCTTTAGGGGACAGACAGCAGCTCTGTTTAGTATTTTAATGCCTACTCGCTGCCAACACAGTTAGTAATTCACTGTTTGTGATGTGTAGTGCACACCATGCCACAGTTTCCACACTAGTTACTCACATACAGCATCCTACTCAGAAACAGCATGGTGAGTATTAAATGTTCCCATTTTTTTCGATGAGGGAAGAAAGACCAAGAGAGGCATAGACCAGGCTCAAGATGATGGCTTGTTGTTAACAGAAGAGCAAGGATGGAAATCCAGGTCTCTTCACTTCCTACATCAGAAATCTTTCATTAAATATCCTGCTCTCTCTGTGAATATGCACTCTTGTGTGTGCTAAAGATCAAACTTGGATTAATCTCTATAAACAAGGTATGAATTTCACCAAATTAATTAGCAAAGGTCATATTTACACGTCACCCAGTGTCAACTGGAGTTATTTGTTTGAATGAAGATTTCTTCCACGTATTACAGTCAGCTAGTGAGTCTGGATTTCACATCTTGATGACTGAACTTACCTTTCTTAGAAAGGTGGCATCACAATAATTTTACAGTAAGACAGTTCTCTGAAGAGATTCTGGGTGTTACTTAAGCTAATAAATGTCTAGTCTTCGAAACCAAATTGCGAGCAAACTCATTACTGAAGGTGGCCACAGCTTCTTTGTTTATGGCATTGCTGTTGCCCAAGTTTGGTCATTGGCGGAACTGTCCACGTCCCCAGTGATTTACGAATACAGGGGGAAGTCGGGGAAACATAAAATTTATTTTTCAACAATTTGAGGCATGGGTTTCCCTAGCATTACAGAGCCCTCCATTTCTGTGATGGTCTTTGATTCAATCCAGGCTGAATGAAAGGCATTTCATCACCCCAGAATGCATTTCTTTATTTGCCGTGGATCTATGATTCTGTCAGTATTGAGAGAAAAGAAAAATCAATGCTGCACTATAAACCTCGGGCCGCCTCTGGCCAACGTGGTCAGCATGGTGTGAGCAAAGGAAATGGCAGGGGAAAAAATTGACCGCTCAGCAAGAGTGTGGCCAGTAACGGACACAGCTCAAGGCTAATAACAGCTTGCAATTACACATGGAGAGCCAGGACGTGCGGGGTATTCGGTGCGAGGGGGATGTAATACAATTTATTGAACCACCGGTTAGAGTTCTGCAGCTCCTCAATAAAAAAGAGTGTTGGGCCTGTACTCCTTAAAATATGGACTTAGATGGTGCCGACAGGTGAAGGAGACTTAGAGAACTGGAGAACAGAAGACTACGCCCCCGCTTAGTGTTTGAAATCAGGCATATATCATCAGTCAGACTTGGTGCACACATGGAGTTTTGGTGTTAACTGGTCTGTCTGTTTCCATAAAATTCCAGTCTAGGATCTGTGTCTAACCATATCAAAAGCCAGGGCAATGGTAGTGAGCCCAGCAAACACATATCAGAACGCAGGGATTTCTGGTAAGAAAGCCCCTTATTGAACACATGACCAGTCATGCTTCTGCTAATGCAAATTTCCCTTTCCCTAACTCTCCTATGAAGGACTTCCTTCCTGATGATCTTTAACTCAGTGCCACAGAGAAACAGAACTCAGAGTGGCCAGTATGCTTAACTAGCCATTTGGATCCCCTGAAGAAATAAAAAGGAAGGGACTTTTGAGTGCCAGGCTACAGAGTTCTGATTTTGTGGGCTCAGATAGGACTCCCTGTGGATGTGCACTGACTTCTCCTTCTCTGGGCAGAGGCTGCTTCTCACTGGTATTCTGCGCAATTTCTCTGTGTGTCTTGGTCGTTAATCCACAACCTATGAGTTCTGCTTTCATCGATGGATGCAGATGGTCTGGATTTTCTCAGAACAGCTCTGCAGCTACTGAGCACCTGCAGACACAGGGTTCTTCTGGGCCTTAGAATTTTCTTTTTCTTTCCTTAAAAATGCTATTTTATTTTAGTTTTTAATTAGTATACAAAGTCACAGTTCCTTTTTTTGGAATTTTTGTTTTTCTAAAGTTTTTGTTACATTTCATTTATTTATGTATTTATGTATTTTTCGTATGTGCTCATGCATGTGTTCATGTAAATGTTGGGGAGGGTGTACAGATTTATGCCACTGTGGGAAGGTCAGAGGACAGCTTGCAGGAGTTGGTTCTGTCTTTCTACGATGTTGGTCCTGAGAATCGAACTTGGAGCACTGAGCTTGGTTGCGGCCACCTTTACCTTTTCTCCCCATCTCCCTGCACCTGCCTTGTACCCGTCCAGGTGCAGTCCCTCCTTTTAGCTTCCTGTAACATGAGTTCTATTACTGACTCCACCCTACTCTCTTAAAGGCTCTTTTCCACCCTTCTCAAGAGTCCCTTTCCAGTTTTCTGTCCTCTAGCCACACAAACCCACATATATGTAAATTAGAAGCTAGGATCTGCATATGAGAGAACTTGTGGTATTTGTCTTCCTGAGACTGGATTGTCTTGCTTAAAATAACATTTCCCAGTTCAACCTTTTTCCTGCAAATTTCATAGTATATACATATCACAGTTTCATTACCCATTCAGCTGTTGTGATTCCAGAGCCTTCTGCCATTTCATTTTCTGTAAAAAGAAATCTATGAATCAGGCAGAGGTGGCTGAGATGGTATAGAAATGATTGTGGTGCCCTTTGGAATGCCAGGAGAGACTTTAGGCAAAGTCAGAGGCTCTCAGATCTTCTGGAGAAAGTCTTCACAGAGATAACTGAGGAAGACCCTTACAGTGACAGGGAGCTGTTTACCTGGTGATGAAGAGAACACCATTAAACATTCTTGCTCTAGCGATCTAGAATTTAAATTGCTGCTGAGTCCATGGGAATGGAGTCCTGCTCTGTAATCACACAGGGACAGTTGCTCCTGAAAGCTCAGTAAGTGAATCACTTAGTTTGGCACATTTCCTAAAGGCCCAGTATCTGCTTGGACATAGGGCAGAATGTGAACTCTGGGTTGAGAATGGGCACCAGGGAGTTGGCAAAGAGCCATCTTTGAACTTTACATTTGCTCTGGGTGATTAAAGGCAGAATGGAATTAATGGAACAAAAACTAGGTGACCCGTGAGTTTTCTGTCCCCCTTGCAGCAAAGTCAAATGGGGTGGGATGAGGGAGAAGAAAAATGAGAGAGGGGAGGAAATGGAGCTCGAAGCCCTGTTCCCCCAAGTGGCTAAGCCATTGCCCCCCATCCCCCCGCTTCCGAGGGGCCCGGACCCTAGCATCCATCCTGTCCAGCATAATCAGTCTCACCCAGGCATGCACACTCTTGTAAGCTTGCTCTTTGCCGTGGCACAGAGCTAGGGGCACACACACACACACACACACACACACACACACACACACACATGGGTACGAACATGTGCACCCCCCCCAGCTGCTGACCCGGAGGTGTTAGCCACTCTGCAGCTGTGTCCTTCTCACATTAATCTATGGGATCAATGGACATTTCATTAGAGTAATCAAGTGCGGATGCCTCCTGCATTTATATTCTGTCCCCCCCACCCCGCTGCTCTCACAGACTAATTGGTCCTACAGCCAAGAGTACATGGATATTTTTCCCTATAGATGAATGTCAAGAACGGTTTTTTACTGCTGGTTGAAACACCTATCAATACAGCGTGTATATAAAAGCCTTCGCCCATCAAAGCCACAGGGCTGTTGATAAGACATTACACGCTCCTGGTTCTAATGCGCTTCACTTCCTCTTTTACACCTTATCGCACATCCACGCGCCATTTATGTTTGTCTCATTTGAAGAATTAACCAGCCCTGGGTTGCCTTTGTCTTAATGTTTAGCCCTAGAAATAATTTTTTTCTCTCCTCTGTGTATGTTGTCAGCTGTTTGAGGCCGTGTCAGTGAGAAGCCATAAAGGGAAGTGGAGTGGTGTTTGCTTGTGTGAGCAGGGGGAGGGTGACATCTTTCAGTTCTGTTTAGTCCTATCTCACCATTAAATGCACTTTTTCTTTGTGAGGACCACATGTCCAGTGAAGGTTATACATAACATCTTTGTGCTGAGAAGACTTTTCTTGATTGTGGTTTGATAAAGCAAACAGCAAGAGGCTTCTGTTCCCTCCGTCATAAATGTGTGGCCAGGCACAGTGATGGTCAGCGGCTCAGAGGACAAGAAAGGTCAAGCATGAAAGATCCCGGCTTTAGAACATGTGAGGGCCAGAGGAAGCCACCGAGCTGTGCAGTCTGAACCAGGATGAGGACCTTGAGCTCCACTCATCCTTAGCTGATCCCCAAACATATCCGACCAAGGCATGGCCAAGAACATTCTGAAAATGTGTGTTCCTTGGGAAAAAATTTCAGACTTCGTGGAGAGGTTGTGTTAGGAAGTGCTTCCTTTTTATGACATGCTAGCTTTCTGAGGAAAACAATGTGGATACTTAGATAATGATGCTCAGGCAAGAGTGGGGTGCTCTCTGGAGGGGGTTCTACTTTGTGTGCATGTGTGCATGCATGTGTGTGTGTGTGTGTGTGTGTGTGTACTGTGCATGTAGGTGTGTATGTACCTGTGCATGCATGCATGTGGAGGCCAGAACTTAACCTCAGGTGTCATTCCTCACAAGCTGTCTACCTTGTGTTTTGAGACCCGATCTCACTGGAATCTGGGACTCACTGATTAGGCTAGGGTGGCTGGCCAGTGAGCCCCAGGAATCCACCTGTGTCCGCATACCAGTGCTGGGATTATAAGTGCATTCTACAGTACCTGGCTTGGTAGGAGCAGGTCCTTATGCTTGTATAGTAAGTATTTTATGGACTGAACTATATTCCCATTCCAGCCTGGGCACTTCTGAATTCTTCTTGGTCAATGCTGTTTTCTATCAGGGTGACCATGTTTTTAAAAGGGTTTATTTTTATAATCTTTAAAAATGTGTGTGTGTGTGTGTGTGTGTGTGTGTGTGTGTGTGTGTACGTGTGAGTATGCCATATGTTGGGGGTGGCTGCTGCTGAGACCAGGAGAGGGCATAGGATCTCTTGGAACTAGAGTTACAGGTGGCTGTGAGCTGCCATATAGGGATGTTGGGGACTGAACTCAGGTCCTCTGCAAGAGCAGCAAGCGTTTTTAATCACTGGAGCCATCTCTTGAGTCCCTTCAGTGTGATCTTTTAACAAGACACTTTCCTGTCTGGATGACATCTTAAGAATAGAAGATGAAGATGGTAAAATACATGATCTGTGAAGTTTTGTCAAGGGAGGAATATGCAACCACACAGGGTAGATGTCCCATTTCTAACACCTGTCTTTGTCTTCTTGTGTAGAAATTGCAGTATTGTGCCCATGGCTCTCACTGAATTCTGACCATTATTTCACTGCACAAACTTAATAGATCCAAAGAAGCAGAAAACAGAATCCAGTAACATCTGATTTGCCCACTGAGTATTCATAGGCCTGACTCTAATATTACCATTTCCTTCTTTCTGTTTATGATGGTAAACTGAAAGTTCATATAAAGTCCGTCATTGGGAGCCTCCCATCGCTGGAAGCGTGGAGATGAATCCTGGCTGAAGCTCCAGTCATGGCTTTAAAAAATTTCTTTTTTTTTTTCCTAGAAAATGTGATAGTAGAATGAGATGGATTGATGTCCTGGAAAGTGATGAGGGAGATGGGGCTGCCGCAGACATCGAAGCTGGTGCCCTTCGCTCTGACCTGGAGGGCGCCACCTCGTAGCATACGGGCCATGGTCTCTACATCCATTAACTCCCCAGCTTCTCGTTTGAAACTGACAAGGTGATGTGGGCAACTGTCCACATGACTCAGGACAGACACCATCAGCTATTCCGCATGGGCCACCAGACAGCACCTAGAGGTAATAGCCTTCTGTCAATAGTGGCCCAGATTGGATTCAAATCAGTGACTTAGGGGTGAAAGGCTCTGGATTCTATTATGAAGTGCCCTTAGCTGTCCATGGGCTGAAAACCATCCCTTTACCACACTTAATGATAGGTTCTAAGAAGTCAGTCTTGTTCTTTTCTTTTCTTTTGCTTTTTAAAACTTAAATCCAAATTTGGATAGAGGAGAGGATGGATCTGCTACCCAACATGGTAGAAAAGATCAGTTAATATGCTTTATCTAAGTATATTAAAGGTTAAAACATAATATACCTCTATGTAACCTACCTTCCTTCCTCTCTCTCTCTGTTTCCCTCCTCCCTCCCTCCCTCCTTCCCACCCTTTCTCCCTCTCTCTCCCTCTTTCCCTTATTCTTAGCACTGCTTTTTTTTTTTTTTCCTGAGCTGAATATAAAAATGGCTTGTCTGAATCAATTTTGTTTTCTTACAGCTGAACTCTTGAATCCAGTGAGACAAACCTGTTTTCAGGGGCACACTATGGGCTCAAGTATGAGCCATTTGTATAGTCAGGAACAAAGACGGAGTTCTTTCAGGATGAGACCCAAAGTTGCTCAGCCTGTGCAGGTGGTAGAGCTGGTCAGACCCTGCAGCTCGGGCTCCCATGGGGCTGCAGGTGAAGAGTCCTTTCCCGCATGTGTTTGTTCTCTCCATTAGCTGGGACAAAATGCGTGCCTTGCAACCAAAATGCTTGCTAAAGGTCACGGGATCCATTTTTCTTACGAGCAGCTTGCCTTTTCTTCTCCCCTGCCTGTTTGAATCTTAACCTTATAACTAACGACATGATCTTGGAAATAAATGAACAATTCAGCTAGGACGGTTTGCAAATTAAGACAAAATAACTAGAAAAGCTGTGGTTCTCTCAAAGACTAGAAACTAGGTCAGTAATAATGTTTTAAACTACGAATTAGGGCTTTGTAACCCTTTGTTCTTAAACTGTACAATCCCTTTAATCTGAGGGTTTCAAACCCCCTGTGAGACAGACTTTGCTGCCTTCTGCAAGGTTCCACGTGGTAAATAGATGGTAACAAACACTCTTTTCAGATGAATTTGGAGGATATGGAGGCAAACGCTGGTTGCATTCCTCGTTTCATCCGTATTTCCATAGGGCTGTGTTTTTGCAGGGCTTCTGGATCAAATATGTTTGAGATCATTTCTAGACCTCTGCACAACTACATAGAGAAAGCATCAGCCACGAGACAAGAATGTTGGGGGCCCAGTACTGGGCAAAGAGAGGGGCGAGAAACAGGGCAGGAAACTCAGTAATGCCAGAAAGGGTGGCGGGACCCAACAGTTTCCCCTGATCAAGGTCTGAAGTTCCACTCAGGCCTAAAAGTTCTCTTTTAGCATTTATTGCTCTCAAAAGATAACTAAACCCAGGGCTGGAGAGCTGGTCCAGTGGTTAAGAGCACTGGCTGCTCTTTTAGAAGACCCAGGTTTGGTTCCTAGCACCCACATGGTAACCAACAATCATCTGTAACTCCAGTTCCAGGGAATTTAATGTCCTCTTCTGGCCTCTTTGGGCATTGCATAACATGGGTGCCTTTACACATACACAGAGAAAACATGCATACACATAAAATAAACATAAATAGTTAAAAGATAAAGAACCTGGAGAGAATTTCAGTGTAAAGGAATTGTCCAAGAAGATGAATTGGAGGGTGAGGGTAGCCAGGATGAGATCAGGGAAGAACTAGATAAGGAATGAGCACACTCACCTGGACTCCAGTTGAGAGAGAGAGAGAGAGAGAGAGAGAGAGAGAGAGAGAGAGAGAGAGGAGAGAGAGAGAATGGCAAATCAAAGCTGGAGAAGTTTTTTTGGCCAACGAGAATTGTTACCTATGTTGCAATGCTGTCCCAATACACTTAAAGATGACAGACCCTACAGGCTGGCATCCCAGGGTTATATTGTTCTTAGGCTGCTATGGGTACTTCTAGAACATTCCTCTGGGTTTCTCTGCCCATTGATTTAGCCCTTAGTTAATGAAGTAGCTTACATGTGAAATGCTTGGCTTAAGCAACTTTTTTTTTTCTGTAACTGAAAGGGCTCAAGGAGTGAAAGAGGACTGAATTGTAGTGTTCAGAGGCTCCAGATGACACAGAGACCGTTGGCTGTTTGTCACAAGCTAGAGGAGGAACTTGTGGTTGGATGGCATTTGTCTAGGCTGTCTGTATGAGGCAGTTCTACAGTGGGATGCAGGCTCTGCTCTCCCACCCTTCCTTCTCTGTTTGTATAGAGTGCCATTCACAAAGCACACACACTCATTGTTTATTTCAGCCCCACGGCTTTCCTGTGAGACATCTGGAGAAATTTTAGGAACAAGCAAGCACAATTGTCTCTTTCCTTCTTGCTTTGTTTCCTCATAAAGGGACCCGGGCTTTCTTCCCAGAGCCAAATGGATGCAATTAGGTGAAGAACTGCTTTCTCTCTGTATCTGAGCAAATATGTTCTGCAGTGCACCAATTTCTCAAGGGCAGTGGGCTGGGACGGCCAGTCACTGCTGGGGATGGCTGCTGACCTTCAGGCCAGGCCGACTTTAATTTGCACAACACTGCTGGTCCCAGGAGGCTCTTCAGGCCAGGCCACACAATCAACTCGAACCAGCAGCCTTCCACTGCCCAGCTGCACCCACCACCCTGCAGGACACGATCACGTAACTAACTGGATATTGCTGCCGCTCGGACTTCAGAATTATGAATCAGGGAATTAAGCTCTGTCTGACTCTGGCCCGAAAGGCAGGAAGCAAGAAGACGTGCAGTCTGGTGGTGTCTCTGTCCCACTGCATTATTTAGCAGGAGTCACTGCATCTACCTTCCAAGTTTTGACTGTGCACCCTAGCGTCCCGCGCACTCATCACAAAACACAATACTTGAAGGAAACTTGAAAATTCGATCCACATTATGGGAATTGTCTGAGAAGGAAACAGCAGTTTAGAATAATAGTGTAAGTCTCCTGATCTTTCTAGATGGAAAAGGAACTGGGGAAGGCCCCAGCTGTTGTGATCATCACCACTGTCTTAATGACCAGATGCGGTCACCACAAGACTAGTCCAGTTGATTGCTGCACAATCCATCGAAATGAAGGTGGTGTCATGGAGCAGACTGAGTGCATGCGGTGAGCTCAGTTTTGTGTGCACATGTTCTCTTGCATGTGTCTGAGTGTGAAAGAATGCATGTATTCTGGTGTAGAAATTTTGTTCTCAACTCAGGAAAATTAAAGGAGGATAACATGTGAATACAGTTCTACGTTGGGGGCCAATTTAGGCTATGTAGTGGTCAGATAACTTAAATGGCAGATACAAAAAAATGGAAGATGGCTCATCAGTATGGTATTTGCTGAGCAAGTGTGGGGATCTGAGCTGGATTCCTCAAAACTCATAAAAAAGCTGGACGTCCCAGATATACCTTTAATCCCAACACTTAGGAGGCAGAAGCAGGCAGATAGCTGAGATCAAGGCCAGCCTGCTCTACATAGCAAGTTCCAGGTCAGCCAGGGATGCATAGTGACGATCCTGTTTCAAAAACCAAATATCCAAACCAAACCAAACTAAACCAAAACCTAACCAACCAACCAACCAAACAAACAAACAAACAAAATCCCCCAATAAAAAGCAAAACTGAGCATAATGGCTCTTGAGGAACCATGCCTGAGGCTGACCTCTGTCCTTTGATATCCCATGTACCTATGTGCATATGCACAGCGTGAACACATATACATACACACATATATACACACAGAAAATAAACACACTACAATGCTATTATGTTTGTGCAGTTAGATGAAATGCCAATGAAATACTAGCTGCCATGTGTTATTAGATAGCAATCTGGAAGAGAATTCTCTTCAGTGCCCATTGCGTACAGAAAATAACAGGGATGTAAAAGGAAGGGGTAGGCAGTATATGATTTTTGGATGGTGTAGGTGTCAAAATAAAATAAAAATGACAATATCCTTCGTACCCTTGGCTGTTTGCATTTGGCTTTGGGTAGAGCTTGTTAACTCCCCCCCACCCCCACTCCACACAAAACCATAAAAATAGTCCTGCCTAATATCATTAATGTGCCTGTCCTTGAAGGCACTGAGATTTTAGGGCCTAGATGCACCTTCCACTCTGTTCTTTGGGACAGTAATCCTAGATCACAGAGTACCTGCTGTCCTCCAGCACTCTTTATAGATATTAATTCACTTGGTTCTCACAACAACAACACAAACCAGTTCTATTAAGCCCATTACACAGATGAGGGAATTGAGGCACAGAGACAGTAATAACTTGCCGAAGACCACGCTGCTTTGTAGTGCTGGGTCTAGATCTGAGACTCAAGGGGTATGCTGAGGAGTGTGTTCCAAAGCACCCCGCTGCCTTCTTAGGGCACCGTGAACAGCACTTGCTCATTAATTACTGCCTCATGAAAGAGGCAGGTGCAAAGGTAATGTAAGCCTTTACAACTCCAAGAGTTAAGACAGAGGAAAGAC
The DNA here is from genome assembly GCA_035773235.1 of Eospalax fontanierii. Taxonomy (NCBI): domain Eukaryota; kingdom Metazoa; phylum Chordata; class Mammalia; order Rodentia; family Spalacidae; genus Eospalax; species Eospalax fontanierii. The sequence goes on from CM069549.1 coordinate 31,337,571, forward strand.
TTGTATCAAAGAGCAACTGAAATTGTTGAGTCCTGTCAATGGACTGTGGAAAGCCAGCGTGATGTTTATTCTGTTAGAGTAAGTGCAGAAGACCTGCCTTTACACTGCAGGTATGCAATGAAAATTCGTTAGTTTCCCTGATTTTCTTACTTTTAACTTCATTTTTTCCCTGATATTTGACGTGCCTGATAAAAATATACACAATAGAGCAACATTAAAAATGAGCATTACTGCAAAAGAGAATTAAACAGAAAGAAAAGAACAAGTGAATGGGGAGAAACAGGCAGAACTTATTTTTTTAAATTAATATTATATTTGTTCACTGAAGCTGACACGGAGCATCCTGGTAGCCAAGGCAAAGAGATAACTTTCAATTACATGTTCCCATTACCCATGGAAATATATTGAGGGAGGGGAGAGTAGAACAGACTTGTTCTCAGGGAAGCAGAGCTTTTTCTTCATTTTTTTTAATATTTAATTTTTATCACATTAATAAATTTGTGTGTGTGTGTGCATGCGCGTGTGGGTTTATGTGCTTCACTTACATGCAGAAGTAAGAGAACAGCTTGCAGGAATTGGTTTTCTCCTTCTACCACATGATAGTTTCCAGGAATTAAACTCAGGTCCCGGAGCTTGGTGGCAAACCCCTTTACCTGCTGAAGCATCTTGCTGACCCTGTATTTTTTTGTCTTAGAGAGACTATTCATCTTTGTATACACAGAGGGGTCACAGAATGGTTAAATAGATAATGTTCTTAAAGACTCTGAAAAACAGATTTCACAAACTTGTTCTTTTATTTTTATTAGTGTGCTTTTATTTAAACCAAGAACAAAGGCCGTAATGTATTTCAACGAAGGAAGTTAAGTACAAAGGAAGATTCAGATGATGTGGCTTGACAAGGGTGCAGTCTGAGCAGCCGGCTCCATAGTGCAAAGGCTCAGCATCCTGGGAGATGGTGTAGCCCTAAGGGAGAAATCAGCCCAGTGTTTTGGAATCAGGCTAAACGCTCTGTAGTTGGAAGTTTGCGGTTCTGTGCTTTATGAGAGATTGGCGTGCCTAGATGGTGAGCAGCTGATTAAGGGACAGCCCTCAAGCTTGAAGGTCACCTGAGGAGACCATCATATCTACCTTCCTCTGTGAACAGTAATCTAACCAAATGCCTATGTTAGTCTTCCAGTTCCACAAGGAGATGGTGTCCGGTATCCATCCACACTCCTCAGGAGCCTCTTACTGGGAGTCTATGCTGACAGTCACCTTTCAGCAGGACTTCCTTTGGGCTCCATCTTACAGAATTGCCTTTGTTTAAGTTTGGAAGGCACAAGTGTGAGTTGCAAAGATTTAACTTAGGCCCCAGGGAGCAATCTGGGTGGAAAATGATGGTTCTTGGATTGGAGCACACCACACATAAAACATGCACTCTGAATAGCCATTGGTGGGGTGTGCTTGGCCCACCTGCCGAACATTTCATACACATCACACAGGTTAGTCATAAGCTGAAACCAGTAAAGCCCAGATCAGGAAGGGTGGTCTCCCTTTCTTTCTTTCTTTCTTTCTTTCTTTTTCTTTTTCTTCCTTCCTTCCTTCCTTCCTTCCTTCCTTCCTTCCTTCCTTCCTTCCTTCCTTCCTTCCTTCCTTCCTTCCCTCCTCCTCCTCCTCCTTCCTTCCCTCCCTCCCTCCCTCCCACCCTCCCTCCCTCCCTGCCTCCTTTCTTTCTTTCCTTTTTCTTTCTTCTCTCTCTCTCCCTCTCTCTCTCCCCTCTCTCTCTCTCCTCTCTCTCTCTCCTTCTCCCTCTTTTTTTCTTTTCCCTCTGTTTTGAGACAGGGTCTTACCATGTGAGCCCGGCTGGCCTGAAACTTGGTAGGTAGACAGGCTGGCCTCGGTCTCACAGAGATCCATCTGCTTCTGCCTCCCAGTGAGTACTGGGATTAAAAGCATGCCCCACCAAGTTGACTGTGCTCTCTTATAATAAACCTTTACCCTCACTTCGGTCACCTGAGACCTCTTCAGAGTGGGCCTGAGGTTTCCTTGGGGAAATCTGGACACATGTGCTTTATTCTAATCTGGACACATGTGCTTTATTCTAGCGTTCTTTCACATTTTACTCCCGATCTTTGGTTGCGTATGTATGTTTTCCTAAGCACCTTCAAGCTCTCATGTAGAACTAGATGAAATTTCAGCTTGCTGATCCAGGGCTGCTTGGAGATGACGCAGGTTTAATGAGACAGTCAATGCACTTACATATACTAATATGCCTAAGTAATGCAGGGGCTGGGGAGGATTGGCTAATGAATAATATTTAGCTGTGCAAAAGCACAGTTAGTGAATTAATAACGTTTTCTTTTGAATGCTGTGGACATTGGCTAGTCATTTTCTGAAGGACTAGATATGATCATGGGCATTTTCTATTGTAAAACACAGCTTCTTTTTTATATAAAATTCAAAGGGAAAAACCTTGCAATGGAGGGAGTTCTGAAAGGAGACTTGGTGGGCTGCATTGGATGATGCTTGTTGAAAGTACAGTAGAAAGTTGAAAGTACACAGAGCTTGGCAGTGGACAAAGTATACTGTTAATTAGCTGTGTCCGTTTGAATGTGCTATTTAATCTTTCTTTTCCCCATCACCTTTTCTTACTCCCCCGCCCTTTTGGCATCTTCCTCTTCCCTCAAATCTTCCCTTCTGCTTTCCTGTCATATATATGTATATGTATGTTTATGAATATATATATATATATATGTTTAGGTTCTGCATATAAAGGAAACATGTTATTTGTCTTTGTTTCTTTCTTTTTTTTGACAGGGTCTCCCTAGTTCCACTTCACCTGGAAATCACTTATGTAGACCAGCCTGGGCTTGATCTCACAGAGATCCACCTGCTTCTGCCTCACAGGGTCTGGGATTAAAGTGATATTTGTCTTTCTAACCCTGACTTATTTCACTTAACAGGATGATCTCCAGTTCTATCCATTTTCCCACAAACGACACAATCTCCTTCTTTATGGCTGAATAAAACTCCATTGTGTATGTACCATATATTGTTTTTTTGATGTGTTGATATACATCTGTCTAGGCTGTTTCCATCTCATTGTGAACAATGCAACAGTCAACACGGATGTGCAGGTGTCTCTGTGGTGTGTTGACTTTGTTTCCTTCAGGAGCGATAGAGCTGGGTTACATGGTAGTTCTACTTTTAGTTTGTTGAGGAATTTCCATGCTGATTGTCACAGTGGCCACATCAGTTTACAATCCCACCAGTGTTCATCCACACAGCATCATATGCCCAACAAGCCTGTGAAGTAATCAGCTTACTGGAAAAGAAACTGGAACTTGAAGTGTCAGGTAATTCATCTGAAGGACAGAGCTGTGCTAGAGCTGCAAAACACAAGGTACAACACCTAACCTCTGGGCAACATATTCTGTGTGGAGAAGACAATCAGCTATGGGGTCTCGGAGAAAATCCTCCTGGAATCTGCTTATATTTCTCGTCAAGATCTTTCATGGGGAGGTTTCTCAGTTGGAGAGTATTTTAAGATGTAAGAAAAGAGGGTTTTCTTCCTTATCTTCAATGCATTTTGCATCATTAGTCCATTCTACAAGGGCATCGAGAAGAAAGAAACCAGAGGAAATTAAACACTTTCTGTGTGTCTTGCATACAGGCATTGGGACTTACTCAAAAATGCATTGTGGGGACTGGCGAGACGGCTCAGCAGTTAAGAACATGTACTGCTCTTCCAAAGGACCTGAGTTGTGTTCCCAGCACACATGTTGAACTGCTCACAATCACCTATAACTCCAGCTTCAGGGGATCTGATGCCCTTTTCTGGCCTCTGTAGGCACCTGCACTTATGTGCACATACCTTACACAGATACACAAATACCCCATAATAAAAAGAACAGGGTAGGCAGATGGCTCGGTGGGAAAGGGCACTTGGCACTAAAACTAATGACCTGAGTTTGATCCCCCAAACCCACAAAGTGGAAGGGGAGAACCAACTCCTACAAGTTGTCCTCTGACCTCCATGCACTCACATATGTGCACACGCACAAATAAATAAACGTAAAAAGCCTCACCTTTAAAAAATAAAAATATTAGGGTGTGTAGAGATGGCTCAGGAGTTTTCTGTTGTTTTTCCAGAGGACTTGAGTTTCATTCCAGCACCCACATCGTTGCTAACAATGACCTATATCTCCACTTCTAGAGAACCTGACACTTTTTTTCTGGCCTCTGCAAGCATGGTGTATACATGGTATACTTATATACATGAAGACAGAGCACTCAGACAAAAAGTAAAAACAATAGATAAAATATTAAAAAATAAGAATATTAAAAATAAATCTTTTGAAAAGCACACTGTGACATGACACAAATCCAGTCACATTCAGACTATTATGGAATTTAAAGAAAGTCCCTGTGCTTATTCCTGAAATCAATACCTGAACTCAATATCAACCTAACTTTGGAGATTCAGCTGTGAACCATCTTAAACTCTCAAGGTATAGGGGTTTGTTGTGGTCTTCCTAAAACTTCCTTTGCTACACAGATGCATAAATGAACCTATCATGTCAGGTACCCAGTCTCCCATAGCCAATGTGCAAGGGGACAGCAAGAGGACATGGGTGTGGTTGTCATGGAAACCAGCAGTTGTTCCTGCACAGGTTTCCAGGTCAATAGGAAGTTTCTGTTAAAGAACATGTGGTTCTGCAGTGGATGCGATGCTAATGCCCTGACTGCTTTCTGTCCCTCAGGACAAGAGCGTCAAGTTCTTTCCCTTGCTCACAACTTTCTCAGGAAAGGAGAATGCCACAGACCCTCACCATTATAGGAAACAAATACATGTTTAAAACACATCTGGGACAAATGATGCACATCTCAAGCTAGTCTTATGGTTGGCATATAAAAACATTTTATATGAAAGATTCTAGAAGGACCCGAGAAAAGGCACATTCTAGTCTATTCCTATGTCATAGACCTGTCTTTGCCTTCAAAAAGGTATTTGTGAATGGAAAAGATGAACGTATTTGTAACCCAGAATCTGCTAAGAGGCTCTTCAGGGGCCTGGTTAGGAGCAAATGGATCTGGTCCCTTTCATCTACTTTGACTTCTCTTGTTCTGTTGTGAGTGTGAGTGGCTGTGAATGTACTAATAGCAAGAGGGCACAGGTATTGGCAATGCAAGAAACAAGCTTGCATTTTAATGTAGACTCACTCAGGGCAGGGACCCCTTCTAAAAAGCTGCCTCTGACAATGAAAACCTTTCATAGGCGGCTTCTAGGGAAAACACACAATAGAGGGAACATATTACTTGTTTTCTTTTAGAAATCCTCTTAAGAACCTGTGATCAACATCCATTTTATTTTTGAAGTGGCCAGAGCTTTATGAAAGCCGACGGGATGAGCAGTTAGTCTCCCGATTCCAAGCCTGGTGCTGCTGCCCTTTTCTTTATGCATGGTCAGGAGGACAATACCGAAGGGGACAGAACCTGGCCTGGGAGGTGATGCATGTGTGATTTGTAGGCTCAGATTGCCTTCTTAGCCACACTGCAGGCATTGCCTTCTTTCCGTTAGAATAAACTGAGTGTGCCCATCGGTTAATTCTGTGCGGACATGAAGATGCACATGTTTAATGCAGACACACAACTGACTGCCTTCTGATACTGGAAGTGTGACAGAGAAATTCTAAGTCACTGCGCATGGGTCTTCCCCTGACCCTCGTATTGTCAGGGTGTGAGTGCATGGGCCGTGGGGGGCTGAATGGGAGGGCTGGGCCCTTGACTCCAGGCGGTGTGATCTGGGACTGGCTCTGACTTGGAATCATCCTCAGACTTCCTTCTCTTCTGTCTCCATAGTGACATGAATGCTGTCACTATGCCTCTATCACCTGTGCACTGGGAGGTAGTGCAAAGGATGATCCCAGCTTTCTCCTTCCTCAATCTCATTATTGCTATCAAAGAAAGCTCATACTCAAAAAAGCGTTCTCATTGCACATAGGAGAAAGCTCAGAATCTTTTACCTGGCAGTGATTCCTTGCAGTGACTGCTACCTATGTTCCTCCTCTTCCTCCCCCTCCTCCTCCTCCTCTTTCTTCTCCTCCTCCTCCTCCTCCTCCTCCTCCTCCTCCTCCTCTTCGTCATCCCTGCCTTTGTCTCCTCCTCCCCCTGGCACACTAGGTGGTACTCAGTAAGTGTTTGCAGACTCCGTGCATGGTTGATCGTAGAGGCAGTGTCGTGGTGCTTTCTTGCTGACCTCAACTCAGCTGGTACTCTGTCTTATCTTCAGGGTTTGCTTGGGGCACATAGCAAGGCTGACTTGATGAGCCATCAAAAAGTGATCTCTTTTTGTACCATTCTATACTGTAGATTTCTATGTCAGCAGAAAAATCATGGTCAAAAGCAAAGGTACAGTCAAATTTGCCATTTGGCATAGTATAGGAGAAAAAAAAGTCCATTCCATTTAATTTACTGAATTTGTTCCTTAAAAAAAAAAATCCCCTGAATTCAGCCAATCAAGTTTGTGCAGACCCAGTGAGACAAGGATCAATATCTGGCTTCTGAGAGATGAGACTGTACATACTGCACATTCAAAACTAAAAGTCCACACAGCTGGCTGTGAATCAGGACAGCACTGCACGTCCCAGAAAGAAAGAGCCCTCCCAACACCAGCAGCCTGAGTCTCTGTTGGAATGAGAAATAGAGGAGAAGGCCTTCCCACGTGTTATCCTGAAGCTTGGAAACTGAAGCAAAGGGAGTTACCAAAAGGCAGGTTTTGTTAATTCTAGTCTGACTGTGCTCAATTTAGACAAGTGGGAAAGGATCAAAAAGGATGAAGGAGCAGAAAACGGCCACGATTACATGAATTTCCCAGACACTGTTTCTGTTAAAACGTTGGCGTTCACTTAACTAGTATCTTGGGCACTGTTTCACACAGATGAATCTTTTTCTGTGCTAGAAATGGAACCCAAGGCCTTGCAGTGGCTCTACTGCTCAGTTATCTCCCCGGCTATTCCGTCAGGCTGAGTTGTCCAGGCTGACCTTGAACTCACGATACAGTCCAGGGCGGCCTTGAACTTGTGATCCTATGCCTCAGACTCCCCAGTACCAGAGATTACAGGCCTGAAACACTAGACTCAGCTGCTCAGGAGAATTTGTACAAATTCAGAATCATTGTTTTCCTTAAGTCTATAAACCGACTATTTCCTATACATGTGGTATCCATTTTTTTCAAGCATTTATCTTTTGTTAAAACTTTGGGATGTGTCCAGGTGTTTCCTCTATGAACATGCATATGAATAAGCAAAGTGAATCTAAGAAAGGGACTCACTGAATCATGTAACATTCTTGGTGTTCCTAAAGGAATACAGTCCAGTTTATGTTCCATCATTTTGGGACTGTTTTTGATATTCAGTTTGCTTATTTAGAATTTATGCTCATTTACTAAAAATATGTTTGTTGGGGTGAGCATGAAGCCCCCTCTAGGTGAGGTGCTATTGGCAATTGACAGCTTCTGGGACAGGGAGAGTCAGTTTCCTTTAAGGATGTGACCCTGGGTGGAGGAATCCACACCCAAGAGCATTTGGGCAATGTAATTTGGACTCAATGGACTTAACAAAAAGAGGACATGAAGTTTCAGGGGTGGGAGGTGGGTATGCACCCACCTGAGATGAGAAGAGGATGGGATCTGAATATTACCAAAATATGCTGTATGAAATTCTCCGAGAATTAATCAAATATTTTTAAAATTATGTTTGTCAACAAAGTTTATGATAGTCTTCTTACAAGTTTTTTTCTTACTAATTTTCCTATATATTAAGTATTTTTCTTAGCTAAGGAAAGGGATTTTATTTCTTTTTTGTTTACTTTTTAAACAGTTACTCAATTTCATACACTCCCAGCATTTTCTCTTCTCTCCCTCCAACCATTGTCAATCCTTGTAAGTCTCCGTCCCACTTCCATGGCTTTTGATTTTGTGACCACTGAGTTTAATCATGGTCATTGGAGCAAGCATGCATGACTCACTGAAAACAATGACTCCTCCTGATCCTCCAGCAGTTATCATCAGCTGATAGTTCTCAGTGAAGAGCAGGGCCCCATCAACCCCTCTCCCATCCATGACTGAATATTGATACTCAGTTTGGGGCAGGCCACTGTATCTGGTGAAGTTCATGATTATACTAGCCATATCATATCCAGAAGACTATGTTTCACAGCATCTTTCCCATCTTCTGGTTCTTGCATTCTTTCTGTCACCCTCCTTCAATGTTCCCTGAGTCTCAGAGCAGGTGGCATAGATGTCCTTTATGGGCCGAGCACTCAACAGCCACTTATTTCTCAGCAGCTCAGCAGCCCCCAGTCTCTGTATTCATCACCATTCACTGAAAAGAGAAGCTTCTCTGAGTCTGAGGGCAACACTTATCTGTGAGTGTAAATAGAAATATTTAGGATGCAGCTTAACAGCATGTCCACCTTAAGAAAAAACAGTAGTAAGTTCTTCTCTAGGGTCCACGACTTCCCCAGCTGTGGGCCTTTGACAAGATCCACAGTACCAGGCATGAACTCCCTCTTGCAAAGCAGGCTACAGACCCAATCAGGACGTGGGCGGTTACCCCCACAAGGGGCACATCTCGCCTGGTGGTCAGGCATGCAAGGTTCACAGGTGGTATGACCACTGACAACTCTTCTCCTCCGGCTGCCTGCATAGCACTGTCTGGCACCCTTAGAACTAGTTAATATGAGGCTACTTCTGGTTCAGTTCCTCTATGTCTTGTAAGCAGGGTGTGCGGTGTCTTCAGCAATAAGATCTTACCACTTAAGTCTGATGGGCATCCAAGAGCAACGGCAATAGCCTGTGTTATTTTATGGAAATTCCTGGAGGCTTTCATGACCAACTACTTATGAGGAGGTTTCCTACACCTGGCATGGGGATTTTTGTTTGATAACTCGTGGCTTCTGGGATTGGCATTATGCACCCAGGCATAAGTTTCTTTGTGTGTTTATTTTGCTTCTCTCTGGTAATCAACTTACAAAAGGCTGACTGAGATGAGGAGGTCTATGGATATGTGAACTGATAAGCGAGGCTTTCCTGAAAATTAAGGTGGGTTTTCTTCTCCCAGCATCCACATCTGACAATAGAAGATGAAGAGCCAAGGGGGATGTTGGATGAGGACTTGACCTCTATTTCCTAGAAACTGACTAAGAAAGAAAGGAAATTATCAAGGGAGAGTGTTAGCAATGGGGGACTTTGAAGGCTCATTTAATCCCCCAAATGACACAAAAATTAATACAAGAGAAATGGGAACAAGGGCTGGTGAGGAAATATGTGTAGTAATCTCAAGTTCACAAATGGACCAGTGGCTGAGGGTAGAGGAGATCCTGGGACCACGAGCGGTGTGGGATGGAGCATTCACCCAGGCACCATGAGGCGGACATGAAAAGATCTTTGTTCAGCTTCTTGAATCTTGTATCTGTTGGGAATCTTTGTTGCCATCTATTGCTGAAGCTCTGACCCCAAAGCCCACAACAGCAGAACTGATTTGAGTGAAAAATAGGCTGTAATGGAACTCCTGCATCGAGTGCCACCAGATCTCTGGAGGGAAACTGAACAACTCATGCCACTGTGGTAACACCTCAAGTTAGTGGATGTGAGGGATGCTGAGTATAACCTAAGTTCGTCATGTTTTCCCTTTGGGAGCTAGTGATAGGGGAAATGATGCTGTTTTGTTTTGCTCCTGGATTGTGCTTTTCCTCATCTTGATGAGTATTTTCATAGAAAAGTAGCTCATGAGTGTAAAACGCTCTCATTATGGTGTGTGCTCATATTCAGCACCTCAATATTTAATTGGTATGACTCCCGCCAATGTTTTATTCATGCTAACCCTCAGAGGGGGTGCGAGGACATTGATAATTGCATGATTTTCTCTTTGTATACACTTGTATACCCCTATTTATTCTGATTTTTCTTTTCTCTCTCCCCCGCCCTCCAGCTTTTCAACTTGGGCACATATCTTAGAATTAAAATCTAGGGTCCATTAGGTGTCACTCATCTGTGAGATGGATTCTATATGCCTCCTATTGATTCCATTGTGGGTGAACATTTTCAGGTTTAGCTAGTGCCCTAAATAGGAATTATATAATTCTCACAATATAGGATGGAAATGGAGGGGAATACCTTCATTTGGAAAGCTCTGGGGGAAGCAAGAGGGGTTATATCTAACACGTGTAGTTTTCTGATAAGTGGAATGAAAAGGAGAATTCTTCATGGTACTGAGTCAATGAAACACGTAGCAATTCTAAGGCCATTTGCTTTGGAATGACGCAGATAAAACCAGGGATGTTTTATGATTATACATAGACAGTAGATATATTTTTGTAGTAAAATTGCCAGAAATTGTGAAAAAAGTATTAAAGGAAGAGAGAGATTTCATTATAACCCTGAAAAGAATTCAGTCAGTATTCTTGCAAATATCTGCACCTTACGGCATTTTATTTACATGGGTGCATTATTAGTCAGCTCTCTGTTAACCAGCCATCTTTTCGTCTTATAGCAGCTGCCCATCCCTCAATTCTGACCCTTGTTCCCTTGTGTGTTTAGCTTGAAGCTGCTTCTTCTCCTTTCCTCTGTGATACAACAGTCTCTGAAATTTATTCCTCCTTTTGTCCTTATTTCTTTCTTTTGTCTTCCTCCCATTCCCTCAAGGCGAGTGTTCTGTGAACGCCACAGGGCTCCATTGGCCTGCCCTTTTCTGATGCCTCTGCCTTAGTCAGCCTCTTCATTCCCTTGGTCTTGACACACACTTCTCTTTGGAAACTGATTTTAGAGTGCCCATTTCATGTCTCTTTGGAGTTTCCATTTGGGTTTTCTATCTAATCTCAGATTTAAATTATCTGAAAGCCTTTGCCTTCTGCCCAGTGCAATGTCTCTGTCCAAGGGTCTGCTTTATCATTCCTTGCTCTCTTAGACTTCAGCGCTGCTGTGGGCTCTGGCTCCTTTCCCTTGGCTCTTCTGTATCTGGCCAGTTAGTTACCCCTGTTTGCTTTCCACGACCGGACTTCTCTTTGGTTTCCACTCCTCTTCCCTCTCGACTCCCAACACCTCTCAACACCTCTCAGGAGACCTTGTGCTCATCATTCAGAAATAACTTTCATTCTTGCTGCTTTAGGAGTCTTTCCTCCAAAGCCAGATGGAGAGCTGGATTTCATGTTTTCTGCCTGTAGAGCGCCAGTGAAAAGCTGTGGATATGGCACTGAAATTTCCAGATCACTTTAAACTGTTATTTACGTAACTCTGTACTACAAGGTCATTTTGGGATCCACAGTCTTTTCTTCTTGATACCTCAGTCTGTTAAATCAGAAGTTTTAAATTTTTTGCTATGACCTTGTTGGGACATCTGGCGAAGTGTGTGCACTCTGTCTCAGCAAATGGTTTTAAGTGAATAAAAAAAAAAAAACACCCCACATAGAATTAGAGGAAATTATAATAAAATGTAATGACCGCATTCTTAAAAGACAAATTTGTGATATACTAATATATTTCTTATTGATTATGAACAAGGCTTACTGGTGTGTTCAATAAGTCCTTTAAATTCAGCATAGTGATAAGCCTAAGTTTTGTCATGATTCTATATAGTTGTAATGTGATATGAAAATATCTATTTTGGGGGGAGAGGGAGGAAGCTCAGTGGTAGAGTTCTTGCTTAGGGTGCACACGACACTGGGCTCCATCTCAATCAAGCACTGCTCTGAACACATTACAATACAAGATCTATGATTTCTGACAGCAGCGAATTCACAGGCACTGTGATTATTACTGTGGTTTGTTACCTACCTTAACTCCACTAAAGAAAATAGTAAATTTCAGAGACAGATTGCTGAAAATAACATGGCTTTTCCCATCCAAGTTTCTGTGCTTCCTGAATTATACCCAAGGGCTATTTGAAGATGTCAATCTGAAGTTAGGGGCCCTGTCCTGAAGTGCTGAGGCTGGCTCACTGCTATTCTAGTCCTGCCAATATATAGCAATAAGGACAGAGTCAGTGCTGTCCTTCCGCTGAGTCGAAGTCACATGAATCATTTCTTCATTGGCTTGAACCTAGTCTTATGGCCACACAGATCTTCAACAGAAAGTAGGTTGTATGTATGTGCACATGTGTAGGTGCATGTATATGTGTGTAGGTGTATGCGTGTCTACATGTGTCTGTGTGTATATGTGTGTGCATGTATATGTATATGTGTGTTTCTCTGTGTGTATATATGTGCATGTGTGTATATTTATCTGTGTGTATGTATGTGTGTATACATATATGTGTGTGCACATCTCCCTTAATAGTATATATATGTAGGTTGATGTATATGTATATATATATATATGTAGGTTGGTACATATCTGTGCATGTTTCTCTACATGTGTATATATGTGGGCTGTGTATGTCTATTTGTGTGTGTTTCTCTATGTCCATATGTGTGCATGTAGATGTATAGGTGGGTGCATGTCTGTATATTATATGTGTATGCATATGTTTTATGCATATATATGTGGGAGTATGTGCATCTTTGTGTGTATCTAGTATGTATATGTGTATGTGTGCACGTTTGTATATGTGTGTGTTCACACATATCTTTGTGCTTATATATATGTGTAGTGTGTATATGTATATGTCTGTGTGTATGTGTTCATGTGCTCAGCTAAGGCTAAGGGGTTTAATTACTAAACAGAAGAAGGATTGACTTAAGAAATACCCCCAATACAGAAATATAGGATTCCCTAAAGTATGCCGGAAATCCAATTTTTTACCAACCAGGCTCAGAAGAGATTGTGTGATTTAGAGAGTCTTATTGTGAGGATTAACCACAATGTGTTCAAGTAGCTGGCAAAAGAGTTAGCACTCAGTAAATATTCACTGAAGCTGAATTGCATGTGACCCAGGCCTGTGAGGGGGCAGTGAATTCTGGGAGAGAACGTTCTAAATTTACAGTGCTAAGAAGGGGCCAGAGAGGTTTATGTTTAAGTTCTTTCACTCATTTGTTCAGTCAACATGTATTTAGCATTGAGCTTGGGTTGTGTCAGCTGGGCATGGTTCTAGTTGTTCTGGAAATAACAGGGAACAGTGCAAAGTCTATCCTGTTAGGAGGTTTTCATTTTACTTTGAGGAAATAAAGCAATAAACTTCTTATGTCTCAGGAGGCAAAGGGTATGAATAAGATAAAGCGGCATGCTGGGGATGCTGTAGAAGGCAGAATCCTAAGACAGTCTTGAGGTTCCACGGCCACACCCCTGTGTCGTCACCCCTTGTCTCCACCTCCACTTTGTGCCTGGCACCTGTGGATATACTGAGAAGATATTCCTGTGACAGATCATGCTGCCTGGCAAAGGTGAGAAAAATGTGAAGATGGGATTAAGCTGCCGAATCAGTGGGTTTTGAGTTGATTTCGGAAGAGCGATTATTGGGTAGGACTGATTTCTTCTGGTAAAGTCCATAAAGAGCAACCAGCATGCACCTGAGGTGTGAGAGAAATTCTCTTACTGTCCTCCTTCTTGAAGCAAATGGCTCTGCTGTGGAAGACCACAGGGAGAGGACCTGAGGTCAGCCTGTAAGGGCCAAGAGCATCCTCAGTTTCCCTCTACCAAGGAAGCAGGGGTTCAGTCATATAGCAGGACCAGAGGGCAGCCTGTAAGGACCGAGAGTATCTTCAGCTTCCTGATACCAAGGGACCCATTCAAACAATCACGAGGAATGAATGCCTGTAAGGCCATGTGCAAGTTTGGTGGTAGATCTTGTCACTCAGACTTTCAGAGAAGGATACAGTTGATTCCTTGATTGTATCCTTGAGTGTCCTTGGACAGAAAAAAGGATGTTGAATCCACTGGAACTGGAGTTGTAAGTGGTTGGGAGCTATCTGACATGTGTGTTGGGAATTGAACTCTAGTCCTCTGGAAGATCAGAAAGTATTTTTAACTACAGAGTCATCTCTCTGGTACCGCAGATGCTATTTAAATCATGAACCTGGAGGAGAAACTCAAGATAGAACAATAGAACACTGGAGCTTGAATGTCACTCTGAAAAACTGGGGTCTTATGGATGAAGAAACTCTGGTCTCAAAGATAAAGGAGGTTCTGCGTTTATCTCAGTGCACAATCGACTTACAGCAGAGCTTAACAAAAATCCAGGCTTCTTGACTCCAGCTTAGAAATTCTTTATCCTAAGGATCCCAGATGCTTTTCCCTTTGTTTCCTGTACTTGGGAAAGGACCTTACAGAGCCAACAAGGCTCGGCTCTTTTCCTTTCATAGGGCTATAATCCCAGATATTGACTTCTGATTTATTCTGCCTTCCTTGGGTGTCTCCGTATAAGATGCTGATTCTATCTGATGGTGTTGGGAGGCCAGAGCTTATGTAACAAATAGAATGTATGCTGTGATGTCTGTAAACCTCACCTCATCAAATTAATAATGAAAAGCCTCCATCAAAGCCCCTCCCCGTGTTCAATGGCCTGCGGCTCATTTGGACTCATCAATAGATGTTCAACAATTATTACAACTTGTTTAAATCTTGGTAAAGTAGTGTTGTGTACTATTGTTATTGACTTCCTTTTTCTAATTACCACCCAAAGGTGACGGATGATGGAGCTCTAATGAGCACATTCTAGAATGGAAAGTGAGTGGCTTTGGGTTTTGACTCTTTGTGTCTTAGCTATTCTGAGGAAGGAGAGCTCCACTCTTGAAAGCAGGTACTCGTTAGCATGGTTCCCGTCTGGGGCCCAGGCCATGCTGGAGACCCTTCACTGGGAACCCTCTGGGGCTGGTGGGAAACCACAGGTTTTTCTGTGTGAATGGGCACAGTTACTTCAGGAAGGCAAAGGCAAGGAGTTAGCTGAGCCAGTTTTTATACCAGTTTACACTGCAGGTTGTCAGAAAGCGCATTTTTTCCTATAATTCAATCTAATTAGTCTTGTGCCTGTTTCAGTGGCATAGTGGAAATGCAATTCATCTTTTTCTTGTGATGGGGTCCAAGTTTGAGAAGCATGCCTTCATGGTACCCAGGCATGGCAAAGTTGGTGTGGTGCTGTTTAGTATGTTTGCCTTCTGAAAGCCCATTTTTCTGCAGCTGTCTTCTATAGTGGCCTCTATATGGATACCCATGGGACTCTTCTTTGTCCTTCATGGGTTCCTATAAGCCTATAAGCCATGTCTCTTTCAATTGTGTGTGTGTGTGTGTGTGTGTGTGTGTGTGTGTGTGTATGTGTAGGCCAGAGGACAACTTCAGGTGTCGTTCCTCAAGTACTGTGCATCTTGTTTTATGAGACATGGTCTCTCACTGCCCTGGAGCTCACCAAGTAGGCTAGTCTGCCTGACAGTGAGCCCCAGAGATCCTCCCATCTCCATTTCCAGAGTTGGAATTGCAAGTACATGCTACCATGCCTAGCTTCTTTAAAATGTGGGTTCTGGGAATCGAACTCAAGTCCTTGTGCTTGAGTGGCAAACACTTTTATGCCTAAGCCATCTCCCCAGCCCGTGTGTGGTTAACATTATTTCACTAGTTCTTGCTGCCCCCACACATGAAGGTCTCTAAAGCTTCTAAAATGCTAGCTACTTGGATTCACAGCTCTTCATTTCCAGCCCCCTCTGTGTTCCTGAGGTCTGCTTAAATCCTTATTTCCAGTAGAAAACAGCATTAAATTTTATCCCTTTGGAAGTCCGCACACCAGATTCCACTTCTTTCCAGCACATCTTCTTTAACTCCCTAAAAAATTTAAGCTTTGTAGATTTTAGAGTCATATTTTATAGTCCAGGAAGACGATCCTATACAAAATTTACCCAGAGACAGTAAGCAGAGAACAGTATAGTTTCTGGAGTTTGTGGAGGGCCTGGGCAAATGAAAAATGAATAAATCCCAGGGGTAGGAAAGTGGTTTGCTAGAGTAAAACAGTCATACTGCATGAGAACAGTGCTGGCAGGGTTTTAGCCTCCAGCACTCTTTTTATTGTGGGATGCAAATTCCTGTCCATGCTGCTTGGGCCCTTCCCAAATTCTTTCACCATTTGTCTGTCTGCCACCTGGTTACCATTGAACAGGTCAAGCAATGGCTTTCATTTCAAAATACCCATCATGTTTTATTTTTTATTAAATGCCTTTGGTGAGTGAGAAGTTTTCAAGGAGTAGGCTATGTTGCTGTCACCCTTGTGTATCCAGTAACATACTGGATAAATATCTGAAGGCCAACTGCCAGTGTGCCAAGAAAAGAGAGCTCGGAAATTAGACTCATTGGTATGAAGGGCCAGGGGGTTCACATACTGCTTCAGAACCCATATTTGCTTCTTGAGATTAAAAAAGAGAAACAGATCACATATCTACCAGTACACACCAACCTTTGTGTCGTTTTTACCCATAGAATTGACATGTATTTTAAATGAACCGAGTAATGCATAGAATCCATTATAGAAGTGTACCACAGTTGAGAAAGTGTTCTATAGCCCCTGGGTTTGTTTCTAATCTTTAATCATTTCAATCATGACTGAAATGAATAACTATACATGAATACAGTGTCCTAGTTACTTTTTATTACTGTGATAAAAATACTGACCAAAACCAACTTGGGGAGGAAAGGGTTTATTTTATCTTACATCTCCCAGGTTCATCAATGAGGGAATTAAGGGCAGGAACCAGGAGGCAGGAGCTGACAGCAAAGACCATGGTGGAAAGCTGCTCCTCTGACCCATGCTCAGCCTGCTTCTACTTAGGACCACCTGCTCAGGGGTAGCACCGTCCATAATAGGCTGGGCCCTCCCACATCACTCAACAGTCAAGATAATGCCTCACAGACATGCTCACAGGTCAGGTCAATAGAAGACTGAGGCTGAGGTTCCTTCTTCCCAGGTATGTGAATTTGATAACTAAAGCTATTCAGCACAGTTGAGCCCTTGTCAACGTGGCACAAAAGCAGATCACTGTTGAACTGTAGCCTTTCCACTTCTTGTTCAGGGGATCCCATGTTAATATTAATATCACAGTATCAAACTGTACAAGTTTAAAAGTCTCACAGTCTTTAAAAAGTTCAAACAGTTTAAACAGTTAGTCTCTCTCAAAAGTCCTTTAACTGTGGGTTCTTGCAAAATCCAAAACAAGTTATACACTGTCTTATTTCAAAAGGGAAGAACTTGGCACACTTAGTTAAAACCAAAGTCCAGTAATGTAGCTCAGCACGTGATTTTTCTTACAGGTGCAAACCGGTTCCACTTCACACTGCCAATGGATGGACCCACACTCAAGGGCATCTGAGGACACAATTTTGGGTCTTATAGGCGTATTTGGAATACTTAAAATAGAATAAAAGGTGATAATCTCAAATCCTACAGGTACAAAAACTTGAAGTCTGAGTAACTTATAGCAAAAAATTTGAAAATTGAGGTAAATGGACATATTCTTAAAGAAAAAATGATTGTTCCACAATACACCAGGAGTAAGAACACCTGAAATTTTAACTATTAAGGAAATGGAATCAACAATCAGAGCTTTTCTCACAAAGAAGATCCCAGATGAGGCCAGAGGTTGCATTTAGGAAGAAAGGAGCTACAGCTATACATAAAGACAGCATTGCAGATGTTCATGGTGTTGGTCTGGCCACTTTGGAAAAGTCTAATTATCTATTAGTCAAAGATACACGTATCCTATGATCTAATTAATCACTGGCAAGATATCTTCCTCCGTAAATGCTATCACATGTGCCAGACAATGTGAACAGGGAATGTTTACATTATCCAAACAGCCTGAATGGAAATAACCCAAATGGATAAAGAAATAGTGGTAGATTCATCCAGTGAAATATTATACAACCATGCTATGAGTGAACTACATGTGAGCACAGTAACATGGGTGTTTCATGCAAGTACAGTGTGAAGTGAAATTAGACTTGAGTACATACCCATACAGAGTCCAAAGACCAAGTGTAGACTGTGACATGTGTATACGTGTGAAGGTCAGAGGACAACTTATGGAAGCTGGTTTTCTACTTCCATCATGTGAGTCCCTAGGATTGAACTTGGGTCATCAGGCTTGTCTGTAAGTACCTTTACCCACTGAATGAACCCTTTCACTGGCCCTATATTTTTGAGCTTTTTTTTTTGTTGTGGTTAATTTTTTAGACGGGGTTTCTTCTCTGGCCCAGGCTGACCTAAATCTCATGGGTGCCTCCTGCCTTAGTCTGCTGAGCATGGTCCACCACATTCGTTTTGTTTTTAATTTGTCAAGAAAGTGCCCTGTCATTTCCATTGTGGCTGAAGCAACAGCAACAGTATGCTAGCCTTCCTCTACCCCATTTCCTGGCAGCACTGAAGACTTTTTTGTCTACTAAGGCTGATAGCTTAGTGTGCTTTTGATTTACCTTGTATATTTCTAGCACTAATGACAGTCTGCTTTAGAGAGAAACTATGTGGCCAGAAGACAAGGAGCAAAAAGAAAAGAATAATATAACTCAAATTGTTTTTTTGTTTTTAATGCATAGAGCTTGGCTATGTAGTCTGCTGCTAGAATCTTCAGTGTCTCTAATTTCTTCAGAACAGAATAAAGATGCCTTAGCTTCAGAGCACTCTGGCAGTTTCCTTTCTCACAACCATGTTTTCAGGTTAGGCAATACCAATCTGGTTAAGCTGAAGATTCTGTGTCTCAGAACCTTTCTCCCTTTATGGTTGCTGGCAAGGAGACCTTGCCACGGGAAGGAGAATAGTCACCACTAGGAGCCTGCTGGCCCTTTCTTCCTGTCTTCTCAGTGCTCTTCTGTTCAGCAGCAGCCCGTACCTCCACAAGGCTGGATGATGTGTGGAGGCTGACAGAGTTGGCTTCAGTTGTCAGCTTGACACACCTGGGAAGAAGGAACCTCAACTGAGGCATTTCTTCCATTGGATTGGCCTGTGGGCATGTCTGTGAGGCATTTTCTTAGTTGTTGAGGGATGTGGGGAGGGCCTACTGTGGGGGTGCCACCCCTGGGCAGTGGTTGCATAAGAAAGCAGGCTGAGCACAGACTCAGGGAACAAGTCAGTGAGCAGCATTCCTCCACCGTCCTTGTGATCAGTTGCAGTCTCCAGCCTCCTGACCTTAACTCCTGCCCTGTCTTCACTCAGCAATTATGTTGAAATTAACTCTTTCCTCCCCCAAAGTTGCTTTTGGTCAGTGTTTTATCACTGCAACAGAAAGATAATTAGGACAACCAAGCTGCTCTTGAATTCACAGAGGTCTACCTGCCTCTGCCTCCCAAATTCTGGGACTCAAAGTGTATGCTACTACACCTGGCAGCTTTCTCTCCTTTTTATTAGTGTGTGGTGACTGTGCATAGTGATGACAGTCAGAGTAATATTTTAATACACAGACATGGCAAGTGCTGATCAAATCAGGGCAATTGCCATCTCCATGTCCATGTCCTCACTTTCTGTTCGGAGACTCTGAGATTTCTTTAGATCTACATAAAATACGTAATAAATCATGGTGAATTGTACTCACTCAGCTGTGTTATGGAACTCTGGAACTTATTCTATGTATCTAACTGTGTTTTGTTGTCCATATATCTGATCCCCCCCATCTCACCATTCCGTATCTGTAGAAATCACTATTATGCATTTAGACTGAGGGGCTTTTTTAGCATTTGCATATGAGGAGGACCATACAGTGCTTCTGTGTCTTGTTTATTTCACTTAAAATGATGTTTTCTGAGTCTGTCTGCTTTGCTGTAAATGACAGGATTTCATTCTCCGTTGTGGCTGAGGAATATTCCATTGTGTGTATTCCACATCCACATCATCCTTCCGTTAGTAAGCTAATTCCACACCTTGGCTACTCTGACTTTTAAAAAATATTTATTTTCTTTTATTTTATGTGTTGAGTGTTTTGCTTGCATTGATGTATGTGCACCACATGCATTCTTGGTGCCTGTGGAGGTCAGAAGAAGGCATTGGAATCCCCGGATCTGGAGTTACAGATGGTGAGCCTCCACGTGGGTGCTAGGCAATGAGTTTGAGTCCTCTATAAGGAAGGCCAATGCTCTTAACCACTGTGGTCTCTCTAGCCCTGTGATTTGTTTCGAGGTTGGGGATTGAACGGAGGGTCTCCCACATCCTAGCTACCACTGAACTACACCTCTAACCTATGGCCATTGTGAACAGTTGCAGTGAACACAGATGCAGTTTCCTTTGGATCTGGTACCCAGAAGTTGTACAGCTGGACCACATGGCACTTTCACTTTCAGTTTTTTGAGGATCTCCATGCTGTTATCTGTAATGACTGTACAAATTTATGTTTCTGCTGACAGCAAACAAGAACTCCCTTTCTATACATCCCCACTCTGCTGGGTGTGTCTTTTGGATGACACATGTTTCATTTGTAGATCTTAGAAGCAAATCCTTATATGTGAGTATATATATCCTATTGGAACTGCAGGAGCCAAGAAAATGGAAAGAACCAGGAAGGTAAAGGGAAAGAAGGAGTCTGAGAGAGAGGAACAGTAGGAGACAATTATCAATGGGGAAATTGGTAAAATGGGGTTATTTAAATGGGAGGGAAGAGGGAGGGTTATACAAGGCACCATGGGAGTTCAAGAAGGAGTTTCCGATTGTGGGGATCATAGCAGACAGGTATTATTAAGGGAGAAATGGGGAGAAAATGGGGTTACTTTAACTGGGGAGGGGGAAGGGAGGGCTAAACTGGGAAAGAGAGAGAGAAAGAGAGAGAGAGAGAGAATATAATTTTAGCTCATGTGAAAAAAACAGAGGGAAATATCTTAGTTCAAAATCCTACTGAAAAATACACATACAGTATGTGTACAGGAGTCCATGTGCATAGCTGAAGTTACATAACAACAAGCATTGCCGGACAGGAGAAACCTCCCTTTGACTCATTGTTCAAGGTGGTCCAAGAGACTCCCCAAATCACACAGGCTATTACCATAGCTTTTGATTATTTCTTGGAACTTGAAGATAAGACCCTATTGCTGAATACATGACATACTCTGGACATAGGACTTGGAACAACAGAGCTGGAACTGACCTGGAAGCCTCTTGGAGGACACTATGCAAGCTGCTAGGGAAGAAAATCAATGGTCCATCCCAAGCTTTAAAGCCTAATAACCACAACAATGAACCACAAAGTACACTGGTGCAGTACTGGCCCTTTTATCTAGGGAGTAATCAACAGCTATCTAATTGGACTTATAGTCACTCAACAGGAAGGAACTCATGTGTGGCACTGTAAACACAGCCAAATCACAAGGCTGGATTGGTCACAGATCTTAGAGAAAGCCTTAATTCTGCCGTATCCCTAGACAAACATAAAAAAATATTAAACATATATTTATATATATTATATATTTAATATATATTAAAAATATATTTTAATAACCCACTAAGTTCACTTAGTACTGTTCACATGCACATGCATATGGGGTCATTCACTGACTCCTGGTGGAGGAGTCACTTTGGAGTTGGCGGCTATAGAGTCACCTTTCCAATGTGTTTTCTGATGCTGCCTCTTAGAACTGTTGCCCTAAGGCTCTCAGGTCCTCCTTGAGTCAGGAGATCTCTCACAGTGACTTGGTTTCCTTTTATCTGTTAAAGAAGGATAAAAGAGAGTGAAATAAAAAGGGACAAGCGAGCAAGCCCCGAATCTTTGGGAGGAAATTTAATCTATTCTGTCGTACTGAGCTGGTATTTCTCTTCTCTCCAAGATACGCAATTTAGAAACTCTCTGCTCAGCCCGCTTCACACCGAAGCATGCTCAGCCCTGCACTCAAGGCTCAGGCCTCTGCTTGCTGCCTGCCATGGGCACAGGATGGTATTTCTGAGGTGGAGTTCGTTCTGAGGGACAAGAAAGCACTGCAAATCCTCCAGCCACGTGCTCCTGTCTGTTCTGCTGTTCTGCCTGTTTCCAACACCACCCTCTTTTCTTCCTAATTATCTCCAGTTGGAGGGACTCATACACCTCGCATACTGCGACTGAGTGAAATTCTCCCAGTTGCTGAAGAGCAGTCCAGAAGTGAATCATCAGGCGACGGTGTTCTGTGTACAGGGGGCTTATGGTCCGAAAAGGATTCTATATATTCATTTTTACTGCTCATGTTCCCAGGTCTGCCTCCAGTTGGTGTCGTAAAACAAGAAAACAGTAGTACACTATCTTCTTCATAAAATCTTCCCAAACTCCTGTCATATCAATTAGACAGAAACTGTCTATGCTAACTATATATTTTCAGAAACTTCTGGGGCAGTGTTCTTTTGATTATTTTTTTTAGGTTATCATGAAATAATGGTTTCATTATTGCATTTTTTGTGCATAAGTGTTACTGTGCTTGTCCTCCATCCTTCCTCTCTCCCACTCTCCTTCCCTGTGTCTCCTTTCTCCTTTCCAACCTTTCTCCTCTGCCTGGCTCCCTTTCTTTCCCCAGATAGCCCCTCTTCCTGCTCTCTTAGCACACTGATTGCCTCTTTGGAGCAGCTCTGGGCAGTTAGCCTGTCTGGCTGATGGGAAAATCTCTGAGAGACAGATTGCTTCATATTTAGAAATGTGGTTTTATGAAGGTAGCTCACTTGGGTTACCTGACAACTAGACCCTGAAATGGTCAAGCAGCAGGCTTAATTTGTAGCAACAGAACAGGTTAACCTTCTGACTGTCCATTTTTTTTGACAGCCCAGCGCTCTACCTTGGACCAGAAGACAGCTGATCTGGATACTTGAGGCCTCAGTGATTGCTCCCCGAACCTTAAGAAGAGCTTCAACCAATCAGGACTGATCACATGCCAGTTTTACTTATAGAAATGTCATTGTCAGAAAAGAAAGTTTAGTCTCCTTTGTCCCTTTGTAGTACTTGTCATGCACAAGGGAGCAACTTTGCTCAAAGCAAAAACAGACCAAATCAACTAAACTAAACCCACTTAAGCCAAACAAGATTAAACCAAAACAACCCAAAAAACCAAAACAAACTAAACCAGACCAGATCAAATTAGATTAAACGAGAGCAAACCAAACCAGTAAAAACAAACCAAACCAATCAAATCAACCAGTCCAGAAAAGACCAATCAAACCAGACCAGACCAGATCACGTTAAAACAAACCAAGTCAATCAAATCAAGTATGACCAGTTCAAACCAAACCAATTCAACCCAACTCAACCCAACCCAGACCACGCAACCAAACCAAACCAACGCAAGCCAGACTAAACTTTACAAACCAAACCAAACCAGTCCCAACCTACAATGTAAACTCTGGGTAAGCACCATGTCAGAGAGCCTCCAAGTTTCATCTTTCCTCCTTTGCAAAAGAGACTAGTGTATGACATAGATCCACTCCAGGCCTTGCACACTTTAACCTTTGTGGGTCTGCTACATTCTCTGTTTGTTGTATCTGTCTCTCAGTACATTTAGCTATCCCAAACATGGAGGGAAGAATTTCTGCAGTCACATCAAATCTTTGCTACAGTCTGACAGCATTTGCCCAATGTAGACTTCTTTATTTTTACATAGAAAGACCTAGCAGTGTTGCTGGGAGATTTGCTGCAGCGTAGAAAGGAGAGCACCAGGTCTCTGTATAGTGATGTGTAGGATGTCCAGAAGTATAGGATGTTAACTCTATAACACAGGGCTGTTTTCAGTGGGCTGGAAACGCCTCAGAGGCCATGCCCTTTGCTTAGTATATTGTGTGAGCTTGATCAATGCTGGTTAGCTAACAAATCAGTTGAAGTACTTCCTCTGTATTTTGACCATCTGGACTCTTGGGGTGCTCATGGAAAATATCGGTATTTGTTTTTGGTAAAGAGGATGGTCCCTTAGACTTTTGACCTTTTTTCAGATGATGTACTGATAGACTGCTTAGATCTGATGGGTGTAGTTTATCACGTGTTCCCAGAGAGCAAATTCTGTCCAGTGTTGATTTAACCTTGTTAAAAACATGCCTATCTCCAACCTTTGCTCTGGGCACATCTGGGCAGATGGTTTAGTCTTGTTTGCTCTTGTAGTCCTGCTGCCACCTGCATGCAGATCAATGGTCTGGCCAGCCTGTCCTCCTGCCACACCCCTGTGGTGGCCTGTGCCATTGGCCAGCACTCCCTCTGCAAAGGAAGGACTCATCATCAGCCTGCACAACCGTTCTTCCCTGAGATCAGTGATGTGTCCATTGGCACCACTGGACAACCAATCTGGAGGCTACATTATAGAGCAGTCAGTTGAACCAGAAAAGATCAAATAATTATTATTCTAGAGGGAATCATAAGAGCTAGATCTGAGTCATGTCAGGAGTTTTGCCCATTTATCTACATTCCATCATGACTCTATGTTTTGTGGATTTAAAGTGGTTTAAAATGACTTTGTTGAGTTTTAATTAAAAAGTAATAATTGTGTATATTTCTATGATACAATATGCTATTTTGATGTACGTATTCATTAAAGGAACATGTAACCAAGTTAACCAATGAGTCTGTCATCTTCACTAACTTTATACTTGGTGGTAAGAGCATTAAATATTTATTCTTTCAGCAAATTTGGAATTTAAAGCACAGTGTTAACGGTGGTCACTGAGCGATGTGTCAGGCTACTTTGGTTTATTCTTCCAATCTAAATTGACACTTTCCCTTCCTCGCCCTTCTCTTCCTAAACCTCTGATAACCATCTTTCTACTCTGTCTCTATGAGATTAGATAGGAAAGGAAATAAGAGGCCTCCATACATACACTAAAGAAGGACATCTCTGTTTCCTGATCTCAGGATCCCATATACAGAAACTTCTAAATTATTAGAAGTAATAAATTTTGTAAAGCTGCATGTGACAAAATTAACATATAGAACAGCTAGCATTTTTATGGATGGACAATGAATTATCCAAAATAGAAATTAAGAAAACAATCTTAGCTTTAACAACAAAATGCTCAGGAATTAATTTAATTTAATGAAAAGATATGAAAAATCTGGATGGTGGAAGCTCTAAAACATTGATGAAAAGAATAGCAGAAGACAAGTAAATGGAAAAACATTATCTATTTATAGATGGAAGAATTAATTTTAAAATGTCCATCCTACTCAAAGCAATTTACAGAGTCAAGGTAAAGGCTAAACTTTCAAAATTTTAATATCTTTCACAGAAATAGGAATTTGCTTAGAATAAAAAGTACCCTAAATATATAAAACATTTACAATTCTGATAGCAAAATATATTATGAAGATATTATAAAAATGGATTGTATCAGTATAAACCAGTTATTATTAACCAATGGGACAGGGTAAGAAGCCTGAAAATAAAGTCAATCATTTATGATGAATTTGACTTTTGACAAAGGTGCTGAGCTGCCAAATGAGAATGGACAACCTCTTCAGCAAGTGGTGTGGGGAAAACTGGACACGTACATACATACAGAAGGATGAAATTGAAGCCTTATCTCACTTCACATGTAAAATCAACTCAGAATAGATCAAAGACCCAAACGAAAAGCTACTGGACAAAAACAGAGAAAAGAGGCTGAAAGGATGACTCAGTGGTTAAAAGTACTGGCTGTTCTTGCTGACGACTTGGCTTCGGTTCCCAGCACCCAATCAAGGCTAACAACTATCTGTAACTCCAGTTCCAGGGGAACTGACACTCTCTTCTCATCTCTTCTGGCATTGCACACACAGTACACATGCAGGCCACTGCTTGTACACATAAAAAAATTAATCTTAAAAAGAAAATGGGGAGAAATCTGCTTTCATTCTTTTGGGAGATAATTTCTTGACTAGGACTTCAAAAACATAGGAAAAGAAACCAAAAATAGACAAATGATATTGCATCAAACCAAATTTTTTTTTGTATAGTAAAGGAAATAACAGAATGAAGAGACCAGTCACAGACTGGGAGAAAACATTTGCAAATTATTTGCCTAATAAAGAACTAAAATTCAAAATATCTAGAGAACACTACTCAAAAGCAAAACATAATTAAATGCTCAAAAATTTAATTAAAAATGATTAAAAGATTTGAATAGATAATTCTCAAAAAAAGAAGGATGAATGACCAACAAATATATGAAAGAATGCTCATGACTTCTCTAGTCAAAAAATAGGAAGAGGGGCGAGGTGATAAACCCCCAAAGCCCTCCCAGTGATATATACTTCCTCTAGCAAGGCTCTAACCTCCCAAACAGCATCACCAGCTGGGAACCAAGTGTTCAGATACATGAGTCTATGGGGACATTCCTTATTCAGACCCTCACAACTCTCCACACTGCTCAGTCATGCTGCAGTGGAGCTCACCACGTTCTCCTCTTGCCGGATATTTATTCCACCCATTTTACTGTCTGTCACTTTTGTGTTTTGCTGATTGACAGGCAAAATACTATGACAAGCTGATGTCCTGCATTTTCAAAATTAAAAAAAAAGTCTTTCCTTTGTTTAATACTGGAATATTGATTCCAATAAAAAATTTAAGAAATTTTCAAATACATGTAATTAAAAACACAAACCTGTAATTAGATGGGAGGAGAGAAACAAAGAAACCTATTTCATAGTGATAAAGTTGGGTCTGGTGAATGACTGGCAGCCCTGGGTGGAATGAGAATGGCTATTTTTAGAAGGGAGAGATGAAAGTAAGGCTGTGTGGTCACCTGGAGCTTACAGGAGTTTCTAGAATTCTGAGGCTGGATGACAGGAACATGACCCTTGTCCCCTAGTTTTCCAATTTGAGAAACTTTGTTCTTAGGAGAACAATTAGTGTATTTCAAGCAATATAACATTTTTGAGAAAAACTCTGAATAAAATGTGACATGGGCCTCCAATGTCTAGACCAAGGCAATATTTTCCTCACAGGATCATGATTCTATCTAATTACTAGAAAGAGACAAAAGATTCTTTTCAAGAAAGTTTGTGTCCCCAGATGTCCCTTGGAGTAGGTTTATCTACTGGAGTCTTGTCAGCCTATGTAGCATCATTTCCTTAAAGAAGAACAATTGTCCCTCACCCAGCAGTGATCAGCTGCCAATAGCTCCTCAGCTACGGTGGGCGCTTTTTACCAGTTTTCTCAGTCCTATGCTGGGATTTTGTCTAGTTTGAGTTTGCATGGGTCTTGTTCATGCTGTCACCATTGCTGCAAGTTCTTAAGAGCAAGTTTCCAGCTGCCTGGAAAACTTAAATCCCGTGTAGGGGGGTACTATAGGTCTGGTGCAGATAGGGGAGGGAGTCTAAATAGAATTAAGATGTATTATATGAAGTACGCAAAAATAACAAAAATATATTGTTAAAAGATGATTCCTTTCTCTGAAAACTCCCCAGAGAATTAAGAACCATGGACAGAAGAGTGATTGCAGATCCCACCTGAGATGCCCAGGGAGTAATTCCTGCTGAGCGGAGCTGTGAAGTTTTGCTCGGGGCACACTGTCTTTTCAGTAGCTTCGATCACTGTGCCTCGTACCTGGCAGATGTGTGGTTGCTTACAAGTGCTTGACGCCTCAGTCTCTTCAAAGAAGGGGTTTCCTCGGTTGGCACTCTTCTTAGCCTTGCTCTGAAGATTCAAAAGTTTAGTGGGCCACACGATTTTCTTGCCTTCTGAGCACCCACCCAGTGTGCTAAAATGCTTGTTTTTCAGAGAAGAAATTTGTGCCATCAGAATGACTCAAAATTGAATTATAAATGACCCAAAGCAACCAAACATGGCTTATTCTGTGGGAGATGTGAAGAGTGCCTCTTTCAGTTTGAGGAGTAAAGTCTTCCCATGATGAGATGTGACAGGAAGGGACAACAGAGGGAGGAGCATGGATTCTCAGCACTGTCTCTGTTCCTGTTCCACTCTGGGCTTAAGAAGGACCTTAAACGAAGGTGATTGGAAGGAGGAGAGGAACGGCAGCAACTGTGCATGGACGGTGGGTGTTCGGTGCTTGGGGCAAAATGAGGAAAAGGAAAGAGAGGGAAAAGCTAAAGACCTGACCATGACAGGTGCTTGCACATTCAGGGCCAGGAAACTGGGCTCCCATGCGCTCTAATTTAAGCTGCACTCCATACCTGAACATGCCTTGGATTAAAAAGAGCAAAGAAAGGAGACTCTGATGGTTGGTTTAATGGCGGCAACTTGCCACATATTAGAATCATCTGACTAGAGAGCTGTCCCTGAAGAATTGTCCTGATTGTTTTAATCAGGACCAAATATGGACGGCACCTTCTGGCAGCAGCCCAGAGAGAAAGGCACCTGGCAGAAGGAGGATTAGTCACCTTTTGCGTGTCTGGCCCTTTCCCTCACAGCTGAGTTTGTTAATCCTGCTGCTGCTGCTGATTCCTTTGCTAACATGGAAGCCAATATTTCCAGGCTTCTGTCACTGACTGAGGACCAGAAACTCTTCAGGAACCTTCCAGGTTTTCACTGACAGCCTGGAGTCATCACTGACAGCTCCTGAGGCATCCAGACCTGTGGCCTGAGCAACTCCTGGAGTCCATCCTCACCAGCGTGACACAGACACTGTGGAACTCCTCTGGCTCCGGAGGCCCTCACCCCATCTCAAGTACTGAGCAACTGCTGGCTTCTCAGGCTCACAGGTGTGGTTCAGCTGTTGTTATTATTTCAAAGTAAGCTGACTAATAAATTTACATATATATATGTATATATATATTTATTCTGTCAGGTCTGTTCCTCTAGAGAACGCTGACTAATACAGAAAGGAACATCTAAATGAGAGGCAGCAGATACAGCCTCTTCACAGCACCCTCCACTGCAAGGGCCAATCAGATCACTGAATCAGGAAGGAATGACTGCCAGCTATGGAATGGCTGACACTACCCCAAGATAAATGCACAATGGGCCTGCTGTCTTCTCAAGGGCTGGAGGTGGCCATCACCTTGAGATGAGATCCATGACCTACAGCCTAACAGTCATTTGAACCCTGAGTCTATGATGGAGGCCCTGGTCACAGCTTGAAGCAGTCCCATGTGACCCCAGGGACCTCCCCTCCACTCTGTGTACTCCCCCACCAACGTTCAGAGCTCCTGTCAGAGCCTGGCTGGCCATGCGGAGCCTGGCTATTGTCTGCCCCTGGCCTGCTGTGCCCTGTCACTGAAGTGAAGCCTACAGGTGACGGGATCAGAAATTACTAGGTGCCCTGGCAACAAGGCACATCGATCGGAAGGAGTAGGGATTTTCTGCACGACAGTTGGAGCTCTCTTTTTCTATGAAAGGGATTTAACATTTACAGGCGGTGTTCTCTCTGCCCAGCACTGGACGTTAACCCTTGCTTTCATAGACTTAACCTACGGTGGCCACAGGGAGGCTACAATCAGCCTCTGTGAAATTGTGAAAAGTGCTTCTGTTTGAGGGGCACTCAGGTCAGGGCAGCCTGACTGTGTGGGGTGGCCACCGCGGCCCTGTCTGCCCTGTGCTCTCCCTTGGAGTCATAGGTAGCGTCTCTTCAGCTGTGGCTCAACTGGTGTGCTGGTTTCAGCACGGTAGGTGGGGCCATCTGGGCTCCAGAGTCCCTGCAGCTGAGCAGGCAAGGGGTGGCGTGCCATTTGTCCTTTCTTTGATCCCCAATTTATTTTCACATTTGAGGGGAAAAGATTTCTAATCTCTTAACTGAGTTTCCCTTGTGGTTTGAAATTCTTCGTCATCGAATTTCTGGTTACTTCTCAGAACACAGCTCCATCTAGAAGATGTGGATGGCTTATTCTAGTGAAAACCTACACCTCAAATTCTGTAAGATAATTTTGGCTTATCATGCAGAAAACGCATCATTTTCTGCCCCCTGCCACACAGAGGCTGTATAAGATAATAAAACTGTACGGAGGGATTCATTTATTCACTCACTTTTTCACTTGTTACACAGAGGTTCATGGACCACTCTGTGCTTGGCGAACTACTGATTCCGTATAGTCTAGGGGACAGCAGACATCAGCACAGACAGGTGCAAAGAACTCTACAAAGGAATGCTGAAGAGTGGAAGAGATGAGGGGGAGGAGGAGGGGGAGGAGGAAGAGGAGGAGGGGGAAGAGGAGGATGTGAGGAGTCTCCCTCAGATAGCAGTGGAGGTCAGTGAAGGTGGGGACTTAGCTTTCATGTAACGAATCCTTTTAAAAAATGCTTCAGAGCTAAGTCCATTAGAAACAGCACTCCCAGAAGTGATTCAGATTATTCCCTAGACTCAGAGAGCTACAGACTCCAGTGAGACCAGTCAGATCATGAATACTGACCATGCTATGGACCATGGCTCTGTTCTGTGCTCCCCAATCCTGATCCAAGGTGATGAACCAAGTCCCATCGGTATTTGTTCCTTTTCTGATTGCTGTGTCAAAATACCTGACAAGAAGCTCTTTGAGGGAGGAAGGGGTTAATCTGGCTTACAGTCTGAGGGTACATTCCATCCTGGTTGGGGAAAGCTTGGTGCTGGGCGCTGGAGGCATCCCATGGCAATCGGAGTTAGGAAGCAGACACTGAACAAAAAGTGGGACCTGGCTTTCAAACTTAGGCTTTCCTACAGTGACCTACTCTTCCAGCAAGGCTCCACCCCTTTAAGATTCTACAACCTTCTGCACTAGTGGAACCAGCGTTCAAACATGTGAAACTGTGCAGGATATGTCCACATTTCAGCCGCAGCATCTGAGGGCGTTGTAGAGCCACTGAGAAAGAATGTGGCTGGCCAGGTTTTGTATGTGCCAGAAGTGCTTTGACCGCCACGCTCATTTATGGTTTTAAGAAAAGGAAAAAGGTAACTGCATTGATAACATTAGTGGTTTTTACAAAAAAAATGAATTCTGTACCTACTGTGTGCACATATAACAGTCTTTTCTGGGCAGCAAATGTCACTTTGCTTCACTAGAATTTGGGCTTTCTGGCACCAGGATCTGATGGTATCAGGAAGTCTACACCAGGATGTCTTGAGAAGGGTGACAGAGGGAGTCACCTGGAAGCATTTACATACTGGCTTTGTGGAGCCATGGTACATCTGGGAAGTTTTTTAACCAGGGCCTCCTTTGAATGTCTTTGATTCTGAATGTTTCCATGATTATCCTCCTGAATACTGGCTTTCCCATCAATTGGCTTCTATTTTTAGTTGTAGTTGATATAGAAATAGCTTGTTGGGGGACTGGGAAAGATTACTCAGTGGTTAAAATTACCTATTGCTTTTCCAGAGGACTGGGTTTGGTGTCCAGCACCCACATGGTGACTTACAATGATCTGTAACTGCAGTTCTAGGGGATCCAGTGCTCTCTTCTGGCCTCCACAGGGACTGCATGCACATGGTACACATATAGTCATGCCAGTGCTCTCTTCTGGCCTCCACAGGGACTGCATGCACATGGTACACATATAGTCATGCAAGCAGAACACTCATGCACATAAAAAATAAATAATTTTATTCTCTCCGAACTTTAATGTCCTTACTTACAAAATGGATATTTTTGGTGAGACATTTTTACAAATATTTATATCTTATGTGTAGGAGTGTTTTGCCTGCATGTATGTAAATGTACCATGGTGTGCAGTGCAATGGAGGCCAGAGAAGGGTGTTTGATCCCCTGAAACTTGAGTTAGTTACAGATGGTTGTTAGCCACATGTGGGTGTTAGGAACTGAACTTCAGTCCTCTGTGGGAACAGCCAGTGCTCTTAACTGCTAAGTCATCTCTCTAGCCTCTTTTTTTTTTCTGTGAGGATTTAATAATATGATGCCTTTAATGATTCTGGGGTTTAAAAAAGTGAGCGAGAGATGTTTAATAGTACTTTAATAGTACTATTAATAGAACTGGATATGAGCTGATCTGATGTGCAGAAAACCAACATATGCTACAAAGCTATTAGCGCCAATAAAATAATTCAGAAAAGTTCTAGCATACACAGTCAACACACAAGATCAGCTGTATACGTGTGCCCTGACAACAAACCACTTAAAAATGAACTTATGAGCATTTCTATTTATAATAGCATTGAAGAGAATGGCATATTTAGCCATAAAACCTAACTAAGGAGGTGAAAGACTTCTATATCAAAAACCACAATATGTAGATGAAATACATTGAGACACAACTAATTAATGGAAGACATTTGTGCTCCTGGCCTTTAAGAATTAATTTATTTGGTGTCCATTCTGTCCAAACTGATTTACAGATTTAAGCTTATACCCACGAAATATTAATGCACCTTTTTAAAATATAGGAAGGGCAATTGTAAAGTTCATATTGTGTCACTAGATTCCCTTAAAAGTCAAATAGTCTTAAGTAAGAACAATAAAGCTGGAGGCACCACATGATCTAATTAAAAATATATCACAAAGCTACAGTAACTAAAGCAGCATGGCATTGCCACTCAGACATTTAGAACAGAGAAACAGACTAGACAGGACAGAACCAAGATCAAGCATACACTAATCCTCAAGAGGGATTCGTACCAGGAAGAGAGGGTAAATAATACTCTCCTCAGCCAGTGATGCTGGGAAAACTAGATGTCCACAAAAATGAAACGGAGGAAGGAAGGAAGAAGGAAGGAAAAGGCAGTGTTACCCTGGGTTTTCACAGTCGTGACTCACCAACTCGAAGTCCTGATAGTAATGGACTTTTATCATGGCCCCCTCGGCAGTGACCTGACGTGTTTTGTTAGCTGGTTCAAGCACTCATCACACTTTCCTGGCCACGGTGAAAGCTTTCAACGTAGCAATTGTGAACTCATTTCAATCAGCAGCCCTTCAACAACCAATCACCATGGTAAGTTATTCCAGGGAACCTCAAAAAGAGGGAGATCATTTTTGATCAAATGGGCAAAGTGATCAAATGGCATTTTATGGACAGCCCTTTGGGGGTGGTGTGTGTGAAATAAGGTGATTCAATGTAGCAAAGTTATCTTGGAAAATACTAAGGATTCGAGTTTGTGGGCCGTGTCTACTCCCCTCTGGATTCTGATTTCCCACTTCCTGGCTATGTGCACAGAGGATGCTCTTACTACTCACAGAACGTTGGCCTTTTACTGTGAGGGTACAAGTATTCCTTAAGTGGGGACCTGTTGTGAATCTATCAGTGCACTGTATCCACACAAATACAATTAGTCGGTGCTCATTTGAAGGTGGCAGAAGGAATGAAATATCTATCAGCTACAATCCTATGGTCATTTCAACCACTGTAGACAGATACTGACTCTGATTAGAGCTATTCCATCTTGATCAGTGTCCCATAGATGAATGAGATATTGGTGTAGACACCAGAATCAGATAGACATGGATTTATGTGCTGCCTCCAGTACTTAACTGGTAAAATATCCAGTAACAACTTCAACCCCGTAAAGCTTGTGTGTGTGTGTGTGTGTGTGTGTGTGTGTGCACACGCGTGTGTGTAATTTGGAATCAGTACTACCTATGCTGTAGGTTTGTTCTGAAATCAGGCTTGTAACCATGTTTAACGCAGAGGGCTTGGCATATAGTAGGTGCTCAGGAAAGAGAAGTACGGGCCACACACAATTTTTAAGACTAGAAGGAGGGAAGTGAATTGCCAACAGTTCCACAAATACATCAGGTCTGAGTACACTGTAAGTCTGGAGAGGGACAAACAGCCCAAGAAGGTTTCTACCACTTGATAACTAGACTCTACATGTACATGGTTGGTCATGGGATCATATGGGACAGTACTAGGACACAGGTCTGTCCACATTTCTTCAGGCTCTAGAATGATAGTCATTGTGCAGTTGTGTTGATCTTAACAGTAAAGTGATTTACAGCATTAAAATTGGCCAATCAAATGGCTTTGAACGGCTGCTTTGGCTGCCAAAACACACAACGTGAAAATGTTGGTCTGGCAGTCTTTTTTGTTGAATTGACTGATCTTTGTGGGCTGAGCCGACTGCTGGCACATCGTGGTGGCCATCAGCCGGAATATGTATTTATGAAGGAAATGTATATTTAAGCTTCTGATGAAAGGAAAAACTAAGGAATTGTAGTAAAATGATAGTCATCAAATTCACTTTCAAAGGATATCAAATAACAACAGACAGAGTCTGGATATTAGTAGAGAAAAGGAAATGCATGAATAAGTAAAATATGTGTGGCTACCACCCCAACTGCCAGTCTATTGGATTTATATAGATTTTTGAATCCCATAAATCTATCTCTTTACCAATTGCGATGGAGATAAACAATTGGAAATGTTCATTGATTGCTGAGTATTCCCTGTGTTCAAGATTTCCTTGTACAAAAACAAACAGCGTTGCTGTGTAATTCCTGTTTATGTTATTCTGGGTCTCATACTTCTCTACCACTTTTATTCAGTAGAGGAAAAAATGTGAAATGAATTTAGGAATATAGCAGGCTCGGGCGATGTACAGGAATAAATTACTGCTCAAGGGTTCAGAGGACCCGGTGATATGATGTGTTTAATTTGCTCAGTTATGAAAGTACCTCAAGGGAAGGGTACTGGGTTATGAAAAACAATGGATATTTTGAGAGGAAATGGAGCCAAATTGGGTGGGTTTTAAACACTCTGATGTGTTTATCGTTGGAGGTGATC
Source organism: Eospalax fontanierii (assembly GCA_035773235.1). Classification (NCBI taxonomy): domain Eukaryota; kingdom Metazoa; phylum Chordata; class Mammalia; order Rodentia; family Spalacidae; genus Eospalax; species Eospalax fontanierii. The sequence goes on from CM069549.1 coordinate 31,372,006, forward strand.
TCTGGCTGGAGCAGGGGTGTGGGGCAGAGGGCCATTGTCTGCTGTGTCCACTTTGGGGGAAACGCTCTTCCCTGCAACTGTGTTCTGAACGCAGCTGATCCTCTAGATTGCGTTCTTGGAAATGGCAACAGAAACCCATGGCAATAATAGGTTTTAAGGTTGTTGGCAGTGAATCATGCCGTTTTATAAATTCATCTCCTTACACTTTATTTCTCTGCTGTGAGATAATTTAGACAAACGTCCGTGAGGGAAAGAGAAAGTGATTGGTGGGTCCACCTCACCCAATAAAGCCAATTCCTAATTTTCTGTCTTTTATCTTTTGCCATTCTTTTGTGCTCCTCCTTGGCCTTGTCAAAACATATCGTTCAGTTAGAGACTAAAAATATTTTCCCATCGATTGGGGTTATTGATTTTTTTTAATCTGTACTTTGGCTTGAAGAGCGCGGGTGAAGGGTGAAAGGTCAGCGGCTTAGTCTGCCGTTTTTATCTGGACAGCAGGAGAATGTATTGGCAGTAGATTTGATTTACCTTGTTGGTCAGTGGTGGACAATTCAGCCACCGAAGTCCACCCTCCAGCGTGTCCTGCTGTCTCTCTTTTTCTATACCCGGGGACACTCGAAAGATCCACCTTTCTATTGATTTTATCTCTCTGTTCCTAGGGCAAGTTTCTCTACCCGCTTCTCTTTCCTATTAGGCTTCCAGGAGAAGCTGCAATGCTTCCTGGGCGCATGGTAAATGGTGCAGGACTGCACACCTCTGCCAGAGTTTGGCTCCTCTGTCCATTGGGTTTATCATCCGGGATCCTGTCCAACCACGCAGTCACAGCAGGGTCTATTGTGGCTGGATCAGACTGACCGAGATCTCACTGCCTCTGTTATCAGAGCTTGTCAGATGCAGGCACGCAGGGAAGGCTCTGAATCTTAATATGAATCTTGAAATAGTGTTTAAGCCTTTCCAGTAGGTTTTACAGCCAGGGAGATGCAGCACCAGATGAACCACTGGGAGTGGTTCAGTGTCTGTGCACGTGGGGACACCCTCCTGGGGTAGAATCCAGCTTTCTCAAAGCTCTGTGACTCCGCAGATTAATCCCGGGGTGCTTTTGTTTTCTCATCTGTAAAATGGGGGTAGAAAGTGAACCTGCTTCACTTAGTGTCTAACAGATAAATAGATGCAAAAGTCCAAGATAGGGTCTAGTCTACTAGATGTTGCCAGCAAATGGCAGCTTTATTACAATGATAAAAAAGGAAGCTGAAAATGGAGAGGAGGGAGGCTAAGAAACAAAGACGTTCACTCAGTGGAGTGACCTTCCCTATAAGGGATGTGGGGTTTGAGATGCAGCTAGATGCCCTATTGCTACAGCTTTTCTGACTACTTGGCCTTGAGGATCCGGGAACTCTGGGGTGAAACCTGGGTGTGCTAATGGGTGAGACAGCTGCACTTACTGTGTTCTATGGAGAATCAGGTTGAGTTCTTCTGCAGCCTTGATACAGCTGAGGCGCTTTACCCTGATTGTAGGCGCAGTCTAGCCAGAATCCAGGATTGTCGTTCAGCCTGAGACAAATGTACTCAGAGGCCACATGGGGCTCGGCCTGAGGTGTCATCTGTGTGTTCTGACTCTGGGCAATATAGCGGGTCTACGAACACACCTTGCTTTGTGCTCCCTCCACTTCGTTTATTTATTTATTTTGCGTGTGGGTGTGGTATGTGCATATGTATGAATAATATGTGTTTGTATGGTGTGTGTAGTGCATGGTGTATGTGGTGCATGGTGTGTGTGGTGCATGCATTTAAGTGCAAATGTGCCTGTTCGTATGGCGGCCAAACAGGGCATCAATGTCTTCCTCTTTTATTTTCTGCTTTACTGCCTTGAGACAGGGTCTCTCACTAAACTGCAAGTTTGCCTTTTTGACTAGGCTGACTGACTTGGGAGCTCTTGGAGTTTACCTGTTTCTGTCCTTGAATGCTATGTTACAGGGATGTGCAGCCATGCCTAGTTGTTTTTTTTTTTCTTTTTATATGGTGTTGGGTATTTGAACTCAGGTCCTCATGCTTGCAGAGCAAGCATTCTTACCCAGTGAACCATCTCCCCAGCCTCTCCCTCCAAATTTTAGGTGATTCTTGCTCTTAAGATATGATTCTGTGAATATATTTGGTTCCTTCTTGGACTGGAGTCATTCAAGGAGGCAGAAGACTCTCCCCAGAGCATGGGCCTCTCAAATAAAGAAAGAACTTTAGGTACAGAAGCTCAAGAGCTTTTTTTGACATAGGGTCTCATTATGTAGCCCTGACTGGCCTGAAACTTGCTGTGTAGACCAGGCTGGATTCCAACTCACAGAGATTTGCCTGTCTCTGCCCCCTGAGTGCTGAGATTGAAGGTACGTACCACCATGCCCAGCTTCTCAAGAACTTTTGAATACACAGAACCATTTAAGGAGAGTCTACCTGAACAGTGTGAGGCCTGTGTTCTCTACAGCCTCTCCCTTCACACTATGAGAAACATAGATGGAACATAAAAAGCATGGGCTCTGTACACGGTCAAACTCAGGTTTAGATTTGCTTGCTAGAGGTATTTATATCGGCATCACGTAGCGTTCTTCAGCTTCAATTAGAAAATGTTCCAATGGCAAAATTCTTAGCCTAGGGGCTGATACCTACGTGATGGTGAGTACATGTGAATGTTCTCATGAGCTCTCCTGATTTTATTTTATTACTTTTGTGTGTATTGTGTGTGTGTGTGCACATTCGGTGTATGCACGTTATCATGGGTAGGCATACAGAGGCCGGAGAGGGACGGTAGGTGTCTTCCTCTATTGCTGTCCATCTTACTGCCTTGAGAAAGGTCTCTCATTGAACCAGAAGTTCACCATTTCTATAAGGCTGGCTCTAGCCAGGGAGATCTTAGGAGCCACTGTCTCTGTTCCTCAGTGTTGGGGTTATAGACATGCACAGCCATGCTTACTTTTCTCTGGGTGTTGGGGATCCCAGCCCAGATCCTCACGTTTATAGAGCAGATGCTCTTTCCCATTAAGCCATCTCCCAGCCCCATTCCCTGATTTCATTTGCTTTCTTGGACAAAGAATTTTACACTCTACTGAGATGAACTTGTGTTGACTGGGCTTTTCTTCTGATGGTTGATTTCCTGTCTGAAAGGGCCCCTGCTCTTACTAATTAGAGGTGTGCTTTGCTTACCCTCTAGTTATCTGTCCAATGAAATGTTGGAGGCCTTCCTGCCTTTGGGCCATTCTGTGCTGCTTCTAGAATAGTGCTCCTCACTCCTTTCCTTGGCCAGTAGGATTTTGAGTCTACTGATGTTGAACACCTTACCTCTGCTGTCAAGGTAGGGCTTTTCTCAGTCTTTAATTGTTTTCCAATGTTGACAATTTTTTGCCTCATTTATCCTTCTCTAAGTTATACATTCAAGCCTCTGTGATCTCATCAACAGAGCACAAGTCAGCTAACCCCCTTTGGTTAGCAGATGTATGAATCTGGATTGGGACAACAGCATCTTTTGACCTTTTATATCTCAATGCGGCTAGTTAGTCAAGGTTATGTTTCATGTGGAGCTGAAAACGCTGAATTAAACTAGTATTAAAACATCTTCTCAGGGCTGGAGAGATGGCTCGACAGTTAATGGTCCTTGCAAAAGACCTGAGTTTGGTTCCCAGCATCCACATCAGATGGCTCACAACCACCAAAACTCCAGCTCCAGGGGATCTGATGCCTTCTTCTGCCTTCCGTGGGCACCTGCATTCATGTGCATATACCTGTCCCTGACATACACATAATTAAAAATAAAAGATAAATCTGAACTTTTTTTCAGCTTGGCTGATTGCGAGAATAGAGAAAGACTGTTCAGCTATTTGACCAATTCATCCCACATAGTGGCTTCTATAAATATGAGCATTGGATTTAATGAATCTAAAACTTACTGGCTAAAACAGAGGTGTGAGAAGCACTGGTCTTGTGGGTGGACACTCTTGTAGGAATGCCACCTGAGGCCCCTGTTAGGTAAGAAAACGAGAGACAGGAGGAGAGCTGTGGAAATAAAGCCAGAAGCCCTGAAACAGGAAGAAACTGTCTACCTGGAAAACAGGATGGAGAGTTAGGAAGGGCCCTGGAGATGCATTTGGTATGAGGACCTTTACTCTGTATCACTGGACAGATACTAATTTCAATGGATCATTGGATGTCGGACCTTCTTAAACCTAAAATGATTATGATTTTTTAAATCAAATTTCATCTGTGAAGATCCTCTTTTCAGCTAAGGAGACTTTCTGAAGTTCTATGTGGGTGTGAATTTGGAATGGGGGTTATCATTCAACTCATTACATCCCATGTGGCCGGTTATCCAGCAGAGCCACAGTTCCTGGATAGGATGAAAACTGAGTCTGGGCCGTATTTATGTGGGCAGACATTTGGCCTCCCCCTACCTCCACCGTCCGCCTTTGTGGCATTCTACTCTGAAAGTCTAAGACAGGGACTTCTGTGGAGTGACTTGCCTGGCAAGTGCTTAGGGAGAGCTTTCTGGGACAGTAAACTGGAGGTGGCAGGTGATGGTCAACAGACAGACTCTTAAGGATTGGGCTGTTCATGAAAGAATCCATTCCCATCTCTTCTATGACTGTTTCAATACTCTCTGATAGTGAAAAGTAGAAGCTCACTTTCAAGGCTGGGTTCCATTAAATCACAAGTGTTTAACACACTACAGAATCAATTTCCCTGTGGCAGACAGAGACATAATTGCACCAATGTGGCAGTATTCTGAGAAGACGGAAAAGTCTAGATTGTCTCTTAATGAAAGCCTGCATAGGAGTAATAGCAGCACGGTCAAGAGAAGGGCATCATGGGATACTGGGGAGAGAGCTGACACGATTGGTCACACTCATAACAAGTACAGTTGATTGGCAGTGGTTAGGAAGGAAGTTCAAAATGAATACATTTATTCACCAGCTTTAAAACTCTTTGAGAATAAGACAGATTCACACACACTGAGTAGTCTAAGGCTGTAGTCACACCATAACAGTCACATAGAGACACAAGCTTTCAGTCTATTTGGGTATGGACCCTCTTAGTAGTCCCAGAAAATTGACCTATTTTATTGCATCCTTTTTACAACCAATTCCGAGTGGCTGAATTGAGTGTATTTTTCATTCTGACTTGTTGACTTCGGGCCCATTAAGGCAGCCAATCCAATTAGACAGGGCTCTCTGTAGCTTCCCCTTCTGTCAGAGCATCTGATTGGCTCACTGCTCTTGCTTAGTGACAGATCTTTTACAACCGTGTGTTGTCTTTCTTAGGAGATTTTATCTCCTGTTCTCTCTTCAAAATGCCCATTTTAGGTTTATGTTTAGGCTTACATTTTAGGGTACCCTCCACGCCAGATCCTTGAGTTTAGATCTCTGGCTGATTATGAGTCATCTGTTGTTAGGGTGGGTGTTTCTACTTTGACCTTAGATTACCAATTGTAGAAAGTTAGCTAATGATCTCCCCAAATATAGACACATCCTAAATCTTGGAAGCTGGGACTTTTGTTTGCCCCAAACCTGATTTTGGCAGTTATGATGAACCTAAGGGTTTTCAGAAAGGAATATGGAGGAGAACCCCAAACGCAATCACATGTAGTCATCGAAGAAGGAGGTTTACATAGACACACAAAAGAGGAAAGTCACATAAAGGAGGAAGAAGAGGAGTGAGAAAGAAAGACACTAGGACACTGGTTCTGAAGTTAGAGGAAGGGGCCACGAGCCGAGGGCTGCAGCTCCAGGAGCTAGAAACGGCAAAAGAGCTCCCTGATTTGGGCTCAGTACTTCTGACCTCCAGAACTATGAAAATAAGTTTGATGATTCACATTTGTTACAGCCAGACTGAGGTTGTGGTTCAGTTGTTGGAGTGACTGCCTAACCTGCAAGAGCCCTGTGTATAGCATAGCATAAACCAGACTTGTCTGTCATCCCAGCACTGGAGAGATGGAGGCAGGAGGATCAAGAGTTCAAGGCCATCCTTAGCTACGTGGAATGTTTGAGGCTAGCCTGGGGTATAGGAGACCCTATCTGATGGCCCCTGGGGGAAAGATAGTCAGTTTTCTTCAGTGGTATGGCTCATGGTGGGTTGCCCATGTTCCAGTGGGTGGTGACCTACACCCACGTGCATATAGGTAATACTAATTAAAGCCCATGAATTATAAAAGAGGGAGCAGGAGGAAGAGGAGGAATGAGGATGGGGAGAAGGAGCAAGAACAGACAAAGTGGGAGGGAGTTGGGAGAATTTGGTGAGGAATGGAGGCGCGTATGGATACGATCTAAACATCGCATGCATGAAATTACCAAAGAATAAATAAAAGATTTAAAAGGCCAAGTCACATTTGACACAGCAGCCACAGAAAACTGAGGGTCAACTAAAATCATTCCCACCGGGACAAGATTCCAAGTTCTGAGAAACATCTCCTTCCGTGGACTGACACTAATGTGCCACTGTTCATGTACTTATCTACATGTACGTTTTCAAGTATGAGTTTTGACATTAATATTCCACTTTAATCTGAGCTGTTGTCTAAAAATATTTGATTCAACTCTCTGGATTAAGATGAGAGGGTTCAAACTGGGAGCGGTAGTGTACACCTTTAATCCCAGCACTTGGGAGGCAAAGGCAGGTGGATCTCTGTGAGACCAAAGTCAGCCTAGTCCACATAGACCAGCCAGCTGAGACCCTGCCGCAAAAAGACAACAACAACAAAAAAATGCTGAGTGACTTCATTAAACCTCCTCTGCAGTAATCCAGTTTCTTTGATTATTAAAACATTTGATACCACTGTTATTCAACCCTGAATCTTCTTACTGATCCTTATGTTCATTAGCTGTTTGGACACTTGGTGCCTTTCTTATCTACTCCTTCTTAAAGTTCTTGGAAGATACATAGCCAGTGCATTTCCAGTTCAAAGGTGGCAGGCTCAAGCCCCAGAGTCAATGCTTCAAGCTGAATCCAAGAATAGACTGTTGAGACACTCACAGCCAAGGCATCTAGGCAAGAAGAGTTCTTGCTCACTTAAAGGAAGCTGGCCATTGTGTTCCTTCATCTGACTGGATGAAGTGCGTATCCATGCTGGGGAGGGCAACCTACTTTTCCCAGTCATCGAGTCCATACCGAGTGTGACATTTGACCAAGCATCTGGACCCGCTGCAGGACAGATGCCTCAGAATTGTATCCAAGTTCCTACCTGAATCTGTCCAATATTCTAGCAATAGTATTGACCTTGTCCAAGGCGTCATCGCATCTGCCTATTTTCTTTGTTTTTAGGTAGACAAAACCCATGTCCTCTTGATTTTTCTTTAAATGTTTCTGTCACGGTGCCTCCTTCTCCCCACTTGTCCTGCCTGCATGTCAGTCCCAGCTCACCATCGCTGTCCTTTACTTTGCTACTTTGATGAGCATCCCCTCTGAGTGCTGAATGCAGAGTCTTCCACATTTGCCTGCAAATCCTCTGAAGCAAAATTTTTGGTCCATGTTTTTCAGATGAGAACCTGAGGTTTAAGAGATGATATGCAGCCTGTGCAAGCTTTCCTTAGCTGGGTAAATCACAGAATCTGAAATTAGCACCAGGCTCATCTGAGTTCTCGGAACGCATATTGAAGACCCTCTGTACTGTTTCTGGAATTAGTAAAATTCTTTCCTACTCATGTCTCTAACTGGAACTATTCCTAGTACCGTTGTGTATGTGTGTGTGTGTAAGTGTGTGTGTGCAGGTATGTATATGTTTGTGTGTGTGTAGATTCATGTGCGTGTGTACATGTATAAGTGGTTACATATGTGTATGCAGATGCATGTGTGTGTGTATGTGTCTGGGAGCAAGAGGTTAGCCCTAGATGTCATTCCTCAGGGCACAGCCATCCACCTTACTTTTTTGAGACAGAGACTCACCAGGACTTGGGGCTTGTGGGTTAGTCTGGGTCAGTTGGACTTGATTCTTTTCATACCTCTGTTACTTCTGTCTTTGTAGTCTTCTGTGCCTCTTACAGCAGACACATTCACACTCACCTTTCACATCCAGATCACATATATTCAACCTAGAAATATCACCTGGACCCTCACACTTCCCCTTCCAGTCCTGAACTAACAAGTCCTATCATAGAACTTGTTTGGTTGACGTTGCTTAGATCCCATCCTGTCTTCTCTGTTACAGCATGTTCTTCATTCTGACTGGTGACAGCTGTGAGTCTGAGAGGGCAGTAGTGGAACCCCACTTGCACCCCAAGACCTCCCCTCTCCTTGAGGACTCTGAACTGTCTCCAGCTGTAGAGAGCCGCCCAGATCCAATGAGTGGTCAATACCACAATACAAAAGCCTGGCAACTTGTTTCAAAATGGCCAGCACTGAAGGGCCACCCCATCCCAGAGCTCCCCAGGGAACTGAATGAGCTCTTCCCAGTCATGCTTCACCCCGTCTCCTGCCTAGGCTCTGCCTGCCCTCCTCCACAGGTGTTGAGCTTGTTTTCAATGTTCTTCCTGCACACAAATCTTCACTTCAGCGTTTGTCTCCCTGGGAAGCTGACCTGTGACAGGGAGGGCCAGGCCCGGCTGTCAGCAGCATCTCTGCTGAGTGGCACAGGGACGCTGGGGGTCGCCTTTCAGGATGTAGCCTTTCCTGTTTCCTCTTCTGTTTACACTGCAGACTTGCTGTCTTACCTCGGTGCCACAAGTCTGCGTTGTCCATGGGTCATTTTGCTGGGGTGGGAGAGGGCTGGCTGTTTGGCTGCTTGCAGGGGTTGGGCGAGGACTCTGCTGACATTTATGTAATCAATGACTCCTCTACTTTCTTGATGGTCCTGGGCATCTCTAAGACTTAAGTGATCCCTGGTTGCTGTGGGTGAAACTGGCTTATTTTCTAATTCTTCCCGGCAGGTATTTAGTTGTTAAATTTTTCAGTTCTGCTAATTCTTCTACTTTTCTGACTTCCCCAAATTTCTTGTTACATTGTCCCTTGTCTTCTTCCAATTTTCTTTGTTCTCAAAGGTTTGCAGTGTTTACATTCTCTTATCCTGGACGTTTTTTCAGAAACCAAGGCTGCAGATAGTTGGACAGTGCTGTACTTTTCCACACAGGGAACAGGAGGCACATACTTTGTCACCATTCGAAATATTTTGATTTTTTTTTTTTTTTGAGACAAGATCTCATTATTCCTGGCTGGCCCCAAACTCCCTATGTAGACCAGGATGGTCTTGAATTTACAGTCCTTCTGCTAACATCTCCTGAGTGCTGGGATTCCACATCTGCATTATGTGGTGCTAGGAATTAAATCTAGGGCTCATGAATACCAGACAACTGAATTATATTCCTGGTCCTGGTTTTGTATTTTAAAAGGTAACTGTTTTTTAAGCAGGTTTGGACACTTTGGAAACCACACCCTTATGTATTAAGGGATCTTAGGAATGTCTGATAAAATGCTGGTGAAAGCAAGCGTATTTGACTCTACTGAAATGATGTAAAGAGAACCACTGCCATGCCTGACCTGTGCTGGCAGGATTAGGGTGTCTGGTGGGGATCCAGGTTTCCTTTCATTAAGTATGAGCAACCAGAGGCAAACACACTGGGCGTTCTATGTGTGTGTTAAGGACCTTCCAGAAACTTTGCCGTGCACGTTTGGATCCTGTAGATAAGACATCTGTTGTGTGACTATCCAGATTTCTACCATTTCATTGTGACTTTTGGCCTCGTGGAGATGTGCTCAAGGCTGCCCAGCTCCATCACTGTCTCTGCCAATTACAACAGGACCTGGCGTTGCCGGTAAAAGAGCTGCCTTCTTTATCAGGCTGTTTTTAATGCCCACAGCCACATTCTGCTGCACATTTAGCCCATGTTTTGGGTTCACAAGAGTGTTTGTGGAAAGATAAGGGCTAATTTCTGGAGAGTGGTCCCCCTGTACTAGAGGCAGTCTGTAGTGCAACCTGCCAATCAAACCCTGCCAGCAATGTCATTCAAGGTCAGAGACCCAGTGAACCGCCAATCAAAGTCTGCAGGGCTGTTCGTGCTCACTTGTCAGCACTGGAAAGAGGTCACCCCCTCAGCAGGGTGGCTTGTGTGTAAACAATGGCAGTATTTGGGGGCTGGAAGCACAGTATGCTGCAAACCCCTGGTGATTTCAGGATGTTTGTCTGGGCTTTTCTTGCCCTACATGGATAGAAGGCAAGATGCTAGGAAAAAAAATAACTTTAAAAAATGAGTTATAGATTGTTAATTCTAAAAGCAAACAGGACAGCTAAGTCAGCCTAGCGCTTTGTTTAATATTGCTTGTTTAGAATCACTGTCAGTAAGAAAGAATAACTAAAGAAAAATTAAAAATAGAACCTACATATTTAAAAATAGATTGCTCCTTTGACGATTTTGTGCTTGATATTCAGTTTTCTTCTTTGCCTTGGTTCAACTGATTATTATCTTATTTAATTTTTGTCAGTAAAGACAAACTTTTCATCATCAGAAAAAAATGGCATTTTTAAAGGATGCCTTAACATCACAGAATCGAGCCTGGTAAATTCAAATTTCTGGATCTGGAAAACAAAAATGATGGAAACATTATGTTTGATATTTTAGCAAGCTCTTGATGGATTTGCAAAACAGCCCTCTCCAGGGGTACCACGATAATGTATGATCATCAATAATATTTGTCATTCAGACTTACTTCAGGAGCAGTAAACACTGGGGTGCACAGATGTTCAAAGAATCAGCCAGAATCTTCCCCTGTTAAAATGTCTAAACACATCATGATGTGGGTGATTTGGCCATCGACAATACTGTATCTGGGTATTTCGGCAGAGCCACACATACAGCATTATCAACCCAGATTTTGGACTAAATAGTTCAGAATCCATCCAGACATCACAAGAATGTAAGTACAAGAACTGTTTTAGTCTGTTCTTATTTAATTATCAAAATATATTTACAACAGCATTTCAGAAGCCGTGGAAATCAAAGGCTAACCTAGGGCAAAGTGCAGCATGTCAACTGTAAGTTAGCAGAGGTTTTGAAAGCTGTAGGCTGGTGAATGGGAAACGTATATATGGAGTGAAGCCACAGAGGATGGGGCTTTAGGTCTGGAAAAGTCTTTGGGGTTCACACTTTGCATTTTGTAAGTGGTGGCGTTCACTGTGAAGGAGACAGTGAATGCAGTGTTTGTTCCTAGGGGACCTGCTTTGTGCTTTTCTCCCTTCTCTGCTGGGCTTGTAGGAGTTTGGCCTCTTTCTTATTCTATTGGGAAGTCCCAAGGTATAGATGAGTTACCTGAAACTGCTTAGGAGATGAATGAACTGTTACAGCGAGGGAATGCTCGTGGAAGCCTGGGGCATTTGGGTGAGGATCAGTGGGTAGTCTGCATGGGAGGTCCAGGTGCCCATGGGTATAGAAATCAGTGGCAAGAAAAAAGGAAGATTCCAATTACACAATGAGGCACAGAATTCTCTTTGAAGCAAGATCTTTCCATTCTTAAGTTTGGATCCAAAATATCCTTGGCCACTAGTCTCCATAACTTTTTGTGGGTGACTCAATATCTTGAGGATAACACACAAGACACGAAAAATGTCCAGGTCCAGCTTTCAACCTGGCTGGCTTGTCTGCTCGCAGAATCTGGGGGTGAAATGGGTGAGCAAGGGAATAGAAACTGTATTTTCCTTTCCGTTACCCGATGTCCTCACAAACACCCCAAGGCTTGGAGGGAAGATTAAAATCCGTGAAGACAAAAGAGGAGCGATTGAAGCGTGACTGGTTTCTTCCACAGATGTGTAGGGCTGGCCAGGAGGCACACTGCGGCCAATTTCCAGCTCTGACAGCTGCCGAGGTCATCGGCTTCCTAACGGCATGCCTTAATTCCTCAGAGGCAGCGTGTCCTTTGAACACAGTAGTTGTTACACCTCCAGAGCTGAGCTGGGACAGGAGAAACTGGAACATTGTGCCGGTCCCTGAGTGTACAATTACTTAGCCATTAAGACCCGAGGCTATGGATGTAGGGTTCTCTTATCTGACCTACAAAGCAGCAGGTCCCAGATGCCTCACATATACACACAGCATACATGGATGCTCATATGTGATGTGTGTGTACCTGTAGACATACACACATACAGAAAAAGGAGGGGTAGTTACAGTTGAGAGTTTCTGGGGTGATATTTTGTAAGAAAGCCCAGTATCCCATTTCAAAGGATGCGATGGTGGGTATGAGGACTACAGACTGGGAAGAGTCCATGTGAGACTTTGTTATGGTCACATCTAAGGGCAGGGTGGGAGCAAGGAGGTCGGCATACGCACGTGGTCTCACAGACTGAGGTTCAGCTCCAGTGAATGAGGGAGGAAGGGCTCTTCTCATCATTCCACTCTCTGCTTACTTGGTGTGAATGATGGTGGCCTGAGGACTCAGCTCTGTGTGCCTGAATAAGTGGGAATCCCTGGCAGAGGAGGCACCTGGAAACTCCAGTAGGGTGGGCCACAGTCTACTATTTGAAAACTGTAGATTGGCTGGAGAGATGGCTCAGTGGTTAAAGCTCTTGCCACGCAAGCAAGAGAACCACTGTGGTTCCCCATATGCCAGGTGGGTGTAGGGATTCTTCTGTAATTCCAGAATGAAAAAGAGGAGGTTGGGGATTCTTCCAGCAAGGTAGCTGGTTAGACCATACACATTGGTGAGCTCTGGGTTTGCTTGAGATATCCTGACTCAAAGAGTAATATAGAAGAGTCACCTAGTTCCTGACATCAACCTTGGTCCTCCACACAAACATGCACATGCATCTGTACACATATGTGCACTCATGCACATGTGAACACACATACACACCACACATAAAACCCAGAAGACAGAAAATGGCATTGTTTCAGCAATAAGTTGTGATGAGTAAGCAGTATGTGAATGATGTTTGAGATGGTTATAGGGACTGGAGAGATGCTCTCTGTTAAGAGCAGTTGTTGCTCTTGCACATGATCTATGTTTGGTTCCCAACACCCACATGGCAGTTAATAACCATCTGTAACTCCAGTTCCAGGAGATTCATTGCCATATTCTGGCCTCTGTGGATACTGTGCACATGTACACATACAGACGAATAGGCACACATATGCATGTAAGTAAAAACAGACACAATTTAAAAAGATGGTTACAGAGGACTGAAGAGATGGCTCAGTTAGTAAAGTACTTACCTTGCAAGTATGGGGACCTGTGTTCAGTGCCCAGAATGCATGTTAAAAAAGGCATGGTGGCATGTGCTTGTAATCCCAGCACTGGTGAGATAGAGAAAGTTGGGTCCCTGGTGCTCACTGACCAGTGAGTCTAGCTTACTCTATAAATTCTTGGCCAATAAAAAACCTATCTCATAAAACAAGTGGATGGAGCGAGAGGAATGATATCCAAGACTGTTCACTGGCCTTCACATACAGGATCACATACATGCACCTTCACAGACTTTGGAGGGCATGTCATGGTTTTGACTGGGGGATGCGCATAGAGGAAATATATTATGATGGTTAATATTGTCAGTGTGACAGGATCTGGAATCACTTAGGAGTGAAATCTCTGGGCATGTCTGTGAGGGTGTTTATAGTTTAGGTTAATTGAGAAAGGAAGATCCACCCTGAATGGGGGTGGCATTATTCCATACAAATGATAAAGGGAGCTGAGCACTGACATTCACCTCTCTCTGCTTCTGGACTGTGGACCAGCTGTGACCAGCTGCCTCACACTCGGCACCATGCCTTCCTATTGTGAAGGATTGCGCCTTCAAACCACGAAACACAATAGATGATTCCTTCTTTATGTTTCTTGGTTTGGCATTCTGTCACAGCAATAAGAAAAGTAACTAACACATACATGAACAAAAAAATACAGAGGAGATGAAGTATAAGAACATCAAGGAGGCTATTGGCTGAAGTGGAAGGGGAACTGTCCAGTGCTTCAGGGATAAAGTCAGGAAGATGTGTTGGGCCTAGATGACTGTGAGCTGCTGGATCTAGACAGTGCTGAAATCACTCAGGAAAGGCAGCTGCTGAGTTGCCCAACTCAAGCATGTGATTCTTGGGGGAATATCTTGCTACCTGAGATGTTTTTCTTCCTTCTGTCTCACTGTATCCTCAGTACATTTGGTCATTCATCAATTCACCCATCAGCCTATGAATTCAGTATCCTGGGGAACAGAACTTAATCCACATGAGAGAAGACTGTCAAAAGGGAGACAATTTGAATTCTGTACTGTTCACACTTCTTTTTGAAAAGTAACACCGTTCGGTGATTGATTCCTATACAAAGGTCAGTTTGCCTGTATTAGCTTTAATGCAGGTCAAATTTGTGTCCAGGGGATGAGGAGGAGCTGTGGGACTTTCATCTGCTGCATCTCATTTTATTTTGATCCACCCACCATTAGCCAGTCAGTTGCCCAGGAAGACAATACGTCATGACGTTGTCCTCGATGGTGGCTTTTTGAGAAGACTGTGAAACCTTTAGGAGGTAGAGCCTTGCTAGAGGAAGTGGGTCGCTGGGGGTGGGCCTGGAGGATTGACAGTTTGATTTCACATCTCTCTGTGCTGTGACACAATGTGACGAGCTGTTGTGTTAACACTATTTCTGGGGAGATATGAATGAATGGCTACTTGCCCCAGACAGGGAATGGGAGGGCACAGTGAAAGGCCATCTGTAACACCCCCAAAGTCAACAGGAAGCCCCATGATGCCAGTCATTGAACAACGCAGGAAGAGCACACTGCACACAGCCTGCAGGCAGCTCAGGAGGCTGGAGAGTCTTTTTCAGGCAGCTCAGCTGTGCTCTGCTTCTTCTAGGCAGCAGGGCAGATGTGAGAGAATCTCCCAGCAAGTTCACACCATCTCCTTAGGGAAGAGGAACCTAGTGTGTCTGATCAGCTTCAGGGACTTCCTGAAATCTTCATTGACTTCCTGAGCTTAATGAGCTTCCCTGTAGGATGGAGTGTTTCCTGTTTCCTCTCTTTCCATCTGCCTGCTGTTTCACCTCCCTTTTAACATCCTGCATCTTAACAAGCCTCCCTCCAAAGTGGAGGGTTTTAGTCTCAGAGGAAATTAGTGGCTACATAATACTGGCTCCCACCAGTCCACTCCCCCATCACACCTTCCCCTGCCATGATGGAATGACCCTTCCCCCAATCCCCCTCCCCCCCAACTGAGCTGTGAGCCAAAATAAATCATTTCTTCTTAAGTTGTTGCTAGTCAGGTATTTGGTCATAGCCACAAGAAAAGCAACTTTTCTTGTGGCTAGGTGCAAGTGCTGTTGCCTGAGTTCTGTCTTTGCTCCTTGTATTCTCTGTGATCTTACACATGTTCAGGATGTTAATCAGACTAGACAACAGAATTATGGTAATGGGGCTAAGGGCTTGCTTCATTTTCTTAGCATTTAGGAAGTGAACAGTGGCTATTTGGATTATCATCAGAAAATGGCCTTGAGCACAGCCATCCACAGAACTAGAGTAATCTCTGAGATGACCAAGGTAGAGGCGGAGCAACAACTACAGACTTGAACCAGATCTGGCCTCCACAACGGAACTTTCTCTGACCTACACCATCTCCCGTGGTGGTCTCACTTAAATGCAAGATTTCGACACGGATGCCAGTGACGTGGCAAGAATCTTCCATCACATGGAGGCCTCTGTTTTAGCATGTATTAATGAACAGATACTCAAACCAGTGTTCAAAATCATGGAGGAAGTAGAATTAGAAGTAGGCCATCATAAGATCTAAAGTGACAGAAACCTCTTCTATAGAGCTTCACTGAAAAGCTCCCATATTATGCCGGAAATTCCACAGTTGTCATAGAGGGTGTCGAAGAATCCTGTTCTTGGAGAAGACAAGGTAATATTCGCCTGTGATTCTGCCTTGGTTTCTCTCCATGTGCTTTCTTTCTGAGGTTAACTGATTTGTTTTCTAGGTTAACTTGCTCTTGATCCAAGCCACAACTCTTACACCTGGGGGGCTGGTCTAGCTTTGAGAAGTGTGACATCACCCTACATGGGAGTCACCACTCTCTCCCAACCCTGTAGCTTAAGATTCCACCTCTCACTTTACACAAACCACCTGGCTAGGTAGCTGTTCCTCATAACACCCAGGCCCTCTCTTTACAGTGAGATTCTGTGTTCTTGAGATGCTGTGTTCTGTTCACTAGCTAGACAGAAGGAAGTCACAGCTCAGAGTCAACTGGGAACCTTAACTGAAGAATTTCCTAAATCACATTGACCTTTGGCCATGCCTGTGGGGTGTTTTCTTAATTGCTGATTGATGTAGGAGGGACAAGCCCACTGTGGGCAGTGCCATCCCTGAGGAGGTGGTTCTGGGGTATGTAAAAAAGTTATCAGAAGAAGCCAGAGAATGAGATAGCAAGCAGCATTCTTTCCCTGTTTCTCTTTCAAGCTCCTGCCTTGAGTTCCTGCCCTGACTGTACTTAATGCTGGCGTGTGACCTGGAAACCCGGAAGTGTAATCTCAAAGAAACCTTTTCCTCCCCCAAGTTGCTGTTGGCTTCAGAGTATTTTATCACAGAACAGATCAAACAAAAACACTCAGTTAAACAGTGTTGTTCACCTCATCTGTATGAGAGGATCAGTTCTGTTGAGTAAGGAATGTGCTCTTGCAGGCTTCTTTCTGCCCTCTGGTCTGTCTTAAGATGCAATCAGATACTCTTATTTCTCTTAACACACATTCATTCTGTTTCTCTCTCCTTCAGGGTGTTCACAATTTTAGCTGATGGAAAAGATTCTGCTCAGTTCTGGAGATTTCAGCCATCAGCAGTGTGTGTGTGTGTGTGTGTGTGTGTGTGTGTGTGTGTGTGTGTGTGTATGTTCATGTATATGTGTATATATGTGTCTACTTCCATGTTACAGAAGAAGCACCTGTGCAGAATGGTCAGAAGGGGACCTTTTTGTGACTTCTGAAGTGATAGCTATAATGGAAGCTTTCTCTGATTAGATACTCAGAAATCTCTCCATTTAGGGCCATTATTTTCCTTTCTTTTGACTGTCTCATCTCTTGTAATTAAAATCTCTTGACTTTTCTGGCTGAGTCAAGGATAGAATAGGAAGCAGAGTGGAGCCTTTCTTTGGTGTCTGTGATTACTTCTTTATTCCCAGGGCACTGAACAAAGACTCTGTCTTCCACTTCTGTTTCTGCTCCTGGTTGGCCAGTCCTGAGCAATTGGCTCCCTCATTCTTCTGAAGGCTCCTCTGCGCAGATGGAGCTCAGGTCTGCAGTATCATCTGGCAAGGCACCCTGAGCATGGTCAGTTTCTTGCAGAGCTTGAGTGACGGCTGCCCGTCCTGTGCCGTCTTCTTCTGCAGGGAGCTCACGAGCTCCATTCACGGACTTGACATCTCCTGACCTTTCCTTCATGCGCAGCGCTTCATCCTGTCCTGCAGAACTCTGGCGCACTCCACAGCGAGTGACCTGTTGTTTCTGGCTTTTTATTTTTGCAACTTCATAGTGACATCTTCTATTTTGATATACAGAATCCGCTATCTTTAAAGGACTTCTCTAGGAGGCCCTGCGTGTGGCACGATCCTCTAGACTCCCTCTGCCCTCCGTCTGGCTAGCTCACACTGTCTCTCACAGACCTGCTAGGACCCTTGCTCATTTACTGCTGACCACATCCTCACTTCATTTCCGTTTCCTTCTCTTCTCTGCTCTTGGGAGGACCAAGATGGGAACCATACTCCTGTCATTCTGAGTCATTCAGAGTCCCTGGAAACACGCTGCTTGTGCTTCTGAGCAGGCTGTAATGTCTGCCTGAAACTCCTTCTGGTCCCTCCTTCTTTTCTCTTACAGACATGGCTTCCTTCCTCACTCCCTGTTTTCCTCCCTAACCCCCCTGCCAGTGTCTAAACATTCTGCAAGTCTTGGGTGGCGGATTCCTCAGCTTCTTTGATCCTCTCCTTATGCCATACTGTTTCCTTCAGCTTTGGTCCTCGATAGATAGCTCTGCTCGCACTTGTCACAAGACTTTTGACTAAGTGCCCTTTGTTTCCACATGAGTACCTGGGCACCTGTCCAGTTCAAGTCCTTGAATGAATGGGCCAGTGAATGAACGAATGAGATAAGGGAGCCCAGTGAATGAATGAATAAGATAAGGGAGCCCAGTGAATGAATGAATGAGATAAGGGAGCCCAGTGAATAAATGAATGAGATAAGGGAGCCCAGTGAATGAATGAATGAGATAAGGGAGCCCAGTGAATGAATGAGATAAGGGAGCCCAGTGAATGAATGAATAAGATAAGGGAGCCCAGTGAATGAATGAATGAGATAAGGGAGCCCAGTGAATAAATGAATGAGATAAGGGAGCCCAGTGAATGAATGAATGAGATAAGGGAGCCCAGTGAATGAATGATGAGATAAGGGAGCCCAGTGAATGAATGAATGAGATAAGGGAGTCCACTGGCTACACCTGTCTGCCTTGACTTCTTGGTGACTGAGTGAGAATTAACAGGGAGAAGGAAGATGCCATGGCTCCCTTGAAGTGGGAAATTTGTTAAAATAGAAAATAGATCAGTTGAAAACATGTTGGACAAAGTAACAATTGCCTGAAATGGGCAGGAGACAAAATTTTAATTGAGGTTTTGCCCATTGGTAAGTTTTGCACACAGTATTGTAATATTGCAATGTTGTGTATACTGTAAAGCACTATTACCCATATTTGGGGGATTTTAGGGTACATTGGCTACTCTCACACCCGTTGATGTTTTGCTTTGTGTTGATGGTTCAAATCCTTCTTAAGTGTAGTAAAATGATCAGTGTCTTGTCTAGTAGTTAGAAATATCAGAACTAGCTCTTTTGCCTTGTTTTGTTGAGAAATTTAATTTAAACCACAGAAAAAATTAAAATATTCATAGGATAAAAGAGAGATGATATTTGATTAGAAATAACTTTGATGTCCAAATAACAAAAATTAGCTGAATGTATGGGAAAGGGTGGGGTCCTGACTCAACTCCTTCCTCTCACCCATGGTGGGCCTTGAGGTAATTGTGTAGAACCCCAGGACTCTGAGAAACCCTCTTGGAAAAACAGTTAACTGTTCTCAAAACTTTGATTTTCCAGGTGCAGAACCCAAGACATGCATAAAACAACTGAGTACGCTGCAGAGAGCGGGCTCTCCTTTCAGAAAACTGTGCTGGGAGGAACCTGGCTTTATTCCAGACTCATTTTCTTTTCTGAGAGGGAAGATGTGGCATCTGTGCTTCTAGGCAAATGATGGCCTAGGAGCAGAATTGCGACTCCTCATGGGTGTTCTGAGAACAGAGTTTAGGCACCGAAAGCCCACTCATTTCCCAAGTCCTTACTAAGTAAGTGCTAACAAGTTTGAACTCTACCAGGAGATTAACAAGAAGGATGTGCCAAGCCTCGGTATGCTGCCTTGCCCATATTTCATCTGTAAAGGTTTTTGCTATCCTCTAAACATGTGCTAAAAAAGTCTCTCTTCTACATAAGTCATTATATTGAGAGCTGTTATTTGTTGGAGGAAGAATGAGTATTTGATCTCAAAATCATCTATCTGTAGACTTAACTAGTGGCCAGTGGAATGATTGGACACAAACGTTATGATCACTGGGAATGACTGAACAATTAAATATTGTGGCTTGATTTGTTAGAACTTGAAAAAGTTTAAGAAAATAGAAGTCAGTGAAATCTGAGAGGGACATCTGTAGCTAGGTCAAGGCTGCACTTGGTAGAATGAGTCCTATTAGATCCTGAAGGAACTTCCCATAGCTCAAGCACATTCTGATCATTTTGACCCTTGCTTCATGCCTGAGCCCACACAGTCAAGTGTCTCATGGTCTTTTTCGTGCATGTATCAGCAAAGCTAAATTATGTTCTTTGTAGGCGAGACAGCATGTCTAAAGTTGGAGTTCAGGGAAGGACCCGGATGTGGGGAATTTTCCTAAGGCCAAAAAGCTGATAGGGTTTGATGGCCAATTTTATTCTTATTGATTATTTTCAAAAGCTAGAGCTACTGGGAGAGAGAAGGCCACTGCATTTTACAACAAACCACCCAAACCAAGTCTGACACATGTGGTTTTGAACCACTCAGAGTCTGAATTTCCAGCGAAATTAAGAAGGTGATACACAGAAGTGATCACAAGATGCAACTACTAAAGCAACATAAAACAGAAGATGCATCATGGGAAATTCAAAGAACTGGTATGGTTTGGGGCAACCACAATTGAAGGCTACAGGCCCACCTCTGTTTCTCTCTTACTGTAGATTAATAGGCTCCATTCAGAGATGAAATGATCCTGGATCTGTGCTCCATCTTCACAACCACACGTGTTGTTATAGACACTCCATTTATAAACTTAAGGGTGAGTGGAAAAAACCTAACCTAGAAAATGGAGACCACAGACCAGAATGAGCTCTGCCAACATTTCCTTCTAGGTATTTCCTAAACAAGCAGACATCTAGCAGGCCAATAGTAAGCACAGTGCTCCAGTGTCTACCATGGTCTGCTAGTTCTAAATAGGAGCAGGAGAAAATCACGTGTGTGCATGGGTAGATGAAGAAGAATTGAAAAAATTGCTACTCATCTCTTCTTGCTTTGCATATCAAATCACACTCAGCTTTCACCTCACTGTAGGGGCCACTAGTCCTGAAGAATGTAGATTAATAAGCCTCCTTGCTTAAAAAATGAGCTTCAATATCTGTGTGAATCATAGAGTCAAAAGAAAAAAAAATCGATGGGCTATCGACGACTGGGGGTGATCACATTCATTTTGCCCTTTGTGGGTGGTGAAATCTATTCTGCAATTACAGAGACAGGCTGGCAGCAAAGAGCCTCTACCAGGCGCTGAGCTATACATTAATCCAAAACTCCCATTTTAATGCAGATATAGATTGTCAGGAGTCAATAGCTGACTTCTTGAATTGTGGAGTAATTCTGTGTGGTACTGTCAGACCTGAGCTTATGATATCTGGGAATTTCAAAGTGTGCTGTGAGAACCACTCCGGGGAGGAGTGGTTGTGTGATACTGTTGAAAAGAATTGGCTTTTGGGTCTAGAGCACAGATCACATAGCCAAGTGGAGGTGATTGGGATGTAGCTCTTCGGTTGTAGAGCTGGGAAGTATTCTAGAAGATTCCTGGCTGAGGACCTTCCTGAAAGATGAGGAAATTAAGATCCTTTAAAAGTTAACCAACTTGCATGGGGTTGCACAGCTTGTCAGCAGAATATCTTAGAAAAAGAGAGATGCCTTCTTGGGTTTTCTAGTATTCCATTAGGTTATGAAAAATAGAAATTTGCTTTATTTACTAGATGTCACACTTATAACGCATGTGCAGTAGCCGAACGATGTTGAAACAGGTTTAATTCATTTTTATCATGTAGTGTTTATGACAGGAGATGGTAGAAAGTGTCTTCTATCCCCTGGATGTATGTGTGTAGTCAGGGCAACATAAAAATCCATTAGTAATATCTGCAACTGAGTAAGGAGTGCTTCCGTGTCAGAACTATTCAATGGGATAAAATTTGAATAAAAAAATGCTGTGACAGGGCTCAGTGGGTGAAGTGCTTGCTGCCTAAGCATGAGGACCTGAGTTCAGATCCCAAGAACCAATGTAAAAAGCTAGGCAGAATGGTCCATAGCTGTAACCCCAGTGCTGGCGGCGGGGTGAGGGGGTCATGGAGCCATATGGATCCCTGGAGCTCACTGGCTAGCCAGCCTAGCCAAATTGATGAGCTCCAGGTTTAGTAAGCGACCTGTGTTAAAAAATCATGTTGAGGCTGGAGAAATGACTCATCAGGTAATAGAGTCCTCATGTTCATGCAAAAAGGTGGGAATAGTTGTGTGTGCCTGTAACACCATTTATAGAAAATTTTTGTTTTAAACAGAGTAATGTGTTTCTTAGTATTGTTCATTTGCCCAGTTGACCAAGTTCATGTTAGAAACCTTGAAACCCCTGGTTTTCTGGGTCACACTGTACTTAATGGGGTATAGATGGGTTGTGACTGTCTTCTCTGAGTTGAATGTTGAAGCAGAATGATGGGCACAAATCACCAGTCTATTGTAACACCCTTAAGAGTAGGGCTTTTGTGACTATTTATGGCCTAAGCAACTTCCTGGACGCCATAAATAACTCAAAAGAGGCAGTGGGTGGACTTGCCTCTGCAGTTCTCTGGGTCCCAGGTTCCCTTCCTATGATTTGTAGGAGTGAGGTCCTGAGTCACCATATCTGGGCTTCCTTATCAGATTTGACTGCTTTCATTTTTAATGAATTAATTCTTTTATGGCCACATAAGAGAAGACTCAGTTCAGACTGAGGCAGAGCTCAGGTCCGTAAGAATGAGCATCAGATGCCTGTTCTTGCTCCAAATGGTCCTACAATCTATTGACATCAGCTTCATGACCTCTATGATTAGAGAGAGTCAACAAATGTCTGGGGAAGCTGGATGTGTCTCTGTGACGGAAGGGTCAGCTATAACTTCAGTTATAACTGGTCATACCTGGGGACAGAAAACCTCAATTGAGGAATTTCCTCCATCAGATTGGGTGTGAACAGTCTGTGGGACATTTTTTGATTGCTAATTAATGTAGGATGGCCAACCCACTGTGGGTGGTGCTATCCCTAGGCAGATGGGCCTGGACTGCATAAGAAAGATAACTGAGCAAGCCAGAGGGAGCCAGCCCACAGACAGGATTCCTCTGGTGTGCTCTGCTTCGAGTTCCTGTCCTGAGCTCCTGCCTTGGCTTCTCTCAGTGATGGACTGTAACATGTGAGCCAAATAAACCCTTCCTCTCCAAGCTGATTTTGGTCTGTGTTTTATCACAGTAACAGAAAGTAAACTACGACAGGGAGGAGCTCAGATGTTTAAAAGGAGGTCCTAGAAGTGACCAGCTCACATTTACAAGGTTGAAAATGAAGCCCACAGTTCTCCAGGCTTCTACAAACAGATGAGGATTTTCCCAGCCTAGGAAAAACAGAAGGACATCTAAAAATAGAAGCAGCTCTCCACAAGCACATCCGACTTTCCACTGCTGCCCTGCTCAACAGGCGGTGGCCCTTCATCCCGCCCCTCTCAGGTGACTGAGTTGCTTTGTAAAGTCTGCTTCTTGCCTCCCTCTTATGCTTTCATCTTTTCTTCTCTAATAAAAGATTCATGGGATCTGGGTTGGGTATGCTCAGTAGAAAGAGGCAGATTTAGTTTTTAAGAAAGTAGTTATAGCAACATCTTTTTATGTTGTTTATACAAGAATAATACACAGACTAGCAAACAGCTCAGCTCATCTGGAAACCTACTTCATGACAGAAAGATCCATTCAGAAGTAGAGTTTTCTGGAACACTGCCTGGAGTCTGCCTGACTGAGAAGCATGAGCTCCTGAACAGTGGTGATGGTCAACTCATCGCAAGGTCTTGACTTGAAACAACAGCACACATGCTCAAAAATAAAAGATTAGGAGTTGGAGGCTGGAGATGTGGCCCAGCTGGAAGAATGCCTGCTTAGCATTCACAAGGCCCTGGGTTCCATCTATACCACTGCATAAACCAGGCTTGGGGGGTGCATGCTTATAGTCCTAACACTTGAGAGGTGGAGGTAGGAGGATTACAAATTCAAGGTGATTCTCATAGTGAGTTTGGGCCAGCCTGACCTACATGAGACCTTGCCAAAAAAGTTGGAGTTGTCCTCTGTGACTTTTAACCAAACTTGGCTTTATGAGTGGAAAGTTCTAACTGGACTTGTCTCCATGAGTGCACAGTTGAAATCAAGCTTGGCTCTAAGAAGGGAGAGTTTGTTTTAGGGAAATTGTCCCTCCCCAAAGCAGAACTGAAATGTTTTCTTTTTGACTGATGCAAGAGCTATGCCACATAATGATACAACTACAGTTACTGGGGCGGGGGATGTGGTTCCCATAAACAAGATCCGCATGGATGCTCTTATTTATCTCCTTTTTTCACCAACCACCCTTGTAGAATGATGGTTAAAAAGCAAGATATTTAAGATGGAGACATAAGTCTGGTGTCTATTTCCCCCAAATTTCCATGGTGATGAACTTAGGAATCTAATACAGTGGGCGTGGAGGATGCTGTTAGTGCTCTGAAAGGAAGGAAGGGCTTTGAGGCATTGTCTTTAAGTTGTGACTCCATCACTGGATTCGGATGAAGAGTAACTGAACTTTTAAGTGAAGAGGTTGTCCAGGCTAGTGGTGTGTCACGGGCAGAGTGGCTGGGGCTGCAGGGGAGGGCCTGCCAAGCAGCAGTTCCAAGTCTTGATTTGGGGAGAGGCACGAGGGTCCAGACAGTGCAGATGGTGTGGAGTGTACCACGGCCATCCAGGCCCATGTGGTCTGACTCGAATGAGCAAGTTGTAGAAATGTCTGAGGGCTCCACTGAAGGCAGACAGGCCGTAAAAGAATGGGAAGGCTCTTTCAAATACTCATGCTGCTTTGACCAGCATAAATACTTTTTGACCTAGCATTCTCTTCTCTTTATTGGCAACTGGTCTGCTGATCTAAAAAAGCAAAATTATAACTCCTATTAACTTTCCTCCATTCCTTCATGACTGAACCATGAGGAGAGAACGCAGCACCCTTTCTTCCAGACTATGTCAGCTCTTACATTTAGACACATCTTCTAATGTCTTAAGCATGTATACATCAAGGATCTTAGTACAAACCAGAAAGATCCAAGAATGTAATATTGAGCACTAACTGGATGCCAATGTTTGCAGCAACCCAGACTCTGACAGTTACATGAATGTAGTATGCAAGTGAATAGAGGACCTGGATCAGAACTTAAGTAAGCTGCAGAATGAAAATGTTGATCCAGTTCCAATGCCAGAGTTCATGTTCTGAGCTAATAAATGATGATGAACAGAACAAATGTCCTCTCAATATGAAAATCTTAAGAAATCAAAAGAATAAAACTCTGGAAAATCTCTATTGTTTTGCATTATCAATGAAATTCAACCATTCTTGCACGAGCTTAAAAGGCAGCAATGCTGAGAGAAATGTGGAGGCCCAGTTCATAAGGTTTCAAAGATTCATTCTCTCTGGTCTCTATTGGAACCTGGGGTAGGTGGACTGTTTATGTGCTAAAAATATGACTGCATTCTGCTGGTGTTTTGAATGTTTGCATGATACTGAATTAAAATGTAACAGACTATGTCTTTGGTGGAGAAAATGTCAAGACAGTATAGCATTGATTCTGTGCTATGGTTATTACTGATAACTCTTATGCAGGTGAACAGTGAAAACAGAGCAAGTGGGGCAGAATAAAAATTCTAAAAATGTACAGTGTGGAGAAGAAAAGCAATATGAGGAAGCTTAAGATTGCAGTTAGGTCATGTATGATAAAGAAGCTGTGATTCTTTAAGAGAAGTCACTGACTTTGCATTGGAACAATAGAAATGGTATCCTCAGGGAAAGAACCCACCCATCTAAGCCTCAAACTCATGAGAAGAGAAAGCCTAAGGAGTTTCCTGTTCCTTGAAAACAGCTGACTAGGGAAGGTTTTCACCCACTTCGCCATACAGAAACGGCTGTCACTGTGATCCAAGGGAGTCAGAGTCCATCCCCAGCTGGAAGCAGAACGGGGTAGTTTTGTTTACTTGTTTTGTACATAAAAATGATGCAAGGTTTGGGGTGAGGTGTCAGGGACTCTTATTCCATAGATTCAGAAAGCCATGGATGCCAAGCAACATGTAGAGTCAGAGGCCCTCCAGAACCTGGCTCGAGACTCCACTGTGTGAAGCTGTGAATGTGAAGCCTGTGCTGTAATGGAGACTTCAAGATGCTGGTGATGCCAGAGTCAGGAGTTATCTGCCAAGAAGAGCTGTGTATAGGGAGTGGAACCAGCCCAAGAGAGAGATGTGTGCTGTAGACAGAAAGGCCTATAGGGGTGCAGCTGCCTGAAGTTCTTTGAAACTGAAGCCCGGGGTACTGGACATGGAGCTGCTGGATTTGGTCTTAATTGGTCCAGTCCTCGCTCACTTCCTCCCTATTTCTCCATTTTGGAATGGGAATACATATTCTGTGTTATTGTATGTTGGAAGTTCCAGTTTGTTTTTCCAATTTTATAGGGAGTTACAGTTAATGAGATTGCCTTATATCTCAGAAGATATTCTGAACTTTTGAACAGTGTTAAGACTCTTAAAGACTATGTACAGTTTTGAAGTTAAACCCAGTGCATTTTGCGTTATGATTTGGCCATAAGCCAGTGGGTCCTGGGACCAAATGTGGTGGTTTCAATGAGAAATGTCCCTCCTTGCTTATGTATGTGAACACTTGGTCCCCAGTTGGTGATGTTATTTGGGGATATGTGTTTTGAAACCTTTAGGAGGTGAGCCATGCTGGAGGAAGTAAGTCACTAGGTATGGGATTTGAGGGTTTACAGCATGGCTCCACTTCTTGTTCTCTGTCTACTCCCTGTGTGCTGATGATTTCTCAACCTTCTGTGCCTGCTGCCAAACCTGCCACCATGCCGTGTCTTCCCTGCATGATGGACTGTATCCCTCTGGAACTGTAAACCAAGAGAAATCCTTTTTCTCTTATATTTGTTTTCGTTGTGTTATTCAATCACAGTGACAGAAAAGTAACAACGACAACTTCTATTCATAAAAATAAGTGAAAATACTAAAAAATTCTCCAAAACAGCACCATACAACAGAAGTTTGTGAGGCAAGTGTTCTCTGCCAGATCCGTAGGGCGGCTGCTACTCACATTTGATTGTTGAGTGCTTATGATGTGACTTACAAGCTGATGTTTTAATGTTTGATGCTAGTGAATAGAAATTCAAGTACCTAGTTCAAATACTCAGCTGGACACTGAATCTCTAAACGCAGGGCGGAAGAGGAAACAGAGGCCAGCGTGCATGAGATGTGGGTGAGTGTCATGCTGGTGTAGACTTTGTCTTGAGTTTATGTTTGACTTTGACTAGATCCCAGTGAAGATCGAGATGTAGTAGTGAATATGCCCGTGTGCATGCACGTGCAAGCATGCATGTGTTAGCTTTTAATGGAGAGGCGTTTTCTGATTCATCATAAAGGCAGGAGCAACTTTGAGTCAAGGGTGAACCTCCTCATTCTAAGAAGAGCCATCAGTGGGGTATGTATGGGTCTAGTGAACTAACTGCAGTTCACAAAGTAAAGGTGTTTGCTCTTCAGAAGACACCAGTAATCTTCTTAGTGAAATCTAAAATTCCCATATGGCCCAGCATTTCCATGCCTAAGGAAAATGAAAATGTATGTCTACCACTTGCACATTATAGTTATAATGGCATTACTGATAAGAAGGCAGAATTTCAGGTGGCCCAAATGCCTATCCACTGGTGGATATGTCAACAAAATGTGGACTGTCCATTCAGTGGAACACCACTTGAAATATAAAAGAAGCAAAACTGCTAATGAGGACTACATCACGGAGGAAATCATAACTATCCTGCTAGGGAAGGAAGTGTGCCTAAGAGACTCTGTAGTCTGTTTCCATTCAGAAGAAATCCCCAAAGGGGGCAACTTAATAGAGTTAGAAAGTCTAGCAGAGAGAGGAGCATGGATCATAAATGTGTGCAGGGGTTCCACTGGTGGGATGGACATACTATAAAACCGATTACAGTGCTGGATGCCCCACTGTACCCATGAGGCACTACACTCATTGAATAATGCACTGTAGGTGGTTAAACTTTCTGATGTGTAAAATGTAGCTCCGTAGAGTTTTCAGCATTCTCTGATGTAGGTGGTCAGAAGGGGTGACATGTGGGCCCAAGTCTGTGGCGGCTGCTTGGTGTCTGGGAAGGCCTGCCTCTGTGAGCCCAAGGAAAGAACAGAAGGAACCCAATGGCCACAAACTCCTTGATTAAAAAGTTTTCCCACTGATGCTCATGCAAGTAGCCCTAAGTCAGGAAGTTACACACAGAGACATAGGCATAGGATGAGATTTGCTAGGAAGACAGATTCCTAAGGAACAGGGTAGGGGATTAGAAAGGGCGATGGGGTGAAAATGACTAAAGCGCATCATATATGTGTAGGAAATTGCCGAAGACTTAAAAAAATATGTCTGACAAAATCCAACTGAATAAATGTATGCAAATCCTCAGAAATGGTTAACAACAACAACAACAACAACAAAAACAGACTCAGAAATGAGTTTCACCAGCAACAGGTAGTCCTAAGAAACCTTGGAAGTTATTATATGGGCCAATATTTTTGGTATTTGGTATACATGAAAGGAAATTAAAATCAGTATGTTGAAGATAATCTGTTCTCATTTATTTATTACTCACTGTGACAGAAATAGCATCAACTTAGGTGTGTATCCACAGATGAATAAGGACGTAGCATATAAATACCAAGGAATATTATTCAGTTAGTAGAAAGGGTGATTCTCGTCACAGTGAAGACTGCTATTTTGTATTAAAATATGCCAATTAAAACATTTTGAAAACACACACTCAGAAAAACAAGTGATGCATATTCTCTCTCATTCGTGGCTCTTAGCTGCAAATCCCTAAGTGTGAGTATATAGTCTGATGTAACCACAAGAATCAGGAAAATGGAAAGGAACCATGCAGATAAATGGAATGAAGGAGCTCAAGAGAGGAGATAGGTGTTATTAAGAGGAAACAGGGAAAAGGGGCACTTTAGCTGGGAGGAAGTAGGGAGGGTTAGACAGGGGGAGCGAGAGGAGAGATAAATAATGCCTAGATGGTTGGAAAAACCAGAGAGAACTGTCTTAGTTCAAAGTCCTGCTGAGAAATATACATACAATACAAATACAAGTTCATGTGTTTAGTCAAAGGTTATATAACAAACAAACAAGAAACAGTGCCAGGCTGGAGAAACCTCGCTTCAAGTTGTTGGTCAGGGTGGCCCAAGAGACTCCCCAGATAATACAGGCTATTGCCACAGCCCTTGATTTCCTCACAGAATTTGGAGGTAAGATCCTATTGTGGAAGACAGGACATATTTAGGGTACAGGACTTAGAACTGATCTTGAAGCCTTCTCCCTGAAGACCAGTCTCATGGTATCAGACAATGCTATATAAACTGTCAAAGGAGTTGTAAAGCTCAATAAACAATGACTGGCCCAGCAAGGTAAGTATCGATATTGGTGTGGTAATAGCACTTTTATTTTGGTATAATCAACAGCTGTCTGATTGGACTTAAAGTTCACTCAGTGGAAGGAACCTTATGTGTGGTATTGTAAACATAGCCAAATACACATGGCTGGAGAGGTCATAGATCCTAGAGAAAAACTTCTGCCACTTCCCTCGACCAACGTAATTCCCTACTTTATTTTAAATATACATACTCATATTTACAGGTAGTGTGAATTTCATTCTTCATCAAAGAAACTTCTTTTTGCAATGGATGGAGTTCCAGAACAGTCAAATGCACAAAAATAAGTATCTGTGAGATGCTTAACCCTAAGTGACACATATTCAGTGCAACCTCTACACATAGGGTGAATGCATCTGTCAACTCTCACCAGAGAAGTTTCCTTACGCAGCAGATGGTGATGAATACAGAAACCCACAACTGGCCAAGTGCAGACAACCAGGCTGCAGAGTGCTTATCCCTGATTAGGGCACCTATCTCAAACCTCTGCCTTCCAAGGCTCAGGGACCACTGATGAAGCAGAGGAGGAAATTGTAAGAGCCAGAGGGGTGGATGACCACAGGGAGCAGTCTTTCAGATGGCTGGTCAGTTACTCATGGGACTCACAGAAATGGTGACAGCATGCACAAGCCCTGTGCAAACGCAAACCAAACAAAAAATCCCAGCATAGCCATGGAAGTGGCTAAGAAATCCCAAACCAACATAAGGAACTTGTGGCAACTGATGGATGCTGGGAGCGGGAGAGACAGTGTCTTGAAGGGATGGGGCTCTTGGTGGGCCCAGTGAATGAACCTGTACTGAAAGACATTGGAAGACACAAATCAGACGCTGTAGAATATATTATATAAGAGAGTACATTAAATCAGGCAGGGGCAGGGAGGGGCTGTGCAGATAGGGGAGGGGATTTAAAAACCATCAAATTATATTGTATGAAAATCACCAAATTCAATTAAAAAGAGGAAAAAAATTTAGAAAGAACAATTCTTCATCATAGATGGAACTAGGGGACTCTGCAAAATAAGTCAGGCACAGAAAGCAAGTACTACAGTGCTCTTAAGTATGGATGCTAAAATGCTGATTTCATAGATGTAGAGGGTGGAAGAGTGGTTCTCTGAGGCTGCGAGGGTGTGGGGAGGAGGCAGAAGAGAGAAGCGCTCATGGGTGCAGAATGTAGCTGATATTCTGTGGCAGAGAAAGTAACTACGGCTGAGAGAATTTTTAACCATTTCAGAATAGCCTACAAGAGGAGATGTGTGTGTTTTCCTACACAGAGACATGGCATCTGTCTGAAGAGATGGGCCGGGTCAAGAGCTGCAGTAGGGTTGGCATCTCAGACACACTGAAGCATTTTGCCGCACACCTAACATGTGCAATTACCATGAGGAAGTGTGCTGACTCTGATCCTGCCAGAGTAAACAGCAGAATGGGTCACGGATCCTGAATAGGACATTCTTGTCATAAGCCTTGGCCATGTGAAGTATGAGGAACCCCAAGTTGGGAGAAAGCGGAGGGGTGGGGGCTGCCTTACCTTTGAGCCAGTGGTAGGTGGTGCCTGTGTGAGGCTGAGAAAAACCAAATGGGGACTCTAAGCCCTGGGAATGACAGGAAGGCTTGTAAGTCAAGTCTAAATACATATAATTGCCGGTCTCTCTGTTTCGGTGTTAATGGCTATAATCATTTTCATTAATCATTAACATCAATGATAGATTATTGATAGCAAAGAGTTTGATGATTTGGTTTGAGTTATTATTTGTTTGTTTAGTTTCAGTGCAGTGGACTGAAACTAGGGCTTTCAGCATGCTAAGCAAAGGTTTTTAGATGATTCAGAAGATTTCAAAAGTTTTCTGGTATGGCTTGATTTTTTTTTAAAAGGGAGTAGCAAACCTTTCTTTAAACATGTAATTTTTAAAGGAAAGTTCACAGCCCAATTTAGAGGAAGGCACACTCTCACAGTGTGTGTACATCTTTGTCTACACCCCCACCTATCCTGGTGCAGAGCACTGAAGCCCACAGTTTAAGCCATAGTTAAGTGATTATACCTCCTATGGGTTCAGGCAAACATAATGACGCATTATATTGCAGTGTGGCACATACTCACTGAGCTAAAGATCCTGTGACCCATCCACCCAACTGATATTTTACTGTCTTCATAGTTGATTGTTCCAGAGGGTAGTATTTAGGTTTAGATAACATGCAGCCTTTTCAGATCAGTTCTTCCATGTAGCAAAAGACATTTAAGTTTCTTCTAAACTTTTCATGGCTAGATTCTTCATTTTTTTAAACTGAATAATATTCCATTGTCTAGACATATTGCAGTTTATGGATCCACTTACCTACTGGAGGACACCCTGGTTTCTTTCATGTTTTGGCGATTGTGAATGAATCTTCCGTAAACATCAGGATTTTATGTGGGCATGTTTTCAAATCTTTTGGGTAAATACCAAGGAACAGACTGGATTATATGGTAAGAATCTGCTCAGCTTACAAAGGGTTAATACCATTTTGCATTTTGCCAGGAGGAGTTAGTTAGGCTCCCTATCACTTGAATGCTTGGAAAAGTGGTTAGCATACAGTAGGACCTTAAAGGGGTGGGCAGCTATTATTTTGATCTGGGATGTGTTATCAGAAAGATGATTCAGAGGACTGGTTCTATGCCAAATGAAAAGAAGGGATCCCCAAGGACCCTCTGGGCTTGTGATTGACAGAGTTGTATAACTAGCTGGCTAAAGTTAATCCAGGTAGGAAGTGATGATGTTATCCAGGCTGTGGAGATTAGCCCTGTTCTCCTGCCACAGAGCCGTTACTCTCCCCTGTTCCTTACAAGCATAAACTGCCTGAAAGCCTGGATTTCCCGATTCTTTTCCTCCCGTCCTTCCTTACCCCCTGCCATGTTTTCCTGTCCTGCACAGTTTGTGCTCTGATCCGGTTTGTATGGAATTTTGTTTTTCTCATTCCCTTTCTAACCATTTATAACAGAATCAACCATCATTAAAAACCCCCTTGGAATGAGCAGAGCCTCCTAAGGCCGGCCTCCCTACACTGCAGACACGGGACCTCGTTCTGTAGGTTTTTCATTATTTCTTGTTCTGATTTTTCATTATTAGTTAAAAAAAAAAAAAACAGGAGGAGAAGGAGAAAATTGTTATCTCCCCCTCAGGCATTTCTTGGTGAGCAGGAGGGAGTGAAAGTTGGACGGTTGGTAGAGACTCCATGGGAATATGAAATAGTTTTACTATTTATCCAAACTACGTTCTGTGAAGAAAGGTAACCTTTGCCTCTGATTTAATAATAGTTGTTCAGCTCAATTATGTAAACACTTGGCATTTTCGATGCTTCTAGAACATGATTGAATTTTAAAGATGCCCTTTAGCATAGTAAGGATAAGATTTACAGTCCCACCTAGAAGCACAGTATAATATCTGGTAAGACTTGTAGAAGAGTCCTTAATCTGTGAGATCTGTGTGTGACCTAATATTCACCTTCTATTATCAATTGTACAGAACTTCAAGAGAGAATGAATTTAGGCAAGTCAGGGCTTCTGGGATGTAGTTCATTCCCTCCGATGTACACTGTAATTGTAAAACTGGCTGCTTGTGGCTTCTGGGGAACGGGGCCTTACTCAGCACTGCTGAGTTAAGCAGTAGGCTGTGTAACCTGTTCCAGGGGGACTCTGCCTGGTTCCAGACCTGAGTGATACTGATCCATGGAAGGTCCAAAATATACCATCCATTCATCTCCAGTGTTCTGCCAAAATACCAACTTGAAAAAAAAGTTGTATTTGTTTTTAATCTGTATGAGTGTTTTGTTTTCATGTATGCATGTGTATCATGGGTAGGCAGTGTCCAGGGAGGCAGAGGAGGGTGTTGGATCTCCTGGAACTGGAGTTATGGATGGTTGTTATCTTTCGTTTTAAAAAATATTTATTTATTTTTATTTTATGTGTAGGAGTGTTACTCCTGCATGATGTAAGTACATGCCCACAGAGAAAGGGTGTTGGATCCCTTGGAACTGGAGTTTTGGATGATTGTTAGCTGTCATGTGAGTGCTGGAATTTGAACTCCTGTCTTCTGTAAGCACAGCCAGTGCTCTTAACTGCTGAGTCATCTCTCTAGTCCTGAACTTTCTCTTTTTTTTGAGACAGGGTTCCACTATATAGCCCTGACTCATGTGGAACTCACTGTGTAGATCAGACTGGCCTCTAGTTCACAGAGATCTGCCTGCCTCTGCCTCTTGAGTACTGAGATCAAAAGCGTGCAACACCATGCCTGTCAAAATATTAACTTTAATGTGGAAAAATACCCACTGACATACTTAGAATCACAGTCAGAACAAGACTTTAGAAGTGGAGACACTTTTGTGTGAATTCACCCTGACTGTTGCTTCCTGATAAAGGGTTATGCTGTCACAGCACCATTTTTCCATTACCAGTAAAAAAATCGCACAGGTCTGTGGTATGTTTTCACACATGCTTACATAGTTATCACTTGTAGTGAGAAGACAGAACCTACTTTAAAAACCAAGTTGCAGATATGCTATGTGCTGCTATTAACTTGTCACAATGATTCACAATAGAACTCTTGGACTTACCTCTCTGATCTGACTGAAGACATTGGTCCTTTGACTGATGTCTCCTCAGTGCTCTTGTCTCAGCTCTAAGTCCTGACCATTTTGCTGAGTTTCAGGGAGTCTGAGTGGTTTGCATTGCACACATAAGTGGGGGATGTAGATGTGTGTCTGGTCCATTTTACTTGATACAGTGTCCTGTAGACTTATTTATGCTGTTTCAAATGATGTGCTTTCCTCTGTAAAGGCTGAGTAGTATTCAGTGGCGTCTATACAGCACGCTGTCTTTATCCATCCATCCATTGATGAACACTGGCTAATTCCATGTTGACCATTGTTAATTGCTGCTGCGTACACAGGAAGCACAGATGCCTTCTGGCACCCCATTCCCTTTGTCTGTATATGCAGATATGTGATTGTTGAGTAGTTCTCTCTTTAAGTTTTGAGGAATTTCCACACTGTCCTAATATATGTAGGAGTGCATGGGAATCCTTTTCACACCCCCTCCTCCATCCCAGCACTTTGTTAGGCCTTTTTGGTAATAGCCATTCTTTTCTTTCAATGTATATTTTTATTGAATTTTTGTATATTTCATACAGTACAGCTTAATCATATTTAAATCCTTTCCCCTATCTGCACCCTGTACCCACCCATCAGATTTCATGCATTCCGTCATGTATGTTAAGGTCTATTGAGTCAAGTTAATGT
Source organism: Eospalax fontanierii (assembly GCA_035773235.1). Classification (NCBI taxonomy): domain Eukaryota; kingdom Metazoa; phylum Chordata; class Mammalia; order Rodentia; family Spalacidae; genus Eospalax; species Eospalax fontanierii. The sequence goes on from CM069549.1 coordinate 31,406,343, forward strand.
ACCCAGCTGTCTCAGTGTGAGTTCATCTATTGGAATCTAGTCAGCCTATCTAACGTCACTTCCTTAAAGAAGACCAACTCTCCCTCACCCAGTAGTGATCAGCTACCAACAGTTCCTCAGCAGAGGAACTGCCATCTATTTCCCCAGCTCTATGCTGGGTTTTTGTCTGGTTTGAGTTTACGTGGGTCTTGTGTATGCTGACCCCATTGCTGTGAGTTCATATAAGCAAGTTCCCAGAAGACTGGAAAACTTTCCTTGTGGTCACCCACCATCCCTAATTCTTACAATCTTTCTATCCCGTCTTCCACAGTGGACCCTGAGCCCTGGACATGGGAAGTTTGTATAGGAGTCATTCTGAGACATGTAAGGGGATACTTCATAGTGGCTTTGATTTTCATTTCTCTGATGACTAGTGATATCGAGTATTTTTGTCATATACCTACTGGTCATTTGTATATTTTCTCTTGAGAAATGCCTATCTAGGTCATTTACTTATATTTTAATTGGACGGTTTTCTTAATATTGATCTGTATGTGGAACTAGAAGATATTATGAAATAAGTCAGGCACAGAAAGCAAATTACCACGTTACATGGAATCTAAAATGCTGATCTCATAGGTATTAGGGGACAGAGGAGTGGTTATCAGAGCAATGACGGTTTGGGGAGCAGGGGGAGAAAGGGTGTGTACCAGATAAATGCACGCATGTCTGTAGTTTACATATGTTGTACATTAGCTCCTTATCAGACATTTGGTTTACCTACATTATGGTTTCTCATTCTTGATGTCATCTCTTCCTGTTTGATTGTCTCCTTTGTTATGTAGAGTTTTAGTTTGAGGAATGCACTATGTTTTTGCTTTGTTTCTTGGGTTTTAGAGTTCTTCTCCAAAATATTATTGTTTAGTTTTCTTCCAGTAGTTTTATAATTTCAGGTCTTATGTTTATGTTTTTAATCTATTTTAGCTGATTTTCAAAAATTTTTATTTGTGTACGTGCATGTGCATACAGGTGCCTGCAGGGTCCGGAAGACAGTAACTCTTGGAGCTGGAGTTACAGGCTGCTGTGAGCTGTCTGATGTGGATGCTGGGAACTCTAGATTCTTTAGAAGAGCAGCAAGTGCTCTTAACCACTGAACCATTTCTCCATCCCCCTTAGCTGATTTTTAAATATACTGTGAGGCCATAATAATTTTCATCATTTGCATGTGGAGACCTAGTTTTTCTAACCCTGTTTATTTTTATGTGTCTTAATATAACTTTGAATCGGCACATACTCATTATACACGGGTTTTATGATAACATTTTCATACAGATACTGCATGTGCTTTGGCTGTGTTTACCCTTCCTGCCCCCCATCCTTCTCTGCACTCTCATCCCTCTCCCCTACATACCCTCACTTGAATCTTCATGCTGTATGTATAATCAGTCTAAGCCATGGAATCTAGAAAGGAGAGAAAGCGTGTGAAACTTGCTTTGTTGTGTCTGACTTAGTCTACCACAGGGACCTGCTACTGCATCCATCTTTCTGCAAATGGTACAACCTTGTTCTTTCTTTTACAGCTGAATGAAACTCCGTATCATCTGTGTCCATTCATCTGCTGATTGACACTTAGGCTGATCCCATAACTTGACTATTTTGAACAGTGCTACAGAAAATGTAGGGTGGGAGGATCTCTGTGGGATGCTCATTTCGAGTCCTTTGGGTACAGACCCAGAAATGATCCAGCTGGGTCACAGAGTGATTATAGTTTGTCTGGGGAACCTCCATACTGATTCCCATCGTGGCTGGTCTAGGGTCCATCCTTCCCCAAGATGTGTGCAAATGCCTTTTCCCTGTACCCTTACCAGCATTTGCTGTCATTTGCTTTCTTAATGATAACTATTCTTACTGGGGTGAGATAGTATTTCAATGTTGTTTTATAAATTTGCATTTCTCTGATGGCTGAGGATGCTACATATTTTTTTGCATGTTTATTGGCCGCTTATACTTCACCTTTTGGGAACTGTCTCTTCATCTCACTAGTTCATTTATTGGTTGGATAGTTTGGCATTTTAATATTAAGTTTTATGGAGTTCTTTATATATTCGATATATTAATCCTCTGTCAGATGTGTAGATAGCAAAGATTTTCACCAATTCTCTAGGTTGTCCCTTGACTCTGTTGACTGTCTCTTTTGCTGTGCAGAAGCGTCTTAAGTTCATGCAGTTTCGTTTGTCAATTCTTTTAAAATATTTATTATTTTTATTTTATATGTATGAGTGTATTTCTTGCATGTATGTAAGTGCACCTGTGTCGTACAATGCCCATGGAGGTCAGAAGGCATTGGATTCCCTGGAACTGGAATTAGGCATGGTTGTTAGCCATCATGTGGATGCTGGGAGCCAAATCTGGGGTTTTTTTGCAAGAACAGACAGTGCTCTTAATTGCTCAGCCATCTGTCTATTCCCCTGATTCATCAATTCTTAATTTTCTTTCCTGAATGATTACAGTCTCTTTTGAAAAGGGCCTTCCCCATGCATGTCCTTATCTTGAAGTGTTTTCCCCTGATAGTTTTAGAGTTTCTGGTCTTGCATTAAGATTTGAATCAGTTTTTATATGAGGTAAGAGATATGGATCTAGTTTTTTTATCTACATGTGGCTATCTAGGCTTCTCATCACTATTTTTCAAAGAAGCTGTGTTTTCTCCAATGTATGATTTTGGCATTCTTCTAAGAACTCAGTTGCGTATTGTTACTGGGTTAATTTCTGGGTCCTTCTTCTATTGATCTGCTTGTCTATTTCTGTGCTGTACCATGCTGTTTTAGTCACCATGGCTCTGTAGTGTAGCTTGAAGTCATTACTCTAGTCACCAAGGCTCTGTAGTATATCTTGAAGCCAGCACTCTAGTCACCATGGCTCTGTAGTGTAGCTTGAAGTCATTACTCTAGTCACCAAGGCTCTGTAGTATATCTTGAAGCCAGCACTCTAGTCACCATGGTTCTATAGTGTAGCTTGAAGTCAGTACTCTGATACTACCAACCTTTAGCAGTGTTTTCTTTTTGTTCAGTTTTGCAGGATTCTTTCTACTTCCAAATGAATTTTAGATTTCTTTTGCTATTGCTATGAAAAATGTCACTAGAACTTTTATGGGAATCCTAGTACTGCTTATTAGAGAGACTATCCTTTTGCCATTGTGTGATCTTGAAATCTTTTTCAAAAACCAGTTGGCCATAAAGCATGTACCTGTTTCTGTATTCTCTATTTTGTTCCCATCAATGTGTGTGTGTGTGTGCACATGTGTGTTTTCACTCCAAAACCATGCTGTTTTGATTACTGAAACTCTGTGGAAGTTTTGAAAATATGTAGTGCCATGCATTTGTTTTTATTTTTGAATTTATTTTTATCTGATACATAAAAACATAACATTGTACCTTTTAATATAATACTATGTAATGCTTTGATACACAAATATCATGATCTGACTAGGTGTGTATTTTACATATGCTTATGGTGGCTTAAAAGGGAGAGACTTTGGTTTTATATATCACATTTTCCTCCTGTTGTTCTGGTAATTGGAGGATGAGATGAAGGAGAAATGGAGTGTGCAGGAAAAGACCTGCTGGCTCCTCTTCCCTCAATTAAGCCTTGGCTAGACTTCCAAAGATCTCAGTACCAATTTATGTTCTAGTTTCCTTTCTGGTGCTGTGATAAAACCCATGACCAAAAGCAATTTAGTGGAGGGAAGGGTCACACTTCCAAGTCACAATCCTCCACTGAAGGAAGTCAGGTCAGGAACTCAGTGCAGGGACTAGCATGCACAAACCCTGGAGGAATGCTGCTTGCTGCCTTGCTCAGCTTACTCTCTGGCTTGCATAGGCTCATAATACTTGACTAGCTTTTTTTATATAGCCCAGGACCACTTGCCTAGGAAATGATGCCACCTACAGTAGGCTTGGCCCTCTTATATCAATAAAGAATCAAGAAAGCCCCCATGGACAGAGCCACACACCCATGTGCTCTGGGAAATTCCCCAACTGAGACTCCCTTCTCAGGTGACTCTAGGCTATAAGTTAAAAGTTAAAGCTAACAAGGACAGTGATCCTAAATATGTCTGAAATAAAAATAGACTTAATTTAATCATTCAATGTTAGATCAAAATCAAAATTTGAGGCTGTGAGGACTTAGAGAAGGATCAACTCCAATTCTTAGTCACTCTTGGCTGGGAGGTCCCGTGCTGGATTCTTGTCAGGTGAAGTAAGATTACAATGAAGACCTCAGATTCACCTCCGTCTTGTACATATTCTCCCCTGCAACAAGCTTCTTAAAATACATTCTTTGATATTTTTTTCCTTTCATGAAGATGCCTATGAATATAAAAGTCTTCAAGATCACTTTTGTATGTATTAACTCATTTGGATCTCAAAGAATTAAAATATAATCAATATTTAAAATAAAACGATTTTCCTCCAGAGCCAAAGAAATAAAAGTTTATATTTAATGGAATCATACTTTTTCCTTGTGAATACAATAAATTCATGCAACCATTCAGTAGTCCAACCTGTCCTCTGTCTCCCTCAGTGTTTGTATGTCATCTCTCCTTTGTGTATTCCATGGATGATGGAAGAAGTTTGGAAGGATGAAGCAGGACTTAAGGAGTCCAGAGGTGATGTGACTGAAAGGGTCATCTAAGGGGCAGCAAGCTGGTGCTGATGGGACAAAAAGCTGGGTCCATGGAATGAGGCAGGAGTTGGAAGGAAGCATGTGCATGATCTCTCAATTCCTTCTTAAATTAGTTCTCCGTTTCTTCTTTATTCTGGAGTCTTCTCTTTCAGGTGCACCATAACTTGCTGACATTTCTCCTTGGGCAAGGCATCCTAAGTTAGACACAGTGTTCTAGATATAGCTTGTTGCAGAAAATAAAAGACTATTAGCAACTTTGCTGTACTTCTTACAAGTCTAACTACACACAGTACTTGAGAAAATTCCCATGCCAGAGGAAACAGCCTACAGTGTGCTTAGAGTTACATTGTCTCTTAGGAAGGAACTTGGGCCAATGAGGTGGCGCCGTGGAACACTGTGGGGGAGTCCGTGGCATGCTCACTGAGCGCTGTGGTTAGGGACTTACTGAACTAGCCATCTCTTTCAGACTGTTGTAGATTTGTTGAATACACCCAACATATTTTAGTAAAAATTTCTGATAAAAATATTGATCACAAGAAGATCTGGGACTAGGGTCAAAACGTATCATTAAAGATTCCTTTTATAGTTGACTTTGATTCTGACAAATACTTTGAGAAAAGCTAATTTGTTCAGATATACTTTCCCTAACTACACCTGTAAGTTCTTTGTCTTGATCACAGAATGCAGGAAGCCACACCAGAAATCATATTAAAATCTAGACAATAAATGCCATAACCAACCCATGACCCAGGAATTTCACACCTAGGTATTCATCCAAGATGAACAGACTCATGTACTAAAAGACTTGTATATGAATTTTCTAAGAAATATTATTCATTAGCAATACAAACTTGAATGGGCACACACATTCATTGATGAAATAAAGAGGAGGGCAAACAGTGAGGATAAGCACACAATGGAAGACTAATACCAATGAAAAAGAACAAACTAGGAGAGATTTGGGTAAAGTCCCAAGCACATACGATGAGCTAAGTCTGAGAGTACCAGGCACATGACATTTATGTAGACTGCTGGAACAGTTTGACTTAACCTATGATGCAACAAAAAAATTTAAAATGACTAGAGATGATTATTATGTGGTTAAGTCACACTCAGAAAGACACATATTACATGTTCTCCCACTTGTGGGTCCTAGACTGTATAGATATGTAGAACCATATATATATACTGATGATATGAAAGTGAAGGCAAAGCTGGGAAAGAAAGAAGACTGAAGGGAGGGAGAGAGAGGGAGAGAAGGAAGAAACAGTACTGTTCTGGAAGTACATTAAATGCGTGCATGAGAATGACCTTATGTAATGGTCCCATGCATTATCATCACCACCGTCACCATCATCATCACTATCATCACCACGATCACCGTCATCATCATATCATTATCATCACCACCATACCATTATCATCATCACTGCCACCCTCATACCATCACCATCATCATCATCCTATCACCATCATCACCATTACCATTATATCATCATCATCACTACCATCACCACTACCACCATCACCACCACCATCATCACCATCATTGCTATCATTATCATTATCATTATCATTACTACCACCATCACCACCACCACCACCACCATCATCATCATCACCATCATCATATTATTATCACTATCACCATCATCACCATTATCATCATCATCATCATCATCATTACCACCATCATCACCATCATCACCACCACCATCATCACCATCATTGCTATCATTATCATTATCATTATCATTACTACCACCATCACCACCATCATGATCATCATCATCACCATCATCATATTATTATCACTATCACCATCATCACCATTATCATCATCATCATCATCATCATTACCACCATCATCACCACCATCACCACCACCATCATCACCATCATTGCTATCATTATCATCATCATTACTACCATCACCACCACCATCATCACCACCATCATACGACCACAACCATCATCATCATCATCATCACCATCATCATAACCATCATCATATCATTATTATTACTATCACCATCATCACCATTATCATCATCATCATCACTACCACCACCACCACCATCATCATCATACTATCGTCATTAGCATCATCATCATCACCACTGTCATACCATCATCATCATTATCATACTATCATCATTAACATCAGTAGCATCATCATCACCATCATCATCACTATCACCATCACCGTCATTTTCATCATCAGAGAACAGTGATTGTTCCTGGAGATGATGGGATCAGAAAGCTGCATTAGGTACAAGGAAACTTTCTGACCCGATGGTCATATTCTGTAAATAGTTTATAGCTCTAAGTGCCTATATTAAAAAGGCAGATAGATAGCAGTTGGGGTAGGAATCAGTTTCTACCCCTTCTCCCTTCACATGTTGTAGTCTTAACCCCCAATGTGGTTATAGTTGGAGACAGAGCTTTTAGGAAATAGTTAAGGTCTCATTAGAGGCCATCAGGGTGTGATCCTAATCTGACAGACTGCTGGTCTTAAAAAAAGAGAAAATCACCCCTCTCTTCTTTCTCTCTCTCCCATGAGAACCCAATAGAATGTGGCCATTTGTGATTCAGGAAGAGAGCTCTATTTAGAATCAAGCTTGTGCACTGCCCTAGGCCTTCCACCCTCTAGAACCACAAGAAAATAATTAGGCAGACATAACGTGTATGAATAGACACCTCGGTGTAACCAGCAGTCTGATCAGGAAACAGAACATCACAGTGTACACGAGCATCAGTCTGTGCTTGCTGCCAGTTGCCCTCTCTTAAGGTAACCCGCACCAGCACTGACTGACAATACGGTAATTCAGCGTGTGGTTTACAGGGTGAATGAGGTGATTTTATGTACCGGGAATAGTACCTGATAAGGACTGGATGCAGTATTGTTGGGTCTCCTTTGCTCTGTCCTTCCTAGTCCCAACTAAAGAAGATATTTAGTGTATCAGCTGTGTGAACAATGCAAGTTCTTTCTACATAGTCTCAGTGAAAACAGACCACTCCCAATCTGAATCTTTGAGTCATCATTTTATCGAAATGTCCACTCTTCTCCCAGATGTTAGACTTTGCTTAGATACCCTTTAACTGAGCCACGTATGGACAAAGGCTTTCCAAACAACAGACACAAGAAATATTAGCCTTTAGAACCCATTTGATCCCCCTTTTTTAACCCAAGAAAACATAAAGGCAACAATAGATCAATTTGACTGTAAATATTATCTAAGCATGTCCTTTAAAAGCCAAAGGAATGTCAGATGCAATTTATTTTCCACCCATGCAAGCTGAGACATTAAGTGGCAATTCTACTTCCATTAGCTAAATCTGGCAAATATGCAACTGTTTAAAGGCATTGTCGATAGCCATTGCACAATTAAGTATTTGTACTGATGCCTTATTAAATTACCCTTTTCAAGTAGGCATAATAAACTAGGAGTTCACTCTACAGATTTTCATGGGAAAAGTCAGATCAGCAGGATTTATCTAGAGAGAATTTAGTGCCCTGGCCAACAGAGTAAATGTCAAATGTTTTGGACAAATAAATGTAAGTTCCTTTGAAATTTTAGAGGAGGTTTTGAAACAGCAAAGCAAAAATTCCTGTGAATATAATGGTCACAAATGTAAACGTTGTTGAAACAACTTTAACATTTGGATTGTCCTTCAATTATTTATTTATTTATTTATTTATTTATTTATTTATTTATTTAGTGTCTGCAAGCATACCTTTGCATGCGATGAGAGCAAAAGCCAGAAGAGACATCATATTCCCAGGAACTGGAGTTACAGATGGTTGTTTACTGTCACATAAATGCTGGGAACCGAACCAGTGTCCTCTGCAAGAGCAGCTATCGTTCTTAACTGCTGAGCCATCTATACAGCCCCTGGATTGTCTTTTAACAACAAAATCTTTTTTTTTGTTGAACAGAATATCATTCTGCACAGGTGATTTCTATCCTTCCCATAAAAAGGTGGTATCTCTCATGGAATTAAGATCCCCGCAGGGGCCAGCTGATAAACCGGTGAATGCAGAAGGAAGAAGGAGATGAAGGTGATGGGAATGAATTAGGCTATTGATATATTTTTAGGTAACCACCCAGAGGTGAGTTTGAGATGTATGGGAGGATGGCACTTCTTTGGATGGGCCTCTTCTGTGTCTTGTCCGTAGAGTAAGGTTAATGGGAAAGTTCTTGTTTAGTCATGCATTAGTTTCTCTTCCTCACTCTTCTTTGGGAAGAGTTCCTCTCATATAATTCTTCCAAAAATTTGCGAGGAAATTCATAGTAAAATAAAATGTAGTTAGTAAGAGCAATAATGACATTATCTCATTCAGCATATCCAACAAATCAGCGTCCAGGCTTATCCAGTTTGCAGCATTCTATTAGTCAGTGAAATACAAAGGAAACCCAATTCTCAAAATCACTGCCCCAAAGGGACATTGCTTATTGGACTGTTAAGGAATACAGAAATGATTCCTGCTACTTCAGTATGCAGAAAGTGGACACCACTAAAAAGAGACAAAAACTAGGATCCTTTTCTTTACAAACTAGTCTTTCTTGTTCTTGATTCTAAATGTCCTATGATCTTTAAGCAGTGGTGATAGCCTTCTGGGCCGGGTGCCACATTAGTTTCTTCATAAAAATAATTGCACTCCCATTTCCTCCTCGTCCAGCCTTAGAATGTTTGCTCCTGCTTGGCTTTTAATTGCCGAGTTCACCCAGTATCCAGTTTTCTAGCTCCCTGCTTTGTTCCCCGTGGCGTTTTGTCATCTTTGATTTAATAGGAATGAAATGAGCATAATAGCCAATCCTCTTCATGTTGTATAAGTTATAGATTATATGGCTGTTTGACTGCATGTTTGAATTCTTGTGGTTCTCACGGGTCTCTCTTTTATCCTTTACATTAGCTTTCTGCTTTGCCATCATGTAAAACATAATTTTTGAAATGGTGCCTCTAAAGGAGCATTTATTTAATAAGAACAATTATATTTGGGATATTTCTGGGCTCTCTTTGTAAACATTGTGATAACTGGAAATCACTACTGCAGTTCACTGCTCCCAAAAACCTTTGATTTTCATGTAGTCAGTTAGTAGAAAGTTAGGGCATTTTGTGTTTGGCGGGTCCTAACTTGAATGTCCAGCAAAGCCTAATGGTGGGAAGTCTACTGCTGGCGCTTGGTCTCTGCCTATTCCACTTTTGTATATGCAAAGTTGCCCTCAGATATTGTTCTAGACTTTACCAGCGAATTATCTTTGTGGTTTTGACAATTTTCAGAGGAGGCAACACCCTTCAAGCCGTGTGATAATCTGTGAACCACAGTCCTCACAACAGTCCAACACTGAATTTACATGGCATTTACACTGTATTAGATATTGCAAAAAAAAAAAAATAACAGAAAACAAAACAGTCACTGCTCTTACCTCAAACAAAATTTATAAATGAGTAACGTCCTAGCAAAAATTCCACCAATCAAATGATCACTATTTGCAAACTTGAAGATAAATTAAACAACACAGTATGTTCTTGCAAGAGGACACAGATCAGAATGGCTTCCCCTTGGGAATCCTTCTAGAAGTTTCCACATATATCAGACTGTGCCCCTTTACTCTGACAGTCTTATGAGGCGGCTGCCGGTTCATGGGCTGGGATCTGGGGTCATGAGTCTGGCCTATACTTACTAGCTTGCACTCCCTTGCAGACAGAATTAGGCCTAGAGCTGGTCTTTACAGAGGAGGAATCCTTATGAAGGGCTTAGAAAGCCCTGCACCGGTCACGTGGGCAGCTACGAGAAGCCAGGCCGGCTGTTGTAACAGCATTCCTTCTAATGTTCCTTCTAACTAAGGAACTTGAAGGTCTTACTGTTGAGTGCTGTGGTTAGGTGTTGGTGGCAGAACTTGTAGAACGGTTGGATATAATTCAGGAGGAGCACATGTCTGGTCATTATCCAGTGATAGCCTTTGACTGATGAGCTGTCTAGGCCCAGGGGCCTTCACCCTTACATCAGTTCCAGGATGAGCAATTAAAAAGTTTCAGGACTCACCAGGGTGAGGGAGTCTGTGCAAGACCGAGGCTGCCGGAAGCTAGGGTTGACAGGGGAGCCCCGTTTCTCCCTGCCTTCTCCGGCCAGCGTGGCCTAGGAGAGCAATTAAGGGACGTGACTGCTATTCTGACGCTTAACCAGAATCCAATGGGCCTGTGTTCCCGTATTTGGAGACTGTGTGAATTTTTTTCCTTGGTTAAGGAAGCCTGCGGTGTGTTTTTGTCTTTAAATTCTGTGAAGCTGTAGGGTGAAGTTCTGTATTGATTGGTACAGTACAGCCAGCCTCCCAGCTGCCCCGACTGGCGCCTCTTCTCAGAGCCCCAGAAGTGGGTGAACTTCTGCCTTGGTATTCTCCAGGAAGGGCTCTTGTTCACATGCACACCATTCAATCCTGCTCAACGAGTGTGGAGTTAGAAAAAAACTATCTCCTGGGCACCAGTTTGCTGTGGAGGGAGAGGAGGCAGAAACGGCGGCCGTCCTAGCCAAGGGTAAATGAATTTAGGATTTATTTGAGCCACTTACATCTCACTTGCCTTCTGATCTTCTGTCATGATGAAAGAAGCGGATGCTTATTAATTCCAACAATTGGAGGGCTCTTGACTTTAAATCAGGGTCCTCAGAGCCTCTATTTATTAAGTGGATTTCATCTATTATTACCAACAATGTATTTTTGTGTGTGATAAGACACACATCTGTGATCTATGTATTTAAGTATTTAAAATGATAACTTGGCGTGTTTGCTTGGTTTATGTTACACGGGACATTTAAAGTAGAATTCATTTCACTGACATACTAAAATGCCCCCCTAATATTCTCATTATTGATTTTAGTATTTTCAGAAGTATTATTCATGGTGACACCTACAGGGGGGTTATATCAATAGATATTGTTATAATATAAAATACATTAATATTTGATGGTGACATCAGCATGACATAAAGGCGATAAACTCATTAATAAGCACACACATGTCATTAACAAAGCATTCCAAGACAGCAGCTGTGATTTTCAGCTCTTGCACCATTTGGGCTGTTCATTTACCGGATGGGCTTGCCTACTGTCCCCCAAAACTCTTCTCAGCTAATGATCTTCCTTTAAGGTACCATAGATCCTGAAAATAATTATAGGGATCATATCAATGTCACATCTATGGGTTTTCTAAAAATATTTATCAAAATGTAACAATGCTTTCCTCTTTTTGTCTTTTTCTTTTCCTCTCCCTTTTTTTTTTTTGATGTGTGTGTTGCTTGGCAACCAACATTGATCTGTTTCAAAAAAATCACATGACTTAGGAATTGCTGGTGGCGAATTACTCTGTCATTTTTCTTTCTCATACCAAGCCGAAGAAGGTTTCCTAACTGCAGTGGCTATTAATTGTTTCTCCTTTTCATTCAGGTTTAATTTCCATGTAGTCTGTGCATTAATACCGTTTTTGCTAAAAAAAGACAGTGGCCTGGGAAAGGTGTCTGGAGAGAGTCAAATGAAAGCAACTTCGTTCTGAGATGGAAGAGAAGTATGAAAATTCATTCTTTATTCATTAGGCCAGGCTTGCCTTTTCCCAAACACCAATTACAGTAGAAACTGAAGTCAGGCTCTTCTCTTCCCTTACTTTTATTTTGAAACTACAACCCAAAGACTCTAAGACCAGAGCCAAGAGTCCCAGGGCATCACCCAGTACCTCCATCTTCCCACTGCTCAGACTCATCCCTGCTTCTCAGTATCATCCTTAGGATCACATGTCACTCTCCCTCCAAGAAGCCCTTCTGTTCTCAGCTGAAATCTTTACTCTGAAACACTGCTCCCCCTTAAATGCTGTCTGTTATCATCCAGTGTGTTCCATTTGCTGTCAGAGGTTTTGTTGTTTTTAGTACTAAAATGCAGGCTATGCGCCATAGGAATTTTGCTGAGTTTTCAGAAGCTGTTTATATAAAGTGTTTTTCTGTAAAGAGAACCAGTCTTGAAGAGACTGCACTGTGCACAGAGAAAAGAAGTGACAGCTCTAGCTCACAAATCAGATAGCCAAAACACCTGTGGTGGGCCTGGAGCACTGGCTCAGCAGTCACAAACACATATATATTGCGCTTTCAGGGTACTAGGGTTCATTCAGTTTCTAACACTCTCACGGCAGCTCACATCCATTTGCAACTCAAGTTCCAGGGGATTTGATGCCCTCTTCTGGTCTCTGCATGTACCTGCATGCACATGGTGCACATACATACGTTTAAGCACTCCCACATACACATAAAAATAAACAAATCTTTAAAAAAAAAACCCAAATCCATATGTCATAACTAAATAGAACATATCCTCCTTTCCAAATCCTTTGTAGTTTTGTTTTGAAAGACTTTGTGTCCTATTCCTCAGCCACAGCACACCCAGTCCCTCCTCTTTCTGCCATGTTCTCATGGCTGTAAGTTACTATGTTCCTGGTTTCTCCCAACCCACACTGCTGACAGTCTATCCAGTCAGTTTCCACACACTCCTTACTCTCAGATGCCTGACCCTCCCTGTCTCTCCCATCACGGTGGCTGGTTTTGAGGTAAAAGGTCATCCTATCTCCATCCTTTTGGAACCAGTGAGCATCAACCTTCTAGCCCCTGCCTCAGAGAATCGAGGCTGTTTAGGCTACAATACCTTCATTACATGTGGCCTATATTTTATGTTTATTGTGGGAGGTCAAATTTAAGAAGGCAATTTCTCTTGGAGCCTGGAGTCCATTGTCTTCTAGTGGTGTGTGGGTTAGCGGGCCGTAATGGGGTGATGGGAGGTGCCCACTGGCTTGCCTTTTCCAAGGAGGGGATTATTCCTGTCAATCTACATTTTTAAGAATTGGTGGACTCTCACTGTTTATTATTCATCAAGCTTTTATTAGATTGTCTCCAAGCTCAAAGCAGCAATAGAGCATCCTTCTGGGTAGGCAGTGGGCTGGATCAATATTGCTAGGCATTTAAAATCTTGGATAAAATAATGCTCTGTTTTCATCTTGGCTCCAGGAGTCCGGCAGGCAGTTCCATCTCAGAAAAGAAGCAGGGACAGACACTCAGTGACATTAGCATTGACAGTGTCTACTGAGGGTAGACTCTGTGGGTAAGAACGTGCATGTTGAAGGTAAATGCATGTTTAAAATGATATTTTACTCATGTGTGACAGTTTACGCTGTAAACAATGGCACTTCCGAGCCACAGAAATGCATTTATTTTTGCTAAATTTAGATGAAACTTCACAGGAAGATGACATTAATTTTAAAATAAGCAAGGTAAGTGAAATTTTATTACTCTACATGTGTATGGAGCATGGAAGAGACTAGATTAATTGGCTTGTTTGTAGCAGGTAAATCAAATTGAGAAGCCAAGCGATTCCCCGCCACCCCAAGCCTTTGTTCTTGCCAGCCCCAGAGGTTAAAGTGTCTTAAGGAGTTGTGACAGGCACAATGGCTACACTCTGTGTCTGTCAGGTGTTCTCATCCGTGAAGTCTGAGGAACAAAGCAGGTGCTCTAGGTTTTTGTTAGAAATCCCTTATCTGGTTAACACAGAACAACTCACCAAAGTGCAGAGAGTAAGTGTCAGTGGAGTGTTCAACCATAAATGGGACATCCCCTCTCTAAGGCTTAGACCATTGTGGAAGAGAGGTCAAAAAGATTGTAAGAGTCAGAGGTAATGGAGTGTGGAGAGAAGCCATGTCTTCTGGCTGTGACAGAGTTCATGTCACTCATGGACTCACAGCAGCTGTGCTGGCCTGCACAAGACCGGCGCAAGATCAGGCCAGTCAACATTTGAGCAAGGATGGGGGAAAGGCTCATGAGTACACCCCTTGATGAAGAGCTGTGCATGGTTTCTGGGGGAGGAGAGTCAGTTTTCTTTAAAGGTGTGGCTCCTAGTAGACGGATTACCCCATACCTAGGCATGTGTGGGCAGTACAAACTAGAGTCCTGGGAGTCTAATTAAAAAAAGAGGACTGAAATTGTAGAGGGGGAGCAGATAGGAAGGTGGTAGTGATCTAGAGGACTTAGGGGAGGAAGGAGTTAATACAATTAAAATAGAGCACACATAATTTTCAAAGACATAAAATTGTTTTCTTTAAGAGTTTCTTATCCTGGTTTCCCAATTTACCTGATTGGAAATGAGACTGGGATAGAGCAGACACCTGCAAGGGGAGTCTCTGGAAACTTAAGTGATGTGGAGATAAACCTGTTCTCACATGCTGCCATATGTAAAGATAGGTATATCACGTAAAACCCCACAGGCCACAGACAGAATTGCATGTGGCCATCAGATCACTGAACCTTAAAGACTTCAGTAGCATAACGATGATGATGGCAGTTACTAGTGTTACTATTTTGTGTGTGTGTGGTGTGTGTTTGTGTGTGTCAGTACTTGTGTGTATGTGCTTGTGGAGGCCTGTTCTGGTTAAGCTTAACTGTCAGCTTGACATAGCCTAGAGTCATCTGAAAGAAAACACTGAAGAACTGCTTTTATCTGGTTTGTCTGTGAGCACATCTGAGAGGGATTGTCTTGTTTGTTAGCTGACATAGGAGGGCCCAGCCTCCTGTGGGCAGCACCATTCCCTAGGAGGTAGTCCTGGCCAGTGTAAGAAAGTCAGCTAAGCATGAACCTGTGAGCAAGCCAGCAAGCAGTGTTCTTCTATGGTCCCTGTCTCTACGTTTCTGCCTTGAGTTCCTGCCCTGATTTCCTTCAAATGTGGACTATGAGCTGGAAGTGTAGCCTAATAAACCCTTTCCTTCCCAAGTTGCTTTTGGCCAGTGTTTTCTCACAGCAACAGAAGAATAACTGAAACAAGGCCAGAAGTCAGTGTTGGTGTCTCTTATTTACCCTCTGTAAGGTGTGAATGAGACCCCCAACAGTTTTCAGACTCTGGAAGAAACCTGGAGCCAGAGCTTATCTAAGCCTTGCAAACCGCTCCAGATCCCAAATTCCTTGGCAGATAAGGAATTCAGGAACAGCTCTGGAAAAGGACTACTTCCTGGCCAGAAGCTTGCCTTAAGCATCAATCAGATGTCATGGCAACCCCAGTCCCCTAAAAGCCAGGAGGTGGCTAAAGGTTTTTTAAGGGCTTGGAGGACTTGGACAACGTGTTGCTGCTGCTGGCGCTGGGGCTGCGCGGGGCTTTTGAGACTCAGACTTGGGCTGAGCTCGCTTCCCAGTTCCCCGGAGCCCCAGCCCCAAGATGGGGCTGAGGGGGCTAGCCTCCCCCATCTCTTCGGGGAGGCTAGCCCCCAAGGAGGTCTAGCGTTTCTCCACTTGTGGGTGCAGAGGAGCTAGTCCCATCTGGTCTTCTCTCAATAAAGCCGGGTCCTGTTAGCTGCCAGCGGAGTCCGGTCCCTTCTGTCTGCTGCGTCTCTCGAACCCCGAACCTGACACCCTCCACCTTTTTTTTTTTTTGAGCTAGACTCCCTCACTGAACCTGAGTTCCCTAATTTGGCTAGGCTGTCTGGTCAGCGCACCTCAGGCATCTCCTTGTCTCTGCTTCCCCAAGGGATTGGGAGTCCAGGCACACACTACCATGTCTGCCTTTTTAAAGTGTGGATGTGGGTGCTGAGGATGGAACTCAGGTCCTCATATTGCGTAGCAAGCATGTTACCAACAGAATCATCTTCATAGCCCAAAACCTCTATTACTGTGATGTTTACTGTTATGTATTTATTGATTTAGGCATTTTATAATATTGCCTCCAAAATCCCTTTGGGACTAAATGTAATTATTACCTGGTATCTTTATAATCCAGAAAGGGGGGTGGGATGTCCACGAATATTTTTGAGATTTATTCTTAAGACCTTAAATAAGGCACATGTTGACAGTAATTACACAGGTGAATTTAGGTCTAAATTTGACTATAATCTTGCACCGAGGCTCAGAAAGTTGCAAAAATTCATTTAGGACTTTATTTAAACAGACAACCATGGGATGATGGCTCAGGGGTCAAGAATACTTACTGCTCTTGCAGAAGACCTTGGTTTGATTCCCAGCACCCACACTGGACAGCTCAAAACTCCAGCTGCAGGGGATCCAATGCTTCTGGCTTCTAGGGGCACCTGCACTCACAGTCACACATACACATACGTATAATTGAAAATAATTTTTTTTTTATAGGAGAGAGCTGAATAAGAGACTGATCTCTGTGGGTATTTGCTTCTCCAGTCCCTGCTGGAACAGTCAGAAAGTGATTGTCATGTACCTGTGGGGCCCTCGGAGGCTGTCCAAGGTTAAATGATTTGCTCAAGGTCACAAAGCTGGTGTGTGGTGGAATTGGGTCACAGGTAACCGGGGCTGCTTTGCTCCTAAGTGCATGCTGTCTTCACTCTTCTGTGCTGCCTTTCAGCGAGAACAAATAACACTCCTATTTACGGCTTTTGGCCCATTCTTCAGAGGTGTTTGTCTTACTACTGCTTTGTACACACTCAGCTCTGAAAATATTTGACCTCAGGAACCCAGGGCAGATGGAAACGTGAGGACCAATGTGTTGGAGCCCAACGTTATTATCCTTGGCTACAGAGACCAGGATGTCTGGAAGTCTTTAGTGTGCTTGCAGTGAAGTGCACAATGGTCCATGCTCACATACCATGAACACTCAGGAACTGTAGCGGGTTCTTCAAGCAGGCAGAAGGCATGAGCTAAACTGCACCCCCTGCATCTCCTGCTCCTTTGCAATGGATGTATTAGCGTTTTGCTTACTCTTGTTTCTCAAGAAACCCTTCTTAAAATGCAAAGACATCTGGGAGTGAACAAGTTCCGCTACCATTCTAAGATGGTTTAGTGATCTAATTATAGCTCAGCAGGAGAAGCTCACTAAGGAGATTTAAGCTACCAGCAGAGGCACAGGGAGGCATCCATGCACCTGGACGTGCTTTAATTCGGAAGACACAGAAGCTAACTGGCTCTACAGTCTGTGGTTCCAATGCACGCTGTATCTAGAGCCCCTCTTCAACACTAAGTAAGCTCACTTTGTTGTCGCAGAATATTTCAAAGGTTTTCTATCTAAATCTTGACTGGAATCTTGCAATGGGACTCAGAACATTGCAAAGTTCCACATAGGACTTTATAAAAAGAGAAGAACGTGAGAACCCAGAGGAGACATGTTTTTGGATGTTGCCGCCTCCCAGTCCCATTGGAATAGTCATCACAGAGGCTCTCCTGTGGGTCTCTCTGTGCCTCCTCCATGTATGCAAAATGTGGTGGTGACCTGGGCCTTGCTGATTAAGAATGATCTGCAATCAGTGGTGGAAAATACCCTGGTGTCTGTCCTAAAATTCTTTAAAATGTTGAGGAAAAAGTGGAGTGGGAGGATGGCGGGAGTAAGGACTGCAATGCAGAGCAACAGCAAGGAGGCAGCTGCTGACGAGGAACTGGACACCGTGTCCTGCCTGACTTGTGTGTGAGCAGCTGCCCCTCTGATTAGTGTGAAGCAAATAGACAGAAGGAATTGGAATCTGGCCTCTTAGAGGGCTTGGGTTGATAGGGTTTGTAAAAGCACAGAGGCAGCTGAGGTGTTGAAGTCTTTTGGAGCCTGCTTAGTGTTAACCCACCGAGAGCAGGTTCTAGTGGCCATGACCTGGACCCTGGAGTCCTGGAGGCCTGGCTGTTCCTTCATGAGTGATTTAAGTCTCTGTTTCCATAGTAACAGGTCCCATCTCATAGGATTTAAAAGAGTAAAGAACTGCATTTAGCACAGTTTCTAGAACATACTGAAACATCTGGCTGGGACAGCTGTGGTAGGAGGTAGGGAGAAGCTACAACTACACAGAATCACCAAGAGTTTAGACTGGTTCAGAAAATTCTGTTTTGTCCAAAATTCTTTTTAAGGTATCAAAGAACATTCTGCAAATGCCAGTCAGGTGAGACTCTTACATTCTGTGGTATTTCCAGAAAAAGACATTAAATTACAAGCGCCACTCACTCTGTCTTTCTCTGCCATGAGTGACTGGCAGTTTCCTAGAAAAGGCCAGAGAAATGATGTCATGAGGCAGTGTTTCCCAAAGTGAGTGTTTGGAACACAAGTATTCTGGTGAGATGCACCATCCTGTCAAAGACTCTGTGAAGAGCTGAGTAACTTCGTCTGCTTAATTTGCTTAACTAATTCACAAACTCATCTGACAACCAGAATCACATTTTCCACATTATCTATCACTATCCCTGAAACCCTGAAGGACAAGTTGATTGATGGCAGTTCTTTCTTCCTGGGAGGAAATGGCTAGCTGCAGGGCTAGAACCCAGGAGAGAACATGGTTGTTTATAGATCTGGAATTAAAACCTCCAACCTTGTTGTCATAAAATGTGTTTTCTAGAGGCTGGAGTAATAGCTCAGTAAACAAAGTGCTTGCTATGCAACATAAGGATCTGGGTTTGACCCCCAGCACCCATCCATGTAAAAGAAAAAAAAATGGTGTTGTAGCATATGCTACCCAGATAATCCTAGACAAGTAGGTCACTGGGGATTGCTGGCCAGTCAGCCTAGCGTGTCTGGTGAGTTCCAGGTTGATGAGAGACCCTGTTTAAAAAAACAAGGTGTTTGGCTCCTGAAGAATGACCCTGAAGGTTGACCTTAGCCTCCACATACATATGGGCACACATGGATGTGCTCCTGCAGACACATGAGCATGCACACATATGCACCTGCAGACAGAGGCACACCCACACATCCTCTCTAATAACCTGAAGGAATTCTCTTCTACTTGTCTGTGTTGAGTGGAAAATGCATGATGCTTTCAGGACATTATTTAATGAACACCTATACATCTATCAAATGTTTATGTTTGATAAACACTTCTGCTCAGCCAAATTTGACAGTGCTCAGGAACTACATGCTAAATATTGGTGATACATTTTTCTGAGAGTTAATTATGATTCTATTTATCTATTTTTTTTTTTTTTTTGCAGTACTGGGGATTGGAACTAGGGCCTTGAGTCCAGAAGGAGAAATTTAAAGATGGACGACAAATGAACTAGTGGGAGAGGAAGAGGGAGAGCCACAGCACCTCTGCTTTCTGCCTGGGCATGAGAATGCTTAGGACAGCCAATAGCCAGATCATGGGTTTCATTGAAACGGACAGGAAATGCATTACTTTTTTTAAGGGTGTGGAATTTGAAGCTACACCACAGTGCATGTTGATCAATGCTCACTTCCTAGACATATTCTAAGAGCTAGAGGATCACTGTGCCTGCTGCTAGAGCATGTTACGTGGACACGAAGGTTAAGCTGCACCCACGAAATCTCAACAATATGATTGTATGAACAAGGCCTGCATCCTGACCATACTAGTAACGTGACACGAGGATGGGGGATTTTCACATGTCCCATTATCAATGAAGAGCAGTTGATGGATGCTGGGGGAGAATCAGTTTTCCTCAGGGACAAACTCCCTGATAGGTTTCTAAGTCCAAAGTGGTCAGCCATAAGCACAGATGCATATGACAACACCAAATGAATTAGGTAGGTGTTTGTGTGTGTGTGTGTGTGTGTGTGTGTGTGTGTCCCCGTCTGTCCATTAATTTGAGAGAAGGTGGGGGACACAGGAGTAGTCAAAGGGTCAGAGGGAGGGGTGGAAGCAGTGTAAATATAGTACTCATGTATGAAATTCTCAAAAAATCAAATTAAAAAACAAAATAAAACAAACCTAAATCGTAAGCCGCTCCTTGGGTGAGTTACATAAAATATAGTCACATACTTACACACACTACAGTTTCTGATGAGTCAGGTGGAGATAGAGAACTGGACAAGTGTCTCTCTGTGGTGATAAAGGGTACCTGGAGGCAGAGTTACAGTTTAGCCATACAAGGTCGAGTTCAATAGGTAGAGAAAAGGCGTGCACATGTACAACAGAGCCCCCTCTTACACATCAGTCTTGCGGGTGCGTGGTGAGGCTCTGTGGTGTCCTCACACAGGGGTCTGTGGAAGGAGACACCCAGAATCTGGCACGGCAGCTCTTCCCCTCCATAGGCTGTGAGTACAGTTAACAAGTCTTTGTGGTCCGAGAGAAACCTGTCTTCTGATTGCAGTGTGCTGAGCTAAACTTACAAGCGTGCATTAAAGTCCTCCGTGAGGCAGGTTGATGGCATTACAAAAATGCGTGGGCATCTTGGGCATTAATATTTGATCCAGCATCTTTTAGTTGCACATGGCATATTTTGATGGAAGAGGTGTGTGTAGGTATAAATACAAACAGGAGAAGGGCCAGGGCTCGGGCAGGCTGTCAGGACTCCCATTGGCAGATTTGCCAGGCCTCCCTCACCCCAGAAGCAGATCTTTCTCCCCTCTCCTTTGGGATAATTTTTATATTAGCATATATTAATTATACATGTTAATGGACTTCAATATGACATCTTGTATAATGTGTTTTGACTATATTCTTCCCCTTTACGTGTCTTGTTTCCCTCTTGCTCCCACCAATCCTCTTCTTCCAACTTTAGTCCCCTCCCTCTCATCTATCATCTATCTATCTATCTATCTATCTATCCATCCATCCATCCATCCATTGAGTTTAATTAGAGTTGCTTAGAGCACTGTGTGGCTATTAGAGAATGAGTGGGTACTGACAGGAGCGTGAGCACCTATGGCACTGAAAATGTCTCACCCACTACAACAACCATGAACTGCCTGTAAATCCTCATGAGCTCCTCCTGTCTCCATGATGAAATATTGACTGGCTCAATCTTGCGCATGCACAGATATTTTGACGTTACATACATATTTGACGTTACAGAAAAAGAGATTTTCTTTTTTGCCTACTCCAACTGTTAATAAAAGTGACTTTTTTTCACTTTTCTTGAGGGGATGGGTCATCAGAGCACCTACTAAATGCAAAGCCCAGGGCTTTGTGCATATTAGGTAAGCACTCTACCAGCTGATCTGCATTCAGAGCCCTGAGTATATTTTTTAATTTATTTAAAAAATAATACATAAAACATAAAATTGTTCATATTAAGGTGATACAATGTCTTGGTCTGAACCAACGTGTATGCTGTTCAATGCTTAAAGCAGACTAAACATTTATCTCCTATCGTCACCCCACTGGGCAATGCATACCATCTTCTCCATCTGCCTGTTGCTTTGCCCTTTGGTCATCCTTTACTTGCCTACAGTCTCTGGCCTTGGTGATCACCATTCTGTGTTCAATTTCCATGGGATGAAAGTTTGCTGATTCCACAAGTGAGTGAGATCATGTGCTGCCTGTGTTCCTCTAGCTCCATCCGTGCTGTGGTGAATGACAGCATTCTACTCTTTCTCATGGCCAAATAGTATCCCACTATGTGTATGCACTGTGTTTTCTTTACTCTCAATCTGTGGCTGATGGGCATTTAGGTATCCATTTCCAGGATGCTCTGCACAGTGCTGTGATCAGTCTGGAGTGCTGGTGTTTCTTATCTTCATTACGTTTTCATGAATACTTCACTTTTGTAGACCTTCCTCTCCACACCCCTCACCCCTGAGCCATGCTTGCCCCCTCCCTCTCCCGGAAGCCCCTTTTGCTTTAGTGTCACATGCTGTATTATTTCTTTTCTCTCCTCTGTCCTTCCTTAAGACCTCTTTCCCCTCACAGCTACCTTCCAGCTTCACGAGCTATTCTCGCCATCCCCGTGGATACACAGATACAAAAATTAAAATCCATGATCCACACAAGAGAGAAAATATGCAGGATTTATCTTTCTGAGTCTGGGATACTTCGTTTAATATATTAATTTCTAGCTCTAGATGTTTTCCTGAAAATGTCATGATTTCAGTTATGGATGAGTAAAATTCTATTATATTCATGTTCATTAAAATATCCACCTGTTGGTGAACATCAGGGCTGTTTCCATTTCTCTGCTAGTGCACACAGAGTAGCAGTGAGCATGACTGTGCAGTTCTCTCTGTGGTGACGTGTCCAGTCCTTTGGGTGCGTGTACGGGAGTGATGCAGTTAAGTCACATGATCACGCTGTTTTAGTTTTTGAGAACTCTCCACACTGATCTCCATAGCAGCTGTACCAGCACACAGTCCCCCAGCAGTGAGTGAGGACCTCCTTTTTCCCCACATCCTCACAAGCATTTGTTGTCATTTGCTTTCTTGACGGTAGCCATTCTGACAGGGGTGAATCAGAATCTCAAACTAATTTTAGATGCATTTCTCTAGTGGTTTAAGCTGTTGAACATTTAAAAAAAAACATACCTTGAGCATTTATGTTCTTCTTTTGAGAACTGTCTTTTCAGTTTATTATGTCATTTATTGATTAAAGATTTGTTTGGGAGAGTATTTTATTTTTGGAGTTCCTTTTATATTCTAAATATTCAGGATATGTATATGCATATGCATATATATATATATATATATATATATATATATATATATGACAGCTGGCAAAGATTTCGTCCCATCCTGACGTTTGTCTGTCCTTTTCTTTGCAGCAGTGTTTTAATTTCATGCCATCCCATCTGTCAGTTCTTAGCATTCATTTCTCTATAGTCCTTTTCAAAGAAGTTCTTGCCTATGAATAGGAATTTTCTCATGTTTTCCTCTATCAGTGTCTGAATTTCAGGTTTTATAGAAAGGTTTCTGATTGATTTTTGTGCAGGGTGAGTGACAAGGGTTGTTTCACTCTTCCGTTTGCAGTCAGTTCTACCAGCACCACTTGTTGAATAAGGCTGTCTTTTATTGAATGCAAGTTTTGACCTCTGTCAAAATTAGATGTCTGTAGCTGTGGTAGTTTTAATGAGAATGTCCTCCACTCACTATGTAGAGCAGGCTGGCCTTGAACTCACAGAAATTCACCTGCCTCTGTCTCCCGAGTGCTGGGATTAAAGGTGTGTGCCCCCATGCCTGGCCTATCCTGACATTTTCATTGTAGAGGTCTTTCAGCTTTTTAATTATGTTTATTTCTAGATATTATTTTATTTCCCATGCTATTGTGAATGAAATACTCTTCTAATGGCTTTCGTGACTAGCTTGTTATTTGTGTTTGGCAAAGATGCTGACTTTTTTATGTTGACTTAGTATCTTACAGTTTTGCTGTATTTATCTAATCAAGCATTTTCTGTCAGTCTTCAGTGTATTTTAAGTATAAAATCATATCATGTGCAAATAAGGGTACTCTGACTTCTTTCTTTCCCATGTGTATTCATTTTATATCTTTCTCTTGTCTTACTGCCAAGGCCAATACTCTGAGTGCTACATTGAATGGAGAGTGGGCACCTTGTCTTATTCTAAGTTTTAGGGGAAGTCCACTTAGGTTTTCCTCATTTTGTATAATATCAACTGTAGATTTGCTCTATGTAGTCCTTACCAGGTTGAGATACATTCTTTCTCTTCCTAGTTTCCTTGGAAATTTTACCGGGAAAGACATTTGAACTTTGTCAAATACTATTCCTCTGTCTTTTGAGATAACCATAAGATTTCTGTTCTTAAGTATATTGATATAGTGTTAAATTTATTGATTTGCATATGTTGAACTAACCTTGCATTCCTGGGATGACATCAATTTGATCATGATATATGAGCTTCTTAATATGTTCTTATGTTTGGTTTGCAAGTACTTTGTTCAGATTATTAGCATGTATGTGCATCCAGAAAACTGGTCTGCAGTTTTTTCATGCACACGCGCGTGTGTGTGTGTGTGTGTGTGTGTCCCCTTATCTAGTATCAGAGTAAAATGCGTTTGGTAATATTCCTTCTTTCTCTTTTGTGAGATAGCTTGAGAAATATTGGCTTTAGGTCTTCCTTAAAAGTTCAATAGAATTCGTCAGTGAACCTGTCTGGACCTGGGCTTTTCTTTGTGGGCAGACTTTCCTTCAGTGCTCCAGGCTTGATGCTATAGGTCTCTTGGGGTTGTGTATATCTTCTTGATTCGATTTTAGTAAGTCATATGTATTGAGGAATCAATCCATTTCTTCTGGGCTTTCCAGCCTTTCAAGATCTACATTTTCAAAACATTCCCTTAAGGTCCTCTACATTTCACTGGGGTGCTCTAACACCACACTTTACTCTCTAATTTTGTTAATTTGGATCTTCTGTCTTCATTAGTTGACCTAAGGGTTTGTCAGTCTTGCTTATCTTTTTGAAGAATCAAATCTTTGTTTATTTGATTCTAAGTTATTGTTATTTTAGTCTCTAATTAATTTTTGCCCTAATCTTTATTGTTTGTAATCTGAGTTTGTCTTCATTTTCTTCTAGAACCTTTGTTTTTCTGACTGGTTAGATTTTGGTCACTCTTTTTCCTCCTCCTCTATGAGCTGGGGGTTTG
Source organism: Eospalax fontanierii (assembly GCA_035773235.1). Taxonomy (NCBI): domain Eukaryota; kingdom Metazoa; phylum Chordata; class Mammalia; order Rodentia; family Spalacidae; genus Eospalax; species Eospalax fontanierii. Next base: position 31,431,282 of record CM069549.1, read on the forward strand.
TTTTGATTAGCATGGTGTATTCTTTTCCAATTTCTCTTTGATTCATCTATTTTTATCCTATAAAATTTCTTCTTTCCTATGTTTTCATGACTAGGATAGTCTTTGTTCCTCCTCTGTAATATTTCTCTCTGTATCTTGTGCAGTGATGGTTTGGTTGTCATGAACTATTTTGATTTGTGCTCATCTCGAAATGTTTTTATTTCCTCATCAATTTTAAGAGATAACTGTGATGGCTATAGAAATCTTGGTTGATAGTTATTTACCTTCAGGGTTTAAAAGATGTGATTCTCTGATTTCCTGGTTTTGGGGGTTGTAGACAAGAGATCTGACTTTATTCTGATTTTTTTTGTTTTTTTTGGGGGGCTGTCATTCCCTTTAGAGAGTTGAATATTGTTTCTTTGCTTTGTATTTTTGACATCATGATTATATGATTTGGAGAGGTTCTTCTCTAATCATGTCTACTTGGGGTTCTAAATGCCTTTTGTGGCTGAGTGTCCATTCTTCTTTTATAGATTTGAGGAGTTTTCTTCAATAATCACATTGAGTCAGTTGTCTGTGCCTTCAGACTTTAGCTCAGCTCTGTCTGTCCTCTGTGAACTCTAAGGCTTGGGTTCCTGTATGTATGCCAGAGTTCTCGGAAGTTTTGGCCATGTTTATTAACTGGTTTTTCTTTACATACATCTAAGTATCATATACATCTTAGCCTCCATTTCTGAAGTAACTCTTGATCTTGTCTGGAGGTGACGTTTTCCAGTGGGTTGTTAATTTGATCAATTGATTCTTTCATTTCCAGAATTTCTGTTTGGTTCTTTCCGAGAGTCTCAGTTTCCTTGCTGAGGTTTTCCTCGGTGCTTTTGAAATTCTCCTGCAGGTTTCCAGCCATTTTGCCCACTGTGGCATCCTCCTAGTTTAGGTTCTGAGTAGATTTCTTTACTTTCTTCATCTGCTTCTTTGAATCCTCTATGCAGTTATTGATCTTTTTTGAAAGTAGGACTTGGAAATCTTTTTCAGTGCTTCAGCCATCTCATTATCTGTGGCTTTGGGTATTGAGGGAGTTCTGAGCTGGTGGAGACGTCCTAGTGTGCTTCTGTCTCAGATTTTGTGTCTCACTGTTGTGTTTTGCACATCTGTTGGGATGAGTTTATTCCTCAGTTTTGATTTTTTTCCCCGTTTGCTTACGTTTTGTGTGTTTGTCTATTTTACACGCACTCTCCTGGTGAGCTGCCTTCACTTGGAACTGTGTTTTCTCCTGTGTTTGGTGGAGATGCTGACTGCAGCAACATACATATCGATTTAACAGCAGGCCTGGTGCTGACCACAGTAGAAGCCACCTGTGGTCTTCCTGCGTGTCCCTAATAATGTTCAGAGACGGTGGCACGGGGGTCCTAGCTGGAGAAATGGAGTTCCAGGTTTTATTTTTAAGAGCTAAGGGTTTCAATATTTAATTAGCAAACTAATGAATAAGAATGGGAAAAGGAGGAAAGGGAATAAAGTAAGAATGAGCAGGACAGCTTCTGGGTTAAGGGTCTGAGAAGGTGTAGAGGGAGAAAGTATGTGTCGCAAAGGGAAGAGCGACACTGAAAGCTCTGTCGGGAAAGAGCCAAGTTCAAACCTGGGAACCTAGCAGTTAAATCACAGCACTGTAAATCTGAATAAAATAGGATAAAAAACAAAAATAGAAGTGAGCAAAGACAAGGCAGGACAGATGACTCAGCAGTTGAGAGCAGGAACCACCCTTCCAAAAGACCGGAGTTCAGACCCTACACCCACATGTCGGCTCACAGCCGCCTGTACCTCCAGTGGATGCCCTTTTGCTTCCATGGGTATTCCCCATGTTCTCACGTACATGTACGCACGTGCGTGTACCCCCACAGATACACACATACACATAATTAAAAACTAAAATCAATCTTAAGAGATAAGCAGTCGCATGGAGTAGAAGGTATTTTGCCCTCAGACAGCTTTTCTTCCTCCTTGTGGTGAAATGAAGGATACTTGGATGATCTTGTGTATCAGTCTCTACTGTTGGACGTGGCCATCACTGTCTTTCATATGAGTGTGTATTCATGATCATATGTGTGCACGTGCATGCATGTGCTATGTGTCTCTGTGTACACATGCTTTCATGTGCATACATGTGTGAGAGTGTGCACATGCATACAAGTGCATGCACCTGTGTGTTTCTGCATGCATGTGTGCATGTTTCTGGGGGAACATATATGCATGTGCACATCTGTGTTCATTCATGTGAGACACATGTGGAGACACATGTGTGTATGAATGTGGATATACAGATATTCATGTGCTCACTTGTGTGCTATGTACACATGTGCCTGTGCATGCATGTAAGTACATATGTACAATTGCATGTGTGCATGTATCTGCATGTGCGCATGAGTGTGTGTACACACGTGCATGTGTGTATGTGTGCGTGGTTTATGCACACAGGTGCACATGCATGTATCATGTATGCCCACTATATGTGTGCATGCAGGTGTGTATGTATAGGCACACATATGTGCACTGGTGTTTGCATGTACTTACGTGCGTATTTGCATGTATGCATATGTACATGTGTTTATATGTGTGCATGTACATGTATGTGCATGTGAATTTTTTGTGCATGTAAAGGCTTGCAGTCAATATCAGCCATCTGTCTCAGTTGCTCTCCACTTTAGTAGATCTCTGAACCTGGAATTCACCAACTGAACCTGACTGACTGACCAGTGGTCCCAGAGACCCTCCTTTTCCTCCTTCTCCGGTGCTTGAATTTCAAGCATGTGTGGACATTTCTGGCTTTTTTATGCAGGTTCTGGGGATTTGAACTCAGGTCTTCATGTTTGTGTGGCAACACTTTACTGACTGAGCATCTCCTCATCCCCTGACCACTGCTGCCTTGAAGCAGCAGAGCTCACATAAGGCCCCCCGGAGAGCTGGCCTATTACCACCCCTTCATGGACATAAGAGGATCCCAGTACTCTTAGGACACATCCATAGCATCCTCTCAAAGCCCTTCTGTCCCTGATTCCTATGAGGCAAACAATTCCTAGGGGTAGAGACTTTTCACATAAATTCAAGGTGCTTCTTGGTGGGACAGGCGCCTGTGAATCTGAAAACTCAGAAAATTTATAGTGCTACTGTAGACAAAAGCCTACTGTATTTTTCAGTCATTCAATGTCTCCTTGGTATATGTTTGTGTGTGATGTTGATAAAGTCTTCAGTCATGCACAGTCATGTCTTAGGCCTCCATGGTCCCTCCTTCACTGTCCTGCTGGCTGCTGTTTCATCTTTACCTTTCGTAGTGTATTTTTACTATATTCTTCCATATTTAGATATACAAACACTTGTTGTGTTAATATACACAGTGTCCACACTGCATAAGTCTAGAACTTAGATCAGCAGGCTGTGTCATAGATCCCAGAATAATTCCCTCCAAGAGAAAGTGGCATCATCATGACTTGCAAGAAGTTGTTTTGGCCAGTAGTTGACTACATTCACAAGGGTGGTCTCAAAAGACTGCAGCTAAATTGAAAATTCCCACCACCCAAGAGAAAGGAGATCACAGGAGAAACAAAGAAAAGCTCAAGAAAACCCTCAGGGAACCACACCTGGAGCGGGGTATCATGTAGGTTTCTATGAAGTTCACAGGATGAAAAATACTGATACACTTCTCTGAGTTCAAGTCCATCCTTAAGCCATGCAGGATGGTATATGGAAGGGATAGCTACAGTGTGCAAGCCCATCCTTAAGCCCTGCATGACTCCATGGAAGGAAAGACCACAGAGGCAACTCGAGTAGCCTCAGAAATCAGCAGATAAGTTCATCTTGGGAAACAGCACGGAGCTCCGACCTGACCTAGGAGACACCCGTGGAATGCTGGGTCTCCTGAGTTAGAAACGAGAGCTAGTGACATATAGACACCATCTTTAATGTGATCTCATTTGTATCTCTATGTTGACAAGGTTGGTAAGGTTTGGAGAGATATCTAAGCTAAACTGGTTAAATTCATATGTAAACAATTTAAACTCTTACTTGTTTCAAGCAGATTTACTTTCTTTTGTCATTTTGTCTATTACTGATGAAACAATAATGTCTGAAGTCATTCGGTTTGTACATTCTTAAGTGTTTCATTAAATAATAGGAAAGAAGTTTCCATAGAAACTATATATACACCAGTAACTAATGAACTTGTTAAGATTGTGACTAGATACTCTGTGCATGTTTTAGTAGCTGTCTGAACTCATCAAAGCTCCTTACAGGGTCCACTGATTGCTCCCTACCACCATCATCCAGTACCTGGAAGTACCATTTATCCTCATTCCAGCATTTATTGATCATAGTCTCTGAAACAAACCCCAAGTAAGAACACCTGCCTAACTCCTGAATTCTTTCTTTATAGCATTAACTATCAGGATGATGATCAGAAAACAACATAAAGGAGATAGCAGACCACTGGTTTAGATGAGAAAAATTTCAGAACTCCCAACCTTTCCCACTAACTGTGGCCAGCAACCCACACTGAGCAGTTTTCAGTGGAATTGGCTGATTTCTGGTCTGTGAACCTATCAGAACATAACTTATATCCTCTCTCTAAAGTCCCATGCACACAAAAATGAGTGGACAAGAGTCTTTCTCGAGGGGGCTACCTGAGAGGTAAGGACTTTGCAGTAAAGTTCTCATCTTTAAAATTAGAGGTAAATCTAGAGGAGGTTAGACAGATGTGTTGCGTACTTGAATCAAGATCTATGTATTTTTTCTAACCATTTCCTCTTTTATTCTTCTATTTTTCTTTTCTTATTTCCCTTCTCTTGTCTTCCCTCCCCCTCCCTTCTCTCCTTTCCTTTCCTCTCTCTCATCCTCACTTCATGCCCCTCCAGTCCTCTCTCTTCCTGCCTTCTTTTCCTCTCCTGCCCACATTTCTCTGGTCTCCCACTGAGTCCTGGCAGATCTTTATCTGGTGTAGAGAGCAGGGAAGGTCTTTTAAGTCAGTTCTTAACCTGGGGTGATTTTGTATCCCAGAAGACATTTACAATTTGGGGAAGCATTTTTGTTTCTCTCAAGTAGGGGAGAGTTAACTACTGGCAGTCGCCTGTAGAGGATATTGGGTAGAGGCCAGAGATGTCTCCAAACATCTTAATATGCCCCACAATGAATATTACCTAACCCCAAACACCCATATTGTCAAGACTGATAAATCTTGCTTCTCACAAAGCCGATTCCATCTTATGAAAAAACAGTGAGGTGTGCAGGGTCCTCTCCTTGTCTGTGACTTTTCTATCCAGTCAATCATGGCCTGAGAGGATTAAAGGCAAAGTCCCAGACATAAGCAATTCATAAGCTTTATGTAATTCTGTTATAGTACACTGTTACAATTTCTTTATTTTATGATTATTCTTGTATATGTCTTACTAGGCCTTACTTTTAACGTAAAATTTATCATGGCTATATGTAGAAGTACTCCCTGTGTACAGAGTTTGGTATTGCCTTACGGTCTGTAGTCTCAGTATGCACTGTGGATCTTGGAATGTTTTCTCTGCAATACAGAAGGGGTTTCTGTAATTCCCAAGAAACTGACGGGAGTTATATCCAGTATATACTTTTCCCCTAGAATTTCAGGTTTTGGAGCCTGGTACATTCGGTAACAGGATTACGCAGACAGACAAAGGCCGGAGGAGATGGGGAACAGTACAGTAGGTGGAGCCTTGTGCTACAGGGACCAATTCACCCAGGTTTCCTTGGGGTTTTCCCAGTATAAGCAGAGCGAGAGCAAGGCTCAGGGAGATAGGGGACCCTGGAGTGTTCTGCTCCTCTAGGACCCAGGATGAGGTTGCTGGCTGGATTTTAATTTAACTCTTCATCAATCAAGCACAGTGGGTACAAGTTTCATGTACACAGACTCACCTCTGTGGGCGTTGTGAATTATACTTGCGACAGACCGATATCAGTAAAGCTCTGTGGCTGGAGCATAAGACACAACTTTCCCTTTCTTCTGATTCATTTACTTTAAAATGCATTCATAACAGATATTTTACTGGCTAGTTTCTGTCAATCTGACACACACCTAGACATACTGGAGAAGAGAGAATTTCGGCTGAGTAACTGTCGTCACTGGATTGGCCTGTAGGCAGGTCTGTGAGGTGTTTTCATGATTGCTAACTGAGGGGTGGGTGTCCAGCCCACTGTGGGCAGGAAGATGGTCCTGGGCTATACAGAAAGGGTGGCTGAGCAAGCCAGGGAAAGCAAGCTAATAAGCAGCGTGCCTCCACAGCCTGTGCTTCAATTCCTGCCTCCGGGTTCTTGCCTTGGCTTCCCCTGATGATGAACTGTGAGCTTCAAGTCAAGTCAAGTCTTCCCTCCAAGTTGCTTTTGGTCATAGTGTTTATCACAGCAACAAAAAGAAAACTAGGACAGATGGTATGCCAGGCAGAGGTCAGTGTGACCCAAAAGAAACACAGCAGAAATTTTCATCTGGGCTTTTCCAGGGCCAGCAAGAGCACACATTCTTTATGTTTCTGCGGCAGATAGATATAAAGGATTAAAGATTAAATTAATGAAGAGAACAGGGATGTCTATAAATATCTAGTCTTTTTGTAATTGAGATGGTTAACCGTAAAGCTATGAAGAAAAACTCCTGGAAAGCAATGGACAAAAATAGCTAAAACTATAGTGGTGCAGGCAGGGAAGTTAAGATGACAAATGCTTGTGGTATCAACTCGAATTACACGATTTAATTGTAGACCGAAAAGTTAGATGTTATTGCATGGCAGATGTGAATATTAGTGGCTGGATTTCTCTGGGTCATTTGACCATAAACAGACAGGGGAAAAGGAGAAATTGACATCTAAAATTTATTTCCTTCCTAGATTACAAAACAGAAGAACTACTATGTAGGTTGTAACCTAACTGAATTGGTCGGTAAAACCAATCACAGTTTTATAGAGACTACACTAAAGCTGGGAAAGATAAACTACAACCCAGAAGAAAATTCACCAGTGTGCCAGCATTAAACAAGGAGGAGAAGTTGCTAACTCTAACAAAACGGGACACAGCATTTAAGGTGCTCAGATCATGAGGGTGGATGTTACCAGAGCCTTGAGGGTAGTCACTACATCAGGCTAGAATGTATAGCAGCTGTGATTTTGGATTCCACAGTCCTTTGGCCTTTTCTGCCCCTCCCCCAAAGTGCTACCCAGAAACTGGAAAATGTGAGACCAGTTAATCCAATTCCAAGGTCTTAGTCACCATAGATAGGATGCCTCTTGATTAGTCACCATAGATAGGATGCCTCTTGATTACCGTGACCACGCCTCTCCATCTCACACATCATGTTTTTGGTACCTTAGCCTCCTCTTATGGCATTTAAGGTCTTACCCTGTTTCCTGTTTGGAAACATCATCTGTTTCTGCATCTGTTTTTCTCTCCTTCACAGCATCAGGGCATCTCCCACTTTCCGCAGCATTTTTGACAGGATTTCTCTTTGTTTCCTGTCCTGGTTAACTTCAGCTGTCAACTTGACACAACCTAGAATTATCTGGGAAGAGAGACTCAACTGAGAAATTGGCTAGATCGGATTGGCCTGTGGGCATGACTTTGAGGGATGTTCTTGATTACTGAGACAGGAGGTCTCAGCCCACGGTGGATGGCACCATTCCCTAGACAGTGGGTCCTGGGCTGTATACGAAAGCTAGCTAGGCAGGAACCCATGAGAAAGCTAGCAGGTTTTTTTTTGTTGTTGTTGTTTATTTTTCTTTGTTTTTGACTGTGGATATTATGTGACTAGAAACTCTGAGTTACTGCCTTGATGTCTCTAAGGAACTGTAAGCCAAGCAATTCCTTTCCTTTCCTAAGTTGTTTTTGATCAGGATGTTTTTAACACAGAAACAGAAATGAAATCTGAACATTTCCCAGACGCTCCCCTGTTTTGTGGCCCACCCCAAAATCACTATATTTTTTTTCATGACTGACTGTCCCCTTCGTGTCTCACCTGCCCTTTAGGAGTGACATGGGGACTTCTGTCTATGTCACTTGGGGGAATTAGTGACCTTTCTCCATTTCCTTGATCTGCTCAGTGGCCACAGCCTTTATTCTACATCAACAGCTCTAACCTACAGTCATACATGGTCAGCCAGGGATGACTCCATGCCTGACTCTCAGCCTTGCTATTTTTGCTGCTCTCTCTGTCCCTGACATCACTGGTTCTTCAGGTTTCTCAGTTTGCCTGTTGTAATGGCTAATTTTAATTGTTCACTTGACACAATCCAGAATTGCCTAGGAAGGGAGCCTAAGTGAGACAGTGTCTAGATCAGGTTGGCCAGTGGGCATGTCTGTGAGGGATTGTCTTGATTGTATCAGTGGAGGTGGGAAGAGCCACTCACTGTGAGTGGCACCATTCCCTCAGTTTGGGTCCTGGCATGTCTAAGAGTTGAGAGGGGCCTGAGCATAATCAGGCACGCGTGCATTCTTTTCTCTCTGCTCTTGACTGCGGATGTGACTAGCTGCTTCAACTTCCTGCCTTGATGTCCCCATAGTGAAGGACTATAGCCTGGAACTGTAAGCTGAATGAGTCCTTTCTCCCATAAGTGTCTCTTGGTCAGAGTATTTTATCACAGTGACAGAAATAAAGCAAGGACACACCAGTCTTCCTAAAATTCCTATACCTCACTATAACTTCTTGCTTAGGCCTTTGTTTCTCCTACTTAGGTCCAGAGATTGAAACTTTCAGGGCCCTGAGCAAACTTGACTGCATGCTCTTGTGCCAAGCTGCACCCTCTGACATTCTTGACAGGTGCCTCTAATGGTTCTAGTGGCACAGGCTATTGAATACTATCAGAGAAAGTTGCAAAGTTGCACAGCTATACAGCTGTGTATTGGTACAAATTAATAACTGGAGAGCCCTTATGTCTCAAGATCTCCACCACTTGTCTGTTCTTTCCCAGCTATTGCTGCCATGTCTCTGACTAGTTCTGTCATTTTTGTAACACAGAGCTTGTCCTAATCCTCAGTAGACAGACCTTCATGTGTCTACCTTAAAACACATCTATAATACAATGGTATTTACTTATACGCTTAGATATTTTTCACGAGGAATTCTTAATTTCTGCTCTTCTATGTATCTATGTCCTTCCCTCCATCCCCAAGGGGACATTCTCTTCTTGAACCTATTCCTCCTTTCTCACCAGAAGCCTCACTCTCAATAATCTCCCCTTCTGAGTGTCTTCAGCTTCTTTCTGCCTGTGGATCCTTCCATTAGCCTAATATGTGATTAAGTTCTCCAAGACCTCCCTTTATTCTATAACGCTTTCAAGTTTTTAGATTATGTCTATTCCTATAATATTTTTGTCATAACGCATTCTCTTTTTGCCTCAACGTCCTGCTTACTAACCCACATCACCCTACCTGAGCTTCTGACATGTCTCATCCAGGTCACTGCTCCTGCTTGTGTCACTCTCTTCTCAGTCTTTGACATTGGAGGCACTCCTTTTTTAAACAAAAAGTTGTATTATTTAGGAATGTATGTGAATGAATGTAACATGCCTGCCTGAGTTTGTGTGTACCATGTGTGTGCAAGTGCTTGTGGAGGCCAGAGGGCATCAGGTTCCCTGTCACTGGAGTAACAGGCAGTTGTAAACTGCCTGATGTGGGTACTGAGCACTAAATTTGATTCCTCTGCAAGAACATCAAGTGTTCATAACTGCTGAGCCAACTCTCCAGTCTCCCATTTTTTTTTTTGCAACAATATTTCATGTAGTCCAAGCTGGCCTCAAAATGTTTATGTAGCTGAGTATGATTTTTAAACTCCTGATCTTCTGGCCTTTACCTCCTGAGTGCTGGAATCACAGGCATGTACCACTATGCCTGATTATTGTAGTGCTAGAGTTCAAACCCAGAGCTTCATGTGTATTAGTCAAGTATTCTACCAACTGAGTGACATCTCCAACCTGACACTTCTGTTTTTAAGATTCCTAACTCCCTTTCTGTTCCCAGCGGCAGCATGAGACCATGGCACCAGTTCTCAAAGCAACGGCAGGAGATGCTGCCTTGTACACAGCTTTCTCAATTCTTGGAATGCTTTTGCCTCCATTCCTTTCCACGTTCTCCACCAGGGGCAGAAGAGGGACTTTCTCTTTTATCTTTCAAATGCCAGCTTGGACACCATGTCCTCTGGGCTGCTGTGAACGACTGAATTTCTCAGTGGGGTCCTCTTGTTCCCAAGCTGGCCTTACTCCTTCTCTGAGTTGGGCTTTCAAATGATCTTTCAGTCCCAAAGCCTTCCATTTAAAGCTAGAAACAGAAAAATCGAGGCAAGCCATGTTTTTTCTTCTTGCCAACAGTCTCATCGTGCTCATCTTCCTGTGTGCATGTGATGGCAGGGAGTGGATGCTCCATCAGAGTCCCCTCTACCTTCTCTGTCTTCCTTATCTTGTCCCTCCATTTTAATGCATTTTTAATTAGCATTGACTTTGGTTAATTAGCATTGATTTCCAACATTGAAGCTGGCTTCATGGAGGAGAATGTTTGAAAACTACAACTAAATTAAAAATTTTTTACAACCTGAGTTATGAGAAGGTCATTGGCTCTTTCCTTAACAAATAAAACCACTTAAAAAGACACGGCTTTTTTTTTACAGGGTGGTACATGTTTATGCTTAATGAAGTAGAGGGTATGGGCTTTAGGTCACACTGAATCATGTGATCATATTAGGCACAGAAATAAAAAAAGAGAGAACAACATAGGGCCATTTTCCAGGCTGACAAAGGACTCTCAAATGGGAATCACCATTCGATAGAACCAAGTGCTAGTGCTGTGTAACCAAGTGGCCAGTGTTAGGTATTTAATTTATAAGTTTTTCAGATCAAAACATTAGCTAAGGAAGTGGACCACGACACCACAGAAGTCCTAACTGTAATGAGCAAGATCTCTTGAGCTGTGGCCCTCATTGTCTGGCGTCTTCCTGTTGCTTATGTATTAATGGCCCTAGTGTCACTGATACTTCTGTCCCATCAACATGCAGATTGATGACAAATGCTTCTGGCCAATATGACTGTTAGATGTGGCCTGTCTAGACACAGGCAGGATTACTGGAAACATCTTGCTTTTCTGTATTTCACGGCTACGTTCCTCTTTTGCACTTAAACCCCAGTCTCTAAGGGGCCGACATATCTTTCAGCTTTGATGTTTTTACAGGGTTGATGGGTCTGTTTATGGTGTTACACTTAGCTCGTTTGGCTCCCTCCCTCCATACATCTTCATGTATTAGTGAAATATTTTGTTCACTTGGCTTTGAAGGATACCTAGAATATTTAAGATGAGTAATAAATATAATACTTTGAAACAGCTACATTTTATGCTTGTAAAAACCCTGACATTTCTTCTTCTGCACATCCCCCCAACACTGGTTAGGGGCAGCAATGGGTGCCTGATGTACAGGCTACTTCTGAGAGGAGGAACCCAGGACACATCAAGCATCCTTCCCAACAGGAAGAGTGCAGAGAAAACCCACTCCTCAGGAACCCAGAGAAATGATGGAGACACAAGTGGGTCAGTGGTAGAGGGAGGAGTCAGGATGCTTTGAGGGGCTCTTTGACAAGTGGTGGGAGGTGCTGGGTGGGCCCGAAAGCCATTTTGAAGAGTGGATGGAATTTGAAATATTGAGGCTTTAAGCCAAATAAGACGACCGGGTTACCTAAGAAATAATTTTTATGAGTCCACAGTGTTGAACAGAATTTAATAGCTCTTGGCTCTGATATTGTGAATACTATAGTCTTGGGTGGAAGATTAGGTCACACATAAAGACAAAGGAATTGATATTTTCTTTGAGCATATGAGTGTATTTTGAGCACACTTAAGGCTGTTGTATGTAGAAAAGGGGGGTTGTTTTTCACTCCTCAAAACATTGAGTCAAGGATGAGGGACAGAAAGGGCCATGCCCAAGGTTGAAGTTGGTCAACACTCCCTGAAAACAGAAAGCAGCCCTTCACACACTGAGCTTAGGGAAGGTGCCTGATGGAGAGGGGTCCCCCACCGGTGACTTATCTTGGGGGGCAGTGACCTATTTAGGAACGTGTGGGAGTCACTCTGGTCCCTTTCCTGCCAGGTGGGTCATGGGACTGCTGTCTTCCTTCTTTCCATACCAGCTGGCTGTGAGGAGCTGTGGGTGGTTTGGTCTCGTTGTCTGTCATTGGCTGAGGAATGAATGCACTTCTTTTTTGAGACAATGGAAGGTAAGAAAAATCATGGAAAGATGGTTTGTGCATAAAAGAGGTGGCAAGCAAGCCCAGCGATCAAGGTGACAAGAGTGGGAGATGATGACATGGAGCTTCACAGTGCCTCATCATCACCTGTACCCAATGGGATGGTCCTCCACCGCAGGTGGAAACAACAGAGAGCTGAGGTAGTGCGTCTATCGCTTTATGTTGGGTGTGCCTTGAATTTAATAATGTTAAATTACAGCAATTGGTACCCTTTATAATGTCTTTCAAATATATATATGTATATGCTTTTTTCATGCAATAAATTATTTGACAGATTTATACATGCATGTCCTGAATTTTAGTCATTTTCATCCTCATCTTCCTCTCCGATTAAAATCTTTCTTCTTCTTAACAAGTCCCCTTCTCCTTTCACGTCTTAGTGTGTGTGGGAGGCTCCATAGAGTTTATTTAGTTGCTTAAAGGAGTGTGGATGGGACTTACTTTTGGGAGCAGGGACAACTTATCAGAGGCTATACCACTGAGAAAATGATGCCCTCCCTCAGAGCTGTTATGTATGGCATTTTCTGACAATTAACTTTTGATGTTTCCACATAGAGGGGGAGCTTGCTAGTCTGGGCTGTCTAGATGTGTTCTCCCATTCCAGGTTTTTCTGGTTCTTAACTGGATAATACTGACTTCTTTAAAGCTCCCTTTCTTCAGCTGTAAAAAGTGTTTGACAGGAGTTTCATTGGTTCTTAAAGCTTAGTGTGAACTTTAAAAATGTGAAAAGTGTTAAGATGATTCTTTGGATCCTATTAAAGAATATGCTTAACTTTAATTTTTATTATTTTTTAGATGTATGCAAGTGGTATGTATGTATGTGTGTTTGAATATGTATGGGCATGTATGTATGTGGGGGAAGTGGAAGTGCGTGTGTGTGTGTGTGTGTGTGTGTTTGTGTGTGCTCTTTGAGGCAAGGCATCTCAGTTGAAACTAGAGCTCATCAATATGGCTACCCTGGCTAGCCAGCTTGCTCTGAGGACTCCCCTGGGTCTACATTATGAGGATGAACTCAAGGTGAGCTGACACGCTGTGCCTGTCTGGCATTTACTTGGATTCTGGGGATCTAAACTCTGGTCCTCATGCTTGGATAGAAAATGCTGTAATCGCTAAGCCATGTCCCCAGCTCCTGATTAATTCTAGTTCAGAGTATTTTAAGGACCACACTGAGAGACAATGTGTATGGGAGATACAGTAAGATCTTTCCAGATTGGCCAGGAGCCTGATTGCTTTCCTCATAAACAGTCCTTACTGCACTTTATTCCTCCCAGGTATGAAGAGACCAGGGGCTCTAACAATGAGGCTGTCCTGGGAGGCATGGCCAAGTATAGAGACTACAGAGTCTTCCAAAAGTCAGGATCCGCAAGTGGATACTGACATTCATGTCCGTCATTTTGGGCCAGACTTTAGCAAAAGTGCCTAGACAAATTGGTTTCTAATTCTGTCAATAGAGATCTTAAGAAAGTGGGCTGCTGAAATAGGTTAGTCAGTAAAGTGCTTGCCATGGAAGCCTGAAGACCTGGCTTTGATGCCCAGTATAAATGCTGGGCATGGTGCTCACCTGAAATCCCAGTACTGGCAAGATAGACTCAGGTAGATCCCTGAGGCTCCCTGGCCAGCCTGGTTTGCTTGAAGAGTTCTAGGCCAATGAGAAACCCTGTCTCAAAAATCCAGGTGAACAGCACCAAGGAGATGTTGTCCTCTCATGCACGCTCATACATGTGGTCCTATGCTCACATGCACACTTGTACACGTGCCCTCAGAAAGAAGCTTCTCTGGCTAAGGTCAAGAGCAGCACCAATATCTGGGCATAAACACAAATATTTGACAACATGTCCATTTAGCAAAACAACATTAGTAGGCTCCATCCTAGGGTCTATGATCCGAGCCATGACTTTGGATCAGGTTACAGTATCAGAAATGAATTTTCTTCTGTGAAGCAGGCTTCAGATCCAACCAGAAAGCAGCTAGTTACGCCGTAACAGTTCTGCCCCTATTGTGCCAGTGGGCGCATCTTGCCTGGAAGGTCATTATTGCAGCATTCAGGGTTCACTGCTGGGTAAGACTGTCGATGACTTTTCTCCTCACAGTGGGCTGGCTGCATAGCACCTTCCAGTACTTTGAAAGTTAACCAGCACCGAGGAGGTTTCCTGATTGATTTCATCTAGAATTCTCTGTCCTGCAGGCAAATGTGTTGTTTTCAGCAGTAGGGTTTTACCATCTAGTTGTGGTGAGTGACCAGGAGCGCTGGCAATAGCCTGTGTTGTTTTGGGAGTGTCCTAGGCCTCCCTGACCGATAGATCAGAGGGTGTTACCTTAACCCTGGCACTGAGATTTTCATTTAATAATCTGTGTCTTAGTAAAAACATTATCCATTCATGCAAAATGTTTGTGTTCAAACTCCACTTTTAACAATTGTATATTTCCTTTAGTTTACAGCAGTGGGTCCCACCTTGTCCTCTCCCCTACCCCCTCCCATTCCTACTTAAACTTCTGACCCCCAGTGTTGCAGGTAGCCTCTCGGTCAGGAGCCTCTTGGGGGAGGGGGCGAGTAGGCGAGGAGTCAATGATGCAGACACCTGAGCCAGGTGAGAGACAGCAGGGTGATCAGCTCCAGGCTCATTTATTGTGGAACAGGGGTTTGCCTTTATGTCTCTCTCCAGAGTCCCATTAGTCCATACAGGTCTCTTCTGCTCTGTTATTCTTTCCTCATTGGCCGCTTAGGTGCCGCGGATGTTGCGTCATCCATCTCCAGGTCCCTAGGCAGATTTCAGGTTAATTTATGCGGAAGTGCAGCCCATGTGGATGTCCTGGGCCTCGTGGCGCAGCAGGCCGGATTTCCTCCTATACCCCAGTATCCCCCAACTTTCATGTCACACGTGTTCTACTCACCCCTCAAGGCCTCTTGCCTGGCCTATCTGTTGCTTGCTAGTGACTTGATGTCAATTACATGTTTAGAACTTGGTGGATACACCAGTAAAACAAGACTAACAACTCATCCATGGGAACTAGAAGGAAATTTCTAGTTTCTTTCTTTTTTGTTTGTGTGCATGTGCGTGTGTGTGTGTGTGTGTGTGTGTGTGTACATATGTATGCCGAGTATATGTGAGTGTCCTCAGAGGCCAGGGGACTGGAATTACATGTGGTTGTGACATGAGTCTTGGGAGCCGAACCCAGGATCTCTGCAAGAGAAGCAACTGTCCTTATGCTGAGCCATCTGCATAGCCCCACTCACTTTTTTTTTTTTTTTTTTTTTTTGTCAGTGTCTGCTACGCTGGTCTCTAATACTAAGGTTCAGTTAACAGGTACTGGGAAGTTGGGGGAATAAAAACATGTCATGAGACATGAGATGTTAACAGTCTGCAGAAACGTGGGAAGAAGATTCTGGCCCAACAACCGGTTTTGAAGCTGGGTCGACTTGGACAGTGGAGTTTCTTGCTTTGTTTGGTGGTCATATGGCACAGTGGTTTTTGACTATAAGCTGACACTGGCTCTTTTAGATTTTCACCATGGCATGTTCATCAAATTAACTTGCCATCTTTTGAACTCAAAGGCCTCTTCTGGAGGGCTAAAAAGTTGGCTCAGTGGTCAAGAATACTTACTGTACTTCCAGAGGACCCAAGTTGAGTCCCCAGCACCCACATCAGGCAGCTCACAACTGCCTGTAACTTCAGCTCCAGGGGCTCTTGCATGTATGTGGTACACATAAATTTACACAAACACACTCACTCACATTCATATTAAATAAAAACAAATGTTCACAAACTAGCTTTTCTATGCTAGAAAACCTTACTATGTAAGGTTGTTTTAGGACTAGAAGACTGGTCAGGTAAGCCATGTGAAACACTTGACCAAGAGCTGGCCCATTGCAAGTGCTCAACAAACAGTAATTGGTGGGGCAGGTCTGGGATTTGGGTACCAAAAAGAATTCAAGCTAATGCAATTTTCCTTCATTTCTCTGAGCACATGGCTGTCTGTATGTTGTGCTGGAAGCACCTCGACTGTGGAGGAGTGACATCTCCAGTTACTGGGAAGGAAAGAATCTCAGCATGGCAATGTCTTTCTAACTCTGAGCACATCTGTTGAGCTGAACTGTTGTTGGGACAGAGAGCAGGTTCAGAGGAGAGCTGAGGTAGGGGAGTGGGGGAGGCAAACGTGAAGCCTCGTTTGGTAATATAAACCACGTTTCCTGGCTCAGCCACTTAGTACTTTCCCTTGGGAAATTTTTACTGGTATTTTGCCTGACTGTGAGTCTGCACTTCCTGTTATGCACTGGTTAGGAAGATAATGGTAACTCGGTTATGGGAAATGGAAATGAAATAGACCTCAAGGTACAACCAGACAGAATGGGACCTCTGCCATCAGGAGAGATGGTGGAAGCAAGTTGCTGTTCTTATTCATTAAATGTGTTACATTAAAAATTATAAAGTAATGTATCCTTATTTTACATGTTTGAAAAAAAACAGAAATATAAGCATTTTAGGGAAGGTAAATGTTTCCATCTCTCACTGGCCTGTAGCACTCACAGTATTTTCTCTGTCTTCATTAATACGTGTGCATTTATATATGGCTATACCTCTGTAGCCTGTGATTTTGAAACCTTGTATAAAATTTGAAAATAGGCATAAAGCACGTGTCTATACGACTTTATGTGTATACACGTAATTTTGTGCTTTTAGTAGTTCTGCATAGCAAATAGTTTTCTCATGTACTCATATTTCTCAGAAAGTATATATTTCAGTTTGTATTTGTAATTTATGTAGCCTGATTGACCTTCATGTTACTCTGATTTTTGATGTCATGCACAAAGCTGAAAAAAGCATCTTTTACAAAAGCTCCTCTGTGTGTGTGTGGCTGTGGCTTTCTCCCCACTTTTTCTTTTGATTGAACGTGTGTATGGTGCATGTGTGGAGGCTGCACAGTAATTTTAGGTGTCTTCCTCTGCCTCTCTCCACATTATTTTTGAGGCAGGGTCTCCCCCCAAACCTGGTGCTCACCATTTTGGTGAAGCTGGCTGGATGGGGAGCCCCTGAGATCTGCCTGCCTCTGACTTCCCAGTATTGAGGTTACAAGTGCATGCCTCCATGCCTGGCTTTTACATGGGTGTGAGGATTTGATCTCAGCCCACCCCCCCATGCATACAGAGCATGTTCTTCACCCACTGAGTCATCTCCCCAGGCTGTGGCTATTTCTTAAGGATGATCTTATCCCCAAATATGTTGATTCTATGCATTTTGCCATATACAACTTCATGAGAGTTCTTGCTTAAATTGTTTGAGTTTCAGACATGCATAGAATGAAATGTGATCACACAACCCCATTTCTTATTTCCCTTTCAGTCTCCTCCAACACCTCTCCCTCCCAACTACATGCCTATCTTTCTTTTTAAAAATAACTCAGAGGCAGGAGAGTTGGCTCAGTGGTTAAGAGGACTGGCTGCTGGGTTTGATTCCCAGCACCCGTATGGTGGCTAACAGTTATCTGTAACTCCAGTTCCAGGGGAATCTGACACCCTCTTCTGACCTCTGAGGGCATTGCATGACATGGGTGCACTTACATACATGCAGGCAGTACCCTCATACACATTAAAAAAAACCTCACTAAGTCCAATTAATGCTATACATAATGTGTGGGGGCTGTCCACTGAAGCATTTGAAAACTTTGGCCACATTTGTCTGTACATTTGGAAAGGTCAACTTGAAGGGAGTTTTGACTGTATTTCTTTAATTTATTAATTACCGTTAATAACTTTTGACCACACATAGGATGTCTACTCTTATTTTAAGACTGTATTTGTATATGTGGGTGTGTCTGTATTTTTGTGTACCTGCATGTGTATACATACATGTGTATGTGTATGTGTCTTTGTGTGTATAGGTCTGTATAATTATATATTTGTGTGTCTGTGTATGTCTATATATGTATATGTGTATGTTTACAAGTGTATCCATATGTTTGTTTATGTAAGTGAATGTGCATATATGTATATGTCTCTGTGTTATGGGTGTATGTGTGTGTGCTTATGCAAATATATGTATCTATGTGTGCATATATGTGTGCATTAGATATGTTACATAGACTGTTATGTGTTAAAACATTTCTTCTGAGTTGTCATTTGAATTTACATTTTGTTTATAATATTTCATCAGAATTTTTGGAATTTAGTATGTTCAACTTTTGATTTTTTTTTAGTATTTATTTTAGTGTGTGGGTATGTGTGTGTGTGTGTGTGTGTGTATGAACATATGAGTATGCACCACTCTATGTGTGTACAACTCATGGGACTCAGATCTCTCCTTCTCATCTATGGGTCCTGGAGATTGAATTCAGATGGTCAGGCTTGCTGGTCACCATCTTTATCCACTGGTGAAGCCCTTGTGAGAACTCTTAGTGCTGAGAAATCTGTAAGATGCACTCTCTTTTTTTTTAATCTTTTTGAGACAGGGTCTCCCTGTAGCCCCAGCTGACCTGAAACTCATGATATAGACTAGGCTGTCTTTGAATCACAGAGATCTGCCTGCTTCTGCCTCCCAGGTGCTGTGATCAAAGGCATGTGCCACCACCACACCACCCTGAACACACCCTATCTCATCTGATCGATTCTTTAGAAAAAATTCCATATTTATGCTTATTTTTATTTGTAAAATAAAACCCTTTAATCCATCTAGAATTTATCTTGTCATAGTGTATATTACACAACGGTCATTTTATTTATATTTATGAATGTATTTATTACATAATCTAAAAATTTTCTTTTGAAGAAACAGCTTTTTTCTTGAACCAAACACATACTGCAGAAATTTTCCTAGCTGCCACAGGCCCTTGGAGATGGGGCGAGTTACTGGCCCCTGACTCTAGGGGACTCTTATTCTGTGGGCCAATGTTATAGTACAGAAGTGGTCCATTTCTGCCTTGAGAAAGAAGCATTTAGATGTTGATGTGCTCAAGGTTCTTAGTAAAGTCAGAGAGGCAACAATCTTCTGTTGATTGAATTTTAACTTAATTTAATTTAATTTCCTTGGCAATCCCAGATGGTGTCATCCTGTAGCTAGAGGCTAAAAAAGGGCACTCTGCAAATGGAGAGAAAACACAACGAGTTATAATCAGAACAAGTGAATGAAAGGTAACTTTGCTGATCAACAGCAAGTGGTGGCCAGATTCTCAAACAGAGACTGGGGCTCAGCAGGCTTCCTGGAAGTTGATGAGAGTAATGTAGCCCAGAAGGCTAACCTTGAGTTAGAATTTAGAAGGTTGGATTAAAAAAACACAGAACAAACACACAGCTGGAAAAGAACTGGGTGTTCCAAGCCAGAGGAATCAGTACAGTTTAAACCATACTGCATTAGAAACAATATAAACACTTCAGCTGATTGCTGGGTCCCAAACCGGGACAGCCAAGCACCTGGACTTCGTTGCTTATTCTTTGGTTTTATCGCTGTAAAGTATATATTACAAAAGAGAGCGAGAGCGAGAGTGAGAGCAGGAGGGCAAGAGAGATCCATCACTTTTGGTGTTTGCCATCCATGCTGCCAGGGTTTTCTGACGAAGAGAAAGAGGGTGCCTTGTGGCCAGGGAAGGCACTCTCTCAGTGTGGAGTATGACAACAGGGGTCTTTGAACCATTCCTCATCTCAGGACCTCAGCCTCTATACTTGCTATCTATTCACCAGGTTAATAGCCATTTCCTGTAATCAGCAGACGCTCCTGATGAAGATGATGCCGAGAGGAATCGGGCCAGAGCCACACTTGTTTCAGTTCTAAACCACTGGAACAGTGAATGGGTAGGAGATGCAGCTACCACTCCGGGCTGTAAATGCTGCTCTGCCTCACCCTCCCACTGTGGCAATCTTTCTGATAGGCCACGGATAGACCATTTTCTGATATAATGCCGGCCCTGCTGATCCCACGATACTATTCCCGCCCCTCTTTGCAGTCACTGTGGATGTTGTGAACCAGAGTCAATGGGATATGGAGTCACCATTGTTCATTTTTTTCCAGTTTTGGCAAATAAATGGTATACGTTTATGAAAACGTAACCCCCGATAAGCTAGGGGATCTAAAGGCAGCTGTCGAATGTTCCCCTTTTTAATGGAAAACCAGCACTTGGAAATGCTCAAATTGTACCATTTTCTATACCTTCTAACAGGTCAGGTGCCAGAGCTTGATGAACGAGATAGAATCACACAATGGGATCAAAGAGACAGACAGCCCAGCTTATTTCCAGAGGAAAAGCTTACCAGGACACAAAGAAGAAGAAAAGGCCTCGGCTTGAAACCAATTCTCTCTCTCGAAGAAGTGTAAGCGCCAGAGCCTCATCTATCTATAGCTGCCTTCAGCCTGTGAGCTGTGCTTGCTCAGGGAGACACAGACACAAATGATTTGATGGGCTGGGGAGATGAAGCAGTTTATTTGGATTAAAAGGAAATCCTCACCCAAACTATATCTTTAAAATTATCTGCATAATTCAGGTGAAACAGCCTTATCTCCTCCTGAATTATTTAAGGAATTGATTCCATCCATCTGTCCCTCAAAGTCCAAATGCTTTCTGAGCACTTCCCGCTCTGTTCTTCCCTTTCATCTGACTTTCTCTTGTCTGAACCAGTTGTCTCTGTGAGTGATCACCCTCCAGCTGTCACCGGGTCTCTTTCCCCTGTTTGTAAATCTGAACCTTGCGAACCTGTTTGGATGACATTCCCTAACTCTCTGTGAGTATGGGAGTGCTGAGGAGTGACACCAGGTGACACCTCACTGGCCACTTTAAAGTACGTGATGACTCTTCTTTGGAATAGGAGATGTCTGGCAGCTGTACAGAGAGCACTGCATCCACTGGAGAGAGTGTAAGAGAGGGTTCAAGTGATATAGGGCTGTTTGGCTCAGTGCATAGAAAATTGGGGAAGTTCCTTATGAGCCCCTGACTTTAGTCCCAAGGTTCGTTTGCTTTCAAGTTAACTCTGGGCTCCCTGAGGCCGGGTGCTACCTACTGAAGCTGCTGTCTAGCTTCTGTGCTATCCCAAGCGACTGTGAGGCCCCTCAAACTCATAAGAGGAGATGAAAAGGCCTGGGTGTTAGGTCCTGCAAGCAGCTGCTTCCTTAGAAGTTGCTCTTGTCTGTCGAGGACAAAGAAAGCTTGTGGGTTTGTGAGCTCTGGCCTCTGGGTGCGTGATCCCCAGCCAGATAATGCGACTGCAGGGTGAACATGAGAGTACTCATATTAGTTAGCCTAAAATATTGGAGCTAGGGCGATAACTCAGTACAGAGCAAGGTAAACGTGAGGACCTAGTTCAATCCCAGCACTCATATTTAGCTGGGTGTGTTGGCACTCTATGTATGTAACTCTGGTGCCCGAGAAGTGGAGATGGGGACAGGAGGATCCCTGGGGCTCGTTAGCCAGCTAGCCGAGCTTGTCCGTGAGCCCCAGGTCCCAGGGAGAGACTCTCTCTAAAAAAATAAGGCGATAACTCATGAAAAACAACACTTGAAATTGACTGTTGGCCCTCATGTACATCTACAGATATGGTGTACGTGCACACATACCTGAGCATGCACATACACACATATCCCACCTTCCCTAAATTAGCCAGAAGCCTGAGTAGGTTGTACTACGTATAAGTAGAGGATCCAGAAACCCCAAACCCAAACTCTGAATTCAGATTCCCCTCCAATAGTAATGAGGCTCACAGTTTGGGGTAAAACCTCAGTTTCTCAGCTGTAAGATGAGGATCGTGTACCTGCCAGGCCTCCCTGGGTGTTGTGCGATTTGAAAGAGAACCTGGTGCCTCATGGTGAGCTGCATGCCTGATGTGCAACTATGTGAAAAAGTGCAGGGCTGGGGCTAACAGCAGTGTGCTGGGGCCGCTGCTTTGCGGCAGCCGCCGTCCTGACTGCTCTCTTCTTGGCCGGCACAGTTTCATGAGATGGCTCCTATTGACGTTCACTCCTTTTTTCAAATACAAGAATTAAGCACAGAGAGGCTAAGTACCATATGTTTGGTGACCCAGTGGAGACCAGCCTGAGCTTAGAGTCAGCTCTTCTGTGCCTCATCACCTCCTAGGAGCAGTGTGTACTGGTAAGTGGATGAGGGCTGTGGAGAAGTGCGAGTCTGCTCCTTGTTTTGGCTAAACTGGTTAACTGACCTAGGCTTCAATCAGGAGAGCCCACTGGCTGAAGTACCTGCTGCCTAGATTAGTGTTGTCATCCAAGTGGACTTCTTCCCAGTTTCTTTCCCCCTTCTGTATGGTGCAGCAGTAAGAGGCTGTGAGGGCTGTAGAGAGCAAAGACTAGGAACCCCGGGGTCCTCTCCAAATGCCATCTTTCCTCATTTGCAGGACCAGCCATGAATGCTGTGCACACATCTTCCCATATTCCTCCTGGGAGTCATACGACTTTCCCTTCATCTGCAAGGAAGTATTCCTAGTATTCTCCAGTCCAAATGTCTGCTTGCATGTCAACACAAGAAACCTTGCTCTCATCCCAAAGAGTACAAGAGATTGCTTATTCTAGAGCCAAATATGAGTAGCCTATAACCTGGGAAAACAGATTTGGGGTTAGATTTGGGGTACCCCAAGTTCCATGTTCCAGTGTGGTAACTATTGTATGAAGTTTTCTGTAGTAACAGAATACAAAAACATCATAAGACACTTCCCAAATATATGGCTGGAAACATCAGGTAGGGGCTTCTGGGAAAGCAAGGAAACCTGTTAGAGGCCTCTGACACCATATTCTTAGCTTTAGGGTTGATAGAAGCTAGGGATCTATTTATCCATCTCAAAAAATTTAAGAGCGCCAAAGATGGCCTTGTGACTAGGCCATATACAGAGGTAGGCAAAAATTGCTATTAAGTGCTCTAAAGACAGCTCAAGAGAATTTGATTCTGAGTCTGTAACATTCTAACCTCTCTCATCATTGAAATTCTAATCAACAAATCAGACATTGTAGGTGGAGTTTCTTCCTAGCAACTTTAATTCATGGCTACTAGCTCAAGGCTCAGAGATTGACTCTCTTTGGTTGACCCTCCTTGGTTGACTGTTCTTGGTTAATTATCCTTGGCTGACTCTTGTTAGCTGACTCTCCTTGGCTGACTCTCTTTGGTTGACTCTTCTCAGCTGACTATCTTTAGTTGACTCTTCTTGCCTGACTCTCTGTAGCTGACTCTCTTTAGTTGCCTCTCCTTCGTTGACTCCTCTTGGTTGACTCACTTTGGTTGACTCCCCTGGCTTTGTCTTTCTCAGCAGAAACAGACAAACCATCAATTATTTTGAACGTGTTTCTCTTAAGTGTGCATTCCTTTGATGCTCACATGTGGTGAGATTTTACCTGATGGATATAGAGAGCCTGGCTGGGTTCTGATTTTTAACCAGTGAGTCTGATTTGGTCTCAGGGCAGTATAATTTGCAGGGAGAATTAGCCTTGAAAATTATTTAAGAATCATCTTAATATCCCCAGGAGATTGCTCTACTAACACTCCACTAACATGGGATTCTGTTTCCTTTTAGAATTGAACAACTTCAGTGCATATTTTGATTAGAAAGACAAAGTAAAATCCTTATATGGGGACTATTTGTAAACTAACATAAATGACTGGTTGGTTGCTCACACGTGTTTGATGTTTTGGAGGTATATAAAAGGCTATCTGGGATTAAAAATTTTATATAACCTAGAAAGTGATTTCAGCATTTTTATGAAAGACTTTAATCTTACTGTAAAAATGAATAATAACAGCTAATATTACTAGCCATCTTCTATCCTTTTTTATCAGAAATCTTTGCAAAGTAGAGATTGTAATCTTTATTATGTTTATAATAAAAAAATTTATGTATTCTCTTACAGACATACTTTGCCAAATATCACCCAGTTGATTTTTCAGTTGAATTGAGATTCAAAACCTAGTTCTTAATAACATCAGAGCACCCCAGACTTTCAGACCTATCACAAAGGCCCAGAATCCCTGCCCCTCTCTCATTATATAATGGTCCTCTCTCATTCAGACCTAGAAATTTATATATTCCAGACAGAATTGCAGAATTACACTAGAAAGAAAGCACCATGAGGTCTCAGCATCAAAGTTGGCATCTTGCCTCTACTTTCATGCAAGGTGTGAACCCCTCCAGGATGCTGTCACTGAGGCTGGCAGGGCCATGGCCTCTGACTGGAAGACACAGGACTCTGGAGAGGATTGTCTGTGGGCTGTGGGAATCACAAGGGGATCTAGGTAAACCTGTTCTTAAATTCTCCAGATGATCAGGAAAATGGCCCTATGCTGAAGTTGGATGAAGACGTAGGAATAAATAGGAAGCTTTAGCTACGTTTTAGACTTTTATTTTTTGAGACAAGGTCTCAAGTATCCCAGGCTGCCTCAGATTTGCTGGATAGTGGAGGATGTCCTTGAAGTCTTGATCCTCCTGCTTCTACCTCCCTGGGTGTTTGCCATCATACTTTACGCAGTACTGGGGATCCAACTGAGCTATATCCATAGGAAATGTGGTTTTGCTTTTTGACATTTTGGACTTTTCGATTCTGTTTGCAAACCTTCAGGGAACACAAACTTAATGGCTATTGCCGTCAGAATTGCTTGGTGGAAGAGTTTTGGAGATCCTGACTCAGCCAGTGCTCAGAGTCCACTTCCCACTCGGGTAAATGATGAACACAGGGCTCAAAGCTCCGATTGCTTTGTGATGCTGACTTGCTGCAGCAGGAGGCTGCTGGCCATTGATTGGTGATGGGTCCATTTTTCACCAAAGGCTCTGCCTCTGCCCTCCCCTTGCTCTGCTAATCCTGTTTGCGAACCTTTCCCCACAGAGATCAGTACTTTCTAATAATGAATAAGCTTCCACTCATGAGTTCAAACTGGCAAATTGCCACCAGACGTTTATTAGCTTTGGATTAATGGATCAAGACGCAAACTTTCTAGTTAAAAGAACAAGACAAGCCCTTAGGATTCAGGACTTAAAAAAATCCCCAATTGCTTGGCATTACCATTTCTTGCAGTCCTAAGAGTTTTTTTTCACCTTTCCTCCCTTGTGGGTTTTGATTTGTAAGTGAAGGAAGAGGAGAGGACTTGCTTTTCAGTCCTGTTAGCACAGAGAAAATTGCTGATCTCAGAGAGTGTTCTTGTTATCCTGGGAATTTTGAATGGGACTAACATTCTGGCAGAAGTTACTGCTTACTGTATAGGTTCTAGAAGAGTTATATAGAAGGGGACTAATAAGTTTTCTGCACTATGGGCTTGATTGAGGTGCAGGGGTTGAGGTGGGGGTGGTCAACCTAGAGAGGACACCGCTCAAGGGGCTTTGTGAATGATCTGAAGATTACAAGTCAACTGACCCAGAGGAAAGACCATCCTTAATTTTACTGCTCCAGAGAAGCTGGGGAAGAGATTCCTGGGTGGTTTCCTGAGAGATAAACCCTGTCTCAGAAAGAGAAGTCTTTGGAATGGCCAAAGGGGCGCACAGCTAGCTTGGTTGCTTCTGGAAACCGTAGTTCTTCAACATTGAAGAGAACAGAGAGGGAGAGAGGAGAGGTTTGTGGTTTGTGGTAGGGAGCCTGGGCTCCGAGTCTCTCCTGCCTGAGTGTTTCTCCTCCACTCAGTGCCCTGCTGCGCTGGTTGGTCACATAGAGCAGGGGAAGGCTGTCCAAGAGCTGTGGAGCGGGTGGAGACTTGGACTATTGGATTGATGAGATAGAGTTGAGTGAGTGTGCAGTGTTCCAGATTTTCAAAAGGAATACTTAATAGGAGTAGGTGATGATATTTTGACCTGCCCATTGGTGGCTTAAGTGATATAGAATTGAAGGTTGTTTAAGCTGGAATGATCAAATATCCAAGGACTGGTTCCTTCTACTGGATGCTGAAGTCATCACCAAAGATAGAGAGTAAGGTCAGAAGCATGAGAGAAGTTAAAACTACTGTTTGTTCTGGGGCTTCTTAGAGGGAGAGAAGTGTGTAATCCTGGCTACAGAAGAAAAGATACTGCAGATACTTGACATAGAGACTATGATCTGGAAGCATTTTGGGTGCTTAATAGTCAGTTATCTCCTGTTACCTCCCACCCAGGAACTGATGGAGTGTACAGAGCAAAGACTGCAACGTCTGTCCTTACGGTTTCTGTGTACGAGGCCTGTGCCCAACAAGCATGGGGGTCTTAGGTTAGAGGCATTTCTGCACTTGAGTTTGGGTCTTAAAAGGATTCCACTTGAGGTAAACAGCTTAGCAATACTACTGAGTGGTGTTCAGCGAGATGTGCTCACGAGGTGGCTGATGCGCTTCCAGAGTTTGTGAGTTCTGCGATCTCAGGAAGGACCTTAAACTCTCCTCAAATGAAGCTAAAAAGCTGGACTTGAACCGTGAGTGCATGGCAGTGGTTCTAAACAGGGGAGAACAATGGAAAGATCTTAGCGGGTATTTGAAGATTAGGTTCAACTTAAGGAACATTCACTTTCTGTGTTTCAGCTACTAGTTTACGGTGGGCAATTTTCAAATCTATCTATCTATCTATCTATCTATCTATCTATCTATCTATCTATCTACCTATCTATCATCTATCTATCTATATCTATTGAGATGGGGATGTGTCAGTCTCACTCTGTAGTTCATCTATCTATCTATCTATCTATCTATCTATCTATCTATCTATCTATCATCTATTGAGATGGGGATGTGTCAGTCTCACTCTGTAGTTCAGCTGGCCTCAAACTCATGGCAATTCTCCTGTCTCAGCTTCCTGGTGCTGGGACTACAGTCATGAGCCTCCATTGCTGGCTTCAAATCTGCATTGCTAATGTTCGTGTTTCTCACATTGTGTGCACAGGAAAAAGACAATGACAGGGCATGACAGAAGAAAGAGCTGGGCAGAGGAGTGAGGTCATCACAGTGCAAAGCAGGAATAAACGTAACTGTGCAGAAGGAGAAATACTCAAAAGGGAGTCCAGGTAAGAAGGTGGTTCAGGAAGCTCTGGTCTCAGGTAATGGCAAATATTTCTGAAAAATGGAAGAGAAATAACAACAGCACATTGAGCATGTTCTGTGAGGTGGGTACTACATGGAGTATTCTCATCTTTTATGTATGACATTATAATATTTTATGATACATTTATGATATGAATCCTATAAGGTAGGTCTTATTAATATCTAGTTTCCAGATGGCAAAACTAAGAGGTTAAAAGGCATGTCCAATGTTACAGGACTAGTAGCCTCAATGTTCAAATACAGATGTTATGATATCAGGTAACCTGAAGTCTTACCACCATCCCACACTGTCTCCTAAAAAATGCGGCTGTGTTTTGGTCGAATCCTAACAAAATGCTATTATAACATTATTTAAATATTTAAATACATCTAATCTCCTTTTTGCATAAGAAGAAACTGAGGTTAAGTGCCCCTCTCTGAGGTTACTCAGTAGTTGAGAGAGCAGAGGGCACCTGTAACCACCATCAGCACAACTCCAAAGCTTGCAATGGGTTCTGTATGATGGAGTTTGGGGCAGGGATAAGCCTGTGCCTGACACTGTGTGTAGGGAGAATGAGCCAAGTGTGAAGGGCAGAATCTTTGGAACCAGCCTGACTTGAGTGTGAGTCCCTGAGCTGTTCTGCTCTTGATCATCTCAATTCTATGAGTTTCCAGGAACTCATAATGAATTAATTTTATAATTTATTTATTATTTTTATTTTATGTATCTGAATGTATTGTCTGCAAGTATGTAAGTGCACCCATGTTGTGAAATGCCTGTGGAGGTCAAAAAGAGTGTCAGATCCCCTGGAGCTGGAGTTCCGGATGGTTAATAGCCACTATGTAGGTACTGAGAATCGAATCTGAGTCCTCTGAAAGAATAGCCCGTGCTCTTAACTTCTTAACTGCTAAGCCAACTCTTTAGTCCTGTAATCCATAATTATTTATTTTTATTTGT
Source organism: Eospalax fontanierii (assembly GCA_035773235.1). NCBI lineage: Eukaryota > Metazoa > Chordata > Mammalia > Rodentia > Spalacidae > Eospalax > Eospalax fontanierii. The sequence continues at coordinate 31,459,428 of CM069549.1, forward strand.
GTGTGTGTGTGTGTGTGTGTGTGTGTGTCTAATGTTCACTACTGACTGTGGGTATTCCTACCAAAGTGTACATGTGGAGGTCAAACAGCAACTTTGCAGAGTTGGTTCTAGCCTTCCATCTTGTTGAAGCAGGGTCTATCCTGTTCATTCTGATGCACTGAATTCTCCAGGCTACCTAGCCTGTGAGTTTCTAGGCAATTTTCCTGTCTCTACCTTCCATCACTAGGAGCGCTAGGATTATAGATGTGTGCTACTGCATCCTGCTTTTGGTGGGTTCTGGGGATCCAGCTCAGTTTCTTGGGTTTGCATGGCAAGAACTTTTTTCCACTGAGCTCTTGTCCTCAGCCTAGGAACTCCTATTAAATTTTTAAAAATTGGATTTATTTTATGTGTATTTGTGTTTTGCCTGCATGTATATAAGTGTACCCATGTGTGCAATGCCTGTAGAGGCCAGAAGAGAGCATCAGATCCCTTGGGACTGGAGTTATTGATAGTTGTTAGCTGCACTGTGGGTGCTGGTGATCAAACATAGATCCTCTGGAAGAGCAGCCAGTGCTTTTAATCACTGAGCCATCTCTCCAGACCCAGGAACTCCTATCTAAAATAGGAACAAATATGCATAGGCCAGGGATTTCGGTATAGATTAAATGAACCTTAGCACAGCATGCCATGGATATTTCCTGTACAGAAAGGGTGTTATTGGTTATCTCCGTTATCATTGTAGTGCTGTGGAAACGATCATGTAACCAAGCTTATATGATACCAAAGGCTAAAAATAAATCCCACAGGCTCTTCTGGAACATTCTTCTTTGTAACTGAACCTGGTGTGATACTTTCACGTCTTTGTTCCCATTAGCATCAAACTGCTGAGAATGAAAATAAAGATTACATTTCCCAATAGAAGAAGAGATAAAAGCCCATTCTTTGTTTTTATGCAGTCTTGTTGTGAATTTCAGAATACAGCAAATTAGCCAGGTGTGGTGGTTTACACCTGTAATCCCAGCACACAAGAGGCAGGAGGATTGAGAGTTCTAGGTTAGCCTGGGCTACATAGTGAGACTCTGTCTAAAATATGTCATTTGCTAAGGGACATTCCAAAGTGAAATTACACTGATTACTGGTTCAGTGAGTTAGATATCAATTGATTGTTTCTAGAATAGTTTCAATTGATTAGAACCTGCAGGTTTCAATATCAAAAGGGGATATGATCCCCTTGGCACTAAGCAATGTTAATCTGGCCCATATGGGTCCCCAGAGAGCTAGTGACTCCACAGAGAGAAAGGGTTGGTCTGTGGAAGGTGTAGTAAGTGGTGCTGGAGTGCTGACTTTGTGCAGAGGCTTTGTGCACAGCGGCAATGTCACCTTCTTTTAAAAGGGTTTCCCATTGTCACAGTGTTTTCTGAGAGACCCTTGAGTTGTTCCCAATCTAAAAACAGGGTCAAATTTACATGGTGAAGATGAGCAATGTGTGAGTTTGCATGCTGTGCTAGTTTCCCGAGTTTCAGAGAATCACTTCAGTCTTGTGGCCTTGGTGCCATCATGTGAAGGTGGTTTCTTATTATAAGTACTGACGTTTAGCTATCACTTGCTTACACTAGCAACTGTGTGCTCATACATGCATACATATATATGAATATATATATATATATATATTACACATCTACATCTCAATAATCTAACATCTATCTGTCGTCTCTCTCAATCAATCATCTTTTATCTGTCATCTACCTATCCATCATATTTTACTTTCTGTTGCTGTGATTAAACATTCTGACCAAAAGCAACTTAGGTAGGAAAGATCTCATTGACTTAAAGGTTACATCCCATCATTAAGGGAAGCCAAGGCACACATTTGAAGCAGAATCACAGAGGAACACTGCTCATTGACTTGCTTCCCCTGGCTTGCTCAGCTTCCTTTCTTATACAGATCAGTCCCACCTTCCTTAGGGAGGGCACTGCCCACAGTGGTCTGGGCTCTCCTACATCAATTAGCAATTGAAAAAATGCTCCACAAACATGCCCAGTGTGATTTAGAAAATTCCTCAGTTGAGATTCCCTCTTCTTAGGCGTGTCGGGTTGCCAATCAAGATTAACCATCACATTATCATCTCCCTCTTGCTTAATGTTCCTAATAACTTAATGAAATGACACAAATTTCACCCTCCCTCATTTTCCTTATTCCTGTCAGTGTGATGGTTTTCCTCGCAGGTTATATAACTTCAAGGAGCTCTGTGGAAAGCAGAGCTATTTAATTCAGAAATGGCTCTGAGATCTTTAAATGATGGTTTCCCGTTTCTGTGCTGAATTCCTCCACCTCAACTCTGACAGTTCTAGAAGAAGCACCCCAGCAGGTCCAGCTCTTTGTGTTTTGCTTTTGTTATTGTGCTGAGCTAGTTCATCTTTAATTGAATGTGCAATTGAATAATGGCCCTAGGACCATTTCTTTTCAATATATGGCTTTTGCATAATCAATAAATGAGCTGAATTTTAGAAATTGGAGCTGAAGTGTTTACATTTTAACTTTCAAATTGAGAATTTTATTCCCCTTAGTTAATCAGTAGATTTGGTGAAATGTATTACACAGAAACCAGGGAAACCAAAAATCTTTGTCTCTGAAAATTATTTCTGTAACCTTAACCATTGATGTTTACGTTTATTTTGAATGCTCATTTGTTCAGCAGATATTTCTTGTATGCCTCTTGACAAAAAGAAAAGAGACTGGAGTTTACAGGAACCAGTTCTAACTGTCGTGACATAAGGGTAATTGCTGAGTTCTTGTGGTGACCAGTATGGGACTCAGTGTTCTACATAAAATATCTCATTTGATTTAATACTTTTAATGACCTCTAAGGATCTGTTGTTGCCTGTGCTTTGTAGTTTATCATGATGTGACCCTGGTCCACACCTTGGGTCATCCACCTGTACCTGCCTGGAACTATGAGGGCTCGTACCCTGTTTCAAGCAGATATGTTTGGGTTCTGGTAAGAAATGTGCTTTGTGCTTTCAGTAGATTGTCTTATTCTTGCTCCTTCCTCTAAATTAAAAAAACATATATTATGGACTGAAGAGATGGCTCAGTGGTTAAGAGTACTAGTTGCTTTTGCAAAGGAACTGGGTTCAGTTCCCAGCACCCATATGGCAGCTAACAGCTGTCTATAACTCCAGTTCCAGGGAATCTAACATCCTCTTCTGACTCCATGGACATTGCACGACATGGGTGAATGTACATACATATCGGCATGTACATACATACACATAAAATAGAAATTAAAAAATATCATGTGTCTGTGTGTGTGTGTGTGTGTGTATGCATCACGTGCGTGTTTGGTCACATGTGCTATGGCACATGTGTGGGGGTCAGAGGACAGCTTTGTGGAATCAGTTTTCTCCTACCTTTACATAGGTTCAGGTAATTGAATTCAAGTGTGTTTACCTATTTAACCATCTTGCTGGTCCATTAACCTGTTTCTATTTCCTCTGCAACTATTAACATATGATCTATTGTTTAGGAATTTCACCAGATGCTTGTGTTTTCTGGGCTTTCCAATGGGGTACAATTTCTTTTGCTGTGGATTTCTTATGGTACTTTGCCCTCACGTGACATTTTGTGACCATAGCAGGAGCATGAAAGAAGGGGAAAGAGAGAGGGGATGTGTAGAAGAAAGAGAAGGGGGGAGGGGGAGAAAAGAAGGTAAGGAGGGACAGTAGGAGGCGCTATAGCATTTAATCTTCAGAACCACTCTGGGCATGATAGAATGCTTTCATATTTTACAGATGATAAAGGAAAGTGGGAAGATGGCTCCTTGCATAAAGTGCTTGCTGTGTAAGCACGAGACTGAGATTAGACCTCCAGAACCCATGTAAAAGCTGAGAGTGACAGAGCATGTCATGTCACCTCAGTGTTGGGAGGTGGACACAGGCAGATCCTGGGAACTCACTGACTAGCCAGTCTAGCTCAAGTGGTGAGCCTCAGGTTTAGTTTGAAACCCTGTCTCAAAATCTAAGGTGGAGAAGCAACTGAGGAAGACATCCTGATATTCACATATGCCTACATGGGCAAGGGCAAGGAGATACATGTAGCACACACACACACACACACACACACACACACACGTCCATTTTTGTGCCACTCTTTGAGCATAAGAGCTGGGTCGTCTTTGCCTCTGTGTCCCCTTAGTGAGTCTCTGAGTGCTTTTCATTCAGCAAGTGTTCAAGGAATGGTTTTCAGTTGAATGGAGCAAGGCTGATCAATCAATTAACTGAGGAATATAGTGCCTACTGTCCCCAAGTGCAGAGGCTGCGATTCCTGATCTTTCTCTGTGGCCTTTCCTGGTGTGGCTGAGCCAATGTCAGGTGGTCACACAGGAAGACTAGATGTCTAGATGTTGCACTTCATTTGAGTAAGGTCATGTTCTTCCTAGTGGAACATGGGTAGATATTGCTGGCTCTTGGTCCCAGGCCTGGCTGTAAACCACCACTAAGTCTCTCCCAATCTCTTGCCTCCTGAATGTAGTTCCTCCAACAGGGAATCCTGTGGTCCTGAGGATTGCGGAGGCTGGATCTCAGACTAACCATAGGAAGCCAAGTCCGCTTTCCATCATTCCCAATTGACTATACTGAGCAAGCAACAAGGAAGATTCTGTTCCTGAGTAAGTTGAGATCTGAGGCCCTCACAGCTGCCTCTACTGTGTGTCCTCATTAACAGAGTCCCTGACCTGGGATCATGGCTTCAGAAAGCAGCTGTGCCTTGCATAGACCTATCATTCTGAATGAGGCCCTCTAGGCCACAGCTGTGTTCAGAGTGACAGGTATGGGCACTCTGCAGGTGCCAATCATCTTCCCATTGCCCTAAAAGGGACTCAGACACTGACTGAGGGAAGAGCCTAATAGAGGGCTTTATACATTTTCACTTAGTGGCAGAAAGATTTTTTTTCAGGTGAAGGAACAACTGTGAGCGTCACAAAGAGACAAGAGAACTTACCAAAGGCCTTTTCCTTGTTCACCATTCTGGCCATCGTCCCAGATGAGAGCTTTTTCTTCCCAAAGTGTTTATGATGCTGGAAAATTTTTCGATGGCTTTCCTAGATGGCTCCAATATCTAAAGATGTCCCTCACCTCTGGATTTATTAGTGGGCTTTTCTGAGTGGGGTCAGAGGGCATCCCAAGCCCCATATTCTGAACCTCCTCCTTCCCGTATGTGCTCCATAACTCTCCTTTGTCACTTATTGACATTTCAGACACTTGATCTATGACCACCTCTCCCTCCCCCTACCTCTGTGTCCGTGCCGTGGTTTCTGGGGACAGCAGGAACATATTGTTTCAAGAGTGAGGACAGGGCCTACTTACTTAGACACTGTGAGTGAATTACTGGTGGAATTTTGCATAGTTGACATTATATTTAAGACTTAAGGGCTTGACAGAGTAGCAAACACATTCTTGTGATTCTCCATTCAGTAGCTTAAGATTCAGATCAGAAATGAAGAGCCACTGTGTTCTTGGTTCCTGTGTGTGCATCTTCTTCCCAGCCCTGGAAGGTGGGTACCACCTTTGTGTTATGAGAAATTAAGACTTAGAGTCTGTTTGAAAAGGACTTGGGCAAGACAGGAAGCCGGGCCAGGTATTTTGGCTCTTTCCTCTTCTCCATTTATAGCCTACCCCCTTAAAAAATGGACTGCTAAAAATAGCATTTATGTGGATAAAATTAGGAAATTCTTTAAGATTAAGAACTGGATTGGAGAACTGTCAGTTTCTTAGAAATTCTGCTTAGCCTCATGGCTGAGCATCTGCAAACCTGCACTGCTGACTGACTGTGGTCCTGCTTGTCAGAGGTTAAAACCCTGGGTCAGTTACCTGCTGAACCAGAAGGGGCTGCTGTGGATTCATGGGCTTTGAAGATTTTGTTTCTTTATTCTGTTTCAAAATCAACCTTTAATTCTACAAAATGACTTAGAATATTGACTTTAAAAATCATCGGCTGCTGGGCTTTGGGGAGCTCTGATGGTATTGGGAACAATAGCTTGGCTCTGTGGTTGCCCAACTCTGATCTTTGGAGGGTGCCTGCCTGTGATGGATTTGCTATTGCTTCAGCATTAAGTACTGAAAAAAAGGGACAATAGTCAGTTTATTTGTGTTCAATTTAAAGGTCTCTCCCTTTTTTCAAGGTTATGTATGTTTTATATGTATATATATGCCATTATATATATTATATATAGATGTTAAAATAATAAGATAGATTTTTTCTTTTTCAATTCTTAATTGGTAAAATCACAAGAAAGTCTATACATATACATATATGCAAGCACACGTGTAAAACTGGATCATGCAGTCAACAGTTTGGGACTCACTGGTTTTTAAATTTTTTTAAGAATTTTCCTTTCATAATAACATCTGTCACTTGCAGGAAGGAGTTTCTTTTTGATATGCTATCATTCTTGGGCAATCTGTTTTTATTTTATCTGAGTTAAATAAATATTTTATCTTCACCTTCATCTCAATCAATTCTTTTGTGGAAGAGATTTATTTTCCTTTTGCCATGGGGACTTAAGACCTTTCTTCCCCCGCTCCTCTCTCTCCTTCTTCTCCAACATACATTTTAGGAACCAGAACTGGAGCTGGTCTTGTAAGGGCTGGTCATAGGAAGTGACGTAGCAGAGTTTTGATTTTGGGATGCATAAAAATAGAGAAAATTGCTTACTGTCAGCTAAAATTGATATGAGATCAAATTTATTTTTGTATTCAATACAATATTTTAGTAAAAGAATAAATTATGAGGCAAGAAAGCAAGGTTTATAGAGCTATGGCCATTGATACCCTTTAATAATGAATTGAATCAGATATGCCATGAGTAAATTACATTTATTTCTAATTCAGAAATATTTTTTGCTTTAACAAAAGGCTTGGGGCTAATTGTTAGGTGTGGGGCAAGCTCCTCTCAGGAAGCTGCTGCTTGGCTTGCTTTTGGTTCTTGTAAATCTGAACGGTCATGTTGAGCTGGAGGGATGGCTTCCATATTTCTGAACTTCGCTGATAGGTACCTCTTTAGGGCTCACCGTGGTCTTCCTCTGACACCCAGGCACAATTGGGAGCATTTTGGTCTTTATTTATTGGGGCTGCATAATCTAATTATCTCTCATTAGTACACAGCTGATTATTTCATTTATCTTTGTAAATGTGACAACAAAAGGCTCGCTTTAATTAAGCAGATCAGCCATTAGCTCTTGTTTTATAGGCATTTTAAACATCCCTGTCCTAATAGCAGAGGCACGATTATAATCAGAAGCCCAGTGCAGAGTGGCGGCAGAGGACAGCTTGATTTAGAGACCCATTTAGGTGAAAGCCGTGTAGGCAGAGTGGCTGTCCAAGAGCAGAGGTCCAGAATGGGCTGGCCAGGACCAGGGATGGACTTCAGAGGGCTGGGTCAAGGCCTTCTCACCTCTATTACCATACAGCAGTGACCTCGTTGCTTTAAAAATTATTCATTTGTAATAGTCGTTATTATTGCTTATCAATCACCTATTATACCCAGGCCTTGCATCTGTTACTGCAGCTATACTAGTCTTTTGTAAGTCTCACACTAGTCTGTTGAAGCAGCTATCCCCATTTTACAGATGAGCCAGCTGAGAGTTAGAGGTGGTGAGCTGTGTCCATGAGCACACAGCCAAGCATTTGAACCTTTATCTGAGCTTGATGCTGGGTGCTAAATCAACATCTATTACATGGAACTGGCCTGGCCCCTTTCTTGATTGTACAGTAGGGTTTCCCTTATTTTTCCTAGGAAGAAGCTGCTTATAATGGCCAGGAACTCTTCTGATTATGCCTGTTCAGTAAAGCACAGTGACTTTTAAATTTCTTAAAAAATTTTATTTTATGTGTCTGTTTTGCCTGCATCTATATAAATGTGTTCTGTGTGTGCAATGCCTATGAAGGCCAGAAGAAAGCATTGGATCCCCTGGAACTGGAGTTAAGAACACTTGTTAGTCACCATGTGAGTATGGGGAATCAAACCTGGATCCTCTGCAAGAGTAGCCTGTACCTGTGCAATGAAGATCATGACATGACTTTACAAGGAAATTGTAAAGTAGAATTAGATCATCTATGTGAATGTTTTGGATAGAACCTAGCACAAAACTGACAGTGAAAAAACCCAGTAACTTAAAATACCCTCAGAACTAGGTTGGTGGGAACAGGCATGAGATGGAGGTAGAAACATTGTTCAGGACTCTGAGATAGAGTCAGACCATGTGAGGATCTGCCAAAGGAAGGACCTGAATTCATCAGCCTGAACATCCAGCTGAATATCGGTTCTGTGAGCCATCTGTTCACCTCCACAGTTTTCCATGGCCATGGCTGATATCAGTCCATCCCCATGGTTGACACTAGTTCATTGCCATGGCTGATATCAGTCCATCAGTTCATCTTCATGCCGGCCATCAATCAATCCCCATGGTTGACATTAGTCCATCAGTCCATCCCCATGGTTGATATTGATTCATCTTCAGGGAAGGTAGATGACTCTCAAACCTAGTCTTGCAATGGACTCTTTCCTTCTTTTCAACCACGCACATGGAGATCCCTTTCCTTCAGTCCACATTACCTTTCTTTATGGGGGCGCTGGGAGAAAGCCTATCTATGTGTGTGTATGTGTGTATAGGCAAGAGGCTAACTTTGGTATTGTTTCTTAGGAGTGCTATCCATCTTTTTTGTCAGTCAGCATCTTGCACTCCTTGGAGCTCACTAGGTAAGCTAGGCTGGCTGCTTATAAGCTCCAGGGATCCTCCTGTCTCAGCTTCTCCGGCACTAGGATTACAAGCACAAACCACCACACTTGGCTTTTTATGTGGATGCTGGGGCTCAAACTCAGGTCCTCACGCATGTAAGGCAAGCACTTTACTGACTGAGCATCTCTCCACTCTCACTACCTCCCTTCATTTTCCCATTTTCTTTTGTCTTCTTCCATATTCACCTCATTCTTCCTCCAACTAATCCCGAAAAAATTAAGTTTATTCCTTCTGAGAACTTTTCTTTATAGATCTTTATGGATCTTCAGAGATGTTACTATAAGCAACAGAGAATTATTGAGGGATTAAGACAGAGGAATGTTAGGAAATGTGATGGTTTTGGAAGAAACAACCCTGGACTTAGAGATACTGGTTAAGATAAAAGTTTATCAATCTAGTTACAAGAGGACATAAGCTCAGTGGCAACAGGAAACGGGGAAAGCAGGCCCAAAGTGTGAGAAAAGTTACAATGGATGCTTGGCACGTTTCATGGTTCAATATCACAGGGTGAAAATGGCCATTAAAGAAAAGAGTGATGTATTTTCCACTATGAATGACAGAAATTCAGAAGCCATCTGCAGCTGTAACACTGGTTGAACGTGGTTGTAGGTCTTTGTTGACTAAGGATGGATTCAGTGTGAACAAGAAGCAATTCGGAGAGGCTTGTAGACACCAAGTGGGGAGGGAGGTAGTGCATGCAGGATGTATTTCAGGCCAGGTACTCTTGTCTGTTCCAAAAAGAGAGTGTTTGATCCCTTCTACAGCTAACCCCTGCCCAAGAGGACCACTTTACGGTACTCAGCTTTCCCCTGTGTGCTCACCAGGCTGATGTGCAATGTCAGAGCAGGGGCCTGATGTGCTTCATTGACTTTGGCAATGTCTGATACAGGGCAGATGCTCGATAAACAGTTGAGGAACTGAATGACTGAGAAACTGAGTCTAGGTCTTGTGGTCTATGAATGACCTAGAGTGGCAAGGATCTGAAGAAAGAAAGGACATAGGAACTTAGAAAATCTGAGAGCTTGGCTTGGTGTAAACGGTGGGTCGGACTCATCATTAAACATTATAAAGGGGAAGGTCAGCAGGGACTGAGGTTCTGTGGCATGGATGGTACATAAGTGTTAGGGAATGGGCATCTACTCTGGAAGCTGTATTTAGTATGTATCCAGTACCTGTGGTCTGGAACATGGAAGGGTGAAGCCAGAACAGTTCTTCTTTCTGAAGGACTGGCTTTAGACAGGCACACACACACACACAAACACACATGCATACACACGCACACATGCACACACACATGCATACACGCGCACGCGCGCACACACACAAAGTCTAAGAGAGATAAATGAAAGATCTGAGGTAAACAACAGCCTCCCCATATTTGCTCCTCTTTCGTCTTTCACACTGAGGACTACTGAGACAGGAGAGTGGGGAGGGGATGCGGCAACATCCGGTGCTGCGGAAGCAGGAGAGAGCAGTGGACAGTAACAGCTATTTCAGCTATTTCTTCCACTCCAGTGGGTTTGGAGTATGGCTGGGAGGAGGACCTTTCAAGTATTCTACCTGGGGCACCTGGGCCTATCTTATCTGTCTGTGGGTCTGGTGACCAAAGCCCCTGGGGACCCTTTACCAGCACAGCGGTTTCCTAAGTTCCAAGGGACAGGTTTGTCCATATCAAGGAGAAAAGGAGTCCGTGAAATAGCGATTTAAGGCACTGTCTAGAGAGATGGTAATGGAGAATAGGAGACCAAGGGACCCCAGAATGTCACAGAAGAGAGCTTGTGTCTGCTGCCGAAATACCTGTAGAAGCAATTTCAGAAAGCTTGTCATACTGAGCTGGGATAGATTGGGGTCAGGAACAAGGAGCAATGTTTGATTCCATCTGGAGGACAGCTGGCTCTCTAAGAAGGAGTGAGTTGATAGGCATCTGGACACAAGTTTGGATACAGAGAAGGCGTGTGAGGGATTTTACAGCTCGAAGTGTGAGTTTCACCTCTTCCTTCTGCAGTGTTGGTCGTTTCTGCTGCCTCTTCCCTGTAAGGGGACACGTAGACTTCATTTGTTCCAGTTACCTCCAACACATGGCAAAACATGTGGGAATAACTAAGGCTACAACGCTCCCATTCTGAAATGCAACTTGAAATCCTAACTGAAAATGATTTTCAAGTTCTTGACCAGTATTTCTCTTTCAAAAAAGAGAAAACTATCAGTTTTCCACAAAACAGCATCTCTCCCCAAGAGCAGCAATATGCTGAAATTAATATATGTATGTTATGCATATTATAAGTATACACACACATATACAAATATATACATATATATGGTTTGGATGGGTTTGCCACCCAAAAAGGACAGATAAAGAAGTTAAATACCCATGATAATTCTGAGTTGACAAATCTTTACTTATTTCAAAACACGAAGACATGGTTCACACAAAGAGCTACGCTCCTGAAAAAAGAAACTCAGAAATTCCCAGATAACTATAGCTCTCACCCCTCATTAAAGAGCCTTCTTTTAGCATCAGATGGAGACTACTACAGAGATACTTGGTAAAATTTCAGAGAATAACTGGCCTTGGATGCCCAGCCCCAGTTGGCACAACTACAACATAGTCTCTCCACTTAAGACTCAGGGAACATTGCAGAAGAGGGTACAGAAAGACTATAGGAGCCAGAGAACTGGGATGCCTGCTGAGAGATAGTACCTTCTAGACATGTCAGGAAAGCTGCACCCATGAAGTCTCCACAATATGGCTGCCTAAACAAGACCTGCACAATATCAACAGTAGGTGACAATCCAATGTGGATGGGGCCCTACCCCTCAATAAAGAGCTATAGGCAGTTAAGTGGTTGTTGAAGAAGTTACCATCATCTTTCTTCAGGGATGAGGCACCTTGGTAGGTTATCCAATCCCAAGTGGTCAGCCCTAAACACATGTACATAGAGCAACACAAAATGGGCTCAGAAAAATTAAATAAAATACTCAGAATGCTAAACTGTGAAGACTACATACATAAAGGGTAATTAGACATGTATGCCTACGTGTTGAGGCTAACATCTTCCAGGATGGATGACCAGTGCATCAGAGAGGCCTGTTGTGTGACTGAGGGGAGCAGGCAGCATGGAGGGCAGTGGTGTGGATGGGTTCAAACTATGCGTGTCAAATCTGTGCTAGGTGGTAGAGAGTCTTTTTTGCACATTTTAAAATTACCATTCACTAATTATGCAAAATAAGGGTGGACAATTTATTATCTATCTATCTATCTATCTATCTATCATCTATTGATTTCTATCTGTCATCTACTTTCATGTGTACATATGTGCATGTTCACATGGGCACACAGGAAAGTGGAAACCAGAGGTCAACTTCCAGTGTCATTTCTTAGATTGTTGTACACCTTGTTTTTTGAGGCAGTGTCTCTTACTGGTCTGGAACTTGCCAAGTAGGCTATGCTGGCTGGCTAGGGAGTCCCAGGCATCCTCCTGTCTCCGTCTTCCAAGCTCTGAGATTAGAAGGACATGTTGCGTTTTTATGTGAATTCTGGAGCTCAATGTCAGGTCTTCACGCTCACTGAGTTACCAACTGACCTGTTACCTCAGCCCATGAGGAGATGTTTTACCGGTCCTGGTAACAACTACAGGAGACCGGGCAGAGAGTAAGGGTGATGTTCACTGTGGTTATGTAACTGGCATGGAGGTTGTCTGGCTTTAAGATGGAGGGACAACATTTAGCATGTGGGTCTTCTGCTCCCCGAACTCCAGTGCTTTCTTCCTCGTGGGGCAGCTATGTGCTCTGTCCGTCCTTCGAGCCTGGCCTCCGGGGACCTGGGAACGGCACTTTAAAACTGTCCACTTGCTTTTCCCACTTGTTTTTGCTCAATTGGGTTCTCCTCTCTGGATTAGCTTTTCAGCTTAATTGGCTTTGGCACCGAGGCTTTATATAAAACTGGTTACTCCCTATCTTGCTTAAGAAATCGTATTCCATTTGATATTTTCTGACCTCACTCCTGGGTGGAGAAATAATAGAGTATTTCATACAAGAATGAATTGTGATGTCGTAGGTGAATGTGTGAAACCTCATAAATCAACTGGGATCCCTGGGGACAACTGAGGGCCTCCTGGCCCTGTCCAGTGCTCTTTAGACCTCTTTATGCTAATAAAAGAGAGATTTCCCTCTGAAGGGCTCCACCTTCTCAAATGACACTCATAATCAGCTTGCAGTCCTGTTGCAGTGAAAGGCTGTTTACCTGCTGGTAATTGCTAATTTAGTCAGTGTAAAAGGGCTAATGGTCCATCTTCTTCACTTGGAGAATTAAGAAGGGAGATCTGGCCAACATAAACTTCATTTGTCTGTGGAAGGCCCCAGAAAGAGGCAAGGTATCCTTGCTGAAAATGTTAAAGTGGGAGGATACTTAGGGATATTCATTTCTAGAGTTCTATATGAACTGCTGAGTTTCTGTGAAGGGTTTTTGGTTACTTGTTTGGCTATCTTGGTGCGGTGGTTTAAATGAGAATGTACCTCATAGGTTCAAATGTTCAAATACTTGGTTCCCCATTGTTGGCTCTATTTGTGGTTTAGGTTGTGTGGCCTTGTTGGAGGAATCACATCACTAGGGACAGGGTTTAGGGGTTGATAGCTTTGTCCCACTCCCAGTTTGCCCACTCTTCTTCCTGTTTTAAGAAATCATATTCCATTTGATATTTTCTGACCTCACTTCTTCACACTGGGGGTGTGAGCTCTCGGCTTTAGGCTCCTGTCCCTATGCCTGCTGCTTGCTACCATATCCCTCCGCCATATGGACTGTTTTCCCTCTGGAACCATAAGCCCAAATGAACCCTTTCTTCTATATGCAGCCTTGACTATGATATTTTATTACAGCCACAGAAAAGTAACTAATACACTTGGAAAAGTGCAACCGGGAAAACTTTCAAAACAAAAGTCAAGAGATTATCCTGATTCACTGTCTTAGTAGTTATGAAAGAAAATGCATGTGACTGAAGCACGACCACTTAAGATTTGCTCGTTTTACTCGGTGTAGGGTTAGGGGAATAGCTTACCATACGGTTTGGAATTCGAAGTGGAGGAAAGAAAAAGAATGCTATTTTCTAAATCAAGTGATTCCAAAGAGAGCTTTTATAAATGATGATGAGGCCCAGTGAGATGAGGTGCTTGGTGCCAGGCTTAGTGCCATGAATTTAATCCCTAGAATCCACATGGTGAAAAGAGAGAAAGGATTCTCACAAGTTGCCCTCTGACCTCTATACCCACACCACAGCATGTGCCCCTCCAGATAAATAAATGTAAAAAACAATGAAAAAAAACAACGACGATGAAGTTAACCACGGTGAAGAATTCTAGTGACACAAAGATAACTGAAATCATACAGGAGCCCTGGAAATGCACATGGTAAAAACAGGACTTGGAATTTCATCTGCTGAGATGTATGGAAGACAAATGAATATGTGGACACATTTGGGGACTGGTGTTAGTGTCCAAACGTGGAAACATTTGGGAGAATGTGGCTGTGTGACCTACAGTGTGTCAGGGGTCATTTGTCCAGGATCTTTTTGACCGATGACCTTGATGCATTTTGTTTCACTGCCTGTAGAAATGGTCACTCTTCTCCAAGCAGACACTCTTGACTGACTTCATTCCAACAACAGGACTTCTGTAGGCTGATGTCATCAGATACATGCGGCATGCCACAGCTTAGTGTCCCAAGAGCCTGGTGAAGGGAGTGTCTCCTTCTGCTGGGCTTCGTAGGATGTTATAAGAAGGAAGAAGGAAGAGAATTCACACATAGTTGTGATGTGGAGTGAATTTCGACAGCAGAGATGGAGCTGAGGTCTTTCAGTCATTCCTTGAATAGTCCCATCTCTTTAGCCAGCGCTTAGACCAGCACTGTTATGTGCTAAGTAAAGGGAAGAGGTGTTCATAGTTGGGGCCTCTTTCTTTGAACCTCTTGATGGATACAGAATCTCAACTTTGCTAGAGCTCATGAGATCCTGATTTCTTTACCCCACATGGCCCCTTTGTATCTCAGAGACAATAAAACAGGGCAAATGGATTTTTTAAAAGTAATTACACAGTTGAGCATGTGATAAATCCTCTTAATTGGTGAGAATTATCTGCTTTTGGCTGCCTTCATGACCCAAATTCACAAAGTAATTCACAACTCATTCACTGGAATTCAGCTTTATTTCCTGATGTGGAGCTCAAAATGAGAGAGACTTTAAACAAACTGTATGTCTCTTTTGTGAGAGATGGCCCCATACGTTTATGAGTTTCTCAGAAATTGGGAACTCTGAATGCCCGACCTGGGGTCCCAGGCAGGAACTGTACCTACCCTCCCCTAGGGACACCTCTGATCCATAACAAATGGGAAACAATGGGGTCCTATTTCCCTGAACCCCGTTCTGCCAGGCACACTGAAGAGATCTTGGGAGAAGGGCTCCTGGATGTAGTTCTTGGGTGAATCACTTAATGCTTCCATATTTATCTGCTTCTCCCTCCAAACCAGTGTCTTTAAATAGTCACTGTAGGCTGGGGTCTTGGCTCAGGGGATAAAGCTATTGCTGTGTAAATGTGAGGACTGGAGCTCAGAACTCCAGATTCAATGCAAAAGCTTTGCAGAACTGGCAGCTGCCTGTAACTTAGTACTTGGGTATTGGATATAGGGAATCTCCATGGCAAGCTGGCTATCTAGACTCCCTGGAATTGGTGAGCTCCAGGTTCAGTGAGAGACCCTGCCTCAATGAATAAAGTAGAGAGAGTGAAGAAGATGCCTCTGTTCAACTTTAGGCATCTGCATGCCTGTGCACGGATGACATACATACTGCATACACATATATGAAAAAAATGCTTTTGATTTTTTACAGTTTAAAACTTAAGTATAGACTGCTGGTTTCTGTCTGTTTAGGCTAAAGTTAGTTTCTATTGTGAATACTATTTGATAGAGGAGGAATTGATACCTGTTGATGTTAGTGGAGGGCTAATTTCATGACTGAAGTCATACCGCAACTGCTGGGATCACCATTTTCTGGTCTGATCTTATGACTACACTTTTATGTTTCACATACATGTTTCCTATTCCATGTTCATAGCAGGCAGCATGGTGGCCTAAGCTGGGGCTCTGAAGTCAGATAGAACTGGTGCTTAATCCTCCCTCAACCTGCTGTAGGGCAGGCCTCCCCGGAACCTGAGTATGGGGCAGAGTTCAACAGTCAGGATCCTTATAGAGGGGTGTTTTTGAGATCAAATTCATAGAAAAGGGGAAGCGGTAGGACTAGGGAAAGAGAGGAGCTATGTGTGGCCCTCCCAGAGGTCTGGAGTTACTGGGTCAGGATGGCTGCTCATCTACCCTCCTGCATAGCTTTGGGCAGGCTTGGGAGTGGCTGCTTTAGAAAGTGATCTGACCTTGAGTCAGACAGCTAGTCAGTAGAGAATCTGGCTGACATCAAGTATGGGCCACATCATCTTTTTTTTTTTTTTTTTCTGCAGGAAGAAATTTTTAAGCTCCTAAACTTCTCTGAAACTCAATATAATTAAAAAAATATTTTCCAAAAGATTTGTATGGATTTTTGATCATTTCATGCAATGCATTTTGATCATCTTCAGACCTCCTCCCACATCTCTAGCTCTTTCTCACTACCCTTCAGACATCATGTCCTTTATTATAGTTTTTCTTTTATAAAGGCCTATCAAGTCTAATTTAAAAATATACTTGTCGCGTCCCCACCTGGCTGTCATGATGGGTGTGGCAGACACAGGTAGGTGCTCCTCTTCCTCCTTGTGATTACCCTTGTCCCCGGCCCATGGGAGCTCAGGAGAGATCGGGTGGGCGGATTGCCCCAACCCAGATCCCCGGCAAGACGTGTCAGTGGGCCAAGAAGAGTCTACATCCAGCTTCTTCTGGTATTACAGCTCCTTATTGCGTTACACCTCTTCTTTGGCGCAGCAGGGAAATCGCTTTACAGTGCTCAAGTGTACTCTTATATACAGTTCTCTCTCCAATCAGGCGCACTTCCTCATTTCTTAACAGCCTATCACATTGTGCTATTTTCAAGCCTTGTATTAGCATAAATGGGCGGTTACATGGGCAAGCAAACCTACCAATCACTACAGAGGAAAAAGGATGCCTTATTAGCATACAGGTTTCTTTTTCTTAGGGCCCAACATATACTATTATTTTTAACTATACGTGTGAGGGGGTGGGTGAGGTTGGCAGCAGAGGCTAGAAGAGGGTGTTGGATCCCATGAAATTGGAGTTACAGGCAGTTGTGAGCTGTACATTGTGGGTACTGGGAGCTGAGGTCCTCTGCAAGAGCAGCCAGTGCTCTTAAACTACTGAGCCATCTCTCTGGTCTATGGCCATGTCTACGGGACATTTTCTTGATTGTTGACTGATTTTGGAGGGCCCAGCCCACTGTGGGAGGTGCCACTCTTGGGCAGTTTCTTCTGCATTGTATAAGAAAGCAGGCTGAGCACAGGACAGGGGAGCAAGTCAGTAAGTAGCTATCCTCCATGGCCTGTTTGCCAGGTTCCTGTCCTGAGTTCCTGCCTTGGTTTTCTTTGGTGATGGACTGTGCTTGTAAGCCAAATAAACCTTTTGGTTAATTTTGCCACAGAGTGTTTTGTCACAGCCATTGAAAGCAAACTAGAACACTGATTACTCTCCGACAAACATGATGTCCTCATTTTTCATCTTATCGATTGGTTTAATTACTTTCTGTTGCTGTGATAGAACATCATGACCAAAAATGACTTGTGGAAGAGTCTATTTTGGCTGGCAGTTCCAGAGGGATAAGAGTCCATCATGGCTGGGGAGGCATGGCAGCAAGCAGCATGCATGGTGGCAGGATCAGGAAACCAAGAGCTCACATCTCCACCCACCCACACCCTGGAAGCAAAGAGCAAACTAGAAGTGGGGTGAGGCTATAAACCCTAAAAACCCACCCACAGTGACATACTTCCTGGAGTAAGGCCACACGCCCTAAAGGTTCCATGACTTCTTCAAATAGTGCCACCGACTGAAGACTCAGTCTTCAAATATGTGAGCTTATGGGGGAGAATTCTCATTCAAATCACCACAGAACCCAAGATGAATTCTGATCAGGACTGACTTTCCACCAGGCAACTCATTAACCTGAAGGCGGGCACATGACCTAGAGTCCAGTGTGTGTAACGAAAAGCATTCACATTCCAGAGATGGGAGAAAGATTTTTTTCCCTTTCCCACGCCCCCAGGGAATCATAATAAAGCAGGCTGCTACTGACAGCCATCCTGAGACCACAAGACAAGCTACTCAGTGAAGAGGCCAGAGATGGTAGAACGCCCGGGAGGCAGAAGTGAATCCACCAGTTTTCTGCCCTTCCTCCTCTAAAGGGTAATCGTGTTCCCTGGTGCATGCCAGTTTCAGGAGGACTTTGTTCTGCTTGTGCCCATGTCTCTGTTCTCACTGTAGCTAGAAGAGCTCACTACTTTATCATTCAGTTTGAGGAGGTGACTATTTTAGCATGGAATTCAACTTTATCCTGTAGATAAAGTAATTTAATTGCTGTTACCAGATCTAATTGATAACAGAATTCTTTTATTAACTCACAGCAAAGAGTCGCTCTACCGTCGAGACACAGTGAAACAAAGGGAGCACTAAAAGTCCCTAGGCTCCTGCCTCCACTCTTCAGTGTTATCCATGTGACTGGTGCTGACAGTACTCTCTAAAGTTTATTCCAAATGTCATATCCACCCCCAATCCCAAAGTCTAAAATCCTAAATACCATTATAACCAGATATTAACATCCCAAATAGAATGTTGGGGATCCTGAAAGTCAGAGTCTCAAAAACTGTAACTCCATCAGGAGAAAAGACTATAAAAAAAGAGAGGTGCCCACTGGGCCCGATGGCACACGCCTTTAATCCCAACATTCAAGAAGCAGATGCAGGCAGATCAAGGCCAGTCTGGTCTACACAGTGCGTTCCAGATCAGGTGGGGCTTCAGGGAGACCCTGTCTCAACAAAACAAAACAAAACAAAACAAACAAAAGAGAGATGCCAAATCAAGGGATGGGGCCATTTCATTCCAGTTGTGTCCAGTGTCGTTGCTTCCTGTTAGAGGGTAAAGACCTGCAAATCTTGACCAGCACTGTTTTGGGGGGAATGTTCCTTCCTCATCGACACCTTTGAAGCAGTTCCTTCGAATTAGAAGGTCCCTGCTATCAACATGAGTTTCCATTAGTGATAATTTGGTCACTTTCTTTTTAAAAATATGCACATAGTCTTTATACTTGCATGGATGCATGTGGACACACACTTGTGCACATGGATTCTTGTAGTATGTGTGTAGAGGCCTGAGGCTGTGGTCTGGAGTATTCTTTGATTGCTCTCCACTTTATGCATCGAGGCAGGGTCTCTCTGTCAAACAAATAGAGCACAGATAAGGAGAGGTCAGCTAGTTAGCCTGTTCCATGGGGTCCCTGACTCCCACCTCCAGTGTGCTGGGATCACAGGTGGCCACTTTTCCCACTTGCCTTTTATACATGGGTTCTGTATGTCTGAATTCCAGTGTTCACGCTTGCCCAGCAAATGCTTTAACCACCCAGCCATCTCCCAGCCACTGATTACTTTCTTAGGCTACTTATCTGACAGGTCTTTCTACTGTTAAGTTGCAGATTTTTCTTTTTCCATATTTTATTGAATAGAAACAAGTCACCAAATAACTTATTCTCAAGAGGAAGAGAATTAACCTTTATACCTGAGAGTGAAGAGCATGAAAAACTTTGCAGATATATGTTGAATCTGCTATGATAATTAATAAATATCTTAAGAGATGGATGGAGACTGTCTGCATATTTTCTCTGGCTATCCTGAGCCTTTAATTCTCCCCAATTCCAAATCTCCCTCTTCTCTAGCTCACTCTATTTCTTCCTCTCTCTGCTCTCTCCAACAGGGCTGTGCTTCTTGGCTTTGGGCAGGGGAGCCCCCACAGGAGATTGGTGGTGGAGGAGGAGAGTCAGGTCAGGGTGCTTTGTCCTCTGCCTCTAGTGAGGACCTTCAGTCTCTCTGTCTCTGATGCAGTGATAGCTTCCTGCAAGCCTTCCTTCCTGACCTCTGCTGAGGGCTCTTATCCTCGGGGGAGGGACAGTGGAGGCAGGCAGACTCCTCACTTCCTTCATTAGTCCCTTTGTAAAGAAGCCTTGGCAAGGATCTTCAGTTGGGGTGCCATTCCCTTCCCGTTGGGCTCCTCCTGGATCATACCTTGGTCATGGCTTCCTCCATTATCCCTTTTCATGAATTCCTTTAAAAAAATTTACTGAAGTTAGTTTAAATTGGGCTTTTCATCTCTCACAACCCAAAGCCTACTGTGCTAGAATCTAATGCTATTTTCTATATAGCCATGGCAATGAAAAAGCCAACTTTTGTTTTTAAATGCAGTTTACATTTTATTTTATACTTGTATTATTTATTTATGTTGTAACTAAAAAATAAGAATTCTGCCTGTTTATAGCGAACTGCACGTACTTTCATAGTTGAGCATGCTGTTGGGCGGCTAAACCAAGTTCCTGAGCCCGTCTATTGAATCACGTATTTGTCTTTGTTTCTTGATGAGAACATTTAAACCCTGCAGTTCCTCAGCCGAATTCACTCCATCTAACCCATTTCTTCCCAGATGCCGTTTCAATAGAAGCCCTTTGATGTGTGTCGCTACCTTAGAAGACCCAGGAAGAGAATATGAGTATTAGATGGGAAAATAAATTATGCATGAAATAGTCAGGCTAAATTTTCCTTTTAGGCACCATGAATTTATATCACCCTAAGCGTTTTGCCTCCTGTGTCATTCAAACTACTCTCTTTTGATAGGAGATGGGGGCAGTGAATTATCTATTTGGCTAAATCTAACTGCCCAAATTCACTGGAAAAAGGCCAGCCCTAGACTTGACTTTGTTCTGTGTAGACCTGTCTCCAGCCTAATAACTCCTGAGTTACAGAGTGATTTAGAGGGAGATTAGGTTTCTTCTTAGCCCATGACTTGGTGTTTCAACCTTGACCTAGTAAACTTGCCCTTTACAGAAGGAATTGGTAATGAAATCAGTACCATCACTCAATGGCGTATCCTTCAAAAGGCCAAGGAAAAATAAATGGGTGAGTTTCCATGAGAGAAAGCCCAGTGTAATGTTGCAAGCTATAGTCAGCCAAGGAATCGGACCATCACAGAAAGGACACGAAACAGGAAGGCACCTGCTGGGAAGAAGTGGATCACTGTGAGAGGGAAGGTGATAAGAAAGGGTGAAAATGACCAAACTTCATCCTAGATGTCTGAAACTGTCGAAGAACACAAAAAATAAAAACGAACCACCATAGAAAACATGCCACAGAGGCGTCCATGGAGCTTTCTTTACTCCAAATTTCATTGACAATAATATAAATAACAGAAAATTCCGTCTTGAGAGTTAGCAGATGACCTCCTGTCTTTGCTCTGAGGGGTGGTGGTGGCTGCTCTTGCACATACATCATTGTCAAAGGCTGTCATCAGCACAGATGAATCTGGATGTTGTGTGTAACTGTCATTCAATATTCAAAAGTTTGCCTGATAACATTATTTAAAAGATTTTCTTAGTAATTTTCAAACAGTTATATTGCTCCTTGGAAGGGTTTGGTCTTGTGTGGAGATATTTTGGGTAGTTAGGAGCAATTGGAGAGGTGTCATGGGCATCTGAGGATAGCTCTGTGTCTCTTAGTGATAGCACAGCTCAGCAGTAGTCACCTGCCTCCAAAGGGCCATAGTGCCTACTTGAGAAGCACTACTTTAAATGGTAGATTGCTCATCTTGGTGTCTCCTAAAATATGTGCTAGTGTACTTCACCTGGGAACTTATTTACTTATTTGCTAAGGGCATCTGAATTTTGTTAGACAAGTATAAAAATAAAGGGTTGAAGTTTTGAAATTTTGTTACCTCAAGTCTTGGGTTGTTCTTTGGTTTTTGTCTTTTTGAGACAGGATTTCTCTATAGCTCAAATGGCTGGAACTCGCCATGTAGACCAGGCTTGCCTTGATCTCACAGAGATACACTTACCTCTGATTTCCAAGTGCTGGAACTAAAAGCATGTGCCACCATGCCCAACTCAAGTTGTTCTCTGAACAAAACTCTGCAAAGTGAATAACCAATCATTTTACTCACCTTGTTAAAACAGATTCTTTTTTGAGACAAGATCTCAGGTAGTTCAGGCTGGCCTCCAACTCAATGAGTATCTGTAGATGATCTTGAACTTCTGATTCTTCTGCCTCTACCTTTGAAGTGCTGGGATTGCAGGTTAATACTTTCTTTTCAAGGCAGCAGGGATCCAACTCAGGGCTTCATGCATGCTAGGCAAGCACTCTACCAACTAAGCTGAAATTTTAGTTCTTCAGATGCAAAAGCAAACCAAAAACCAAACAAAAAGACATGTGCACTGCGTTCAAAACCACTGCTGATTAAATGAAACGAAGTGACATTCTTGATGCATGGACGCTAATAATTTGGATCTTTATTTCTCCTGTATCATTATTGTTTAGTACCAGTTCCAAAGAAAATCATACAAGCAGGCAGACATGTGTTACGCCACCATGTACACAGTCTCCTAGAAAACGGATGCAGCTGCAACTCTGCTGTGCCTAAACTCTTTGCAAATGATGAGAAGCAACCAGAGAACAGGTTTCAGTGCTCAACCTGCCTCTGTGAAAATGGTCTGACTCCCAGAACCACCGAAGTTGTTTATGGCTGGAGCCAGCAGAACACTTGACTATGCAGATAAACTGATCTTACTTTTCTATGAAATCGCAAGATAAACACCTTAACAGAGCGTTAGCTAATCTGTCCAATATCCTAACTCTCCTCCTAGTTTACCCAGTGGAGCCCATGAGCAGATAAAACGTGTCTTTAGCTGCCACGAACTCATTCCAATGACTCTTGGGTTGATGGATGACTTTCTGATTTTTTGAAACAATGCCAGCCGAGGGCCTAGAGGTGACTGCACAGTGCCTGAAATCTCTTGTTGTGCTTCAGGGCTCTGGCAGGGAGGGGAGTGGAGGAGGAGGGAAGAGGAGGGGAGGGAGCAAAGGAGGGAGTTCTGCAGTGCGAGGTCTGGCTCAGTCATTTTTAAAATCAATACTTGCTCTCCAAGCCTTAGATAATTTAGAGAACATAATTCAGAATTCTCCCTTTCAGCATGCACCCTCCATCAAAGGGGTGTTTTCATCCAGACTCAGCACAATGCTTGTGTGACCCAGGAATGCACAGATAAGGTTAGAAAGAAAAATAGAAGAAAGAAATCCGTCTGTTCTCTGTGTCTTTCTCTGAGTATCTTTTGGGTCCAGTGTGTGTGTGTGTGTGTGTGTGTGTGTGTGTGTGTGTGTGTGTGTATGTGCATGCACATGTGATGCACCACACTGTATGTTTATGTAAAACAGAGAACCAAAATTTAAATTATCATGATACATGATCTTATTTCATATTTAAGGCTTCTGGGGGGTGTGTTCCATTATAAACTCTTAGCCTAAGGGATGCCAGTTCCAGATAATTTATTCCCAGCAGGTCAGATACAGGATACAGAAATTCCAGCCCAAGGGCTGTTAAAGACCGCTCTTCACCTCGTCTCTGCTGTCCACAGCAGTGGTGTGTTGTAGTGATAAAATTTTGTGTTCCCTGCAACAGAAACAACAGGCTTCATTTGCTTAAGAACCATCACAGTGCCTGTTGTTTAATCCTTTTCCATCTATTCACTGGGTTGCTCTAAAACAGAAGCCCGATGGAAAACATTTTGGTCATCTAAGTACAAAGAGCTTGAGATTTTACAGCAATTGTCCAATACTAATTACATTTCATACAATCTATCATATGCACAGCTTGCAAAACCCTATTGATTTTAATGCATCCTTGTGCACTGGGAACAGGTTATTTTATGACTTGTTATGTTACAGGACCTCTATGAAATATCTAGATCTTAAAATGTGGGCACAGATATACTCTCAATTATCCACAAGTGGATTATCCACTTGGTCTATTACCCACAACGTATTTTAAATTAAAGCTGCTGTCATTAGGCAACTCGGTAGCCCTAGGCCAAGTTCTATCTTCATGCTTTTGTCCAGCTGAAAATGGGAACTCATTGTGATAGCCTTTGCTAATGTGATTAGTAGGGACATCCTGTTAGAGGTGTTGCTGAAATGAAAACAGGCCAGATTCAGAGATTATGACTTGTTTTAGATTATCCTTGTCACAAATTTCTTCTTTTAGCAAGAAAATTCAAGAGAGTATTTGCAAACATGGACTTGTGGACATGTGGTAAATATATAAACTATCATAAGAAATATACACTGCAAGCTCTGTCTGCAAATGATTGACAGAATATTATGGACTGCAATATGACATGCTCTGGAAAGTCCTTCTGCATTTTGCTTTTAGAATCCTTCACTTTGTCCAGGGCGGTTTTGGGGAGAGAGAAGAGCATGTGTTTTGGAAGCGGAGAGAGCTGGGCCGGAATTCTGTTCCCACAACTCAACAGCTGAATGACCTGGAGAAAGAGTGCCCAGCCTTGCTGAACTGACTTTCCTTATATGTAAAAGTGATCACACTAGTCTGTGAAAATAAATGATGTGGAGACCAGAGCTCAGGGTTTGACCGACAGCATGCACTCAGCACTTGCTCATTTCTTTGTGTTATTTTATCTTCTCTTTCTTAGATTTGGAGTGGTTTGGAAGCAGAGACCATATTGAAGTCAACATTTAACTTACATTTGAAATTCCTGGTGTTTATTAAATTACCTGTTTGTAGGATTTTCATAATTTCTGCTCATCTAAAGTGTGAATTAAATATTTATAATCTGAAAAAAATCTTACAAAACTTTTGAATTTCCGGACATCTGCTACAGTTATTTTGTTGTTCATTTCCTAGAAAAAAAATGAGAGGTACTTTATGATTTTCATATGTTGGCATCTGCAAGCTGGCATAAAATTTTCTTGAGTAAACAGATTTATCCATAGGCACATACTTAACATCTGCATATGGCTAAACTTTGTGTGTGTCATACGTGTGTGAAGACAAATATCAAGTAAGGCTAACAACAGGAAAGACCATCTTTCCAGGTTTAGTTGCTTCCAGAGAGACTTCCAAAGCTACATATTAGGACAAAACCTTTTTTGTCATGATCATAATAATATATATTTGAAAATTGCAACTTCTTTTGGGAAGTTGTTTCACTTAGGAGCCGAGTACATCAAAATTCCATAGATGACTTATTTTAATGAAAACAGAAGTCCTCAGTGTAATAAGCAGCTAATGAACCCTGGGAACTCAGAGATTTACATAATTGTGTTTCTTAGTTGTAATTTTCTGCCTTTTCCTTCCAGGCCTGGAGTTGAAGTTGCTTCCTTAGGTAATGCAGCATGTGCCTTCTCTGTCCATGGTACTGACCGAACCCAGTGACAGACATCCAGTTTAACAAAGAAGCCAAGGTAGGATGCTTGTCCTTACCTCCCCAAGTGTGGGCTTATGTGAAGGGTAGTGTAACAATATCCTTCTTTTCAATGTACCTGTTGACCTTTTGAACTACATAGTAATTTGATTTAAAATGCAATTATAAAAGTAACATACACATTGCAACATTAGGGAGAAATGCAATCTAGAAAATGTGTTCTTTTAAAAGCAAGTATACTTTTATTTAAGACTCTCAGATGCTAAAAGTCAATAAACTTATGGAAATCTTAGACACAAGACATTTCAAATCTGTTCACCATCTTCCTTCAACCACTGTGTGTGAGAACCAACGACAAATCCACAAGGAGTTTGGGCTGTTCCTATGAAAATTTTGTGATTTACAGTGACACCTCTAATAACCTGATCAAAGACATTGCTCTTTTGCAGTAATGAGAGACTCCACTTATCTGAAAACCATATTATCTTCATCTCAGCAACACAGAACTAATGAAAAGGACAAATCTCTGGGTCTTCTTGGTTGCCTGAATGTGACAGCTAAAATACATAAGTGCATAGCAACCATATGTGAATAGCTATCAAAATAAATGGGTTGGAGTGCAGTGGGATAAGCAGGTTGTGTGGGTCAGTTGGTGAATGGGGTTAATTTCTGCTCAGCCAGGTGAGGTGTAAATGCATCAACTGTTCTGGAAAATGCCTCCAATTGTGGCCGAATGGTCTAGTTTCCTGCAGCAAACAGGCAGCCTATTATTACATGTTTTAAAAAGCTTGTTCAGGTCTGACCATTTGGATGAGGATCAGTACAACAGACAATGGGAACAAACATCAGAGAATGCCCACCAACACTGAGACCAGGTTCAGGTGTCCACAATTCCTCCACACATCCAGGGAGCAAAGCTCATTCAGTAGCACCAGGACCCATGTGGCCCACTTCATTCTTGCAGGCCCCATTCAGATCATCTCTAAGAGGTATGCTAAAGTGGGAACCAGAGCTGCCAGCCCTTTGCAGACCTGACGCAAAACATTATTACATTACTTTATTACTTTATTTATTTATTGTGTGTGCATGCATGCATGTGAATACATGTGCTCTGGTACATTTGTGGAAGTCAGAGAACAACTTGCAGCAATCAGTTCTCTTTTTCTACAATGTGGACTCCAGGGATCAAACTCAGGTCATCAGGCTTGGTGGCAAGCACTGTTACCCACTGAGCCATCCCACACTCCTGACACTTGTCTTTTCTCAAGTCATGTCCTAAGTGAATTCGTCAAGAGATGACAAAGCCACCCTTGTTGAAACTGAGCCAGCAAGAATAGCTGTGTGAAGAGGAGAAGCTGACACTTGTGTTTCATGTAAGTAGTGTAAATCACTTATAAATTCTGCTCAAATTAGTCTGATATTTGATGGATCTTTATTTTTGCAGCAGGCGACATGGACTAAGAATGAACAAGTGAGTTTTGCCATTGTAGTTTCTGAAACATACTTCTAGGTCCCGTGCTTGTAAATTTATGTATATTATGTAATTGTTTTAGTCTTGGAGATAGGTATCCAAGAGAGTGGCATATAAACAATTGGAATCTTGCTTTAGGTACCTATGAGAGAGTCCCAACATATTCCTGGGATTTTGATTTATATCATTTGAGTCAAAAGGTAGCTGATTTGGGTCACAATTTCTGTTAACAAAATGGGAGATGCCATGATAATTTTGCTTATATGTTTAGGTTTCCCAGAAGAATCAGACACTTAGTGACAGTCTTTGTTAATTAATTAAACACTTAGTGACAGTGATCATTTTGTTTGTGATTTTTGTCATGTACCTGTCTCATTTTCATCTTTACATCGTGGGATCCCACTGACATTTCGGTGCAGTGAAGGAATCAGAGCTTGCAGTTTCCTGTCTGAGGTGGTGAGTGCCGGGACCCTGGCTTGGGTAGTTTGGAGTGTTTCTAGTGGTGCTTTGTTTCTGTAGTGGCCCTGTGAGGTTGTGTGGACTTCCATTTCAAAAGCAGGCCATACAAATCCACCCTCGGGTTCCCACTCATCTCAGGATGATTTGTATGCAACGGGGATCTTCGTCCAGTCCTGACAGGTGCTCTCTGAGTTGAAGCCCTCTGGAAAGATGGCCCTGAGAGCATCAGTATTCTTTTGATGACTTCCAAAAGGGACATTTTGGCCATCTGACCAAAAATGGACATGAAAGAAAATTGCTAAAGTAGTGAGGGAAGGGTGGACATGGATGACACCTGGCTCGTCTGTGCTGCGGACTCCCAGAGGCATCTTTGGAGGACGGCACTCACTTTTGAAAATTTATTCACAAATAGTTTTTGAAAGAAAGGAAGGAAGGAAGGAAAGAAGGAAAGAAGGAAAGAAAGGAAGGAAGGAAGGAAGGAAGGAAGGAAGGAAGGAAAGAAAAAAGGAAGAAATGTTTGCCTTTGCATTGAGACCCCTGAGGTAGGAGAAAGACATGGAAAACACAGTCTATGTCTACAGAAAAAGTAATTCTGTGAGAAACTCCATGAGACGTGGGAAGTTAATAGTTACTAAGTTAAAGGGAGTCAATTTATAAGTGTTGATGGATTATCTGAAACATCTTTTAGATAAGATAAGCTAAATAAGACTGGCATCAGTCTGGAGTTGTCAACTTTTTAGTCTGGCAGATTTAAAAGCATTTGTGTCGACTTTTACTAAATTTCACCTTTAATGATAGTAA
This sequence comes from Eospalax fontanierii, assembly GCA_035773235.1. Taxonomy (NCBI): domain Eukaryota; kingdom Metazoa; phylum Chordata; class Mammalia; order Rodentia; family Spalacidae; genus Eospalax; species Eospalax fontanierii. The sequence goes on from CM069549.1 coordinate 31,487,378, forward strand.
AGGTTAATTTAAGAATATTTTGAGGTACTGGATATTCTCAATTTCTTCTCTTGGAGAGGACTCTATGTGTTAGGTACCTCCTTTATTTCTTCTTTAATGAACCAGCAGATATTATATTTCTTCAGGAAACACTTCTAAGTGTCTTTACTGTGTGCAGTTGAAACAACTCACAGGCTTTCTAGGTCCACCCCTTTGCCCTGCCTGAGTCTTTTTGTGAGCCTCCTATCTCTTTAACCACCTGCTAATAATAACAAATGCTAATGTGAGTCCTTTTTAGCCTCTTCTGTGGCCACTAGTGCTAGTTCCCTTGCAGGGGCCATGCGGTCAGGCCCCCACCCAGGCTAGCAGGCAGCCACTGTGCCTGCAGCAGAGGTTCGCATTGTTCCCTGGCCTCTGCTGCCCACGAGCAATTCCTTCTTCACTAATCCCAAGGGACCTGCTTCTTTAGAAGTGGGGGCTGGGCAGGCTGCTTTGTGAGCTGTGCAATCTTCCTGAAAATTGTGCACATACACAAACATGCATGGAAAAACTTAGTGTTTCTGAATGTAGGAGACGATGTATTTCCGTGGATGTGCACCCATGGGTGAACACACACACACACACACACACACACACACACACACACACACATGCACACACACGTTTTAATATCAGCAATCACAGCTCTTAATCAGTCTCCTTTCATACCTACAGAATGGTTTAAATGCTTGGTAACCTAGATATTTTCACCTTAATAATATCTTTCCATTTTAATCACTTGAGTTTCTTTTGCCTTCTTTTAAAATTGTGATTCTTTTCATCCCATACATCATGTGTGCCTAAGATCGTCCCTATCAGTTTCCTGAAGCCTGGTGTCCTTTGCCCAGGCTCAGGCATTTTGGAATGGATGTGAGATGGAGATAGGGCCCTCCAGCTCCATCACAATCGGAATTGATCATCCAGCTCAGCAGGTTGTCCTCGCTGGGGAGCCTCCCTTGGGTGAAGAGTGGCTAAAATTTCCTCAGTATCCACGTCTGAACCTTTGCTTTAGCACACTCTCCTCCAATGTGATTAATTTACAGCAGGTCACAAGGCAAGTTGGAGCAGGAGTAAAGTAGGTTTTTGCAACTAGTCGTCTTAATCTAGAGACAGTGATACTCTGTCATCATTAAAGCTTGCCATATGCTATGAAAAGGGACAGAAACATACTCGATTTAGCAGGCAGATGACTGTAAAACTGAGTTTTTAGGGAGGCAGAAAGGAAAATATCCAATAAACATATTTGGAAAATATCTGCATCAGCAAACATGGCAGTTTTGTAAATCCCTCTTTAAAACCATGTCTCTCCTTTCATTCAAAATGGTGAAGTAAATTGAAAAAAAAAAAAAAAGACACAAAAAAATCTGTGCTGTGAATTCTGCTCCTTTAGCTTGGAGCTGAGGTTCAGGCTGCTGAAGCACGGTGAGCGCGCCCCCTAGGCGTGGCCGTGGGACAATGCAGGGCAGTCTGCAGGTGTCTAACAAGTAGGCTCCACTTGCAAAATCAGGCAGATGTCCACTCACCACATTTCTAACCCCTGGTCAACATGGGCTGGAAAGTGTGGCCTTCTGTTTAGGAAACTTGACATAGAGGCATCTCTGGGTGTCTGCCTAGTTACTGAGAAATCTCTGTGGAGAACGGTCCCCAAATAAACACTAAGCACTCTGGCTCCCAGAGGGCCTACACTGTGAGACCCTGCCTAAGGCTGCAGCAGAAGTGTTTTAACCTGTGTCTCTGGAGTTTGGCTGTCTTCACATTTATCTGGGAGTAAGAGTCACACTCCTGATATCTTAATAAGATCAAGGATGAAGACTTCTTTAGACTGGTCAGAGACCTAATGCTACCAGGGCGTCAGGAAGCAGGTATTAGATCTGAAGACTAGGAGTTTCCATTTTCATCTTGACCCTGTTGCTTTAGAGCTGTGTGACTCTGGGTAAACTGCCAAATCTCTCTGAGCTCCGAACCAAATTCTGTATAAAAGAAAGAGATTCCAGCAATGTTCTTTAAAATTTTCTATTGATTTATTTATTTTATGTGTATGAGTGTTTTGCCCACATGTATGTAACTATGCCCATACATGCAATGCTGCAGAGGCCAGAAGAAGGCATCAGATCCCCTGGATCTGAAGACAGACAGTAGCTACCATGTGGGTGCTGGTAACTCAACCCTAGGACCCCTGCAGAAATCAGTGCTCTTAACCATTGAGTCACCTCTTCAGTCCCATCGTCAGACATTCTTAATGGTTATATCTAGGTGCAAAGCACACCTGGAACCTTAATGTTTAAAACTTCTGTTTTAAAGTTTTCTAACCGTATTGATAAAATACTTTATAGGATTCTTGAAGGGTCCAAGTTGCTTGTTTTAGGGACCACATCTGCAGACAGCAACCATCAGAATGCACATGTCATTTTCCCAAGGGTGTTTCCATAGCCAGCCTGAGCTCCTGTTTGATGCTAGCTGCTCTTTCATGGAAAGTCAGTTGCCCAAGCTGAGTGATGTACCCCATTCTGACTGTCCCTTTCGCCATATTGACCAGTAGTCATAGTGACCTGGGTGACAGTTCCTCCCTTCTTTCTGCCTGAGGTTTGTCCGGTCACTGACAGACAGATGGTCCTCCGTGGGCAGGGTCCCCGTGGGCAGCTTCCCCAGGTTTCCTTGAAACCAGTTCACTGGTGGGCTGCTTGTCTCTAAGGGAGAGGCCTGCGTGTTCTCATGTATGGTATATGGAAGCTGTTGGATTTGAGTAAAGAAGTGGGTTTCAGTACTAGGGAAATGGCTCAGTCAGTAAAGCACCTTCTGCAAAAACTCAAGGACCTGAGTTCAGATCCACATATCCTTGTAAAAAGTTGGGAGCTTGTTGGCCAGCTAGCCTAAGCTGAATCAGGGAGCTCCAGTTCAATGAGAAATTCTGCCTTTGAAAATAAGGTGGGACACCACTGAGGAAGACACTCCGTGTCCACCTGTGACCTACACACACACACACACACACACACACACACACGCACATGCACACACACACACACACACATTCCCACCTATCCAGAGATAAGGCATGGGATACAGCCAAGGACATGGGCCACATATCCTGGCATACAGGTGCCAAGTTAACAGCAGAGTGCGTTTTCTGAGCAACAGGGTCAGTTTGGTCTTTGGGAAAGCCACACAGCCATCCTCTTTGTTAAGGCTGCTGATTCATCTCTGTCTACAATAGCTGATCCCTCCCCTTAGCTCAAACATGGCCCCAGCCTATTTCCTCTCCACTTCTGCTCAAGCTGTTCCATTTCTCCGAAAACCCTTTGAACTTGTTCAGCTGGCAAGGGTTCAGATCAAACACTTCTGTGCCAACCAGGCGTGTCTCCAACATCACAATATTCTTGTAATCAATGGGGACTGTTAACTGGCATGGACTGGTGCGTCTTCATGGTTGCTTGAGTAGTACAGTCCTTGTGTTTCTGTTGGCTCATGCCTTCTGCCCCAGCCCTTAGGATCCTGCAACTGTCCTACCTCACCTGTTTGAAAGACTCTTCCAGTCCCAGCAACTTAGAAGCTAAGACTTGCACAATAGGGGAGGGGGCTCTGGGATTCAGATCTCTACCTAGACCTTGATTGGTGCCGGAATTTTGTAAGCTCTTAATTATTTTTAATATCACATCAATCATAATTATTTGTTGCCCCATTAGAATACAAGCATCAAAAATGCTGTGTTTATAACTGAGATGGCTGGAGGAGTGAATTTGTTGATGTGTACGTGTGAGTGTGTGTGTGCATATGTGTGCATGTATGTGTTTATATGGTTATTATAGTTTCATTTCTGTTGCTCTGTTGCTGTGATAAACATTCTGACCCAAAGCAACTCAGAAGAGAAAGGTACACATGGCTTACAATTCCTGGTTTGTGGGGAAATCAAGCCAGGAACTCAAATAGCTAGTCACATCACTTAGAGATTCAGGAACAGAGAAGCCAATGTGCCCACGCTGCCTGCTTGCTGCTGCTTGCTGCTCTGAGAGAACTTTCTCCTGTCTTGTATCATTCAGGGTCGAGCTCATGAAATGGTGCCATTCACAGTGACTGGTATTCCTACACCCATTAACAATCAATAGAACTCCTCCACAGGCGTGCACATGGGCCAGCCTGATCAAATAATTCCTCAACTGAAGCTCTTCTCCTAGGTAATTATGGGTTGTGTCAAGTTGACATTTAAATATGACCATCACAGTGGGGTGTGTACTCATTAGTGTGTATGTGCACATGTATATGTGGGCGTGCATGTATGCTGGTATGCACCTATGCATATGGAAGAGGCCATAGACTGAAGTTGTGTGTCTTTCTTCAATTACTTTCCACTTATACCTTTGGAAACTAAGTCTCCCATTAAAGCTGGCTGGCCAGTGAGCTTCAGAGACCCTCCTGTCTCCACCGTCAGGTGCTGGAGTTACAGGTATGCACCATCACACTTGGCTTTTTATGTGTAATCTAGGATCCCAACTCAGTTCCTAATGTTTGATTGGCAAGCACTCTACTGACTGAGACATCTCCCCAGACGCAGAATAAAGTTTTTGACTGAATTATTGCATATCAAGCTCAGGGATTTGTATACATGACAGGAAAAGATGGTAATATTACTGTCTGTTTTGTTCTGCTTGAAAATGACTCAAGGAAAGATACCATCCCCGTCAACAGCCAAATTTTATGTTGCAACATTCGATGGTTTTCTTGGCAGTGAAGTTAGATTGTTTGAGAGGTGGATTATCCCTCCAAATGATGGAGAAAGAAATTGTTTAACCAGGTGCAGGTGTCTCTGTGTGTCCATATGTATACATACCTGTGTTGTACATGTAGGTACATGTATGAACAATGGGCCATCCTATGTAGTATTCAAGGGGGTAGGTTCTGAAGAGTGATACCTTGATGTTGAGGTAGGCTGACATTGGGTGGTTGTTGGCCTCTAGGAATCACAGATTTTTTAAAAAAACCTTATTTTTATTCTGTGTATGTGTGTACTTGCATATATGTCTGTGTACCGTGTGCATGCAGTACCTATATTGGACAGAAGAGGGCATCAAATTCCCTGGAATTGGAATTATACATGGTTGTGAACTGACATGTGGGTGTTAGAAACTGAACCTGGGTTCTCTGCAAGAGCAGCAAGTGTTCTAAATCCGTAAGCTATCTCTCTAGAGAGCATCACAACTTTTGAGGTGAGCAATCGGGTACCCTCACGTCGCCCATAAGAGGTAGTACCTACCCCTTTAAATACCCTTTGTGGTCTTAAGTAATGATCTTTGATGATGATGGTCAAAGGCCAGGCTTAGAAGCTCTACCTTTGTTTCTTCTTATAGATTGAATTAAGAGAGAGCATTAATAATGACAGGAGCTGAATTTTTCTTTACTATAGAGAGAAGGGCTTAGAGCCAGACTTGAGATTTGATTTAGAAAAATAAAGCAAGTATGCTGTTGCTTTTTCATATGACAACTTCATTCTAGAAACCCATCTATCACGTGCATGTGGTCACATTTGGAACAGTGCCATGTGGTTCTGTGTTTTATGCTTTCTTATTTATTAATAAATCTTAAGGCAAGTTATTGTAAATTCTTTAAGTAAATGCAGTTGTTACAGATGTTACATGAATGTCAGATCCTAAATCTAGTATTTGATTATGAAATTGGATTTAAAAGCAGAAATTTCTTGATCCGTTGGGAGCAGTCATTTATTTGGGGAAAACATAATCAGAAAATCATAGAAGCAAAATAATTCTTTTTAGAACCATATACCAGTCATATAGAACATTGTCTTGCTTACTTATGCATTCAATATGCCTTAGTTTGACTTAAAATCTGAGCCTGGGCACAAGCATTTTAGGAAGTGCATGTGGATTGGAGTATTATGCTCTTAGAATAATTTTAGAATAGGAAATATTTAGGAATAAATTAATCACTTAGAACAATTAGAAAATTGTTGGACTAACATTTTATATAAGACCCCCTTTAATATTACTGGGAAGTTCACAATAATCTGGAGCAGTTCTCATGGGAGGTAGCATGTCATTTGTTGCTCAGACACAGAAACTCAGATTCAGGTAGGTTAATTGGACAATGACACAAAACTGGAGAAATTTGAGAGTTAGGACATGCTCGGACTTCTTATTTCTCTTCTGGAATGCAGTTACCATGCTGATTAGCTTACATGGAAGCTAGAGGTCATGTTGCGTTGACAAAATGGAATTGTGAGTGGGTGACAAAGGACAGAACTGTCATCATTCCCAGGAGACTTTAAATATACCATGGGATCAGTATATTCAGTCTGAGACTAGTATTGGTTTAAGAGACCCATAGATTATAATTAAGATGGTAGCAAGAAAAAAGTAAGGATCACAGGACAAGAGAAAACAGGTGTACTGGTTAGTTTTTGTTGACTTGACACAAAGCTAGGCGTTTCTGGGAAGAGGGACAATCATTTAAGGAGTTTCCTCCCTTAGACTGGTCTGTGAGTATGTCTGTGGGCAAGCCGTCTGTGGGCAAGTCTGTGGGCATGTCAGTGGGGCATTTTCATAGCTGCCAGTTGACGTAGGAGGGCCCATCCATTGTGGGTGGTGCCATCTCTGGCAGGTGGCTGAGTGAGCCAGGGGAGCTAGCCACGTTTTGGAGGCAGCGTTCCTCCACGGTTTGTGCTTCGGCTGCCACTTCCACGACCCTGTCCTGAGTTCCTACCTGACTGTGCCTTGGAAGCAAAAATAATCCATTTACTCCACAAGTTGCTTTTGGTCGCCCAAAGTTAAGCTATCTCAAAAGGCAGCATAGGGTGAGCAGAACATGGATCAGGAGAACTCAAGATGTGTGTCCAGAAGGGGGAAAATTCAGGTTTCAGGATGGTTTAGAACTCTTTTCCGTCTTTCTTGTTGTTCTGGCTTACGGTCTGTTACTGTGATAAACACTGTGACCCAAAGCTGAGCAGAAAGATATAGTCCTGGTAAAGTTAAGGGAAAATAAGATGAAAGCTTTTGTTTTGTTTTCTGTGGGGAAGTTTGCTAATGTGGCCACTTGCGCGGTTCATGAACTACATTAGAGGTGCGCTGGAGGTAACTGAGATCTGGCATTACATCAGCTCTTCCTTTTATAAAGTAAATCATTTTATTTGTTCTTTGATAGTGTCATACACTATCATGAATTTCAACCATGCACATCCTCTCTCTTTTCTCCTTCCCATTTCTGCTGAACTCTCCTCATCGAGCTCAACTACTTTCATGTCGTGGTGTGTGTGTGTTTGTGTGTGCATGCTGCGTACCCCACTGAGTTTAACTAGGTTACTTGAACAGATCAGTGCTGTTCTCAGTCTTGATCAGGGAAGCTTCTTTTTGCAGGCAGGGGTTAATGCAGAGATTCATAACTTGGACTAAGTGTTGAGAGTAAGCGTCTGTTGAGTGCTCAGTCCTAAATGGCATCTATGCCCTTCCCTCCACAGCCCAGGGAACATTGTGGAAGGAGAGACAGAAAGAATGCAACAGCTCACTTTTAACATACAGCTAAACCTCTGCTGTGTCCTGGACACAGATATAAAGGGCACAGGAAATGAGGACATAGCTGGTAAACCAGATGCTAAATCATTCCGATTTTATTTTTAATGAAATCTCTAATTCTCATGTTGTGTAACTAGGAGAGTCCTTGCTATCAGAGAAAGCAGGTGCGAATGTCCGTGCTTCCCTTTTTATGAAGACCTGAAAGCCTCTGAGTGTCAGCTCCTCTCTGCACATGGGAACACTAAGAACCACATTTTTCCTGATGGGTTGCTCTGTTGTTCAGGTAAGACATCATAGTGCAGCCTGACACAGAATACAATAAGTGCCAGTTATGATGACGGTGGTGATAATAGGGACAAAGTATTAGTTTCCTAGGGTCGTTGTAACAAATTGCCACAGATTATGTGGCTTACAACATAGCTGTTTTCTTTCACAGTGCATGAGACCAGAAGTATGAAATCAAAGCGTCAGCAGGGGTAGCTACTTTGAAGGACTTGAAGCAAGGAATCGTCCCACAGTTGTCTCCCAGATCTCATAGTTGTTGCTAAGCCTCGGCAGCCCTCAAATTGTATATATTTCTCTGTGTTCAAACTTCATTCTGTGGCTGTGATTAAACACTCTGCGCAACAGCAATGTGGGGAGGAAAGAGTTAATTTTCTTCTACTTCCTGGTGGCAGTTCCTCCCTGAGGGAAGTGGGGACAGGAATTCCAGGTAGAACCAGGGAGGAACAGCACTTCCTGGCTCCCACAGAATCATGCTGAGATCCCACCATTGTGTGGCAGTGTCTCAGTGTGTCTCATCTCTTCTAACAGGGATATGTAAACCACTGTATTTGGGGATCCTCCTCAATGCCGTTTATCTCATTTTAATTATGTCTCCAAATACCCTAATTCCTGGTCATATTTTAAGGTTCCAAGTAGAAAGAAAATTTAAGAGACGTTGCTCAGCCTGCTGCATACTCATGACAAGAGAATAAGTGCACAGCCACGAAACAAAACCCTAATCATGTGGCTGATGGAAGACTCCCATTAGACGGTTCATGACAGATACAGTTTTTTAAAAAGTAGTATTTTATTGGTTCTCTGAGAATTGCACACAGTGTGTTTTAATCACATTCAGATCCCCTTTCTTCTCAGACCTACCCCAACTCCCTACTCCTCACTTTATGCTTTCTATTCTGTTTTTAAGTCCTAATTTGTGTTTCCTAGATGCTCTTGGGTGTGGGTCCATCCCCCGGGTGTGGTCATCCCACCCGGTATCACACCCTTAAAGAAAACTGACTCCTTCTCTCCCAGCAACTACCAATTGCCCATAGCTCCTCAGCTAAGGCTGGTGCTCCATGGACACGTACGTCTGCACATCATGCTGGGATTTTTGTCTGGCTTAGACTTGCACAGGTTTACTTGTGGTATCTCTACTTTATCTACTGTTATTTCTACTTTATTGACAAGATTAATTTCTTCATTTTTTGGCTTTGGGTACATTTGTTAGGCCAAATTGGCCTTTTCCCGTTTCACCCAGGCTGTGATTTAGCCTTCTCCTACATCGCAGGAGGTAGAAACCGTCAGAGAAATGGAAGGTTTGACTGATCCTGGTGTCTTGCTAGTGGACAGTGCCTTTGCATCTCACATCGTGGCAGAGTCACAGTACCATGGAGTTCAGCATACACACGCTCATGACGAATGCAATACAGTTGTTCTGTAGGGAAAGCTAGATAGGCCTGCAAGTGTTGGGGGAAGTTGGTTTGAGATCAGGAGAGATTCTCAGAGAGGCAGGACTTGAAGGCACTGGGACTTTTTCCTACCCATACATGATCTCCAAAGAAGATTCTCTTTTCATAGGAAAAAACATTATCACTCTGGACAGAGGCATAATGAGATTTAATGCTTTAATGTGTGGGCAGTGGTACAGATGTTTGGATAAAATGCTAGGCAGAAATGCAAAACAACACTTACTGGAATTCAAACCATCTCCTTCCCTTAAAAAAGAACAAAAACCACTACTTTATTGGTCAAGTCCTATTGGGACCATTAGGGTTAAAGCCATATCATGTTTCTATTTTAAATCTCTATTTTTAAGTACTTTTGACATAGGGTGTATGTTTTCAAGCCAGAGGGAATTTTATCTTAAACAGAGGTGGAGGAGAAACACAATACAGTTGCAATCTATTACTTAGAACCATCTCAAACAAAACAGCATACAAATAAAGATGACGTGTTTTCAGACAGCATGTTGTAGTTTTATAGCTTAAAAATGATGTTTTCCTTCAAAAAGGGGAATTTACTGGTTTTCTCATTATTATCACTTTTATTAGGATGTAGAATCAGAAAGCAGAGAAAGAAACAAGACTGGCAGAAGTGGCAGGCTTGAAACGATCAGCTGTGACGGGGTGCTGTGCTGCACACACCCCACTGCCAACATCTCGTCTCATCATTGCCTCATTATGCAGGTTTCCACTCTCCTCACGAGACTTTGTATCATCGGTTTCAGCTTTTTAATTCAGAGAACATTGCCCTAAACTAAGTCCCAGAACAAACCAGTTACCTGAAAATTTTCGACTCAAATGTTTTATTTTTATTTATGCGCTTGTGTAATTTAATCTCTGTGTGTGTGTATGAGAGAGAGAGGAGAGAGAGAGGGAGAGAGAGAGTGGGGGGGGGACCTGCAAAGACCAGAAGAGTTTCTCAGATCTCCTGGAACTGAAGTTTGGGCAGTTGTGTACTGCCCAGTGTGCGTGCTGGGGACTCTGCAAGACCAGCCAGCACCCTTGACTACTGATTGTTCTCTCTTACTCCTTCCAACTTAAGTTTAATCCATTTCAAAGGAAATACAGAATAACTTCTCTAGACATTCTTCACACAATTAGATTTAAAAAATTTCCTCTAAAGCTACATATAAAATGAAATTGGTCCACAGACTCCAAATCCAGAATTTCATCTAAAATTGTTTAGATTCTCCATATCTTGGATGACCCTTAAATTCAAGTACAGGGATTTTGGGGAAAGATGGGGGCTTGCAAACTCAGGCTAGTTATAATTTACCTAGGTTTATATTGTTGCCCTAAGTTATTCTGCTGGGTTGAATTTACACACCCAATAAATATAGGGGAAATGAGCTCATTAAATTTTAACTATCAACATGCTTCTAGTCATAAGATGTCTTATTTCACCTTATGACTACTGCAAAATAAATTCAATTACCTGATTTCTGTTCTTTTTACATAATTCCTTTTCCAGTGAAAGCAAAGGGGAGCACTCCCATGAATGAGGAGAAGGCGTAGCCTTTGAATGGGACCATCATTAGAATACACAAGTGTGTGGAATGGGCCCTTCTCAGGAGCAGACATGCAGCACCTTTATTCTTAGACCCCCTTTGACTTCGAGGTTGTGCTAACCAAAGGAGATTTCCTGCACTGTGTTGCCCATCTCTGTCTTCTTTGTTCTGTTACCTGGGCAGTAGCCAAAAAAGGTTTATGGAGCTAAGAGCGGTCCAGGTTGAGAAAAGTCATGACCCTCTTCCTGTGTGTCCGTCAACCACTGGACACCAACCTGAAAGTCATAGGATGCCTGTGGTTTGGGACCATTAGGTCGGCACCCTGGCCATCATAGGCTGCAGTGCTCACATGATTGCACTAGGCTCCAGCCCTAACCCCAAATCGCTATCCTCAGAGTGTGACACTCCAGAAGAATGGCATCCTTTGAGATCGGTGTGGAGGAACACTGCACAGAGCTTTATAAATGATAAAGTGGGGAGTGAGGGATGATGGCTGTGGTTTGGCTGAGCAAATGATGAAGAAAAGAGTTGGAGAGCCTCAGGCAAGCCCGACACCAAGTCAGTCAGCAAGTTTCTCTCTTACTCTTTTCTCTCTCTCTCTCTCTCTCTCTCTCTCTCTCTCTCTCTCTCTCTCTCATTTGTTTGAGACATGGTCTCCTTGTAGCCTCAGCTGGCCTGTAACTCACTATGTAGACCAGGCTGACCTTGATCTCATAGAGCTCCATCTGCCTCTGCCTCCTGAGTGCTGGAGCTAAAGGCGTGTACTACCATGCCTGGTAGATTTCTTAATAAACTTTGAATCTCAGTGGAGCTTGGTTTCAGATTCCAATGGGTTATATAAATTCATGTGTTTTAAAAACATTTAAAATATTTTTAAAAGATTTGTATTTTTTGTTTTTAATTATGTGCATGCATGTGTGCCTGTGTGGTTATGTGTGCAGGAATGCAGGTGACCGCAGAGACCAGAGGAAGGCAGTGGATTCCCTGTAGCTAGAGTTATAGCTAGTTGTGAGTAGCCTGATGTGGGTGCTGGGAACTGAACTCAGGTCCCCTTGAAGAGTGGCATACCTTTTAACCACTGAGCCATCTCTCCAGCCCCATCATGTATATTCTATAATTGATCTACCTTGCTGTGTAGATATCAGCTTTATCAGCAAAGACATGGTATAGTTAGGATGAGGTGGTAAAGGAATCTTTATAGACTAGATTTTTAAGGAAGTTCTGTGAGTCTCTTTTGTTTTCCAGTTGAGTTCGAAGCCCCTTTCTTCCCTCCAGGTGTCCTGGATGAGTTCTTATTTGAACATCCAGATAACCCTGGGAGTTTCCAAGGCGACTTCTTAGAACCAACAGAGTTGAGATGGGTTCCCTCAGTTTCTGAGCTGAAAAGCAATGATAGAGAAATGGATTATTAGAGCCGGTAAGATACATTGATGGGTAAAACCCGAGAACCGGAGCTTGTTCCCCCAGCCACAGGGTGGAAAGAGAAACTGACTCCTGAAAGTTGTCGTTTGACTTCCACATGGCACTGTGTCACACTCACACACGCACACACATGAAGTAAATGAATGCAAAAAAGAAAAATGCACTAACAGACAATACAAAACTTCAAAGGAAAGTTATATAGAGCTTTAAAACTTGGATTTCTTTACACGCAGTCTCCTCTGAATGAATCTGTTGCTCCCTTGTTTAACGTCCTCTCTATGTAATGTTTTCTTTTGGGAGGAAGGAGAACTTCAGCAGCTACAGAACAGAATAAATGTATGTTTGAGCTTCATTTTGAACATTCATTTAAAAATAGTAGAGCTTGGGACTTGAGACAGGGCTCAGTGGTTAAGAGCACTTACTGAATTCTGAAGATCTGAATTCAGTTCTAAGTATCCACATCAGGCACCTAAAAACCATCTGTAACTCCAGTTCTAGGGGGATCTGACACCCTCTTCTGGTCTCCACAGGCACCTGCACACTATAGCATACACTCACATAGATAAACGTACACACTGTCCTGGTTTGGTTACTCTTGCTGTGGTAAAACACTGACCAAAAACAACTAGGGGAAGGTTAGGGTTTGTTTAGCTAACACTTCCAGGTTGCTGTCCGACACTGATGGAACGTTCAGCAGAAACTTGGGGCAGGAACCTGGAGGCAGGAACTCAAGCAGTGGTAACGGAGGGGCACTTCTGCTTCTTGCCTTGCTCCCTCTGACTCGCTCAGCTTCCTCTCTTAGACAGTCCAGGTCCACCTACCAAGGTGTGGTACTGCCCACAATAAGCTGGGCCTTTCTCCACCAACCATCTATCACGAAAATTCCCCACAGACACGGCCACAGGCCAGTCTGATGGAGGAATTCCTCAGCTGAGGTTCTTTCTTCCCAGGTGACTCTACTTTTTGTCAGCTTGACAAAAGTCTAACCAACACAGTTGACCCATTGTCAGCTTAAGCCAAAGCTTAAGCTTCCCACAACATCCACCCCTACATAAAAGTCTGAGAACATTGGATGCAATTGTAATGTCAAGTTTCTGTTAGCAGCTCGGCTAAGTCTGAACAGCCTACCACTGAGAACAGGGGTCTCCCTGGCCTTTATGCTTTGATGTGCCTGACCATTTAGAGAATCCCACCTTGAAGTTCTCTTCTTGCCTCTCCTGCAGCTCAAGATGCCTTGCACTTCCATAGGGACTGCTATCCCTCACTGCCTCATATGGGTGCATACAAACACAGATGGAAAGAAAACAAAAATACTTCAAAACACTTTCCTAGGAACACCTTCAGCAGGTACAACTGTGAAGGTGTTGAGAATGTTCCTGCAGGGACTGACCACTCATACACAGCTCTTCCCTCAACTTGCGAAAAGTGGTCGGAAGAACTAATACTGATTTTAAAGAATGTGATTTTTAGTAAAAATCAATATTGAGGGGCTTGAGGTTGGGACAGAGTGAAGACCAACCAAATTTACAAAGACACAGGGGCGAGCACTAAGGGACTTTTGTGAAATCCCATCTCTTCGAACTGTAGATACTCTGACTACATGGATGCCAGGAACTCTGATAGAATCCAAAGCCATGTGCCCCACCCCTGCCAGTCAGGAGTGGAAACAGAAAGTGGGCATAGACAGACACACATGGCAGCTCCTATCTTTGGAACAAAATATTTTTAGATTTTTTTCTAAATTGCAGAGGGGGAAAAATACAGTCTAAATACATGGGTACAATGAAATGTTCAAGGTTTAGGGTGCCAACAAGCCTCCTTGACTCCATTTCCAGGGGATCTGACACCCCCCTCTGTCTTCCGTGGGCATTGCAGTACAGGGTTACACTTACATACATTCAGGCTTACACATAAAAACAAAAATTTTAAAAAATAAGTATTCAAGGTTTATGGTCATGAAGTTGAAAATGAGTTACATAAGAAATTGCAAATAACTTTGACTTGCTCCATAGTACAATTTGGCTTGAAACAAGGCTCAGCTGAGTTCTTCACCGGGGCTTCAGATTTCGGTGCCTTTCTCAGGACAAGCTATGCTGTGAGAATTGATAAAGGAGTCCATCATACCCGAGGCACCTTGGGAGCGCCAATGAGGTGGAGGAGTGAAAGGTGCTGGGAATGGACTTTTCTCTTTCGATTAACGACTGCTTAAGCAGCTATCTGGGACTGCTTTTTACAGAAAAACTCAGGTCAACCTCTACCAGGTCAGCTCTCTGCCTTGAAGAATGAATGCACAGCATTCCGTTCAGCACAAAATACAATGCTCTTCACCAGAAATAAATCAATACGTGCTGTTGACTGGTGCCTGACTTTACTTAATGTCTGCCTTTCACGTGGCTCAAGCTGCTTTGGCAGTACCAGTTCGCTGGTGTTTTGAGCCACCCACTGTTACAAAGAAGATATCTGGGCCTTCCTCCTAATTATGCAAATGAGGCAAAGGTTTGGGAGAGTAGATTCTGACTTGGCCTCTGTCATTCACTAACAGTGGCCAGGTCACACCACCTGTTCGGAACAGTTTCTTTCTTACCAAGCAACATATTTGAGACAAGGTACTTCAAAACTGAAGCTTCCAGCCAGTTCTAAAATAAAGCTTTGAAAGCTGGTGGCAAACTTGCTCCAATAAAAAAACTAGTAACATTATCTGTCTGAGATGTTATCCTAGATTCTTAATCATTGTCACCATCATCAAGCTCAAAACTGAGGACACCGGTCATTTCACATTCACAGTTGGGTTGGGTCCTTACAACAAGCACACAGGCAGCTGCTATTGTCTCCTTGTTTCTTCAAGGAAACAGAAGCTAAATAACTTGCTAAGGTAGCACATGGCTGTGAGGGTGTGGCCCTTAGTTATTTCCTGTTCAGTTAGATCATAAATTCTTAAAGTTACTGTTTATTATTTTAATGTCCTCCAATCTCAACTTCCCCCAACCAACCAACATACACATATGCACACAACTAACAACACACAGATATATGCACAGAAACACGAACACGTATATATATATATACATATATATATATATATATGTATATATATATATACATACAGGCATACACAAATTTAAGCACACGTGCACACACTTGCATACACAATTACAGACATGCACATACACACATATGGACACAGATATGTATACACATATGCAGACACACATGTACACATATGCACAGAGACATGCACATACACATGCTGGTCACAACATGCATATTTGAATGCACACATACATATTTATGCATACAGACACATGCACAAAAATGTGCACACATACAGGTACATACATGCATATACATATAGGCACACACATGCACATTCACTTCCTTATATGAAAACACACACATGCACATTCATATGCATGCACATGCACACACATACATGCATACACATCCATGCATGTGCACACACACATACTAACAGAACTCTACCCAGGGAAGACACTTGAAACACAATAAACACTGAGCCCTTAAAATTCTAAAACTAAAATCAAATCTAAGCTTTAATTTACAGGAACAGTGAATTCACCCAACACATCACAAAAATTTTCTTCTCCCCCCCAGAGTGTTCCAATTTATGTAAGTAAGGAGGTCTCAGATTATCTAAGTGCCTGGAGTTAAAGATGACAAGGCTGATTTTCATGTGTGATGGGTGGAATCAGTCTCATTACTTTATAGTCACACCTCATGTTCTCCTAAATTACTGAGCGGGGATAAGACAAGATCATCAAATCATTCTCTGAAAGGAACCTCATCTGAGTCGATATTTTATTTGGTTGAAGTCTCTGATAAGTATTGATTCATGGATTGTTGAACTGATTTTGAGCCTACATCAGGCTTGTTAGAACACACCTTAATTAAGGTTCTGGTGGCCAGAGAAGATTATTTTTGAACCAATATTAATCATCAGCTATTATAAAAGGTGGCTTTTGGGAGGAAGAAAAGTTTTCTTTTTAGATTTTGGATTCAGAGTTAAGTGTATTCCCTTCATCCCCACTCTATTCCTATTCCAAGTACAAGTAACGGGCCCCAGAATATTTGTTCTTTATCACTAACCCCAAAGACGATAACCAGTTGCCTTTTTATTCACATACCTTGCCTGGTTTTATGGTCTCACATCTTCAGATCGGTGGTCTGTAAGGGACCTCAGTGTGGGCTGAGTTGATGTTCCCTGACCTCCTTTCCCGAACATAAACCCTGGTAAAGGAAAATGAGAACACAGGGCAGGCCGACCACATATGCTAACTCACACCCCCTGTTTGCTCACTGGTTGAGAATCAAACTCCAGCATTCTGTGGGCCATATTGTCATAAATTCTGACTTCCTAGGGAGTAAACAAAGAAATATGGGTAATCATTAGAATCAGCCTAGTGGTACCTACGAGCTGGAAGCAAAGGAGAGGATAGAAAGAAGTTAGCGTCTTAGAGCTCAACCTGCTGGGTACCCTGGAGTCATGACAGGAGGCACAGGAGAGGATGGGACCTCAAATATTGTGAGCTCTTAGAGATAAGTCTCGTGGTACTCATGAGCCATGGCTGGAAGCCAAGGAGAGGCCTGAAGGACAGAGAAGCAGAGGACTTTAACACAGGTCTGCCTGACAGATATAAAATAAAGTATATCCTCTACGGTGAGGGCAGGTCTCCCGGGTTTCCTCAGAAAGGTGATGGGAGGTCGTGGGTTTGAAGGAGATGGGGCACTGGAACATGCACCTCTCTCAGTGTTGATCAATCATTACAGTCCTGTTTTCTCTGTGTCCAAGCCAGTATCATACATTTCTTTATCCCGTGTGGGAGGCTTACCTGGTACGGATGAGTTCTGAAAGCTGCCCTGTCAGCAAGTCTGAAAGTTATTACCTTGTTAATTAAGGTCGCTGCTCGCTAATAATTTAGCCAATAACGTGGTATTTTTTTAACAACGCATTTACTGCATTTACTTCTTTTGGCAAGAGCCATAATAAATACAGTGAAGTTTATTAATTTATGAAGCTTTTTATCAAATACAAACGCATTTGCTGAGGTTCTAAATTTTCCTTGTCTCTGGACCCATTTCCTACTGTTGCTCTGGACATACACACTTTCCCTGGGAGCCAACATCATCAGTAGTGATAGCTGTCTTACAAGATGCTTCAAGGATTAAAGGACACAGTGTATAGGAAATTAACCTAAATATATACAAGCATTTGGTAATAGAGAAAAATAAATTATTCAATATATGATGCTGATACAATAGGATATGGAGAAAAAATAAATTTTATCCTTACTTCACTTAAGCGCACATAACCTTCAGATGATTTAAATATTTAATTATCTTCAGAACCTGGGAATCATCTTCACCTTCGTAAGCATATCTATAGCACAAGGAAAGCGTGATAGCTGTGAGTATTATAGGAAAAAACAAATCCTATCTAGAAAAAAATGTCATAGCATTATTGACAGAAAAACGGGAATTACTTTCAACTTATATCATAAAGTGGCTGTTTTCTTACAATATGCAGACCTCCTGGAGTTAAACACCAATAACCCCAAATAAACATAGGCAAATTATAGGAACAGACAGTTCATAGAAAAGAAAATACCCATGACTCACAACTTGCTCAACCTTGAGCTGAAGAGAAAATTGCAGACCGAGTTCACGGTTTGCAGCTCCTTTAATTGTCATGATTATTGACTGTCAGCCCAGTGCTGCACTTGCCTGAGATGTAAGCAGGCAAATTAGCTGTACCTGCCCTTAGGAAACATGAACGTGACCTGTAGAGATATGCACAGAGGGCTGTCCGTGTTGTAGGACTCTGGGAAAGAACACCCCACATCTTGCCATGTCCGGTTAGTCTCAACTCTAGGAGAAATTCTGCAGGCTCTTTTTCAGTCTTTCTGAACTTTCTGAAGTGTTAAAGCTAACAGAAAGCCCCACAAGTACCAGACTTTTGCAAGAGACCCCAGAGACTTTTTGTTCCTTGCTCGCTGTATTTACACAGGTGCATAGGCCTATTTTTTATAATGCCTTCTTCCAGTGCTTTGTTTTGAGAAAACAAAAACAAAAACAAAAACAAAAATATGGGCATAGACAGGTGACTGACAGCCACAGGACTTTCTTCCTTCTCATATGGAGTGACATGCCATTATATAGTCTTTTGTCTTGCTGTTTTGCTTAGCGTCAAGGCCACATCAGCTCACAGAGACCATCCTCATCCCTATAGGTGGTGTGTATAAGTCATTGTGTAGATAAACAGTGGATTCAACCAAACCTAGTATTTCTAATATTTTACTGTTTCACAATTACATACTGGATAATACTGTGCATTTGTGGTAGAGGTTGATCTTTTTTACATTTTTATTTAATTTTATGGGTATTGCCTACATATCTACAAGTACTCCCTTGTCATGCAATGACCACAGAGATCAGAAGAGGGCATCAGATTCCCTGGAACTGCAGTTACGGACAGTTGATAGCCACCATGTGGGTGCTGGGAATTGAACCCAGGTTCTCAGCAAGAGTGGCCAATGCTCTTAACCACTGAGCCATGTCTCCAGCCCTCAAGGTTAGATCTTTAGGGTAAATTATTGAATTTTGAGATATGTAACACAATGATACCATCAAGGTACTTTCCTTCTTTGTAAAGGCTTCTCTGTCCCTCCGTCCCTTTGTCCCTCCCTCCAGCCCTTCCTTCCCCTCCCTTCATTTCTAAGTGGTTATTTCAGTTGGATCAGGAGCACAGTGGTGGCACATTCAACCTGAACTCCATTTACTCTGGGAAATGGTGTTTGTGCCAAGAGCTTGACTAAGGGCACATTGTGGGTGCTCTGCTCTTATTTTGTAGGGGTCCCGAGGAAGTCAGATGGGCTGATGGTGAGAAGCAACGCCTGTTATTGGCCTGCTTTGCTTCGACTGTTTCCCAGTGCTTCCTTTCTCTGCAGTTCACGCTCCAGAATTCTGTCTGCCGTTCTGTGAAGTCCTATTAGGAGAGACGTTGAGGGTCTTGACTGCAGCTGGAAGCCTCATCTTCGCCTGTCCGTGCTTGCCCCATTCCGTGTCCTCTCCTCTTCTGTAATTGTACAAAATACCGTGTGGGAACCAAAGCTTTGCCCTGGTATGCCTCCCAGATTTCCTTCTAGGCTCATGAGTTTATATTATTCCCTTAGACAGTGCTTTGTTCTGCAATAATAGTAATAACAGTAATAATAGACGTAGATGTGATTGACAGCTAGGAAAATTTCCTCTTTTCACATGTAGTAAGATACTATATGAATCTCAGATACCAAAACAGATCCTCTGCTGACCATCCTTCCTTCCTGGCAGCACGTGCAGACTGTCTGACCAATGGGCAGAGTGCTGGTGGAAAGCCATCACTGTGATTGCTGGACCTCTCTTCAAACCCAGTGCTCTGACTCTTCACCCCGTTCTCCCCATTTGCTCCCCAAACTCTGCTAAGAAAACATCACCTGCGAAAAGACCATCATAAATGATCTTTAAACAGTGTTACTTACCGCAGGGCTACATTATGACAGGAGCATTATGTGTGCTTTTCCCAAGCCTCCTGTGTCCATTATCCGTCATTCTTCTTGGCCATTCCTCATCCCAAAGCTCAAGGCTTAGTCTCTAGAGACAAATAGAGCTGGAACTAAATCTTAGCTTTACAAGAAAAATGAGATTTTATGCTCACTTTCAACATCTCTAAAATGGGGCTAACAGTGCCTAACTGGGTAGATTCATGACTAGGATCACATAAAAAGTGTTTCCATGCCTGGGAGGTGCAGGTGATCTGTCCTGCCTTCTGAACTCCCCTTGTTCTCTCTCAGTGTGCACCTATTGCTCAAATACTATCATTAGCATCAAAAAAGAAAAAAAATCAAGTAAAAATAACATACCACCATCCCGTAAACACTCTATTATTTTCACTTTCTAGGGCTTCGTTTTTATTTAGCCCTGAAGGATCTCTCTAGTTGTTAACACAAAGAAACACTCTTTGCAAAGAAACACTCTTTCATATTAAAGCCATTCTTTGAGAGTGACTGAAAAGAGGCATATTCCCCATTCTTATTCTTAAGTCTTGAGCTCCAGGGTTTGGAGTGGAGTCTGTTCATATAAAGGCAGAAAGAGGGGGAAGGTACACGAAGTGGGGTGCTGGGGATAAAGGGTAACGAGGTGAGGCCAGGAGGACTCTGCTTTCTTGTGGAACAGAACTGAAGAAGCCGCCTCTCTGAGACAGTTCTCTCCCGTTCGTTCTCATCCTCTGCAGTGAGATAGATTTTCTTTTCAGATTGTGATTGTGGATTAATTTATGACTTCCCTTAATTGTCTGAGCAATGCAGGGTTAACGTCCTGGTGAGGATAAGTTCTTCTACTTTATGAGAGCAATCACTTAAAGAAAATTAGGCTATTACTTTTTATCTCCTGCTCCTTGGCAATGCATGGTGATTCTTGGTACACTTCTACAAGTTTCCCTCCCCTTGTCCTGGGTTTGGGAATAGATCTTTGTTTGGCCTTGACACTTTGAAGGTTTCCTGACAGCAGATAACCTGACTGAAGAGGGTTAGGGCAGTGCATCTACCCAGGCCTGTGAAGAACAATGTTGGTTTTAGAAAAAACTTCCACCAAGGGAGTTCAGGGATGCAGGAGACCTCAAGTTACGACAGAGAAAACTACTTTTTCTAAACCCCAGGTTACTGTTCTGAAAGTGGGGATTAATGTGTCATTGCTTTATTGGATTCTACCACCAGACATTCCACTAGTTTTTTCAACCAGTGTCTTAAGTTGGGCTTTCTAGAAGTAGATTCGGAGACAAGGATTTGTAGGGCTTCCTTTAGAAAGGAGAAACCTGTGACAGAGTTACGGACACAGCCAAAGGACAGAGTTATGCCTGCTTATACTTCAAGTCAAGTCCCTCAGAGTGTGCCTTAGCTAAATCTTGCAGAGTCCTGGGAGCTCATGCACCCGGTAGCAGGTAGCATTCCTTCTGACTTATGGCAAAGGGGATGGGGCTTCTGTAGTCTGGTACCAAGGGCTATCCCCTGGACAAAGGATGACTACAAACTCCAGATACTGTCAGCTATGTCCATGCTGGAAAAATGATTCAAATTCCTTAAGTTTAGCCCTCCAAAGAGGGTTTCAGACAAATGTTGGTAGAAATAGCAGCAGACAGAAGGAAAAGAGACTCAGAACTGATACGAGTGATTATTAAGTGTTCCTGCTACGTGAGTGTCCTACTACTGCTCTCTTACAGCTGTTACTGTTAACTCGGTTTTTGTTGTTGTTGCTGCTGGGGATTTTTGGAGGGTCTCCCTAGTCCCTGCCCACCTGGAAGTCACTATGTGAACCAGGCTGGCCTCCATCTCACAGAGATTCATCTGCCTCTGCCTCCCCAGGCCTGTGATTAAAGGCACGGACCACCACGACTTTTAAACAACTCCTAACAACTTCTCCCCCAGGGTCCCAGTGTCCATTGTACTGTCTACCTTTGTGAATTCGATGGTTCTACCTTCACCCGGGTGGAATAATGCAGGATTTGACATTTTGTGATTGTCTTATTTCACTTAAATGTCACCCAAATTTCAACCAGATAGCACGTGTCAGAATTTCCTTCCCTTTGAAGGATGAATAATTCTTGAGTTTGGGGTCAGCTTTACTCAAGTGGCTATAAACCTAAACATATCTGGGAAGAAGAAATGCAAATTGAGGAATTTCCTCTGTCAGACTGACCTGTGGCCCTTCCTGTAGGGCCAGTTCTTGATTGCTAATTGAGGTTAGGAGGGCCAGCCCACTGTGGGCCCAGCCCACTGGGCATATGGACTTGGCCTGGATAAGGAAGGTAGCTGAACAAGTCAGAGGAAACAAGCGAGTGCTTCTCCAGGGTCTCAGCTTCAGTTCCTGCCTTGGCTTCCCTGGATGACGGACAGTCACCTGTAAGCTTGAATAAACCTTGTCCTCCCCATGTTGGTTTTGGTATCATTGCATCAGAAAGCAAACTAGGACATATCCATATATCACATTTCTAAAGGTCCATTCATTGATCAGTGGAACATGGGTTACTCTGCCTCTCCTCTATTGTGGATGCTGCTGCTGGAAGCAGGTCATTTAAGCATCGTTGTAGGATCCTGCTTTCTGTTCTCTTGGATACATACCCAGGAGTAGAATTGCTCAGTCATATCATAATTGGTGCTCATTTTTTAACTCTAAGAATTCAACGGCAAATTAAAAAAAAACACTTCATTTTGTTTTCAACTTTACCAAAGAAAAGACAGTGGGCTCCCACCCTGGGCCAGGCTTAGATCATAGCAGATTCAGACTCAGCAGCACTGCTGGGTCCTCTTGTAGCACTCAGGAGAAACTGAGGCACTGTGGTAGGACCCCATCTCCAGCCTCTGCTAATTCTGCTGCTGTCCTTAACTCTGAAGCTCCTGGACAAGAAGGTCAAGATGACAAATATGGAAGCAGAGCTAACGAGGGCTTCCATGTGACAGGGCTTCTACCACAGCAGGTGAGCCTGCTCAGTAGCGATTCCACGGCTGTGTGTGCTGGTTGGCCAGTCCTGGGGGCTCACTTCATTCCACTTGGAGATGGGTGACCCTCCCCAAGGATCTCATGTATCCAAAACGAAGCTTATCACCCCACAAAATTCAGGAATGCTTCCAAGAACCCTGTCCTCCTTAGCATTAATTGTCAACGGGACACAGCCTAGAGCCATCAGAGCGGAAACTTTAACTGAGGAATTACCTGCATCAAATTGGCCTGTGGCCCTGTCTGTGAGGATTATCTTGATTATTAATTGTTGAGGAGTGTCCAGTCCATGGTGGGTAGCATCATCACTAGGCAGGTGGTCCTGGCTTAAAAGAAGAGGTCATGAAATTGAGAGAGTGTAGGAAGGATATGGAGAAACTGGGAGAGGAAGGCAGGGAAATGATGTATTTATAGTACTTAAAGTGCTTATGTATGAAATTATATATATATATATATATATATATTTATATATATATATATATTTATATATATTTATATATATATATATAAAGCTGGCTAAGTATGAACCTATGAGGGAGCCTGAAAGGAACTATCAAGCAGGCTTCTTCCATGGTTCTCCCTTGACTTTCCTCAATGAAGGCCCATGACCTGGAAGTTTAAGCCAGAAAAACCCTTTTTCCTCTCCAAGCTGCATTTGCTCAAGGTGTTTTTTTTTTTTTTGTTGTTGTTGTTTGTTTGTTTCAATCACAGAAAACAAACTAGAACAGACTTACTGGGAGAAGTCATGTTGTGTGCAAGACTCCAAGACTAAATGTGATGACTTGGGGGGGTCCGGGGAATGTAGCAACTCACAAGCTCTGGCATTTGGAGAACTTTCCCTGTGGTCTGTCAGCTAACATGAAGGTGTCTTGTGCCTAGTCTGTAACTGGATCAAAAGAACTTCACTAGTACACCTTCATAGCCAAATATCTTAGTCCTTCCAACAGAGTATTCGTGGAAATAGGGTGGTTAGTCACCTACGAAGCACTGGCTGACTTGACCTCACCTAAGAGACTTAGTAAAGTCTCTGAGATGTGCTATGCTTGTAAATCAGTCAAGATATTGAAGATCCAAAGCCACGTTGGGTCTTAAGACCGGTTAATCAGTTTGGAAGATCACGCTGTGATGATGCGCATAGTACCCAGATCTTTAAAACACCTCATCTACCATCAGACTCCACTGCTACTCGGTGGGCCTCCAACTAATCCCAGGCTTTCCATAGTGTGGTCATTTCAACACTCGTGTGTTGAATTACGTACTGTTTTATTATAACTTACTTTCCTTTTATTTCTTTTTATATTACAGTTAGGGTATTATATTGATTTTTAAAAAGTATGTATATAAGAAGGTTATATTATCCATTAATTTCACTTCAGGCTAGGGGGAGAAAGTGCTAGAAAATATTTGTCATAAAAGCAGGATTTGGACTCGATATCTTTGAGAAGCACAGGCCTTGTAAATAAATAATTATCCAAACAAATGATCAGTTACATCTGTGACGGGTGCTGCATAGCAAGAATGACATAACCTTACCATTTTCTCTGGGTCCTGAGACCTGAGCTCTGAATCAACTGTGTTCCCTGGTCGCTGTTGCACTGTACAGTGTGAACTGTGTCTCTTCACCTTGTAAGGATGTAGATGGGGAAAGAGCGTAGCCTGGGTTTGGAAGGATAATGAGGGGTTTGCCTACAGCATTTGAGAAGACACGGCCTAGTTAAGTACAGTGCTGAGTGGTGGAGATGGGTCTCTTGGGCTTATATCCTAGGTGACAAAACCAAAGACTCCACGTTCTCAGAGGAAGCCGTTTATTTATCTGTATGACAGATGTTTATGAAGCGCCCTCTGTGGGCCAGGTCCTCTTGGAGAACTGAAGCCGATGACAAGGCTCTATGTGTATCTGAAGTCAAGCTTGATGACAAAGCAGCCAGGTTGTGAACAAGCACATATGTGTATAGGAGTAGGACTTACTAGGACAATGGAGGCTCTGGGAAGAGGACAGGGAGGCAGGGAGGATGGGGAGGGCTGGAGTGTCTATCAGCAGAGTTAACACGTGGTATGCTTGCCCCACAGCAGGGTCAAATCCCCTGTGGCCTCCATCTTTTCCTGTTTTCCTGACACTTCTGTTAGCCTGGACACCCATCCCTAGGGGATCATGCAGGCGTCACCCCATCCCGCCTTCTTCCACTCCCCCCTCCCTTCTCCCACAGAAGTGCAGCTCATTCTGTTCTTTCTGAAATCTGATTTTAGGTATGTGCCCCCTCAAGAGCATTTTGAAAGTTCTTCTTCCATCTGTCCGTCGGTCTGTCTGTCCCTCCCTTCCTCCCTCCCTCCCTCCCTCTCTCCTTCCTGATTTTTTGAGATAGGGGTTCCCTGGAGCCCCAGCTGGCCTGGAACTTACTAGGTAGACAAGGCTGACTTCAGTCTCACAGAGATCTATCTGTTCCTCCTGAGTGCTTAACAGAGTGCATCCGCACACCTGGCCTGAGACTTTTTTATCTGTGAGCTCTGGACTGCTGAGGGAGGTCTTTAGAGTCTCCTTGGGTCAACCCCACTCCACATCTTTTCAGTTATCTCTCTTGCTGTTAACTTTGACAGGCCCCGTTCTCCAGTGACATGAAATTTCTGGTCCCCACCTCCAATGATGTGCTTTCTTCTTTCCCAGCCTCCCTTTCCTTCAGACTGCTCCTCACAAATCCCTACCCGTCCTGCGTTCCAGGATGGCTCTCCACCCACTTGATACACTCGCAGGTCTCCTGTGCGCTTTCTACTGCAGTCTCTTTACTAGCTGGTAGCTGTGAGTCAGAGTCAGCTGCTGAGGGAGGGGTGGGAGGCAAGGCTGTGTGTGTGCACAGGGCAGTGGGCGGTGGGGAGGGGAGTGCGGCCTGTGGAAAACGGGAAAGCCTCACAGCCCCTCACTCTGCATGTCATTTACTGAACGAGGCAAACAGGACTTAAATTCTGGGTATGTCGTTACATAAGCAAATATTTTTTCTATTTCTATTGATTAATATTATCTGACAGTTTCATACATGTATTCTGATTACTCTCCTCCACCCTCTTCTGATCTCCTTCCAACCCCTCTGATTCCCCTCCTCCCTACCTACAGGACCAAATTTTGACAGGCTACTGATCTTTGTGTCTCCGTTCTTCTTTGCTGTGGTAACAGTGCTCTTTCAAAGCACCAACGAGGACTTTATAAGGTGGCACATAGTAGGTATTCAAAATGCTCTCCTCCCCTCCATGTCCACCACCACATGCAGCAGGTGCTCATCATGACAGCAGCTCTTCACAGTTATTGAACTGTTCTGGGCGGAGCGAGGCCTGGTTAGCTAAGGGACGTGCTGGCCACAGGTGCGGAGAGAATGGAAGGAGAGAGCTGGGTCCAGGCTGGGGGTCAGGGGACCCGGGGAGGTAAGGGCAGTGCTGGCTGCTAAGGTTGGACAGAGTTTGAAGGAGTAGCTGGGACTCGGTGGGATAGCTCAGGTGTCGGCGCAGGACCAAGGTAATGTGAGGAGAAGCCAGGTTTCTCCTTTGATGGCAATTTCCTAAAAGTCAGGATTGTTGGGCCATAGGACTGGATTAAACCAGTCTAGAAAGTTCCCTTGTTTGAGTCAGGTTCCTCCTCTGGGGCCTTCAGCCATCGAATCCTCCTGTGGACACCAGTATTATTCTTCTCTGTGTGTCTGTGTGTGTCTCTGTGTTTGTCTGTGAGTGTGTGTGTGAGAAAGTCTTCATGTCTGTGTATGTCTGTGTGTCTGTGAGTATGAGTGTGTGAATGAATGAGAATTCATTCTATGAGTGTGTGTGTCTATGAGTGTGTGTATGAGTGTGTGTTTGTGTCAGTGCATGTGTCTCTGTGTGTTGGTGTGTATATGTGTGTGATCTTGTGTGTCTCTGTGTTTATGTGTATGTGAGTGTGTGTGTGTCCATGCGTGTCTGTGTGTGTGTGTGTGTGTGTGTGTGTGTGTGTGTGTAAGCAGATAGGCTAGATCCTTTAAGCAGCATTTGATGAAACTGACTGGTTCCAGGCTTGCTGGTAGAGGATGTAGTTGGTAGAATAATGAGTCATTATTATTGAATAGCCTGTGTAATTAATCTGGGAAAATCACGAACTGAAGTACTATATTACTAAGCAGAGTGAATGGGAGAGTCTCGTGTCCTAAGGGACTTCAGGCTTCCTTCAAAGCGTTTTTAAAATGTAGATTTCCTCTGTTCAGGTCTGACAGATCATTTTTCATTTGTCTGCCTTTCCAGCTCAGCAGAGAACAAGCTACTTCTTTCCAGTCCAACAAAGAAATAGAAGTTTATAGGTGGTAGACAGAGAAGGCGACAAAGTCTATGTGCGTACATATAGTATGTTTGTGTGTCTGCGGATGCATGCCTTCGTGTATATAGAGCTTACAGTGACCATGATCTAATTTGATGAAAGACAACTGGATGAATTATAACAGAGCTAGGCTTGTTCTCAATGGGAACTGTATACAGAAATTAAAGATGAATACAATTATGCAGATAATTCAAGAAATATAAACACATATCATATGCTTATAAATGTGCATATCTGGAAACCTATATAAATTACAGGTGGATAAATAGTGCAGTGTAGTTTCCTTAAGTAGGGAAACTGGTTTCTATGATAGGTGTGACTGTCTTATTTACAAACAGTGAAGCCAAGAACTGAGGCAGCTTGGTTTCCACCAGTTGAATATATTCCTGTTTAAAAATGGGGAAATGGAGGCAGACTTTGGCAGGTATGTGTTGATAGCTTTTGAATCTCTATTTTTACTTTTTAATATCTAAACCTACTTTTCAAACGTCTTGTTAAAACTTCATAAGCTTTTAGAAAGAGCAATATGCTGAGCAGTGTGGGTGCTGGGGATTTGAACTCAAATACTCATGATTGCACAAGTTCTCTAACCTCCTAAACTCCCGCTTTTCAAACTGCAATTATAAACCATAATATTCTCCCTTCCTACAGGATAACTTCAACAGACACAATATATTTGGTTTTATTGTAGAAGCAAACTTTGGAAAATCTTTTAGAATTAGTGTAAGAGCTGGGTGCATCGTTTATGGTTAGCAAACATGTTGAAACTTGCAGTGTTTTTCATGATGTTCGTCACTCACAGACATCAGTAAATAGTCAAAGAATTCCACCATGGAAAAGCAGGCTTGAGATGTAAAACGTTTTGAGCCCTCGGCTTTCTGTAATGTACTTAGGACTGCTGTAATTGTTAGCACTTACCATGTTCATCCTCCCTCTGGCCTGGTCCTGTTCCTCCTTAATCCTCTAGCTGCTATATTAAGGCCATCATTAGAAAAACAATTCTGTTTTTTTTTCCTGTGAGAGGCAATGTGTCCCACTTGCCTGTGTCCTGTACTTTAAAAAATTGGGTCAAAATGGATAGTGGGCATACTCTCATCTCCAAGCAGCTCCTGAGTCTAATTGTCAGAAAGCAGATTCTTCCTATCATGCCTCGAGACCTATTGAGTTCATTCAAGATGTAATTGAAAACAGATTTAGCAACACCATTGTCTGGGATGCTGGAGTACTGTCTTGGGAATGGGTGTTGTATGTTGTTACAGTCTTAATCTCTGCAGACACTCCTCCTTCTTATCTAATAAAGTACAATGTTGCACCCTTTGTAACTCTATCATGATAATTAAAGGGGGCCGGGACTGTGCCAGGAGAATCTAAAGGACATTTAACCACAATTAAGTACAAAAGTGATAGTCGGTTGGAGAAATGGGCCTTGTTCATTAGCATAATTGTGTGCTAATCTGATTCATTCATGAACTCATCAGATGAAATGTCAAGAATGGGATTTGAGTCTTCAATTCTGAGTTTTTCCTTGTAGAAAACTGGTTTTTGGCTCTTCCACATTGTTCCGAGTGTTCATAAAGACAGAAAGAAAAATGAACTCCTGTTCCGATTCATCCATGGTGAAAACTTGCTACAAGAGAAAGCCATGCTGGAGTGAGAGAAATGTCCTCAGGCTAGGGTTCAAGTCACCTTCTTATCAAGCTGCAGAAAGGAGACCCTTGACTTGGCTGTTGGGAAGCATTTGTCACACCTCATCTACCAATGGGACTTCTTAAAGTCCTCCTCCATCAGCTTGTTGAGTTTATAGGTGGAGAGTCTCTGACTGCCTGGCCATGTATCATCATCAAAATATTGTTGTTTGAGAAGTATTTATGGAAGATGCTGCGGCTCACAAGAGTAAAAGAAGCTCAGCCCCTGTTTTCCCAGGGCAACCTGTCTGCTGACAAAATTCATTTTGCTGTTTCAGAAATCTTTTATTTTACATCACTTCTTCATCAAAGCCTCACATGAGTCCATAGAAAGAATGCTGAGCGAAGAATTCCATCTCAGCCACTGAATCAATGTATGCTGGACTCTTTATTGCTTTCCTGAGCATCCAGTTGCTTCAACAAATATGAGCCAGGCACCCACTGTGCACCAAGGCTCCAGAACGAGCATCACGAGGCTGAAGGCTCCAGATGTGGCTAAGACTGGCCATGCTTCTGCAGAGAGGCTGGAGAGTCAGCTACATGAGCAAAGAGAGGAGAGGTGGAGTGATACCGTCAGCAAGCTGATGTGGGCTGGAGGCACGAGAAGGAAAGCGTTGCAGTGGAGTGATGCTGTTCTCTAGGTCGCCCCATGGTTATCTGGGGTTCTCAAAGCCCTCCCAGGGCATCCAACACCTCCTGACTTTTTCTGTGATAATTTGGAGATTGGCTGCTCCTGCTACTTTTTCTTCCGGATGTCCAGACCCTCGATAACACCTTTGCTCTGACGGTCACTGGAATATTTCTTTTTGCCTACTTCGGTACTTTCTAGATTTTTTTTTTTTTAAGTAGTAGGTTTCGGGTAAAATATGAACATTTTCTGGATATTAACTCAGTATGTTTTCAATACTTCTACTGTACACTTAAGAACAAGTCATAACTAGTACAATCTTGTGACCCAGTTATCATCTGCTAGATCATAATTTTGAAACTTTTCTTGCACTTATGTGAAACCACAGTAAGAAACATATTGTCTTATGGTGTTTTAAAATATTTGAATTGTACATAAAACATGTTAAACTTTTGTTTTTTTATATAAAACTTATTATAGGATTTAAAATTTTCTCCTAAAATATTTTTAATAATCAACTGTTGGCTTAAACATGATAGATTAGAATGTTTTTCTTGATCTGGGCATGGTGGCACATGCCTTTAATGCCAATAATTGGGAGATAGAAGCAGACAAATCTCTGAGTTGGAGGTCAGTCTGGCTTATATAGCAAGTTCCAGGCCAGCCAGGGCTACACAGTGAGACCTTGTCTAGAAATATGAAATAAAGAAACAGCTTTTTCAACTCTCAGCCAAACTGTCTACAGTCAAGGCTGATGAAAATATAATTTTTGAGTGTGGAGAGTATTCTGATTCATTGGAAGGAGGGCTCTGGATGAAAGTGTGAACTGGGAAAAATAAGCGTGAGCAAGCAGGCTCTCTTTCCCTGGCTCTGGTAGTAACAGTGATTAGCTTCATTGTGTTGTACCCAACACAGGATTTTTAAACAGTCTCATGATTTCACTTGTGGTACAATTTTGAGTCCAATAATTCACAGTTCAGCAAAGAAAGCACTGATTATCATAATGTAGATATGAAGTGATCCTCTAAGAATTAAATATTGCTATTACAACTTCTCAGTTTTACAAATTTTTTCTTTGAGAATTTCATACATGTATACAATGTATTATGATCATTCCCCTTCCCACTCCCGTCCATTTCCCACCCCCAGTCTCCAACAGCATCCCACTCTTAACTTCAAGCTATCTTTTTTGTTATTGTTGTTAATATTTTTTATTGAGAATTTCATACATGAGTATTTTATTTGTGTCATATCTACCCCTCCCAGTCTCCGCAAACCATTTCATGTCCCTACCCACTCCTTCCCAATTTCTTTTCTTTTCTTTGGTTATTATTTTGCTTTCACACACACACACACACACACACACACACACACACACACACTCACACACACACACACACACTACACGGCGTCCATTTAGTGGTACCTGTGTACCTGTATCTGGTGCCGCCCCCCTGGGATTAGATAAACTCTCACAGTGCTCAATCCCTAGAGAAAACTGATTCTGCCTCTCTCAACATCTGTTGATTGTCCATAGCTCTTCATCTTGAGGTGGGACCCTGTGACAATTCCCCCATCCACCTGGGCATGTCAACTGGCTTTGTCATTATGCAGATCTTGTTAGACTATCACACTGTGGAGATTTCACAGGCGCAGCTTCCCTGTCATGTCTAGAATGCAGTAGCTAGCAGCAGGTGTCTTGTCCCTTTGGTGCTTACGTTCTTTCTGCCCCCTCTTCTTTGATGTTCCCTACCTTAGGTGTAGAGGTTGCATTGTAGATGTGTCAGTCAGAGCTGGAAGCCCACAGTCACTTATTCTCTGATTAGTGATGGAACTTTTTAATAGTCTTTCCCTATTGCAAAAAGATGCTTATTTGATGAGTGGTGACAGCTGTACTTGTCTGCGAAGATAAGGATACCTGTTTAGAATATAGTAAAAAGTATATTGGTCTAGGAAAGTGACAGTAGTAGGTTCTTCTTCAGGGTCTATGACCTCTCCAACCATATGTACTTGGCTATGTCTACAGTATCGTGCATGGACTCCCTCCTATTGAGTGGGCCTTAAATCCAATTAGACAGCTGCTGATTACCCCCAAGATAAAAGTGCCACTATTGCACTGATAGAGATAATTTGCTGGGCTGGTCATTGTTGTGGTTCATAAGCTTTACAGCTCGGAATGGACATTGATTGGTTTTTCCCCTTGGCAGCTTGCATGCTATCTTCTGATACTATGAGAGCTAGTTTTTGGGGAGGAGGCTTCCAGGTCAGATCCAGCTCAATTGTTCCAAGTCCTGTGTCCAAAGTATATCTTGTCTTCAGCAATAGGAATTAATATTCAAGTTCTTAGAGGCAATCAAGGGCTGTGGCAATAGCCTATCTTATTTGAGGAGGGATGTACAGAGGGAGAGAAAGGAAAGAAAGGTAAATAATACTTAGATGATGTGAAAAACCAAAGGAAATGCATTATTTCATAAGTCTACTGAAAATGAATCTAGCTATCTATCTATCATCTATCTATCTATCTGTCTGTCTGCTGTCTATGTATCTATCTATCATCTATCTGTCTATCTATGTATCTGTCTATCTAACTATGCATGTGTATAGGTGAAGGCTATATGACACAATTCCTAGTACTAAGTAAAGAAAACCTTCCTTCACATTGTTTTCTAGAGCATTCATGTCCTCTTTTAAAAAAAATATTCTATTTTGTCCTGCTAATGCTACCATGTATGTATCAGTGTGGGACCATCCATGAGGGCGTGAGCAACTTACTAGTAGCCACAATTCCAAAGAAAAACGACTCTCTCTCTTTGCAACAGTAGTCAACCACGATCCTCAGTTAGGGAGGTCTCCTCTGCCCACAGTGATGATGCGACGACTCGGTTGATCTTATGCAGGCTCTTATGTTTGGGCCACCGCAGCTGCTGTGAGTTCGTGTTATAACTTTTCAAATGAGGCATCTTCCAGATGAATTACAGTGCTGTCTGAAGAAATCCCCATGTCAGAAGTACATCTGTTTAGTTAAAAGGTGAATTAATACCTCATCGAAGCACTTTTGCCTAACAAATGGGTGAATCTAGTCTGGCTTGCATCAATTCCGCTTCAGAGCAAGGAATCATCTAAGATGATCTTTTATGTGAAACCTCAGCAGTAAACTCATTGGAATGAAAAACTAAAGGTGTTGAGTAATCTCATGGCATATCTTGGAAAGTTGTGCTCACTTGAATGCACAGCCTTGATGACCGGAGCTGCAGAGACCCCAGTGCAAAGAAAAACAGAGACAGCAAATACCTCGGGGGCCACTCCACTCCCTGCCATGCACCACAAGTTTTAAAAAGTCAAACCTGCTTCAGAATGTCCTGTCGGTAGGCATAAAAATGATCATATGAAGTACCTATATATTTTTTAGCACTTAATATGCTAAAATTGGGGGTTTGCACTAAAAACTACATCCTGAAAACCCATAATTTCTTCAAGGAGAAGCCCTGGTATAATTATTTGAGGTGGGATCTTCTAGCTACCCTTTTAATAAAACATTATACTTGAAAGGCTAACTGGACAAAGAAACAATGGGTATTCAGGCTTTTGGTCTTTTGTAGGCGTTTTCTCTAAAAGAATGGATAACGTTGTTATCCAATGGAGGGGCAGCACCACAAGGGTCTGTTCTCTGGATGTGTGGTATTGGCAGATCATTTTGTGCCATGTAATATGGGGCATCTTTGAATAGTATTAGCGTGTCAGGAGTGGATTGATTTTGGTCAGTCTTATGGACTTTGAGGACAAAGAGAATCAAATATTTAGATATAGAGATACCAGATGACTATATTTGCTGCCAATGAGATAAAATTTAAAGTTTTCAAGCAAAAAATAAGAGTATTAGATAGATGGTGTTGGCTTCTGTGAGCTTCATAGTTTTTCAGTCCTTTAGACTTAAATTTTAAAGTTACATTTATTTATTTATTTATTTGTTTGTTTACTATGTGTGTGTGTGCACACATATGTGGAGATCAGAGATTAACTTGCAGGAATCAGTTCTCTCCTTCTACCACGTGGGTCTAGGAACGGAACTCAGGTCTCTACCCACTGAGTCATCTTGCTGATCCACTGTAGACTTTTAAATAAGCTAGATGGTAATTGACTCAGAAAGACAAATATCACATTTTCTCTCACACAAGGAATCTTGATTTTTAAAGCGAAGGGAGATTATTTGTGGGCGGAAGGAGATCAGGCTCAGAAGGGGAGGGGGACAAAGGGGATGCTGGGGGTGGATATGAATGAATATGAAGAAAGTATGTTCCTTTCACACATGAGAAACTGTTGTGATGAAACCCTGACTGTGTCAGACTTGGACCAGCACATATGGATTTGATCCTGCACAAATGGCAATGTCTTCTGAGACTGAGATGGACCAGAACAGAGGGCTTTGAGGTCAGCACTGGAATGGAATTCCATTTGGAATCATAGGGAGGCAGATGGAGGTGGTGGTGGTGTTCCTTGGGGATCATGTGGGCAGGCTGTTTGGTGGTACAGGATGCTGAATACAGGATGTTCTTCCTCGTATTGTCCTTCTTTACTTTCTGAGTCTTAAAGTCTTCGCTATTTACCAGAAGCTAAGATCTGCACCTTCCTGGGGCAGGGCTCAGGTGAGCTGAGCCTGAATGCAGTGTTTTCAGCACCCAGCTGCTCCATGTCAGTGTCCCAGTCTCCTAACCTTCTCTTCAGTAGCATTTATTATTCAGTACCTATCCCAGGAGATCCTGGATGTATTTTTGAAATGGAGAATTTGAAAAAGATTATATGCCTCGTGCCACTGTCAGGATTGTATTGCCAAGCCTTTGTCCCAAAGATGCGATGAGCTTTCCTTCAATTCTGGCAAAGCCAGAGCTTTTAAACGTGCTTTGCCAAATCAAAGGTTAGATTTTTGAAAGGATAAGCACAGATTACCCTATCTTATTAACACTGTGTTTGTGGCAACAGTTGTATTGTGCAAAATACTATAGGAATTCTATTCTAATTTAGTAATAATTCGCGTTCATGTATTCAGTGTGACAGCATCATTAATTATGCTGCAATGAGCGTAGAGATCATGGGTGCTGCCGCTGATAGGCACTGCTAGAGATCACATCAAATTTTGCAAGCTACCGATATTAAATCGTAAGCTCAACACCTCATCTTTAAGAAATCTGGGATTACCCTGACTTGATACGTGTCATTAGACAATGCAAACTGATGTCGGAAACTTAGTATTTATTATGTCAAATGCATGAGTAGGTGATTTGTCAGAAAGAATTCTTCTGGGCAGGAGCATGGTTTGTTTACCTTCTGCTGTCTGCTTCCTGCTGGCGAGGGGCAGCCCTCATCTCCTTCCTCTCGTTCATATCCTGCAAAGGTGCCAATTACCCCATGCTTATCAGTTGCAAACTATGCTTGTTCGAAGGGAGCATCAATTATTTGTGAGCAAAGTTAAGGATGCTGCAAGCATAATATAGGATGCTTGAGCATCCTGCTAATAGACTATATTAGGGGACATGTGGACCGAAGGTGGCATGTTTTAGAAGTCTAGACCTCGAAGAGAAAATTAGGCTGTATTTGCAAACTTTAGTGCTATGTAGGCGGCATAAAAATTCTCTAATGTTAATGAAAAAAATAAGAATAAAGTAGGACTTTTCCTTTTATCCCCACAGCCTTTAACACACATTGTGGATTTATTAATATTATTGACTTTTCCTTGCTGAATCATTTGTGTGTGTGTGTGTGTGTGTGTGTGTGCGCACACGTGAGTGTGTGGTTTGCTCTGCTTCTAAATGGTACCAACAGCAGGTAGCCTTAGACCTGAGTTCTGCTCTGGCCCTTTGCCTTCCGTGGTCAGCCTTTTCTCAGGTTGGGCTTCTTGGTTTTCATTAGCAAAAGGGGGTTAAGAGCCCAGATGTGTGGAGAAAGGCCAGCATATGTCACTTTGGTATAGATAGCATATTTCTGGTCCTCTGAATAGTACTTCTGCTTGTCAAGAAAAACCCATGATGTTCTTTGTTCTGGTGTTCACATAAAATAATTCAACTAGCCCGCCTAAATTATAAACACACTCACAGACATTTAGAAGGTTTTAAGTATACCTTTCAAAATGAAGAAGATTTACCTACAGCAGAATAATCCTAAATCTACTGTTAACTATTTTTGTGTGAATGGTGAAAGAACAGACATCTTCCATTTGATACTATAGATGGTTCTCACACAGGCAAGTGAGGATTACCTTTGTTAGTTTTTTGTTGTTGTTGTTTGTTTTGAGACAGAGTCTTCCCATAGCCCCAGCTGACTAGGAATTTGCTGCATAGATGAGGCTGGCCTCCATCTCACAGAGCCTCTGCCTCCTGAGTGCTGGGATTAAAGTGTATCACCATGCCTGGCTTAGTCTGTGTTTTAATTAAACCTTTTAGAAGTATGGAAAAGTTGTCAAGATGGCAGAGTCCCCGTGTCCCCTGCACCTTGTCCTTCCTGCTGCCCATGTCATACATTACCAAGGCATGGTTGTTACAGCTCAGGTCCTGGTACTGGCCCTACTCCATATTGATTTTCAACTTGGCCTGGTTATCTGTTATTGGTAAGACACTGCTCTGCTATTAGGACTTGTTTGAATATTTACTTATAAGTTTCCAAGTCAATTCCATCTCATGCTCAAGAGTAATTCTTTCCAGGTTAACTGTAGTTTGCTCCTTAGTGCCATGCCACCTGGCTTTCCAAGTAAGTGCCTCTGGGCCCTTTGTTTTCCTCAGGCCCTTGGGTCTGGTGGAAGGATGAGGGCCACAGAAAATGAATGAAGTTTCAGGTCCAGAATAAGAAAGCCACGAACGAGACAGGACACTTAAAAATATCTCTGTTCAATCCACATATTTTATGGAGGAGAAAACTGAGGCCCACGGTGGTGAGGGGACTCAAGCTACGCCACTCAGAGTTGGTGGCAGGGCTTGGACCAAAGCCTGGTCTTTTAACTCCCCAGTGCTTCTTGCCTCTGACAACGTTTTCACAGTGATGCTTTTATTCCATTTATTATTTATACCCTTCCTATTTAAAAAAAGCAGCAGAGCCAGCCACTCTGTGATTTGCTTTGCTTTGAATATGACATGGACTACTGGATCCTTTGTGATTTAAGGGGATTTAAGAAACACTAATACTGTTCTTATCTATAATTATTTAGTGAAAACTTATCATGTAATAGTGATACTATTTGATGCCTTGCACATAGTAAGGGATCAATGAATAAAAGACAAATAAATGCATCCTGCCAACTTGGACTTCCCAGAAAGAACTTGGCACACAAGCAGGTAACTGCTGCACAAGTGGACAAGGGGGCAGAGTATGATTTTGATTCATGACTCTGGAAGACGGAGGGCGCAGAGACACACTGTAAGATGAACAGTGGTCATTCTGACATGTGATTGACTTTGACTTTATAGAACAAGAGGAGCTACATGGGTGTTAATGTGTGTGTGTGTGTGTGTGTGTGTGTGTGTGTGTGTGTGCATGTGTGTGTGTAGGTTCCTGATAGGGCTTTAGACAGTCTGCCATCTCTGAGACTTAGTTGTCTTACCTGTGGGGAAGAGAACAATGATGGGTTGTTCTCCCTGTTAGATGAGTTATATTGCTAAAAGCTTGCTGTAAATGCCTCAACTGTGGCCTGAGGGTTACTTGCCAATACCTAGGGTTATTTAAAAGGAACTCAGCATTTAAGGCAAGTTTATTGAAAAATACTTCGAGGCTCCCTTCTTGATCTCCAAGCTACTGAAAACCCTCCAAGTAGTTCTGCATATCTGAACCATAGCTTCTACTGGTCAAGACCAAGTCACAGTCAGGTAAGAACAACAGCATTTATACAGAACATCCCACAACACCCATCACACTCCCCCTTCCTGGGAGAGCTTTGTCCTTGCTGTGGGGCTTGTCTCATTCAATGCTGTGCTGCTCCAAGCAAGTTGGCGACCGAGGCTTGGCTTTGCCTCCCTGCATGTAAACTGCCTTGCTGCGCCTCTCTCTTTCTCTTTCACATGTTTGTGTGTGTCCAGGAGGAATCAAACTCCAGTCCTTTGAAAGAGCAGCAAGTGCTTTTAACTGATGAGCCATCTCTCTAATCCCCATATAGTTCATTCTCATAGGGTCTACTCCAGGATCTCAAATCTTAAATCCCGAACCGATGTCCTGTTGAGAAGAGTCAATGGGCTATATGATCCTGGGTAGAAATGCTAATAGAACTGACCGATGGTAAAAGCTGAGTTTAGTTTTAGATAGGAGTATGTAAGATTTCCATATAGACCTGTTCCTAAGTCAAATATAGGCTAATGATCAGTAAAGAGACTTGGACAGGTAATTTATAGCTTAGAATGACTTAGTCTTCCAA
This sequence comes from Eospalax fontanierii, assembly GCA_035773235.1. Classification (NCBI taxonomy): domain Eukaryota; kingdom Metazoa; phylum Chordata; class Mammalia; order Rodentia; family Spalacidae; genus Eospalax; species Eospalax fontanierii. The sequence continues at coordinate 31,525,177 of CM069549.1, forward strand.
TATATTCAACTGTGTAACCTCTGAGGGTGAGAGCCTATATGGTTTGGCAAATGAGAAGATCTTTAGTAGGGCAGGTAATGGTCCTTTCTCTCCATTTGTTCTGGTAGTTTTATGACTTCATTTGAAAACTTGGATTCTTAGCTAGGTGTGTTTGTACATGCGTTTAATCACACAGCACTGGCGTGGTAGAGGCAGGCAGATCTCTGTGAGATCAAGGCCAGCCTAGTCTACATAGTGAATTCCAGACAAGCTAGGGCTACAGGGAAACTTTGTCTCAGAAAGACTTAAAAAAAAGTTTCTTATGGAAGGACCTAAAAGGCTAAGAGTTGAGGCTAGAGAGATGGCCACTGAAGCAGGAGAGAGTGGGTACTGCTCATGGAGGGGACCCCAGTTCAGTTCTCAGGACCCACATCAGGTGACTCACAACCACCCACAACTCCAGCTCCAGGGGATCTGACACCCTCTTCTGGACTCTGTGGGCACTACACACACACAGACACACACACAGACACACACACACACACACACACATACACACTTTTTTTTAAAAAAGGAAAGGCTGAAAGTTATGAGATTTAAAACATTTGTCAGGAAGGAAAATCTCCTTCTTCGTCCCTTTATCACAACCTCTGGCCCACCCATCCATGCAACCAACAAAATGCTGTTTGCCAGACACTAAAGGAGATCAAGATAAAGCAGCATATCTCAACAATAAAGTCACTGATGCCACACTAATGGGAGAAGCCAGAGGATCAAGAAACAGCAGAATAGACGAATAGATCTACGTCAGAGTGTGGTAAGCGCGGAGGAGAACAGAGCTGTTCTCTCTAGCAGGAGTAGGCTGCGCTCAGAGTGCAGAGTTAGTTCAGAGAAGTGGCAGGGTGGCCGATTCAAAGAGATACTAGAGACCTAAAAGAAGCTAAGGTTGGGGTTCTGCCATCTGTCTTCCATTAACTAGCCAGCTCAAGGCATCCTCTCTAGGCTTATGCCTTTGAGCTTTGAGATACAGAATCTAAGGACTCAGCTTTTCATCCCCTTGATTGGTAAGTGAAGTGAATTTCCCACCCTCGAGAGAGGTGGAGGCTCATCACTCTGGAATGCAGGTGCACTCAACATTATACTACCAGTGCTACACTGAGGCTCATCATTCTGGGACAAACCTGTGGCTTCACTGAGAGAATAATATTCAGTGATGCTTCATTCTCCTGATAGTCCAAGGAAGGTTTGTAAAGAAGATTACCATTTTAGTTCCTGAATTTGACTTAATAAATCATTTGGAACAAAAACTTCCAAAAACTGTATTGCACATATATCAGACTTCAAATACAGCTAGGTGGGCATTTTAATTAGTTTCTCCTAGAACTTGTCTCACATGGAATTTTACCAAATGATATCATACATCTTATTTTACCTACAAAAGTATTTACATATACCATACATACAATAAAAATCAGCAAAAGAAATCCAGGACAAGATAATACAAATCTAAGAAGTCATGATCTAAGAAAAATAACTAGAATGTAAAGTTCCTAAGGCCTTGGAGACTTTCGTAGTAGGACTGAAATTCAGTTCTAAGCTTCCTGATAGGCAAAATAATAGGGGAAGAGGTCAGGTCTACCCATAAATGGGGAAGACACACCACATCTTTAAGAAAAAGAAGACTTCTAGTGTTTGATTATTCTACAGAATTTCTTTTAAAGTATTTTGAATTATTTATTTTATTTATATATACAAGTGTTTGGCCTGCATGTATGTAAAGGCACCCAATGTCACACAATGCCTGTGGAGGCCAGAAGAGGGAGCTAGATCCTCTGGAACTGGACGGTTGTTAACTGCCATGTGGGTGCTGGTAAATGAACCCCAGTCCTTGCAAGAGCATCCAGTGTTCTTATTTGCTGAGCCATCTCTCCAGTCCTTAGAAAATGTCTTAAGAGGGTAAATTGAACATAATTTAAATCTAGAGGTTGAATTTATTATTTAAGTGACAATTATTGTATCTAATAATTAACTAGTAAAAGCATTTTGAGAATTATTGAACTGTTATCTGCTGTCTTCTCTGAAACAGAAAGTACTCAGGATGAAATGTTTTAAGTTTTCACATTCTTCTCTGGCTTTCTTGGGACTTTCTTGTTACTTTCCATCTATCAGCCATGGCTTTGTCTTGCTATTGGTCTGTGTCCACGCTTCTAAAATACTCCTACTTGACTAGTTTTTAGCTGTGATTCTTCTGTGTAGTGGTTCTATGGTTATCTTGACAGGACCTAGGTTTAGGAGAAAAGTCTCTGGGCATCTCTGGAGAGGTTTTAGCTTAGGTTAATTGAAGTGGGACGGCCCACTCTAAATGTAAGCAGCACCATCCCATTGACTGAGGTCCCACACTGAATAAAAAAGAAAGTGAACTGAGTACCAACATTCATCACTTGCTGCTTCCTGACCGTGGGTGCAATGTGACCAGGTTCCTCAAGCCTCTACCTCTGTGACTTCCCACTGTGATAGACTGTACCTTGAGCTGTGAGCCAAGAGAAGTCCTTGCTCCTTTATTTTGCTTTGGTCAGATACTTTGTCACTGCAACGAGACAAGTCACTAATACAAAGCATCTGACAAAATCCAGCTTGCAATTACATTTAATGTAATAAATAATGACAACCATAATAAAATACCATTAACGAGAATTTGATATGTGACTACGGTGTTCTACACGTTATGTATGTCATCTCATTAAGCCTGTCAACAATCTAATGAAAGACAGAAACTCCTAATTCCCATTCCTCAGCTAAGACCACCGAGGGCTACCTCACTTACCCAGTGTGATTGAGACAGGCAGCCCAGCTGTCACGCTAAGATGCACCTTGGGTGTTCCCTGCTCTTGTTTCTCAAAGCTTGCTCTTTCTGCTTCTTGCATTCCCTGTGGCTTCAGTCTCCAGTAAGGCCCCTGACAAGTGAGCAGGGTCACTCAGCAGGCCAGGGGATCTTCTTCTGTGAAATGCTGCTGTCTGAGAGGTCCAGCACTCCTGAAAGTTGGCTGCGATCCTTAGAACCGCAGGGTCTGAATTCTTATCTCTAATGTACTCACTCTTTTCTTCAAAGTGAACCTGCTCATCTGTTACCCAGGCATAGTAATTTGAAACAATTAAAAATATCTATAGCTTCTTGTGCAAAGTTAAAATGAGTAGAAATTAAAAAATATTGAAGTACCTCTGGCCTCCTGTTTTCACATCCATAAATAAGGAATTATTATATTATCTGCAGATATTTTTATAAACAGAAACTTTCATAGTCACATTTTAAAAAGATCTTCTTATGTTTTATGTATTTTCTGTTGTATAAAGTCTTTTGTGTATTAATGATCTTGACCATTGTTCTACTCTTCTTTCTGATAGGGCTCCTGTAGCTCAAGTACACAGCAGAACCCTCAACCTAATTTAGAAACTGGCAAACAAAACAAAGACAGGAGACGGGGAGTCTGTGGAAATGCAGATGACCGTCTTTTTGGCTTTTATACAAACATTAGAACTCTAAAACTTGCTCTTAGCAAGTAGCTTCCTAATCAAGTTAACGTAATGGCACTTCGTTCTTTTATATCATATTTCAGTTGGAGACCTAGAAAGATTTTAACAAACATGAATGCTTTTTACCCTGGGTTCCTGTAGAAAAGGCGTTTCCTTATGTTTCTGATGGTCAGTTACATAAGGACCATCAGGACAGCGACTGGGCCCTGCTTTAGTCAGAGATCTTCACACATGCTATCATCTATCTATCTATCTATCTATCTATCTATCTATCTATCTTCTATCAATTTATCTCTCCCTCTGTCATCATCATCTATCTATACATCTATTGATCTATCATTTATTAACTATCTATCCATCTATCCATCATCTATCATAATCTTTATATATATATATCTACTGATCTATCATCTATCAACCATATATCCATCTGTCTGTCTGTCTATCTAGCTATCTATGAATCTATCCTCTATAGATATATCACCTATCTGCCATCTGTCTGTCTATCATCTATGTATATATCTATGTATCATTGTCTAATTTACATATCTGTCTATCTATTGTCTATCTCTAATCTATCTTAATCTGTTTATTATCTATCTAATTTATGTATCTATGTATATATTTACCATCTCTCTTATCTATGTATCTATGAACTATCATCCATTATCAATCATCTATAAGTATCTACTTTCTATCATCTATTTATCTATTATTTATCTGTCTAAAACATTATAAGATAATGGCACCTATGATTACAGAGGCTAAGGAATCCCACAATCTGCTGTCTATAAGCTGGAAACCACAGAAAGCCACCATGTAGCTTGAAGACCAAGTAGTGTCTTCAAGTAGCACAACTGAATGGATTTGAGTCCATGCCTGAAGGCTCGGGAAGCAGGAATGCTGAGGAAAGCAAGAACAAATCAACGTGCTGTGTCTTTTTGTTCTGTTCAAGCTTCCGGAGGACTGGTTCACACTTCCTCAAACAGGAAGCAGCCATCAGTTTTACCTACCACACCATTCTTCTGCCCCTTCAACTTCGCAGTCACACTCAGGAGTGTTTGAGGAGATATCTGAGTGCAGCCAAGTCCACATGTTAAATTGGATTATTATCACAGGCCAAGTACACCTTGTCCTGCTAGGATGAGTAACCTTGAACTTTATGAGTCAGGGTCAGTATTACCCAGCAAAGATAATCCATAGAATGTGCCAAGATGTGGAAGTAAAGTTTTCTAACTTTGAAAGATGTCTTATCTGTCATTCAGGGTTCCATCTTGACCTTAACATGTGCCTGCTTTGAGGATTCACCATACCTACAACCACAGGGTGAGCTGTTAGGATGAGGAATTCAGTATTCAGAGGAAGGTCATGTGCAAAGGAAAAAGTGCTGTTGGGTGAAGAAACAGGAGGAAAACGAGGGAGGGCGGCTGCAAGACGACACTCTGCATATGGATCTTCTGGTCTCGGGCTTGAACTTTGTGATGGGGGAAGCTGTACATAAGAAGGTGGAGCTGTTGTCTCAGGCAGGACAGCTAAGATGGCACCTCTGGCCTAGAGCTTTGGTGCTGATGGTAAAGTGAGGCTCAGGGGGAAAGAGAATCATGCTCTTCACTTCTGCATAGAATGTACCTGGCACCTGAAGGGATGTTGCCTGTGAAATCTCAAAAGGCAGCGTCTTAAGGTGATTGATAATATAAAGACACATTCCAGAAACTTCTCACCAGGGACTTCAGCTGCATCTCAGCAGGACTAGGTGTTGGCAGATATTCTCATTAATTATCTTTTGTTGTTGCTTATAACAATTTTATTTATAATTACTACAAATATTCCTTTTATAATTGAATGGATAAACAAAGGGCCAACAATGAATAAATCAGGATAAAAAGAAATGACCCATCAAGGAAGAAAAGACATGAAGGAAAAATAAATGTATATTGTTAACTAAAGGAAGTCGGTCTACATGAGAAAAATACCATATGACTTTCCGGAAAAAACAAAACTATGGGGGGAGTGAAAAATGAATAGTTCCCAGAGGTTAAGAGGTGGGAAGGATGAGTGGGCGGGGCACACGGGGTATTTGGGGGAGGGGAGTTGCTTTGTGTGACAGCACAGTGATGAAGATGGTACCAACCACAGTTTGGAAGCTCATCACAGGGGAACTCAATACCCAAGAGACAAGTGTAAAAAGAAAGTAGGTTTTCCAAGGGGTACTTCTTAGCAACCAGGAAGGAGGTAGACTGTCATCCCCTGACTCCCCTTCCAAGTCTTTGGGTTTGAAATAGGAGATGTTTACATGAGGACTGGGTTAGGGGCTGTAAGAAAAAGCTAGTGCTTCTCTGGAGCCCCAGTCAGGAAACCCACTGTTGTGATGATAATCTTTGGGTGATGAGCTATTCTTACCTTAAGAGCTCGTGGTGTTTCCAGACTTCTTGATGCAGGGAGCTCACAGAGTCCTGACTTTCAGACTTGGGCTGCTTGATGGGGGCGGTCTCAAGAGCACTTTTTCTTCCTGTCTCTAAGTTAAGTGCTGCTTTCATCAAACTAGAACTGTCTGCTTTTCTATATGGTGTTCATGGAAGAAGCTCCAATGTTTTCCCCAATAGATTGCTCTGGAGTTTAAGATACTTTGCTTAAAATTCTTCTTTTGTTACAATGGCAAATCTCTTCAAAGCTCATCAGCATCACCATCACCATCATTGTCACCACCACCACCCCCATCATCAGAGAATATGTTACAAATTCAGTCATTGACTTTACCCCATGATAATAATTATATACAAGAATTATTCACATCATATATAATAATATAATTATACATATTATATCTAATAATATATGTATAGTAGGCAAAGACAACAGTGATAAGAGCTGCAGGCTATCCTTGCTCTCCTCTCTTCTTGTCCAGACAGATATCCTTGCTCTTTGGGATAACAGAGTTACAGAAGCAGAAAGATCAAGGAAAGAACTGGACTAAGGCTTCTCAGCAGTTGATAGTTGAGACTGCTTCATTCTGTGCTGGGCAGGGAGGATGTTGATCATTGTCTATGACTTCTGCCCACTAGACACCAGTAGCAGATCTCATCTGAGTTGTATTGATAAGTATCCTCAGGAGTAGGCATAGTTATCTATGGTTGGGAGTCACAAGACAAAAACAGTTCTCAAACTAAGGTACAAAGGATTGAATTGTATGAAGTGGGCATTCCTATGTTGAAGCCTTAACTCTCAAGGTGACTACCTTTGAAGACAGGGCTTTAAGGTGGCAATTAAGATTAAATGAGATCATAAGGATCCTGATATGACAGAATTAGGGGCTTTGTATGAAGAGGGAGAGTCTATAGTGAACACTGAAGACTGGAATGCTTTTGACTTCTTAGCTTATAAACTGTAAGAAAAAAAAATATTTTTGTTGTTTGAATCACCAAACCTGTGGTGTTTTTGTCATGGCAGTCAGTGAAGACTAACAGAGAAGCTCAGATCTGCCCGAGGAAAATGAAGGTCTAGCCTTGGGTGAAATAGGCTAAAGCTGTGTTTTGCTAGGTTCCCTGATGATTCTGATATGGATCCAAGGCTGACAACCACTGGTCTAGACCAACCACCACAGCAGGTAAAAGGGTGGAGAAAGGGACAAGGGATATGTATTGTCTGAAATCTGAGAGGATGAGCTACTTTGCTCAGAAACATGGAACTCTGGGGAGACCAGCAGAGAATCCAGCATCCCAGAATCCCACAGGGCAACAAGTATATGTGCCCTTAGAGCCTTTGCTAAAGATCGAGAGTCCTTCTTGCTGATTTGAAATTATGTTGGATTGATGTTCTCTTTTAATAAGACAACAAATTGAGAGAGGACATGGTGTTTTAATGAACTGAATACCTGTGAGAAAACCTTTCCTTTACTTCAATGTAGCATTTGGAAACAGGTTCTGAGGATGCAATTAGCATAAAAAGAGTTTACAGATCTGTCATTCCCCATCTGTTGTATGAGTAAGAGCTGAGAGAGACATGAATATTCTCTCTGCCTCCTGTTCTGCTATGTTCTATGAGTGTAGAGGTAACATGATAGATATGCTACTTAGATCGGGGCATCTCACACTTACTATTTGCATTTGGCTGGTTGTGGAACTCTATAATAGTCTCCATCTGTTGCAAAAATAAGCTTTATTGATGAGTGGTGAGAGGTCTACTTGTCTGTAAATATGAGGATAAATATTTAGCATACAGTAAGAAATTACATTTGCCTAGGGATGTGACAGGCACAGATGTATGTTTTTATCTAGGATCTATGACCGAGATCTCCAGCCACATGTGTTTTGGTGATGTTTACAGTATGACCCATGAGCTCCTGACCATTGAACAGGCTTTAAGTTCAATTAGATAGCTGTTGATTATCGCCAAAAAAAATGTGTACCAATAGAGATAGTTTCCTGCACCAATTATTGTTGTGGTTGTTAGGCTTTACCAGCTGTGTTGGACCACTGATTTTTTTTTCTCCCTCAGCAGCTTTCATAGTATTCTCTGGTACTATGAGGGCTAGTCTTCATGGATGAGGTTTCCAGGTCAATAGCTCCATTGCTCCAAGTAATGTGTGCCAAAGTATGCCCTGTCTTCAGCAACAGGGTCTTACCTTCAAGTTAGAAGAGGAAATGGCTTGTGTTATTTTGGGAGTCTCTTTTGGAGTATCTTAACCAACAATTCAAAGGGAGGTTTCTCCTGTCTGGCAATGTGTTTCATATATAGCCTTCAGCTGTACACATACACTCAATAATGTATTTTTCAGTAGGCTTTTGAACTAATACATTGCCCTATGTTTGTTCACACCACTTAAACCTTATTCATCTCTCCTCTCCCCCTGTTCACCCTCTCTCCTTCCTCCCCAGTTAAAGGACCTTCATTTCCCTCTTACTCCCTGGATTAGACCCATCTCCTGTTATCTCTCTCTCTCGAGCTCCTTCTTCCCCGTTACCTCCATGGCTCCTTGTGTAACACTCTCTGCTCCACTCCCAGTTAAATACCCCTATTTTCTCCATTAACAACTGGCCAAAATGTAGAGAATAGGAGACTGCAGAGTGTGTATTGCTGGGTAGAACCCCTATATTAAGTCTCTGCCACCCAAGGCTCAGGGACTATTGGGAAGGGAGAGTGGAAGGACTGTAAGAGCCAGGGGCAGTACAAGACCACAAGGAAATAATAGAGCTTGCCAGGCAACTGGGAACTTGATCACGTAAAGTTACAGCAATGGTGACAGCATGCATGAGACCCATGCAAACTCAAATCAGATAAAAACCCAGCACAAAAGTGGGAGAATGGGCCAGAAGTCCCAACCTTAGCTGAAGAACCATTGGCAAGTGCTCACTGTTGGGTGAGGGAGAGTGGATCTTCCTTAAGGGAGTGATGGTTGATAGGCTGACCAGGCTCCAGTGGATAAACTCACACTGAGGGACATCTTGGGATACAAACTTGACTCAGTAACCCTTAGCATATATGAGAGAAAATCTGGTGTGGGAATGGTACAAATAGGGGAGGGGTTCTAAATATGATTAATATGTATTCTATGAGATGTATAAAAATGCAATTAAAAAACTGAGTTCATAAGTGTGGGCCACTGATGTCATAGTTGAATAGCCTTTGAAGGGTCTTTCTCTCTCTCTTTCTCTCCACGTGTGTGTCTGTGTGTGTGTGTGTGTGTGTATTTCTTTTTGTTTTTTCATGCATATGTCAGGAAAGGGGCTGGTGAGAACAGAAAGCAATACCCTGTAAGCCAGGAGCGAGTCTCAGCACAAACAAAACATACTGGCACCTTGATAAGGGCTTTGGGCGTCCAGAACTGTGGGAAAGTAAACTTCTGCTGTTTAAGTTATGCACTTTGTGCTGTTTTGTTTGTTTCCCAAGCAGACCACTGTCCCTCTTAATAATTAAGTAATCTCAATATGGTCTTATTAATCACCTTTGTCTAGGACTTGATCAAGCTGTCAGATGTCAGTGTTTATGACCCTGGCTGCACAGTACAGATTATGATTTTAGATTCCTTTGGTTTCCTATGTTTCTCTGCTGTTACTTCCCTCTGCTGAGTTTCTGGTCCATACATGCTGAACTTCGTGAAAGGTACACGTAGATTTCTATTTATTTCATTTAACAACAAATTCTTGGTCCTTCCATACATTTTCCTGTGCCAGACTGAGCCGCAGTGACCCTGGATCCTCTGGCTCTTAGTCACTCAGGCTCAGTGCGGGATAGGCTTGATTTTTCTCTTCTTCTAACTTCGCCTTTTTTCTTTCCATTGTCCCTTCCTGTCAGGCCACTGCAGTCTCCATCGCTGAGTTTATAAGGCTGACTTCAGCACCTGGAATCAGTACTTGCCAGCATCAGCACAGAAAGCAACATCAGGACCACAAAAAGAGATATCATGTAGAGACACATTCAGAGTTTAGATTTTGTAATTCAGGGAATGTGGGCTTGTTTCAACATTTCAGTCAAAGTGATATTTTTGTGATTCTTGGCTTTATTTCCATAAATGGGTAAAAATGGACTTTTCCAGCAGAGATACATGTTATGATGAGCGTGAGGGAAGATTAAAAGAAAAATCAACACTGCAACCCTGCCACTCAAGTTCGTGCTGCTAGGGCCATCAAAGCCTCCTGCTGCCTGTTCTGCTTAAGCATTCTCTACAGCTTGACTGCTTCTCTCCCAGATGAAAACCCTCTCATCAGCCATCACCTCTGATACAGGCTTGACTCATACCCTTTGTCTGTGGGGGAGAGAGGACACCTGTAGGTACAGAGAGAAACCCTCCAAGGATGCTAAGCCTTCGAAGGAGGTAGGGCCTCTTCTTGAGCACACCTCAGAAATGGCACATGTCGGGACTCAGACAGCATCATCTCACCCTGGGGAACAGGGTGAGGGTTGGCTTGAGTTGCCACATTGGTCTTCATTCCAAAACTGACTAGAGGAGGCTTGCCTTAGTCGACAGCTTGGGGACACTGTAGAGTGCAACACAGAATGGCCTGTCATTGCACAGGGCCATATTAATTCTCGAGAGAGACAAGGAGTTCTCTGACCTGCAGAAGGCCCATCTTTGCCTCTTAAGTGAGTGTTATCTCTTTTGTAAGAATTATCTTTAAAAAACAGACAGATCCCCCAAAACTTGGAAGGTAAACATCATTCCAAGTTTACTGATAAAGTGAATTTGGTAGGCTTTATGCTTTGTCCAGAACTAGCAGACAGTGGGGTTGGAGTGAGAATATTGAAAGCCACTTCTGTCAGACTCCCAAATCCACGTATCTTTACTTAAAACAAAAATGAAATAAACATTTTCAATAAAAATATAAACATGACCCCCCCTAATTTTTCTAGCTTACATCAGCTTAATGTGAGAAAATAGAGCTGTAACTAGCAAACATTATAACTCTGGATAAACTTAGAGCAGAATCCATGCAGAGTTTCCCCTTCTCCATCTTCCTTAGTATTTTCTGGCCGTCACTAGGGAGTATTTTACTTATTACTACAAACACATTTATCTTCATTTCTGTTAGAGTTTACTATCTTTTATCCTGACACGGGTGTGTCAACATCTTCTGAGGCCTTTGACTGACACATGCTCATTGAGAGGGGTCACAGATACATTGCTGTCCTAATGTTCCAGTTTCATTCTGCTGCTGTGTTAAAACAGTCCAACCAAAAGCAACTTGGTGAGGAGAGAGTTTATTTGGTTTATACTTTTAGATTAAAATCCCATATTGTGGGAAGTCAGGGCAGGAACCATGGAATAATGCTACTTGCTAACCCACTCTCTGGTTCACTCTGGACCACCTGCCCAGGAAATGGCACCACACATGGTGTGTTCAGTCTACCTGCATCGTTTAAGACCATCAAGCCAATCACCCACCGACATGTCCATAGACCAACCTGATAAAGACAATTACTCACAGAAACTTTCTTTTTAAGGTTGTGTCAAGTTGACAATTAATGGTAACTAGGACACCTGATACAGTAATAGCACCAATGCCTTCTAAGGCTATCTACTCCAGCCCATGCTGGGTAAATTCCACCAGCAGTCAACCTTGTAAATGTTATTTACTCCCCGAACCTTTTAAGTTTCACAAGCTTCCTGAGTTTCCTCCTTCCTCCAGGAGGAAATATTTCAATTTGGAGGAAAGATCTATACAGCATTCAGACAAGATGAAAGATGTTTGGGAATGCTGGACACATGAAAAGGAACATTAGGGGATCATGAATGCTGGACTTGGCAGGGGGACAGCACTGTGTGACCCTGGAGGGACTTTACCATTGCAGTGCAAAGCTGTCTAGATTTACTGATATGTGAATTTATGCTGTAGAGGGAACTTTCTATGTACCACACCACCATTTACAATTTCCACTCTTAATTTAAGATGCGCCAGAGCTTGAGTGGGTTAGTGCTGGGGCTGACCAGAAATCTGTCTGTGAGAGATGAAACATCAAGACACAGACTACAATAGGATTTCCCTCTACCCAGAACTTAGGGTATTTTATTTAACTTCCTGAAAATACAGGTAATAACTTCTCCTTAAATTATGTCTTTCCTCTACTCACAAGAATATTTTTTTCTTTTGAGTGAAAGCAAGCTAGCAATGTTTTGTTTTGAAGAAGTATTTTGAGGGTTTAGGGAGATGGCTCCATGGTTAAAACACTTGCTGTGCAAGCATGAGGACCAGAGTTTGTATCCCCGGAACCCACGTAAATGTTTATGAGCATCATGGTTCACCTCTGATCCAAGTGCTTGGCAGGCACAGAGAGCAACCTCTGAAGTAAGCTGCCCGCTATACCGTATCTGTGAAATCTGGGTTCAACTGAGAGACAATGTGGAGACATAAGGTGGAAAACAACTGAGGAAGACTCCTGACATATAACCTCAGGCCTCCATATACTCTCTCACACACATGTGCACCCACATGCATTTGAATATACATACACATATACATGAACAACACACACACACTTTGAGATTGTTCCTTCGGATAATGGGGAGTGTCCTGGAAGGTGACACAATACCAGGCTTGGAAATGACTGGGTGAGGCAATGGTACTGATAATCAGTGTGCAGCAGGCTATGTTTCAAGTGGAGGGAGAAAACCGGTCACAGGCTGTCACTTAGGATGTCAGGTCAGGAATTCAAAGCAGGAACTTGGAGGTAGAAACGAAAGCAGAGACCGTGGAGGAACGCTGCTCACTGGCTTGCTCAGGTAACTTTCTTTTAATTTTCTTACTGAATCTTTGTGTGTTTCATACAGAACGTCTCAATCAATCTTCATCATCTTTATACCACCTTCCCCACTGGCAGCCTTCATAGCTTCCCAGCTGGAATTCATACATTCTTTCATTTGTGTTAAGGTCTAGTGTGTTAATGTCCCCAAGTGACTTCAGTACCAGTTCATCCACTGAGGTCTAGTCAGCCTACCCAGAGTCCCTCACTTTAGGAAAACTAGCTCATCCTTACCCAACAATAATTAGTTGCCAATATTTCTTCAGCAGATTGGGGTCTGCTGTCCATTTCTTCAGCTCTTTGTATTGCTTCAAAAATCCTCTGAAGGGCTGGTTTTGTGGATGATAATTCCTTCAGCCTATTCATGTCCTGGAGGATTTTTTCTTTTCCCTTCAACTATAATAGACATTTTTGCTGAGTAAAATATTCTGGGCTGGCATCTATGGTCATTTAGAACTGGGAATACTTTGGTCCAGGCTCTTCTGGATTTCATAGTTTATATTGAAAAATCAGCTGTAATTCTGATGGGTTTTCCTATACGTAACTTGTTTTTCTTTTGTAGCTTTCAGAATTCTCTTTTTGTTCTGTACATTTAAGGTTTTTACTATGATATACCATGGAGAGTTTCTTTTTCGATTCTGTCTATTTTGTGTTCTCTGTGCTCCTTAATTTGTCTGGGCATGTCTTTCCTGAACTTGGGGAAATTTTCTTCTACAATAATGCTGAAGATCTTGTCAATACCATTATCCTGAGATTCTTCTCCTTCCTTTGTGCCTATGATACATAAATTTGATATTTTCATGGTGTCCCACATTTCCTGCATATCCCATTCTTATTTTTTAAAGTTTTTCATAATCTTTTCTTGAGTGCTCCAATTCTTCACCTTTATCATTCAGTCTTGATACTCTGTTTTCCATTTCATTCATTCTATTGGTGAGCCTTTCTCCTGTTATTTCAAATTGGTTTATTGAGTGTTTCCCTTCCTACTTCATTTCAACCTGAGTTTTCTTCAGTATTTCTAACACTTTTGTGAATTCAGTCAGAAGTTTATTCCTATCTTTTTTTAGTTCTTTCATTTGATTGTGTGTTCTTTAAGTTTATTAAATTCTTTGATCATGTTTATGATTTTCCTTTAAACTCTGTGTCCTGGGTTATCTCTATGGGGCTCTCATTATAGAACTCTTCTATAGGACTGGTGCTATTTGGTGGGACATATTATTTGAGTTTTCCATATTATTTTTTGTTGTGATCTTGCCATGTGAATTTATTTTGTTTTTCTGATGTGAGGCTGAAGCCTTCTTTTGTTGAGTTGAAGTCTGATTCTGTCTATATACTTGATGTGACGTGGTTGTTTTCTTATTGAGTATGGAAAGTTGGGTTAGTCAAGGATTTAGGTTCTCTTTTTTTTTGATTTTATATTGGAAGGACCAGATGGCTCTAGTCCAGCTGTTCAGGAGTTCCAGCAGAGGCACAAATCAGGGGAGATCAGATGCTCTCAGGCTCTCTCTTAAGGTCTTGGCCCCTCTAGCCAGCAGGCACAGCACAGTTTGGGGGGGATTGCTGAGCAGAAGCTGAATTCAGGCTTCTCAGGAAGTCTATAATGGTCTGGGTTCTACTAAAGGGTCCTGCAGCAGTGGGAGGGGCTGAAGTTGCTACCAGTGTAGGAGGATGGACATGGTGTGAACTGGAGAGCTCATAGTCAGGCAGAGCTAAGAGGGTCGTTCAGAGATCTGGAGCATAAGCAGGCCTGTACTTAAGGCTAGAAGCAGAGCAGGATGTGGGGGGGGGGGGACTGGAGTTGCTGTGGCAGTGGGGAGTGTAGACACAGTGGGCAGGATTATGTTTACCAGAGAAGAAGGCTGTACTCAGGAGAAGGAAAATGCAAGTTGAGGGCAGGGACAGCCTGTGACAGGTCTGACAAACTAGACTGAAGTCTTGAACTGGTCTGAGTGCAGCAGATCAGGATGCAGTGGGTGGATCTGGGCTAAGAAGGTAGTCAGAGATCTGGGGTGCTAAGATCAAGAGCAGGCCTGTGCCCAAGGCTAGAAGAACAGGATGTGGGGCAGCGGAAAATGAATTTGCTCAGATGGTAGGAGTGCAGCTTGCTTTCTTATATGTCCCAGGCCCACCTGCCTGGGAATGGGCAGTCCCTAGGATGGTGGTCAAGGCTCCCCTATATCAATCACCATTGAAGAAATCGCCCCACAAACATGGCCACAGGCCAGTCTGATGGAAGAAATTCCTCAACTGAGGTTCCTTCTTCCAAGGTGATTCTAGATTGTGTTTACAATAAAAACTAACTAGCATAACTGGCCTCCAGATCTTGAGGCTTTGGGGGAGCATACCTTGGAAGTTGTGTTGCTCTTCTCTAGTAGGAATGGTATGGCCTGTCTGGGGCTGTGGTTTAAGGTGTTGCAGGTCAAACACAGCACTGAGAGCTGTTGAAGTATCCCTGACACCTGCACACACTTGCCTGTGTTTTGGCACCACACCAGCAGCCTGGGATGCCATTGAATTGCTCCAGTGATGAGTTCAGGGACTCTCATGAGATTCATTTCCCTACTTGTAAAAAAAAAAAAAAAAGATCATGGGAACCATGTAATCTTGAATTGTAAATCTTAAATGTAATAACTTATGTACAGTATCTTTATAGTGTTTGGTTGAGAGTAGCTATTTGCTAAATGGAAATGATTATTAAAGAAAGAATGAGGCTACGAGAGAGGGGAAGTGTACCATCTGCTCTTGGTTCAGCCTCTAATGAGTTCTGTGAGTTTAAGGCAGTCACTTAGCTGCTCTGTGCTTCAATTTACCCATCTATCAAATTGTCAACTGGCATTTGATGGCTTACCTAGCAAGCTTGAAAGGAGGAGACTGCCTTGCAAATGCTAAGAGCTTAGCAAGTATTTGTCAAAGGATCAAATAGGTGCAGCAAGTACTCTGAAAAGCTAAGATGAATACTCATTTATGTGCATCTGCACATAGAATTTATGCACCTACATTCCAAAAATGTCTCAGCCTTAAGGTATACAAAAAATTTTGATTATATTTAGCAGAAATTGTGTGTGTGGGGGGTTAATGTATATGTGGTGTGTGTGTATGTGTTCCTTTGTGTGCACATGTGTAAAGGGCAGAGAACAATTTTGGGTATTAGTCCTCTTCAGGCATGATTCACCTTGTTTTTAAAAATATTTTATTTATTTTATGTGTATGAGTGTATTGCCTGCATGTTTGCTAAGTGTACCCATGTTGTGCAATGCCTGTAGAGATCAGAAGAGGGCATTGACACACCTGATGCTGAAATTAAAGACAGTTGTTAGTTGCCATGTGGATGCTGGGATTTGAAACCAGATCTTCAAGAGCAGCTAGTGCTCTTACTCACCAAAACAATCTCTCTAGCCCCTACACCTTATTTGTTAAAAACAGGTTCTCTCATCGAGACCTGGGGCTCACTGAGTAGGCTAAGATGGTTGGCCGGTGAGCCCCAGGGAGTCGCCTGTCCCCACCTTCTTAGTGCTGAGGATGATAGGCATATGTCACCCCACTTACATATATATATATATATTTATATGGTTGCTGAGGAACCAAATCTTGTCTTCATGCTCATGTGGAAAGCACTTTATGGACTGAGCCATTTCTCAAGGCTGAAATTTTTCTTTGTTTGAAAAATGTTAGGATTTTCTGATGATTAGTGCAGCAATAATAATGGTCTTATTGGATAAAACTATACAGAAACTTTATGGAGTTTGCAGGCAGCCCCCGGTACTACTCTAAGGGCAGCAGGATGAATGGCAAGAAGGCTTTTTTTTTAAGTCTTTCCTTCATCCCCTTCCCCCACTCTGAAACAATCATCAATTACCCTTATCCACCGGCACCATCTCATCTAAGTTCATTTTCAAGATGAAGTTTCCTCGTTGGATGGTGGCTGTCCAATCCTCCTCCTGTCCATCACCAGCTGCCTCAGAGCTGTCCCCAGACTGACAGTTTGAGAGCGAATCAATAATAATTATCTGGCTGCAGCCATGGTGAGCTGCGTAATTCTGCCATGGGACAGCATTGTGCAAACAGAGCTGCATCTCCGGCTGCAGGCTTAAATATGCAGACCCTGGCTGTCCATTTAGGTGTGCTGATCATGTGATTACCGGGAGGTAGTGCTCCTTCCGTGGCTGCATTAAAACCCTTTCAAATGATACACTCACCTTCTGGGACTCTGGCTGCTGGCAAGCACTGCACTATGTAAAACATTGTCTTCGGGGCCCAGACCATAAATCAGTGGTTTAAAGGCACGGGCCTTGGAGAGGAGACACATTGCTTTGCTTCTTTATGGAGAGTTTGGGGAAACCCCCGCTGGTGGAGCGTGTGCAAGCACAAAAAGGATGAGATCTCATATATGTTTGGTTTTATATGATTTTTTTAAGCTTGGGCTATTGGAGAAGATTATTGCTTTCTGAAGTTATTTGTATCTCAGTTGAGCGGTCAGGAGTCGTTCAGTGTAATGATGTTGGTTTAAGGGTACAAATTCAGTAATTCCATTTGAAAAAGAAGACGTTGGCTCTCCCTCTCCTAGAAGCTGCTGGGTGTCCACAGTTCCTCAGTTAGGCTTGGAGCCTCCTATCCACTTCTCCAACTCCATGCTGGGATTCTGTCTGACTTGAGCTTCTGTGGGTCTTGGGCATGCTGTCCACATTGCTGTGAGTTCTTATGAGCAACTGCCCAGATGTCTGGAAAACTCTGTTGCCCTGTGGTCATCCACCACCTCTGGCTTTTATAATATTCCTACATCCTCTTCTGCAATGATCTCTGAGCCTTTGGAGGCAGAGGTTTGACACAGATTCAGGGATAAGCACTCTATAGTCTCTTATTCTCTACATGTTGGCCAGTTGTGGGTCTTTGTGTAATTACCATCTGCTGCATAAGAAAGCTTCTCTGGTGAGAGTTGAGAGTTGCATTAGTCTATGGGTACAACAATAAATCATTAGAAGTCAGTTTAATACCATGTCTATTTAGCAGAATGGTAGTAGTAGGCTCTTCCCTATGGCTTGTGACCTGTGTAGCTGTAGGTTTAGGCTCCACCTTGTGAATCCAATTATAGAGCGGTTGGTTACTCTCATAACTCACTATTGCACTAGTGGTCCTATGTCGCCAGGCCAATTGTAGCTCACAGAATTCATGGCTGAGCTGATTGGTGATTGATGATTGATGATTCCTTTTCTCTTCAGGTAGCATGCATAGTACCTTTTGGCACAATGAAGTCTAGCCAGCAGAGATGGGCTTTGATATCAGCACCGACTTGAGTTCTCCTTATTTGTTCTACAGCTAATGCATGTGGTATCTTTAGCAATGTGGTCTTATCATTAAGTTCTTGGTGGCAGATATAATCTTCTCGATCCTATTTCTGTTGATTGAATATTGAAGCAGTGGGCTTTTCTTGGTGTTATATTCCGGGAATCTGCCAAGAAATCTGAAGAAACATTCTTGGGAAGGCTTAGCACTTTTATTTTTCAATACATCACTCATACCTCCTTCCCTTTTTTCTCCCAGGTAACCAAGGAAGCAAAGAGTCACACAAGCCTCTGCATTTGTTCACCACGTCTTAGGTATCGGACACTCATATGAACAAAATCAGAATCCTGTTCTCGGGGAACTTGCTAGCTAATAAAAGAGATGAACATTTGGATGCCAATTAGAGCACTTTGACACAGGGGAGAAGTAACAACTGTCAAACAAAGTACAGAGAAAGTTGCAAAGGGTTTCAGAGCCTGGGTAGCTTCCAGCCGGGCAGTCATATTTATGGTAAACTATTCTTTGATGAAAGCTTACACCTGCTATTTTGTAATGAATTAATTAACTGTTAAGAAAGTAGGAAGCCAATTAGAACATGGAAGGGCACTCACACAGTGCTGAGTTAGAAAAGAAGATAAAAGCATAAATATTGGACAAAGTAAGATCATTTCGGATGATCCTTTATTAGGCTCTAGAACTAGAAACCGAAACCTGGGAAGGTTGTGAAAGACAACAAAGAAAATGGTAGACACATATATCGGAAAAACATCCCTTTGGAACTGCAGGTTCTCTGCTGTTGAGTTGAATGCCAGATATCTTTCTATTATAATTTGAAAAACCAAGGCTTCTGTTTTGTTTATTCTGTTGCTTGTGTGTGTGTGTGTGTGTCCATGTGTGTATGCATGTTCATATGTATGACTGTCTGTGTCTGTGGGTGAACATGTGTAAAGATGTATGTAGGATGCTTTTCTCAATTGCTCTCTATTTTATTTTTGAGAGGGAATCTCTCACTGAACCTGGATCTCAGTATGTTGGCTGGGCAGGCTAACAGGTCAGAGAGCTCCAGGAATCTCCTCTCTCTATCCCAGAGTGAGGATTATACACATGTGCTGCCATGTGTGGCTTTTACCTGTGTTCTGGGGCTCCAAACTTGGGTCCTCATGCTTGCCTGAGCCCTAGCCCCAGCCTTCATGTTCAGATTTCCTAAATTCTTGGGGTAGGCATCCTCTAGACTCTTGCAGCCCCACTGGTTGCCTTGTTCATTTGGCACTAGGGGTTTTGTAGAGCTAGAGGCTCCTTTCATGTGACAAGAGACTCTGCTGTCTCTCCAGTAGATTTGTGGAAAGGAGATGAAGGAGGCTGGAGACTTGGCTCAGTGGTTAAGAGTATTGGCTTCTGTTGCAGAGGACCCCAGTTATTTTCCCATCACCTACAGAGTGACTGTAACTCTAGTTCTGGAGAATTTGATGCCCTCTTCTGACCACCAGAGGCATTATATAATGAGGCGCAATTAAATACATGCAGGCAAAACACTCATCCATATCAAATAGAATAAAGACATTTTATAAAAAGAAAAGGAGACGACAACCATAGATCTCTCTCTGGTAAGATGAACAGTGCCCTGCAATTTAGCTAAATAAGATACTTCTGTTGTGGTTGGCATCATTATCTGTCTAGGGGTTATTGTTGGCTACGTTTTCTCAGCCAATTAAAGAGTTAAAGGCAGGAAAAAAATCTCAGATCAGCAGAGAGCAACCAAAAAAGAAACACTTATTGAAAGATAATCACCTCCATACACCTAAAGAATCACAGACACACACACACACACACACACACACACACACACACACACACACACAGAGACACTCTCCCTCCCCCGCCAACCACATACATTCATACAGAAAGATGAAGTTCTCCACGGAGACCCGGAAACCTGGAAACCAAGAATCTAATGCCCCAGGGAGAATCTGGGTTTCAATAGTTTGAGTGTTCTCTCCCCCATCCCCCAATTTTGGATTGAGGAACTTAAAGAAAAGGCTGATAGGTCATATCTCCATGCTGAGGTAACCAGGTCAGTTGAAGGAGCCCTGTTGGAATGAAAAATAAGGCCTTCCTGCTGGGCCCAGAAGAAGTCAGCAGTGTGCATCTTCATTGCTTTCCCGTGACCCTGTTTGCTTACCAGGGATTTAGTTCCTTACACTTTCCAAGACGTTGAGATGACACCCTGCCAGCAAAGATGGGCTGCTTTGTGGTATTCTGAGTTTTGAGCCAATGATCAAGGAAATTCATATAAAATAAATTATATTGTAGTGAAAAATCAAACAAAACCCCCAAAGTTAAGTTATGACTGTTTGGGCAGTAGTATTACAGTTTAAGTCATTTATAACTCTTTCTATTGGCTTCTCCTAACCCTGACCTCTACCTCTTGTAACCCAGGAAAAAGACCAACAAGTGATCTGCTTATGGGAAGAGGGCTGAGCAGTGGAGTCAATTATTCTGAATTCTAAAAACCAGGCCCCTGAGCTTCCTAGTCAACCCATTGTGAAGAGAGGAAAGGAATACAGAAATGTTCATTGGAAAAGTTGGGATGGGACTCACAGGTCTCCAAAGGAGCAGGTATAGCTTGTAGAAACCGTTCTGGTGGGTAGCTGGCTCAGGAAATGGAATCAGACTGGGGTTGACCAACATATGAATCAGCATTGGTACAGAGCCCTATCCAAGGTCTGGCCTTGTGTGACTATGATCTCCAATGGCACAGGGCTTTCACTAGAAAGGCACCCTTGCTTAGCTCAGCAAATTTCTGTACTACCTTAAAATCCTTAGTAATTCTTCCACAAGGGGCCTAGCAGTTTCATTTTGCACCGAACTCTGAAGACATAGCGGATCCTACCAAATATGGTCTGTAATTGGTATTGCATACAGATGTCTTAGGTAGTGACTGAAGATCAGTGCAAGTTTTCCTCAAATGTCCTTTGAGACCTGTGCTCCTTCCAGAAGCTTGGGAGAGGGAACACAGAGCCAGCAAAGGGTGAATAATCTTCCTTCCCTTTTTTAAAACTCTGGGTGGCTGCCTGAGGGTTCCAGCGACATTTGGGGTGGGTCTTTCCACATCAATTAAGAAAATTCCTCCACCGAGGCTCTTTACTCAGGTAATTCTAATTTGTGGCAGGTGGATATTAAAGGCAGCCATCACAATTATTAAAGCAAATTTGAAGCACCAGAAAGAACTTTGCTCTTAGGAGAAGCTAGAATCAGAAACAAGGGCAAATCCTGTATTAGGCACTGAAAGAAATTTACAACTACTCAAAACTCATACACACGTGTGTGTGTGTGTGTGTGTGTGTGTGTGTGTGTGTGTGTTTCAGAAGCAAAGTGGATGTTAATGAATGACCCCTGCATTGCAGAGTTGCTGGGAAGAGTGGGAAACTGAAGGCATTTTTGGGTCCTAAGCAGTGTGAGCATTTTCCTGTTTTATGTTAACTACAGACATTAGCTTACACAGAGCCAATAACTAGTGGGAAACATAATTAGGACTTAAAAGCCCTTTACTGAGACTAAATGCCTACTCTCCTTTATTTTTAAAGCCTTGTGTCCCTTTCGTCATATTAAATTGCCACCCAAACCTGATCTTTAAGACAGGTCAATGAAAAGCCACTTCATTG
Organism: Eospalax fontanierii; assembly: GCA_035773235.1. Lineage (NCBI taxonomy): Eukaryota > Metazoa > Chordata > Mammalia > Rodentia > Spalacidae > Eospalax > Eospalax fontanierii. The sequence goes on from CM069549.1 coordinate 31,546,863, forward strand.
CCTCCTTCCAAAAGTGTCCTTTGGTCCCAGAGTTCCTGGGGGCCCTGTCTCAAAGCCTCTGCTTCCTTTAAGCAGACTTGCTGTGGAGCCGAGTCTCCCACTCTGCCACCCTCACTGGTTGAACTACTGAGGTTGGACTTTACTGAGATCCAGCAGGAACCGAACCAGGAGGTGTCCAGACCTCCGGCTCTGGGCTTTGCCACTGCTGAGCTCAGGGCAGTGGACAGGGTGTTCCGGGGGCAGTGGAAAGGCAGGACAGAGATGACTAGGGTGGTGGTGGTGCCCTGTGGTCTGGATAGTACTGCTTCTCGTGAGTGCAGCTCGTAGCTCTCAGCCTCCAGGAGACTCTTTCCAGGACAAACAGAGAGCCTGCAGAATTATTGCCTGGTAAGCGATCGGAAAGAAACCAGAGTTCAGAAATAGCTTAGTGCTTCCAGAGATGGTAGAAAAAATATCCCAGCTGGGCAAATAGCTCAAGGTCAGGGTATGGACGTCTAGCATTTCGCAGTGCAGGACCGGAGCCCTGGAGCATCAGGAAGATTTCCTGTGTTCAGTGGTGCTGTGGCAACACTGTAAAAGCCCTGACCTTTGATGTAGGTTATAAAAAGCAGATTTCCTGGCTTCTAAAGTGACATCCATTTGTGGAGCTGCGTTAGGCAAAAGGGAAAGCATTCCTTAAGAGTGACCTCTTGACAGAACATTATAGGTAGAGAGTTTGGGGAAAAGTCTGCTTTCTCTCTCTCTCTCTCTCTCTTTCTCTCTCCTCTCTATGTGTACAAAGTATGTATTCACTGTATATAACTTTCATCCTCCACAAAATAGGAATTACAAAAGTGCGTACTAATGGAAGTGTAGGAGTTACCTGAGTTGAGATGATTCAATGAAATGATCTATTATCTATCTATCTATCTATCTATCTATCTATCTATCTATCTATCTATCATCTGTCAGCTATCAGCTATCATCTATCTATCTATCTATCTATCTATCTATCTATCTATCTATCTATCATCTGTCAGCTATCAGCTATCATCTATCTATCTATCTATCTATCTATCTATCTATCTACCTACCTACCTATCTATCTATCATCAGTTATCAGCTATCATCTATCTATCTATCTATCTATCTATCTATCTATCTATCTATCTATCTATCATCTGTCAGCTATCAGCTATCATCTATCTATCTATCTATCTATCTATCTATCTATCTATCATCAGTTATCAGCTATCATCTGTCTGTCTGTCTATCTTGCAGTTTGCTGGTTCCCCTCCAGTGCTGGGTGAAGATGTGGGAAGGTGGGAGATCCACAAAAGGAGCTCACACCCATGGATTATACAGGATGAAGTTTAGCAGCTTGTGTGGAAGAGAGGCACAAAGCTTCCTCAGTACTATGAAGGCCTTGGTAGGGCATCTGGGAACTCAGAGGTAGCTGAGACTCACATGCTCAGGAGAATGGAGTTGGAGGTCAAGTCACAGGACTGCCCAGGCCAAGTGAGGAGATCTTCCAACCGCAGGATGCACTTGAAACATGGGCACCCAGGGGAAGTCCGTGCTCCTAACGCTTGACTAGCTCTCTGAGAGGTCTATAAAGAGAGAGCCCGAAGGAGAGCCAGACACTCTTTGCATTAAATTATGTACACCATGAATGGACACCTCCAGAGAACAGAGACCCCCTCAGGTTCTGAGTAGAAACAGGCCTGGGGTTGCTCTCAGAGCATGGCAGGATTCCCTTTGCTTTCTCTAATCTTGGTCCTGAACCAGAGTGGACTGGGGAGTTTCCTTCTCCTTCCTGTCCCAATGTAGACAAGAGCCTTAAAAAAGGCCTGTGGGTCCCCTCCCTCCTGAAGTCTGTATGGAAAGAGACTTAAAGTGGACAGGAAGGAAGTTGCTTAAGTTCTTTTGGATTGCATTTTAATAACAAAGTATCTGAATAATCGTGGAATTGGATTAAACTGGCATCAAAGAAATAGCTATGAAATATGGATCCAGGGAGTGTTAACACAGGGTTGAAAAACTGACATTTAAAAAGGCAAGTTTACACTAATAAAACTACACATTGAGATTCCTCAAGAAAACAGTGATATAAACTGGTGCTTCTAAGAGAATAAGGGGGAGACAAAGGAAAGGGGTCCGAGAGGGAGACTCAGACTACCAGCTCCTCAAAGTGGGGTGTGCCTCCTGTGAAGGCACTGGACACCCAACAGGGCTAGTTTGACTCTGGCTTTATCTCTCTGGCTGTAGGATGAAGGCATGACATCAAGGCTTCATGTCAAGGCTTCACAGAAGAAATAAGAGTACTCTCACTCAACAGTAATGTAGTCAGGATAAAATGATAGGAAAATTGAGTACCCAGCAATATGCAACACCGAGAAGACGGCCAGTAAATGCCAGCTATGTCTCTTGGCTCTGCTACTGGTTCTCTGGAGGGGTATGAATTTTCAGCTTGTACTCAGAAGATGGGTGTTTGAGTTAGGACCTTGTGAGCTGGAGAGCCATTATCCTGAGAGGTCATTTTGGAAAATTCGGTACTGCGGGAATAAGAACCCTAACCACAGAAAGAACAGCAACTCACCTGTGGACTGTTTATCATCTGCCTGCATTGTCAAGCATTTGGAGTGAGGACTTCTGTTTACAAGTCTCCAAAGTTGGGGAAGCAGCTCAAAATCCGGTAAAAATCACACTGGCTATATAAGAAGACACATTGAATTCTAGTTCTTTGGGGAAAACAAGTCAATATTCTTATGGTTATATTGGAATACTAAAATGAATATATTCAGTAGAAATCTATTTGAAGAAAAATGTTAATATTCTTCATTTTTCACATTTATTTATTTATTTTATTTTTTTTTATGTGTATGTGTGTATGGGCACACACATACCACAGTACACGTGTAGCAGTCAGGGGACAACTTGTAAAATTTGATTCTTTCCTGCTGTATAGGGTCTGGGGATCGAATTCAGATCATAAGACTTTGGGGTAACTTTAATGCTCATATCAAGTAAGGTTTGGTGATCATTTTTTAAATGAGGAAATATAAGATTTTCTTATGATATATATCATATATATATATATGAAATTTGGGAAATGAATTTCTTTTTATTCAACTTACTATTCCTTTTAATTCACTGAAATTGTTAAGTTTATGGTTTAATCTTGTTCAATATTTTCTAAATTTCCACCAACTCACCTATATTATAATTTCAGTGAAGATGTGTGTATTTCAGGTAGGTATCTGTACAAAAAAAAATTACCTTTAAACCCAGGATAGAATCAGAGCGAAACTGGGGATCTGATAAAGGCATGGCTGGGCAGAGAAAGCTGTGTGCCCTTCTTCCTAACTATGATTGGTGCGGGGATCCCTTGGCTTAGCACACAGAGATGCTAAGGGATTCAAGAGCTGCCATGTCCCATAGTTATCTTTCATTATTGTATTTAATTTTTAAAAGGACATGGGAAACCTTTGGGAATTCTGTCATAGCCATGAAATTCTGCATTTTATTTCTACTTAGTAGAGTGATAAAATTTAATGTCTTAAAATAAAATAATATTGAAAATTTACAAGGATGAGTGACCCTCTATAAATGGAAGGGATTTATTCCTAGAAGAGAATGCCTGTGTGTTTGACTTTTTAACATCATCGTAATTACAGTAACTAGGGTCTAGTTATTACTAAAACTCTGCTAGGGAAAAATCCCAGGGATGGGAGGTGGAGAGGACTTCTTAGGATTAATATGTCTGTGGATGGGGATGTAATTTGGTTGGTAGAATACTCACTTATCATTCTAGTTCGCTTTCTTTTACTGTAATAAAACACTGACAAAAATCATCTTAGGGAGGAAAAGGTTTATTTTAGTTTACACTTTTAAGTCATTGATCATCACTGGAAGTCAGGGCAGGAACTCAAGGGAGAAGCCTGGAGCACCTGGAGCAGAAAGCATGCAGGAATGCTGCTCACTGGCTTGATCAGTCAGCTTTCTTATATAGACCACGCCCATCTACCTATGATTGGTGCTGCCTACAGGGGGCTGCGTCCTCCTTCATCAACTGGCAATCCGGACGGTTTATTCTAGATACAGTCACAAGATACAAACTGATTGAGGCAATGCCTCACATGAAGTTCCCTCTTTCTATGTGACTCTAGGTTGTATGAAGCTGACAATAAAACTATCCAGGACACTTAGAATCAAAATACCCTGTGTTTGACCCCCAACACCATAAGGAAGATATGGGTGGTAGAGGCAGGAGGATCAGGAGTTCAAGGTCTTCCTTAGCTAGATAGTGACTTTGAGGCCAGCCTGGGGTACATGAGCTTCTGCCCCCAAACCGAAAACAGATTCATGTCTAGGGGTGATGGGAGTGGAGTTCTGTGCAGAGTAGGGTGGCAAACTAGGAACTGGTTTGGGAGGAAGGGGACTCTTTCACATGTGCCTTAGTCTTAAAATATTTTAACTATTATTTTTATTTTATGTGTATGAGTATATTGCCCACTTCTATATAAGTGCACCTGTGCCATGCAATGCAGAAGAGGACATTGGATTCCCCTGGAATTAGAGTTATGGATGGTTGTTAACCACCACATGGATGCTGGGAATTGAGCCCAGGTCTTCTGCAAGTGCATTCAGTGCTCTTAATCACGGAGCCATCACTCCAGCCCTGTGCCTTAGTCTTAAGAGCTCCAAGTTTGGTCCTGTGGGATCTAACATACTTGGAGTCAGCAAGTGTCTTCACCATCTACAATGGATGGTTATGAACTTGGAACTCCTGGGACAAAGCATTGCACTGAAAGAAACTCTACAAACCTCTGTTCATGTACTTACCACAGTGTGGTTGAGGGTGAAGCCACTTTGTGCACCAAGTATATGCTTTTCAGCTGTGAATGGGAGCTTCACTGCAGAGCAGACCAGAACTCAGCAGGATTCATGGCATGGATTGCCTGCCCGTTTGCCCACTTCTTAGACACATTCTCCCTGATAGACCCATATGGATTTCTTCTAACTTCTTTAAGGTCACACTGAAAAATTTCTTTCACTCCCTTGGAATTCCAATTCTGTCTTTTAAAATGGACCCCAGCATTGACCATCATTTATCCAGAAGCCACTGGACACCTGCACACATCACAGGTTGGTGTTTAGTTGTCACACTGGGATGTGAAATAACCTTCTGTGATCCCTGCTGTCTAAGTTAGAGTGAAGCATCCTGATTCTGGCTTTTGTCCTTGTAGTTTCTAGTTTGATAAAATTTATCGTAAAGAAGGGCTGGAGAGATGGCTCGGTGGGTAAAATGCTTGCTGCAGAGTCATAAGGATCTGAGTTTAGAGCCTTAGCACCTGAATGAAAGGATCCAAGCTTAATAGCTTACACTTTTAGTCCCAGATCTGGGTGGCAGAGATGAGATGGTGTCTGAAAAATTGCTGGCCAATTTTCACAGTGTAGCCAAACTGTGGAGCTCCAGGTTCAGTGAGATGCAGATTGAAACTAAGATGCAGATTGATAGAAGGGCACCTGATGTTCCCCTCTGGCCTCCACATGTACATTCACAGGCAAGCACACATGCATGTGGGCACACACATGAACATACATGTGTATATATGCTGCATGCATGTATACACACACATACAAAGTATTAAAATGTCTGAATAAGCCAACTAGAAAGTACATTAGATGAATTCTATCAGAAGCAACTGATGCAGAAAGCACCCTGTTGGGCTTAGGCACCCATGGAAGGAGCTTTGCTGGCCATGGGAGGCCATTTCCCATCTCTCTCTGATGGAATTGCTTTGTGCTTATGGACTGAAGTCTCGAGTACAGACCTGGTAACTCCTGGGGCTAGGGCTCATGAGAGCCTTTGCAAGTAGAAAGTGTTTCCTTGGAAAGAAATCTTACCAAGGAGGGTGGTTTATCTCCTGTTGGGGTTTCTAAGTTCTGATCTTTTGGAACTACTCCTAATGGTAAACTTCAGAAATCTAACATCCTGGGTGATTCCAAAGTGTGTATTACCCACATAAAGAAAAAAATGTCATGTCTGTGAGCTGGAGGATCTGTCACAATGTGAGATGAAGTCTACTACTGAAAAGTCAAAAACACTGCTTATGCTCCTTTGTCTTGTGGCAAAGCTGCACAAATCCATGACTTTGTGGACCATTCAGTGGCTACAGACTGTATGTCAAACTGTAGAAACTTGAACAGAAATAACCAATACCCATGCAGACTTACACTGTGATCCCTCTATCAGAGACAGTGCTTGTGGGGATCCCTCCAAAGATCTGTCGGTGATATAAAGCATTGTGAGTCATGTCTACACGTTGTTGCTACTTTATAAGAATTATATGTAATTGTGCTGGTTAGTTTCATCAACTTGACGCAAACCAGAGTCACCCGGAGACAGGGAACTTCGGCAGAGGAGCTGTGTCCATCAGACTGGCCTGTGGATATTTTCTTGATTGCTATTTAGTATAGATGGGCCCAGCACATTGTGGGTGGTGTATCTCTGGGCAGGTGAACCTGGGTTGTAGAACAAGGGCAGCTGAGCAAGCCAGAGGAAGCAAACCAGTAAGCACTTTCCTCCATGGTCTGTACTTCAGTTCCTGTCTCCAGGTTTCTGCCTTGACTACCTTCAATGAGGAACTGTAATGTACAAAACAAAGAGACCCTTTCTTTCCCCAAAGTTGCTTTTTGTCAGTGTTTTTATCATAACAATAGAAAGCAAACTAGAACAGTAATGATTTTTTTCTCACCTTAATAAACAGAGTGGATGATTCACATTAGTATCATGAAATTCCAGCAGGAGATACACCTATTAACTTCCATCTATCCTCATGGCTCCCAGTAGCATGGCCCGGAAGACTTTCAGTGTGTTTATCATACTTAGATTCCAATAGGATAGACATTCCACAAAACACAATGTGCAAAATACAAATATAAGGTGTTTCTAAGGTTTTTTTTTTTTTTTTTTTGGAGACTGGGTCTCATGTAGCCCAGGCTGGCCTTGAAATTGCTATGTAGAAGAAAATTACCTTGAACTTGTGATCCTCTTGCCTCCACATCTTAGGATCACAGTTGTGTGCTATCACACCTAGTTTATGCAATGCTAGGGGTTGAACACAGGACTTCATGCATGTTAGGACAACATTCTATTGACTGAGCCACATGCCCAACTCTGAAGTGATTATTAAAAGAATGTATGTGGGGGAATGTGAGGGAGTTTGAGGAGTGGATAGGTTTGAGATGCACTGCACTGTATACATGTATGGAATTGTCAAAGAATTAATAAAAGATATTATAAAAGTACCTTCCATCTTAATGAATAGTAAAATAATAGAAAAATTTCAGCAGATCTTCCTAACTCTGAAATAGGGCTCCTTTGTAGAACAGGAAAGCAGTTGCTTTTAGACAAGACCTTCCTCTAAATGTTCTTGATTGTATTTTAGGTGGACAATGTTCACATCATTGTACTATGTTTACATCCGTAAACATAAAAATGCCTATGTGCAAGGCAAATCTAGTCACTTATAAATATTAATTACACAATGTGTAATAATGCTAAGGCTAGGTAGAATTCTAGTTTTGTAGATGAGAGACTAAAACCCAAGAGACTAAATAACTCGTTTAAGTAAACACAGCCACAGCAAAGCTGGGTTTGACTCGTGTAGATGAGGGACAGAGTGTGCATTCCTCCCCTCTAAGTAGTACTGGTACAGTCAGCCAGAAGCAGGATGCTAACACTCTGTCTCCCATACATCGTGTTCATCTGGTTCTCTGAGAGTAGGAGTCAGGCAGTCAGCTTCCAGTAAAGGAGGAAGGATGTCTGGGGCAAAGTCAGCATCTCTTACCTTGAAGGAGTGGGTTTTAATACTACAATGGTGACTTTTAACAAACTGTCCTTTCTTATTCCCATTTTTCCCTGGAGATAAAGTATAGAACATATTTTATCTCTTTATTCATAGAGGAACAGAGGTAGGGTAGGTATGACTAAGACTCACTGAACTTAGTTCCAATTCTTAATCTGACACCAATAAAGTAGCTGACCACAACCGGCCATATCCCAATCTGAGCTTCAGGTCTCTCATCTATAAGAAAACTGACTTAGATGACACATTCAACCCTGCCCAGGGCTGTAATGATATTCATGACATTTATTGCCAGGTTGCTTTCTTTATTGTGATGATTCATGCTAGAAGATCGCTGTCCCTGAGCAATGCACGTCTCCTGTGAGTTTGTTCTTATGTTCTCTGGGGTATGTATAACAAATCCTTCTCAAACAGCATGGTACTGGCATTAAAAAAGACACACTGATCAACAAAATAGATAAAAGTGCGTGCACCTACAAGCACCTGACTTTTGACAGATATGCCAAAAATACACATTGGAGAAAAGACAGCATCTTCAACAATGTTTCTGTTCAGACTGCATAGCTGCATGTAGAATCAAACTAGATCCCTATCTCTCACCATGCACAAAACTAACTCCAGGTGGATGAACCACCTCAGTATAGGACACAATAATACTATGAATCTGATAGAGGAGAAAGGAAGGGATACATTGTAACTTATAGACACAGGAAAGGAGTTTCTGCAGAGAAGACCAAATAGCACAGACCTGAAGACAATTGATAAATGGGATAAAATAAAACTAAAAAGCTTCAATACAGCAAATGACACCGTCATTCAAGTGAAGAAACAGCTCACAGAATGGAAAAAAAAAATCTTTACCAGTTATATAGCTAACGGAGGGTTAGTATCAAGAATACACGAGGAACTAAAAATACTAAACACCAAGAAAACAAACAACTCAATTAAAAACTAGAGCCTAGAACTAAAAAGAGAGCTCCCCAATGATGATGTGCAGATGGCTGAGAGATGTTTTTTTAACTGTTGAACATCCTCAGCCACCAGAGAAATGCAAATTAAAACGACCTCGAGATTTCATCTTACCCTAGTCAGAATGGGTAAGAAATGTAGATGTGGGAAAGGGGAACACGTATTTACTGCTTGTGTGAGTGTAAACTGTACAGCCACTACGGAAATCCACTGTGGAAAATTTCACAAGATAGATTTGCCACATGATCTGTGCTTACCGCTTCTGGGCATAAACCCAAAGGGCTCTCCAGCCTACTACAGAGATATCTACTTGCTCATCCATGTTCACTGATGCTCTATTCACAATAGCAAGGAAATGGAAACAGCCAAGATGCCCATCAACTCATGAATACATAATGAAAATGTGGTGCATTTGCACAGTGGGATATTATGCACCTGTGAAATTTGCAGGTAAATGGATGGAGCTGGAAACAATAGTCCTGAATAAGGTAACCTAAACCCAGAAACACAGCTGTCACATGTTTTCTCTCATAGGCGGATGCTAGCTTTGAATCTTCAGATGTGTGTTTCAAACTGGAATATTCATATAGGCCAAGAAACTAGTAAGGGGTCATGAGTACTTGATGGGAGGAGAGATAGAATTCAGTGACGGAAAGGGGGAGAGGAGAATAATGGAGTGGGAGGGGTTAGATGAGCTGGGGGCAGTAAGGCAGGGTTGGGGGGAGCTTGGGGAGGGATGTCTAACCCTAAACTCCTTTTGAAAGAATGATGTGGAATCCTACTGCTGTCGAAGCTTCTTAAAATGCACACATACACATATAAAAAGGAGCTTAAATGGAGTTATCCTATAACTGGGGAGCAATGCCCCTACCAGACACCACAGGCCAGCAAATGCAGAGCCAAGTGTCAGAAACAGGTGCCTTCTTTTGGAGTTATTAGCCCGGGGCTTCTCATAGACCCGCAAACAATTCTGGCAATTGCTGTGCTCTTGGTAAGCTTCCAGAACTTGACAGTAAGTCCCTATTGCTGAAGACATTATTTATAACAGTCAGAGAACATGGAGAAATCCAGCTGGTGCCGACCTCTAAGCTTCCTGTCTACCGACTGGCTTTCATAGTACAATTTGCCATTTGTGCTACCAGAAAAGAAAAATCATCACTCTCCCTCAGAGGGAAACCTGCAAGTTAAAATAATGACTGACCTCCAAAGATATGCCCACTGGTGACAGAGTGGCAAGGATATTATCAAAGTAACCAATCAATTTCTGACTGGATTTAAGGCCTGCTCCACAAGATGGAACCTGTACTTGGCCCTGTTATTGGCACCAAGAACAAACCTGTGGCTAGACAGAACACACTCCATACGGAAGAATCTACTGCTATTATCTGCTAAATGGACTTGGTATTAAACTGATTCTTAGTGGCTTATGGTCATACCTATAGATTAGTGCACCTCTCAACACTCAACAGAGAAGATTCTTTTTTGTAGTAGATGGTGAATAACATAGAGAGAGACCTATAAGTGAGCAACGTGCAGAGAGTAAGAGACTATGGAATACTCAGCCCCAAACAGGACAGCTACATCACAACCCTCCCCTGTTGGCTTAGGGATCATAGGGGAAGTAGGATTGCAAAGATATTAAGAGTCAGAGGTGGTGGATGACTATAAGGAGACAATCAGAGTTTTCTCCCAGCCTCTCCCCTTCCCTGATTAGGGAGGCAGGATGGAGAGTTCCAAGCCTCAAATCATGACTGCTTTTTTTCCCTCAGGGAGCAGAGCAACAGTTACCTCATCAGAAGAAAAGATGCTTCTGTTATCTTGGAAGTGCCAAGGAGTTAGAAGCTCCGTGTCAGGGATCAATAGCAAAGGCTAAAGGAACTGTAGCTGTAGTACCACCCTACATCTTAGGAAACTGGGCTTTCGGAACCTTCATCCAGGAACCATCATAAATGCATAGAGGTATGCAGTTCAGGAGTGCCCTCAACGGAGCTCAAGTGAACCTGAGGCTCCATGCTTCCTTTTGAACAAACAAACTTCTTCACAGGTTAGTACTAGTAACAGTTTAAGGAAACTATCACACACCACAGCATGTCCTGGAGGTCAGGAAAAGGCAAGAGTCCATTCTCGCCTTCCATCACGTGTATCCCAAAGGCTTGGCAGCAAGTGCCTTTATACACTGAGACATCTTGCCAGCCCAAATTTCCCATTTTTATGACATCACCGGTGAAGCACATTTCCCTTTCAGGTTGATTGTGAGATGCCTGGCAGCTACCAGTACAATATTATCCAAGATAACGACAAATCCAACACTTCCCTGAACAATGAGCTCATGAACATGGACGTATGTATTATTCATCAGTGTGTCACTAATTCTTCTTAATATAGCATTCTGTACATAGGAGAGAATGGAAAAGTGATTATGGAATTAAATAAAACTGAACTTTGGAGACTTGATTAGACATTTCATCAGCTGCTGATATTTACTGAGACCCAGACAGAGTGGGAGGCAACCAACAGTTGGAGATGTGATATGAAAGAGACTGCAGGACCCTCAGAGCCTAATGGCCAGTTAGATGAAGAGGAAATTCATGCTGTGGATGCCATACCCTCCGAACATGTAGTTCGTATTCATCTTCTTATAAAAATCCTGCAAAAAAGGAAATGAAATCTTGTTAAAATTAGACTATAAATCCAAACAGGAGGTTGGAATGGCACAGTGGATGATCCAAGATCTACACTGCACTGTGGGACAAAGGTAATAGGACCTAGTCCCACGCTATTCCTGACATCAGAGACCAACAACCCCAAATGGTAGACTCCACCCACAGCACACATTACTGGAATCAAGGGGTGTGATGTGTTAATAAGCCCCTGAGATAATGGACAGGCCAAACAGGAATCATTCATCAACACACAAATCCTTATTATCTTGGATATATTCCAACAGAAAATTTGAGCTTAGTCTAAACACCTAAAATGGAGAGAAGAGATTGGATAACTTTGAAAATGCCATAAATATCTGACTGAAAGGAGAGGGATTGACTGTAAGGTAACATTTTCTTGGTGAAAGTTGGAGTTTATTGCCATAATCCATCAAATTAAGAAGTGAAGTTCATTAAAGTTATTTAATTTGAGGCTGCATTGATTAAGGATGCAAAAAGCCGCAACCCTAATCAAAGAAAAACATCTGTCCATGTAGGGAGGGAAGAAGCCTGGCATTTAGAACTCAGATCATTGTTATAACAACTCGTATTTAATAGAAATATGAAAATGCAACAAATGTTGACTTATGTATTATATAAAGTCTATCATGGCAGAGTTTAAAGGAAAAAATATGCTAGTCATTTTGTAGGAAAGCAAAGCCCAATGCATTGAAAGTAGAACTATCACCAGGCTGATGCTGAAGTTAGGTATTTAATTTGAATAATTCAGATGGGAAGCGTGCCCCTGTGATCTCAGCTGTGCTGTGGTCTCTCTTTTAAGTGGCTCCCCATGTGTAGACACAGCCTTTATGGTTGAAGGACGACAAAGCATTTGTTTTTAGGGAATAAAATGCTACCCTTTCACTCAAAACATTTTCCCCTGGAGACCCTCTGCAGACTCTCACAACTGAACCAATCCTTGAAAAAGCTGTGACCACACGTTCTGATTTATTTTGGTCTGTAATGAAAGGCAAGCACTCTGGAAACGATTCCACCAATGGCTCTCACCAGGGAGAGCACCTTGGGGGAAACACAGAGACCATTTTGAAGGATAGAAAGGTGCCCAGGCCTTCTTGGTTAAAATGCACTTTGGCTGGGATTCTGCCCTTTGGAAAAAAAATGCTTTCTGTTTTTTTTTTTTTTTTTTTTTTTTTTTTTTTGCCTAGTCCGTTCTATGACACTATCCCTGGAAAGGCATGAACAAATATCTACTCAGCCCAGATAGGGAACCAGTGACAAACCAAAGTAAGGATATCACCAAAGCCCAGTGTGGTGAGCTGATGAGTTTTATTAGGGTTTCTTGCAGGAGTGTGCATGAGACGTTTTATATGGAAGCAGAAATGACTCAAAGACGACTGCATTGCCAAATCCCATCCCAGCATGGGTGCCAACAAGCAGCAGCAGGACACCTGGAACATGCCTCACAGTCTGCAGACAGCTCAACAAACTGGAGTGTCTTTTCCAGGTAGCTCAACTGGCCTCCGTCTATTCCAGAGAGGCAGCTAGGCTGTCCTGAGATCATCTCACAGCAGTCCTCAGGGCTTATACATGCTGTGGGACAAGGAGCTGATGCCTGGCCAATTTCAGGAATTTCAGTTTTACCTCCCTTTAGAAGACTCTGCTGCTTTCCAAGCTTCACTCCAAGATAGAAGCTTTATTTCATAGGAAATTTTTCTAGAACACAGTCATACTATGTTCTCAGATATATTCTGGGGCTCTGACACCTACTTACAGGAATTTCTTTCAATGCAGATTGGAAATGATTCATGTGAAGAGAGAGAATTCTTTTTAGTAACATCCCTAGAGCTGTCTCCAATATTCTGGTTTAAATTACTATCATGAAATGCCTGAAGCAGGGCACGTTATAAAGAAAAGAGCATTATTCTGCTGAAGGTGCTAGAGGACCTAGATAAAGGTGCTAAGTCTCCTACTGCTGTTCTTATAGGCAGAGTTCTTTGGGGGAAGACACTCTATGTCTCATTTATAGTATCTGCTCTCTCATACATGGGCATGCTCGTGCGTGAGGTATCAGGTACCACTCAGTGAGACATGGAGTGTGCATGTGTGTGACGGACAGACACTATAGAATGATCATGGAGTGTGTTGTCTTGTGTGTGGGAGGGAGCAGGCACTACACAATGCTGAACAGTGTGAGCCTGTGTGAGGAACTTGGATGTGTACATGCAAGCACTCCGTCCAGCTCGGTTTCTGAGCTGTGGATCGTTCCCCCAGTGCCTCCCTGCCTAGCTTCCATTTGCTCTCTCATCCCACTCCTGTTCCCTCCCACATGTCTCACCCCTCCCGCCTAGCAGCATGAATAGACAAATCTTCCAGAAATAGGGTTTAGTTCATCTCTTTTTAAAAGCCTATAATTGCTTAATATCACTTTTTGGGTAAAATCCACATCCCTCAGATTTTGGAATTCAGGGCCCTCTATCAACTCTATGCAGCATCTGTCAACCTAGCCCCATGTTTTGCTGTGCTCTTCTGAGCTCCCACCCCAAAGTCCACACACAATATAGAGGAACTCAGGATGCCTGGCTTACTCAATCACTGTGAAGGAACAGCTTCTGATATCTAATTGTAGGAGTGGTCACAGTTAGCCTTGCAACCAAAAAATTCATCTTACCTTAGATTGTTTATATGGTAGACAAGCTCACTGAGTCTAGTGGTCCTCTTGTGACCTGGGAACAGAATCTTAATCCTCTTAACTGTTCTTGCCCTTGATCAAGAATAATGTGTGTGTGTGTGTGTGTGTTGCATATTGCTCACTGTAAACAGTTAAAAACAATGAGAGATAATTAGTCTCATTTGTGTCGCAGAAGATAGATGGATTACACTGATAACATCTGTTTGTGGTTGTGTGTGTCCCAGGACAACAGGGGTCAGAAGGGATTAAACCTCCTGTGAGCTATTTCCTCTTTTCCTTCTGCATCTCCTGCTGGATATATGGTTTCAATAAAAGAAAGAGCCTTTTTCTAGAGCACAGTTCTAAGAGAATTCTGAAGGAACAAGTTCTCAGAACAATTTGGTCCCGCTTGGCTAAAATGAGTGCTAGGATTTAGGCTGTCTTCATTCAAGCTCACTGTAATTTGGTCACACAGTAACAGCCACACCCAACTAACTTATTGTGTGCTATTATAGGTATAATGAAGCTTTCTCTTCTTGAATTGGTACAAGGGTGATGATATAATTCTTTGATGTAGAAATATCAATGTAGATGGCTGGCAAGATGGTTCAGCAAGTGGAGGCAAGTGCAGTCAGGGCTGAGAGTCTCAGTTCAAGCCCCGGGATTCATAGTGTAAAGAAAGAAAATTGCTAGAGTAAAGAGTTCCTGATGTAAGTAGGAAGCACTGATCTTGGTGATGAGATTTAGATTTACATACGTACATTTATTTGACAACTGGTTTAGTAGGAAATCCTTTCCTTCAATTTTCCAATGTGCTATTTAAATGAAAAATAGATGAAGGAAATGATTTCCCAATGAAACAGGCTGTTCATTTTTTTTTTTTTGTCATTTGAATGAGAATTGTGCGCCAAGAAACAGAATATTAAAGATTATTTGAAATTGTCAAAAAATTTACTGGCTCTTCGAGTCTTTTCATTTTCTGAATGACTTAGATTGAGGGCCCAGGGCCTGGTGGTAAGTCTTGGCTTGCTTGATGGCTTGATTCTTAACACATTATCCCAGATTTCTAATCTTCTGAATTATTTATATAGAGAGAGGAGGAGAGAAAAACAGTGGTTTAAGTAGATGGGAATGTTTAGGTTGAAAGAATTCCATTTAAGCGTAATTCTCTTGATAGCATTAATTTGGTAAAAATCCCGGTACGTGACCTGCCCCTAACCTTCTATTGAGCTGGCAGAGATAGCTTTTTAAAAAGCATTGTCAATTCTGAGTGGTGATAGCTGTTGTTTGCCAGTGACAATGGCACCTTGTAGCCTGTGTGTAAAGTGACTAATAAGGCCCTGATTGAAGTTTTGACTTCCATCATTCCAGCCTTGGGTGAGTTCCCTGAGGACGAGTAGGAAGTGCTGCCAGTCCCTAGAAGCTAAGTGAGTTCTGAGTGTCAAGGCCTGATTGCTCAGATCCTAGTAAGTCTGTGCGCAGCAGTGCGGCTCGGATCAGCTGTGGGAGAAGCGGGAAGTTCAGTGAGTCCCCGAGGTCTGTGCAAACATGGCCAATTCAGCTTTAATTTCCTCCCTCCCCCTCTCTTTCCCTCCCTCCCTCCCTTCCTTCTTTTCTTTCACACATCCGTCCATCCTCCCCCTCTCTGTTCCTCCTTTATCCCTTCCTTCCTCTCTTTCAAGGAAAGGTAGACGGAAGATGCTGTGTTTTGCTTTAGAGTTTTTAGCTGATTTTTGTCTCCTCCTCTGACTCCCTCTGTAAATGTCTGGAGGACAGTGAAGAGGGAGGGCGGGGAGGGAGCGCCTGCGCGGGGCTCAGACCCCGAAGCTTCGGTTTGCTTCTCTGAGCAGGGGACGGTTCTTCCTCACTGTTATCTGGAAATCTGGTTTGCCATGTAGCTCATTACGTCATTAAGCTTCCATTAAAACAACAAAAGCAGACTTCTAGAGAATTCCAGTATCTGCTGTTCTTCTGTTTTAAAGCCTTAGTATGTATCGGAAAATATTGATTGTTCAGTAACCACCCCGGGCCTTTTCGGACCATTCTGGATAATAGGTTTTCCCCTTTCATCTATTAGGTTATAAATTTAGGAAGTGGACAAGTCTTAACAATTGTGCCCTTTGCATTTAACTTTTGGATGCCTGGATGTGCTCCAAGAAAACACCTAAAGCATTTCAGAATTATTTAGCTCTTAGGAAATCATTAAAATAATGTTAAAAACCAATCAGTTTATAATAGAATCTGTGGGTCTGTCTTATGATCCTGTAAACCGATTTTTAATTTACTTTCTTTCTGTCCTCTGATGGTGTTTCGTTAAAGTTGCTACAAAGATAGTTCCTTATGGCTCTGGAAAGGCCCAGGCCCAGGCCCAGGCCCAGGCTCCTTGCTCCTTCTTACTGTTTCATGTGGAGAAAGACCTGAAACAAGGGATGAGTTGTTCTTGCAAAATTGCCTCCTGTTAATATATCCCCTAGTCAACCTCTTGGCCTACACATTACCACCTTTCATGTTACTTCATTACAGTGCATTTTCATATTGATTTTGATTAAATTCATTTGGAAGTCAATGTCCACAACAGTAAAGAAACGGAGGGTATGTTAGACTGTTTCATGTGGGAACATTCATTCCCCTGCACCGTACCTCTGAATGTGCATCAAAGACCAGGGAGTCTCCTTCTACTTCAGGGAGTCACACTACAGGTGGCTTCCAAAGCAAGAACTGAGTCCAGCCTACTAATAGTGCTCTTAGAGTGCAGAGTTGGATGCTGAGTCTTGAGAAGGAGTTGAAACAGCTCCAAACCTGCCTTTCTTAGCATTCCCACACCTCTTACCAGCTGGGTGAGAGTTTCAGTTTATTTCCCATGTGTTAGAGATGGTCTGTTTGTGAGATAAGCTGGCTTTTAGTCAGGCTGTAGTAGCCACAGGGAGAGTCACACTCCGGTTATTAGAAGACTACGGGAGGGAAGAGGCTCAGAGAAGCCCAGCCCTCCAGCCTTAGTCAGCTATTACTAAGACAGAGAGAAAACGGAATGGCTGGCCACCCGCTAGTTGAGTGGCTAGCACTCACCATCGATTGTTGCGGAAAGGAATGTAGATCCAGTGCTCCCCCAAAGCTACAAATGATGGTGCCTCTCCCAGTTTGCAATGCTGGTCTCAATCTTCAGTCATTCTATAAAAAATAATTGTGTGAGAAGTAATTTCTCAAATATGGAGTAACAGACATCCTCTTTAAAAATACTGTGTGTGTGCGCGTAGGCCAGAGGTCGATGTTCTGTGTCTTCAATCACATTCCACCTTATTTTTGAATAATTATTTTCTGTTATTTTTATTTATACATATGTGCATTTTTGTGTGAATATGTTCACATGTATGTGGGTGTCTGAGAGGTCAGGAGAGGACTTGGATGCCCTGCAGCTGGAATCATAGGCAGGCTGACATGGGTGTTAAATACCAAATTGAGGGCCTCTAAAAGAACAGCAAGCACGCTTAACCACAGAGAGCCTCTCCAGCCTCCCTTATTTTAAAGGTAGGGTCTCTCACTGAACCTGGAGCTCATGAATTTGACTAGAGATGCTCACCAGCAAACCTCTGGGGCCTTTCTGTTTCTGCCTCCCCAACCTTGGGATTATGAGTGCATACAACTAAACCCAGCTTTTTTGTTTTACATGGGTTCTGGGAAGGGAACTCAAGTCCTCATGCCTACATAGCAAGTACGTTACCGACTGAGGTATCTCCCCAGCCCTTGAAGACATGTTTTTGTTCTCTTAGTCATCTTGGAAAAACTGTACTAATTTTGAGTTTTAAAAACTATTATACTAGTTTGAAGAGATGGCTCAGTGGTTAAGAACACTTGCTGCTCTTATAGATAACGTGGGTTCAGTTCCCAGAACCTACATGGTGGCTCACAACTGTCTGTAACTCCAGTTCCAGGGGATCTGATAGCCTCTTATGGTCTCTGTAGGCACTGCACACATGCACATAAATACTTCCAGGCAAATACTCAATAAAAGATCATAAGACAGAGCCAGTGAAGGAGAGGCAGAAGTTGAAAACTGCCCCAGGCATAGCTGGGTGCTAGTACTGTAAGAGTCAGCAGAGCCTCAGCCTTGCAGCACACTCAAGGGTGTTTCACTGGTCCCACACCTGATGGCAGTGTGAGTGCACTGCCGAAAAGGGACGCAGACTGGGCAGGCCACTGGTGGGGAAAACAAAAGTGACTGGATTAATTATGAAAACAATGTAATGAGGTAATGCCCCCGAATTATAAAGTCTTAAACTGGAGTCATAAACTTTAGGGCTGAGGATGTAGTGGAGATGGAGGACTGTTTCTTTGGCGTGCATGAAGTCTTGAATTTGGTCATCAACATTGTATAAACTAGGCATGGTGGTCCATACCTGTAATCCCAGCACTTGGAAGGTAGGACACAGGAGGATCAGGAGTTCAAGATCATCTTTGGCTACATAGGAAGTTCAAGGCCAACATGAGCTTAAGACTTGATGTTAAAACCCAAACATCTAACCAACCAATCAACACAATCAACAACAACATCAAAAGAGAAGGAAAAGGAGGATGGGGGAGGAGGAAGAAGGTGAAGACAGAGAAAAGAACTTGGTAGTTTGGGGCACTTTCCTTAAACAAAGAAGCTTAAAATAACAAACAACCATTGATACTATCCTTCCAAACCCTCTTACAGTCCCATAATGCGCAGTGTCTTTCTCTGCACTTGTGTTTCAGTGTGTATGAATAACAAATATAAAACAACATGTTTGTCTTTGTTTCTCTGGGTATTTTAAAGAGCTGGGCAATGCAGTTCTCAAAGTTGACAGCTTGCAGATGGCTCCAGCTCTAGTCATGTGTTCCACGACCTCAATTACCACATTAAAATATTGTTAGCAAATTAGGATTCAAATGGAATTTATTACACAAGATCAAGTTCACTTTACAAGTCATTTACATATTGCCATGGACTCTGTGCCAATTGCTTACGGTTTTGGCTTTGTTTGTGGGAGAGCAGCCAGCTCTAATGCACAGGACGGAGGCATCGTTTATCATGAGACTTTCCTTCTCTCTGCTGCGGGATATTTACACAAATGAGCCTGCACGCCATAAACCAGTCCATGTCATAGAGGCTCGTTAGGTTATCCTCATTTAGGAATAGGTACATGGCTATGGTACATGGTTCCATATGTGCAGTTTCTGGGACAGAGAGTTGGGTATCAGTACATTCTCAGGGATGGAAAGAAGGTGGCTTTTGAGTTGATAAATTTGAACCATTTACATAAGTTGATTTTTTATATTTGTTCATTTTTCTTGTATATATGTGTGTGTTTGTGTGCATGTATGTGTGGGTGTAGGGGTCTTGTGTGAACAGGTGTATGTGCATGCATGTATTTGTACATGTGAAGGCAGGAGAACAACTTTGGTTCTCTTTCTTCAGGCGTCACCCACCTTGTATTTTTGAGACAGCATCTCTCACTGACCTGGAACTTACCAAGTAGGCTAGGTTGGCTGACCAGTGAGGGAGTTGCCTCTTTCCCCTTCCCCAGTGCAAGCATGCATCAACACCCCTGGACCCTAACCCTAACCCTAACCCTAACCCTAACCACCCCTGGCATTTTTTGAAGCATTTTTTGAACCCTAACCCTAACCCTAACCCTGGCATTTTTGGAAGCATTTTTTGAACCCTAACCCTAACCCTAACCCAAACCTGGACCTCACTGTACAGATAAGGCTGGCCTCCGGTTCACAAAGATCTGCCTGCTTCTGCTTCCTGAGGGCTGGAAACCAAACCACTGGTTCATTCTTCTGTCCACTCTCAGAAACCAAAGCCTTGGAAATGACACCTTTCTTCTTTGTGCTTAGCTTTAATACTTCCTGTTTCAGATACATTCTCAAAATGCCATATATTTGTATATATGTGTATGGATTTCATAGATAAAATCTACATGGTAACATGTAAGAGTGAGGACTGGAGTACAGACCCTTAGCACCCACATGAATGGGTGGTAGGTGTGACGTCTCACCTGTAATCCCAGTGTGTGGGAGGCAGAAACAGGGATCTCCGGGACAGGCTAGACTAGCTAAATGGGTGATCTCTGGGTTCAAGTGAGTGATGCTGCTTTGGTGAATGAGGTGGAGAGCCGTCTAAGAAGATCCCTGGGGTCAGGCTCTGGCTTTCATACACGTGTACCACCACACCACACAAGGAAAAAATAAAATATGACTTAATAATGTAAGTCAGATGATTTTTCTGTTGTATTTGTTGAGCCCCTACTGTGTGTCTAATACCATGGCTGCTGTAAGGGTGTCTGCAAACATGTTCATACTGTCTTTGACTTTGGAGTGACCATTCAAATCACTGTCTGGAATTCAAGACTGCACAGAGGAAAACAGATGGAAGTTCATGCAAATATTTAAGATAAACTGACAATAAAAATATGAGGTTTAATGTACTAGGATGAGAAAATTACCCATAGATAACTGTAGTTATGACATTGATCATTTAAAAAATTTTATTTTTTGTTATGTGTATGCATGTATGTGTGACTGTGTGGGTGTGGGTGGGTGCCCTCAGAGGCCAGAAGTTTAGGATCCCCTGAAGCTGGAGTTACATGTAGTTGCGAGTATATGTACTAGAAAGCGAACTCAGGTCCTCCGAGAGAACAGGAAACACTCTTAACCTCTGAACCATCTCCCCATACCACCCCTGCCGCCATTGGCAATATTTTTAATGAGCTAGCCTAAGCCATGGTGTGAGATGAGAGAAAGTGAGTAACATGGTTATACAGGGCTTGGTGCTGGTACACTTGGTACAATGATTGTTACATAAATGTGAGGACCTGAGTTTATGCCCAGAACCCACATGAAAAAGTTGTGCTTGTGGCCTCTCAGCTGGGGAGGGTTAGACATGAGTCTCGGGGCCAACCAGGGGGCTTGTGGGCCAACCAGCCTAGACTAATCAATCCTTGATCTCCAGGCCACTGAGAGACCCTGTCTCAAAACAAATAAAAGGTGACTATTGCGTGAAGAATGACAGCTGAGGTTGTCTTGTCTTGTGGCCTCTCTAGGCAGGAGAACATTGTGCATTCATATATGCACACTCATGTGCACTCCACACATGTGCACACACACTCATATGTATACCTGTTCACACAGACATGTGCACGCACAGAGTTTCATGAAAGCATACATAAAGACATTCATCTTCTTCACAGCATTTATTGAGAGGATTCCATATACCTCCTGCTTTACTAGGTCCTTTGTGTGATAAGAAAGAGCTAGAATGTAGAGCTCCTGCTCCCAAGAAGCTGCAGAGACTTTGTCCTCTGGCTTGCCCTGATGTTATCAAGATCAATCACTTGTTTTATAATAAAATGCTCTCCTCTGCTTAAGGCTACAAGTGACCATCCGAATATAAAAATCATTTGGTTTCGCACCAATATCTTTGAATCTCATTTGATAGCCAGGGTCTCAGTTCAGTCTACCCTCCCCTCCTTTATGTTTGCAAATGTTAAATATGCAGTCAAAGCATGAAGACTTACATGCTGTAACAAATGCCTTACTTTCAGTTCATCCTATAAATTGATGAGGGATGCAGGGACAAAAAAGCAAATGTCTGTGATCAATGAAGTCAGATTCAGGCATGCAAACAGATTATTACAGTAAAAGATGCAGAGCATTGTGTGTGCAAGAATTAATGATTATGGAGAACAAAGCCACATACCTGTCTGGCCATTACTCTGTGTAGATGGAGCCAGGTGAGAAGCATCTGGAAGACAAGGAAAGTGGATTCTAAACATAGAGAATATGAGTCACAAAGGGTTGGATATACGGAGTTCATGATGTAACTAGGAAACCACAGTTAGAGCTTGGATGTATTGAAAGGAAGGGGAAAGAAATGTAGAAGGAAGAATGAAATTTGAACATCACGTTGAGGAACGAGAGCTTCATTTACTGAGGGACGTGGTGAACACTGGCTGCAGGTCAGGTGACCTTGAAGCCACAGACACAGAAGCTCCCATGTGTGAGAAGAGAAAGGTTGCACGTCTGCAGCACAAAGGATAATTTGAATTATCTCAGAGGTAGAGCAAGGAGGAACAGAAAGAGACCTTGGGGTGGATCTACATTGGACCGCACTAAGTCGATCTGGGAGCTAGGGAGTGTTCAGCTCCCAAATATGCAAATCTTTTTCCTTCTCTGTGTCTGTGAATCCTCTGTGTTCTTAAATTGATGCAGTTTTCACTAGTGAATGTGTAATCGCATCATCACCTGTCTGACACATATGAGGCTCTGCATCAGAATTTTCTACAACAGAGATGCAGTAATGGCTTGAATGCTTCAATGTAAGACTGTGCTGAGGCAGGAGGGGAGGTTCCTTGTGATATCCCAGCCTGCCTTGCTGGCTGTCTTCATGTGAATTATTTTCCTTTTTCTCACTTTCTTTATTGAGTTGGGCCAGGAGACTCCATGTCCTCCCACTCTGACTGCAGCTCCAGGGAGCCAAGCCAAACCTGTCTGAAGACTTCTTTCATGGTAGGGGACTACCTCTGGCTGCATGATTTAAAACAGGAAAGGGTAGAACATGGTCATCGCAGCATCTTTTATCTTGATAATTTTAGATGAGCGATAAGCTTGCATTTAATTAACAAAGTAAGAAGAAAAGGAGATGTTGAATGTATCTACTAACATAATATAATACATTTTGGGGGGCTGGAAAGATGACTCCGTGCTTAAGAGCACGGGCTGCTCTTGAAGAAGACTTGGGTTTGAATTCCATGCCCACAACTCCAGTTCCAGGGGATCCGACACCCTCTTCTGACCTCTGTGAACATTGCTTGACAGGGGTGCACTCACATGCGCATGCAGGCAATACCCTTACACACATAAAAAACTAGAAAACAGATACACTTTGGTTGACCCAGACTTATCACCATGAGCTCTGTTTCTGCTTAAAAGTTTCTATTATATGATATGAAAATAGCCAAGTAGTGAGGCTGGAGAGCTGGCTCAGCGGTTAATAGTACTTGATGCTCTTGCAGAGGACTCAGATTCAGTTCCCAGCACACACATCAGGTAGCTCACAACAATCTACAACTCCAGCTTCTGGCCACTGTGGGTACTACACTCAGCAAACAAGGAAAGATAGGAGAGGAAAACTGGGGTGAATATGACCAAAGTATGTAATATGCTTATAAGAATTATACAAACATACATTAGTTTGTATAGTTAATGTATACTAATTTTAAAAAGGAAAAATAAGTTATCATACAATATATACTCCAGGATTGGTTGTGCAAGTGGAGAGTCTGTTTACTAAGTTAAATGAAGGTCTGAAGGAAAGGTTGCCACAGGCAAACCTTTCTAGGCATGAGGCCAGAACATCACTGAAAGTTCCAAAAGAACACAGCTCCAGAGAAAAAGTCATTAAATTAGGCAAAGATCCAATGGGCTTAAATTTTCTATTTTTGATTGCTGGCTGTGAGGAACGCTATGACATGATTTAAAATGATGATTTAATGTAGCAAGAGGAGAGGGACTCTAAAATCCAAATAGCACAGTCATATAGTTCCAATCAAATTAGTCTATTATGTGCAAATTGATTGCTGGTGCTGAGATTTACATGATGTTTATGATATTGGAATATCTGACAAAAATTGATGTCAATATTTATGCCTCTATAAATTACTCACACGGCACTGTTATGATGGCTCCTAATCAAAATGGAACTAAACTAATTGACCTTTAAATCCAGAGGACTTTGTAACCCAAAGCTCACCCACACTGGAATGGCAGACTGCTCTCTGTAGAGGAGTGAGCAAAGAATTTGGAGTGTTCATGATGCCCTGCTCTGAAAAATTATGTATGCTCCAAGAGCTCATCACAATAACATAGGAATTGCAGATTTGCTTTAACCTGGACTTGATCTAGTTTAAATTGGTGCTGTGTGGTTTTATGGCAACTGGATTTAAGGATTGATGTCTGGGGTATTAAGATAATACTTTGCTAATTTTTCTTTTTAAGTTGTATTATTTTTTTTTTATATGTATGTGTCTGTAATATGTATGTACAGGTATGCAGGAGTCCAAGAAAATCAAAAGAAGGTGTCAGGTCCCTGAAGCTGGAGTTATAGGTGGTTGGGAACTGCCCAGAATGGGTGCTGGGAACCAAACTTGGGTCCTCTGCAAAAGCAGATCTCATCATTCATGTTTAGGTCAAGAAATATTTGCTCTCTTCCTGTCAAGGTCAAATGTGATAACTGATGAGATCAAGGAGCCTCAATTTTTATTTTATTTATTGCTTCTTTTTGTCTGTCTAGCATGTTCATGTGTACATGAGTGTCAGCCAGAAAACAACCTTACATGTAGTTCTTTATGTGCCTTCATCATTATTCTGAGACAGAGTCTTTTAGTGGCCTTGAACTTGTCAAGTAGGCTAATCTGGTGGGCCACGGAGCCCCAAGGATCTGCATGTCTCTCTGTCTTCCCAGTGTTGGAATTCAAGAGTGCACTACCATGCTCTATATTTTAAGATGTGAGCTTTGAACTCAGACTCTTGTGCTTACAATCCAATCCCTTTATCCACTGAACTATTTCTTTAGCACCTCCTTTTTCATTTAATTATTTTTTTTAACTTGGGGATAATTCTATATTTACTGAAACATTGTTCTCTTTGAAGGAAGAGATTTATTTATTTATTTATTTTATTTATTTATTTTTAGTCATCTCACTGATATGCAGCATCAGGCCCAGCATGGAGATAGGATTAGATTTGTGTTTAGAAAGAAGACAAACAGAACTTCTACGTTAGTACACACACAGTCCCTTGTTATCACACATATAGGCTAACCTTGGCTTTCTTGTTCCTCCGTTAGTTGCAAGATGATTAGATTTTAACTAATTTATTTAAAGTATAGTCAATTTAAATATTGCAATTTCAATACCTATTATAAGGAACTCTAATAAGAAATAATTAATTTGGGGAATTTAAGTACCCTAGGGAAAGAAACCAGGGCAGAATATCAAGATTCTTTTGCTGGTTTTGATGCAACTTCCCGTGTCCTTGAGCATGCTCACTCTGCCTGAGTCTTGTGTTTCCTCAGGTGTAAAAGAAGAACTCTGGTCCTGACAATCTCTTCAGTGTGGATGTAGCATTGCTATGGACATGCCCATGTCTGCACTGGGCTGCGCTTTCTCTTCTTTGAGCTTAATACCGAAATACTTTACAAAGTAAAGACAGAAAGATGAAACTATTGTACATACTCCCGCGATTAACTCCTTTAACTAAAGACGCCTCACACATTAAAAGTTCATTAGTCACGGCTCCAACATGGGTGCACATTTTCAGCATTCAATTCCAAATCCTTCTTATCTTTTTCTGAAGAGATTTCTTTCTGCATTTCAGAGAGGGCTGCTTGGTTTGGTTATAAAACCTCATTACTTTTTTATTACAGACTTAGTGGAGCCTTCTCTCTGAATTGAATCATATGATTCTCTATTAGCTGGATATTTAATACTATATCGTCTTTATATTGTTCAGTATTCCTCCAAGTTCTTTCATTTGCCCTTTGGAAATGTCTCAGGAGAAGCAATTGAAAGATGGTATTTCTTTCAAATAGTTCTCCCTTGCCTCAGAAAAGCACCGCTTTAAAGATAACTGTTTAAACAAATATACCACCCTTTTCTTCCCTAATTATTATCAACTTAAAATTCCTACCATAGTGAATAACAAGAATAGATAATGAAGTGATCCAGAAAGACAATGTATAGTAAAAACATGTTTGCAAAATTCCTATGAGATAATTAGCACTTTTTTGGTGTTTTTAAACTGTTCAAGCTGTCCACTATGTCAGCCATGTATTAAGTAAAACAATTCTTCCCATCCCCAGAATTCCTAATGAACAAGAAATAGTCTCAATCACTGGATACCCATGTTTGGTGAATGGAATTAGAGCCTTTTAAAACATTTATACAGTTATCTAACAACACTACCTGGGAAGCAGATGTGACATGGTAAAATATTTTTAGGTTAAGTTTCCTGTTAGAAATGTGTGCCTTACATCCAAGCGCCTCTGATCACAGTAACTTCTTCACACTTTAGGTGCTTTGATTCTCTATTGATGGGTTATAAATATACCTAAAATTATTAGCTGTAAACGACCACCATTTTTTGGGGATTGTTATTTTCTGGGTGAGGCATGGGGAAGGCTCCACTGGGCGGTTCATCTTCCATCCAGGGGCATCAGCTGGGATTCATTCCAAAAGCACTTCATCACCCACACACGTCTGATCCTTGGGATGGAATTACTAACTTTTCCTATGTCTGCAACAAAACACCCAAAGAAATCAACTTGAAGAAGCAAGGGCTTATTTGGACTCACAGTTTGAAGCCTCCCGGCTTCGGCACCAGCTTGGGGCTGCTGAGGCGTCCCATCCCATGGGCTGAGCACTTACTTATTCTCACTTCTCCAGCATGTGGAGAGTCATCACTGGGATAACCAGCCTGTACCATGTAAGCCAATCTAGTAAATCCACATTGTGATATGTATTCCCTTACTGCTCCTGCTCCTCTAGGGAGCCCTAACTGAGACAAGGTCCTTTGCATTTACAGGCTAGAACTCTTGTTCTGTGGCATGGTCAGCTATGGTTTTGGTTCCTACATTAGGAGAATTTAAGCGATCTACCATATTCTCCTGTTTTGTTATTTTATCCTCAACTCAGGGACTTAGTTCACACCGAGCTTCATAAAGCTAGAGTCTTTCCCTTACTCTGTGTCACTGTTACAACATCATCTCACCACAGAGGCTTTTCCTGACCATCCTCTGCTCATTCTGTCCCATCAGGCACCCTTTACAACAAGATCAGATCCTTCTTAGCATTTAACTCTGTCTGAAATGATTTCATCTTTTACTCATTTACTATTGGTCTTATTGTTTTATATCTAGGTCTAAGTACTTGCTACCAATTATTTGGATAAGGGTACAGTTCCTATTAGTTGTATAACTGAAATAACCACATAAAATAAATAAAGTACAGTCTATTTGCCATTGTGTGACAACGTCAAAGAATATCTGAGATACTAACACAAAACACATAGTGTGAAACTGATTAGTGCACAGGAAAACTTTTTATTAAGAACTGAAACAATTAAAATGATATTCCATACTCTACAATCTGGGGCACAACTCTTGGGGAATAAGCAAGCAAGAACTGGCCTATTTGATGGCACTTAAAAACGATAATAGTTCATGTTGAATAGAAATTGTCTTACACTATCGGTGGAGGTATAAATTAGTGTAAGCACTTTGCTTCAAAAACATTAAAAAGAGTACTTTCCTTAACTTAGCCATTTTTTCTGAAACTTCATCAAAAGTGAAAACATGAACCTTAAAAAGCGTGGATTGCAACAGTGAATAAAAATTCTGTATATCAAACACTTGTAGGATAACTTAGAGAGAGGAGACATATAAGATGGAAAATTAACTTCTCTATAAGGATTGTTTCTTAATAGTGAATTACCATTGGGATAACTTTTCATATAATTTCCTAGTATAAAAGGTAAGGGAACAAGGATTTCTCTCTGATTTCCTTTTAACTATGTCCCCAAATAAATGCAGAAAAGGTTTGAAATGAAATAAAACAGAATGCTTGGCTCAGTGGCTGCTTATTGGATTTACAGAGTTTGTAAGTTATTTTTCCTCTTTTTGTTTCTCTTGTTTTTCAAGCCTCTTAGGATGAGCATTTATTTTAATGAATGGAAACATCATGAGTTCTGTAATAGATACGTGCAGTGTTGGCAAGGAGACTTTTCCTATTTGGGACAAGCTCAACAAGGTCAGAGAAGCACCTACCCTCCAGCCCAGGCTGTGAGACACAGCTAGATGAGGGGGTGGTGAAAGTTTTAGCTGCTGGCATCAATGTGTGTGGATTGTTTTCAACTGTTTTTCATTCTCTGTGTTTTCAAGATAACAAATATTTCATTGTCTTATATCCCGAAGAGTCCCACCATCTTTTGTTTAATTTCAATAGACAATACATTGAACTAAGCCAAAGTCCCACTATTTTGCCTTTTCTGATCTGTAACAATGGTTAAAATCTTCCTCATCAGCTACTAAGGTAGCAACAATGCCCAGTGACTTTCAATCTAGTATGGTACTGGCACTTACTTACAATGTGCAAGTAGTGTTGATGTAGGTCTTAAATAAATGACAGTTCACATTCAGCCTCTGTTGTCAGAAACAATAAGCTTCCATGCCAATTCAGAGATGAGGAACATTCAGGAACGGGGGTAGGAGGAGGGGAGGCACTTTATAGTGTACTAGAAAAGAGGGATGGTGTCCGTGTTTGATTCTAAAGGCATCGATGACAATCTTTCAATGATCTTTGGTAACTCACAGAATTCCCTCATTCATTTCCTAATTTCACCCTCAAAGTGAAAGAGGGAGACCAGCTTAGCCTCATTTTGCTTAGTTACAGCTAAGAAGGAAAGATCTGGGATGTGGTTGTGGAGCCGCAATCCCTGCAGTAAGAAAAACCAGTAGCTAATGTGTATATAAAAGGAAACCTTAACTTTTCAGAATCGCTTCGTAGCCCAGAACTGATATTTAGAAACTTAATTGTTTTTAAAGGTGAATGTTATCAAAAGGTTTCCTTGTATTTCTCTTAAATTATACTCATATTCCCCACAATTATCTATTTGTTTTTAAAATTTAATGTTTTATGATGGGCATAATGATGAAAACCTTTAATCCCAGCACTGAGGAGGTTGAGGTGGGTAGATTGCTCTGAGTTCCAGGCCAGCTGGGTCTATGCAGGGAATCCTTTTCTAAAAATGCTGTAAATACTCTCTCTCTCTCTCTCTCTCTCTCTCTCTCTCTCTCTCTCACACACACACACACACACACACTCACACAAATACACACACAAACACACATACATTCACACATACACATGATACACCTTTGAATTAACAAGAAAGCAAGGTCCATTTTTAGGACCAATGTTTGACGCGAATGTAGGAATTGATTTCAGATTGAATTGCAATTGAAAATCTATACAGCAGTCTGTGGGATATAGATTTTCAAAATGTCTGTTTTCCAAAATGCATTTTGGTATTTGAGAAAATAATCTTTCGTTCTTCAATGTCCTTGGAAGAAACTAACTTTGAGAAGAATCCCCCCACTTTGAATCTAGCAATGATGTCAGTATTAATGAAATAACCACTCAAAGTGACAGAGACCATGTTCTGTGACCTTTGCAGGTAGGGCAGCTCTGGGAGTCAAACTGAACATTTGCTTCTGAGAAGAGAATGCAGCATTTATTAACAGACTATGGGGAACGGATTCAAGTTCTGATGGAGTTTCTCTGTTGGTTCCATTGGCTGAGTCCCTCTTTGGCTGATAGATGAATCCTGAACCGAAGTTTGGAGGTTAGGGATTTGAGAAAAACCCTGTTAGTACTGGCCACTTCATATTAAGTCATGTCTCTTTTTTTTTTTTTTTTTATTTGTTTGGGTCCGCATGTGTGGCAAGTAGATTTCAGCAGTACTTTCTTATGTTGCAGTGAACTGCAAACACAGATAATGAGGACTGAAATCACACTAGAGGGACTAGAGAGATGGTTCAGTGGTTATGAGATCTGGCTATTCTTTCAGAGGACTCAAGTTCAGTTCCCAGCACCCATATGGCAGCTAACAACCTCCTGTAACTCTAGTTTTAGGGAATCCAATGCCCTTGTCTAGCCTTCTTGAGCACCAGACAGGCATGCCATGGTGTACTTACATACAATGCAGACAAAACATCATATGCATAAAAAATTTTTAAATAACTAAAAAATTTAAAAATCACACTAGAGTTTTCAGTGTATAATTCAATAAGGATCATATGCTTTTAAGGAAATTAAAACAAAATGAAATCAAAACCTTTTCATTTTCCTATCTTGGTCTCATAGATATGCTTACTGGAGGAAAGTTTTATATTAAAAACCAAAACATTTCCCATTCTCTCCCTAAAATAGTCTGTTTTCTCTTTACAGAAAACAGTCTGCATTTCAAAATGGCCTACATGCATTAGCAGGTGATTCTGAAAGTGTTTGAGGAAATGTGTTGTATAAATCTTCACTTAAAGAAAGTGTATGAGGATTTTTTCAGGTCAGCAGTCAATATTATATTTACATCAGTCACTAGCTGTTGTAGCGAACACTGGGTCCGTGAGGCTGAGAGGCATTTCTGAGATTGAGTATTCCTCAACAATGCAAACAGAGGACCCCCTTCTGTGGACACCCTTTCCAGATCACTTTTACCAGAACATTCTTCCCAGGACAATCTTCCCAGAACATCCTTCCCATAACACTCTTCCGTGGCCACCCTTTCTAGGGCACCTGGGTTTTGCAAAATGAACTCACTGTCAGCCCTATTCTGGCTTGTGGAGGGATCAAAGATTTGGAAAACTCTTTCCGTATCATGTCAGACATAAATCCTTTATGCTTGTTTGGGAAAACAGCCCTGTCACGACTATTTGACTATAATGTCCTTTTAAGCTTCAGATGGCTATGTTTATAATTAATTTTACATTTATCAGTCACGGTTTGGAATTCAGTGTTTTAGATGTCGAAGAGAGAGTTTAATCCAAGCCTCCGTGTAAAAGACCAGTGCAATAGCACACATGTAATCCCAGCACTAGGGAGACAGGGACAGGTGGATGGATTTCTGGAGCTTGCTGGCCAGGTAGCCTAACATATCATGAAGGTTTACGTTCACTGAGAGATCCCGTCTCAAAAGCAAATAAGGTGAACAGCAACTAAACAAGACATTCAACATGGACCTCTGGCCTACATATGCATGCACGCATGCACACACACCCTCCCACATGCAGAGACACACACACACAGACACACACACAAGCACGTATGCACACACACACAAAGAAATAATATTCTTTATAAAGGTAAAGTACCAGCTCTGCTGATAGAAAACTAAAATTTCTTGGATACCACAAAGAAAATACATAGCATACTAGTATAAACGAGTGAGGATCTGAACCAGCAGTTGGTCTGGAGAAGTAAGTCGATTCTGACTTCCTGTAATCAGAACTTCAATAGGAAACAGGAAGTATAGCCTATGGCCTGAGTAAGATTAGAATACGGTTTGGAAACACACCTACTCCAGGATTTCAGGGGGCAAAACTGCCACTGAGGAAAATAGAAAGAAAAAGACAACAATACAGGCTTCACTCTGGCTTCCGTCTTGGCTCTGGGCACCCGAGGTTGAAGGGAGGAGAGGCCCTGTGAGCTGCGTCACGCAGGTCTGTGCTGACGTGAATACACTGGTACAGAAGACAGGGCATTTCTACTAAACCACTCTGGGTTTCTAGTGCTGACAGCAGTGGGAGAAGCAGAGTCCTTCTGGAGGGGTTGCTTGGTAGCTGGCCCCAGATGATTTCTGTGGACACTTTTCAGTAGGCTGAGTAATGTTCCCATAAGAAATCCATATTCTAATTTCTAGAATTAATTTTTTTATTACTTTTGATAGAAAAAGAGACATCCCAAGTATGAGTAACTTCAGGGACTGGATGTGGACAGATCATCCTATATGATCCAGGGACCCAACATGTGAACAGAATGGTCTTGTTAAGGGAGAGAGAGAAGGCAGGAGACCTGGCATAGAGGAGAAGTTGAGAAGACACCGCAATGCTCCACAATAGGGGATGGTAGTACACAGCTCCAAGCAGCTGGGAGGCCGAGGCAGGTGGGTCTCTATAAGATCAAAGCCAGCCTGGTCTACATAATGAGTTTCAGGCTACCTGGGGCTACAAGGAGATGCCTTGTCAAATAAGAACAAAAGAAAGAAAGACAAAAGAAAAGGAAGAAAAGATGACTCTGGAAAGATGACTGAGGCCTTAAGAGCAAGTTAAGCTCTTGGCAGAGGACTGGAGTTCAGCTCCTAGCATTCACATCTGGCCATAACTGCCTGTATTTCCATGTCCTGACACTGTACAGGCCTCCACAGGCACTGCATTCACGTTCACATACCCACGCTCAGACACATACGTACATGCACTTAATTAAAAGTAAGAATAGTTCATGCTCAGGTTGCCATCCACACTTCCTGTTCACATGGCAAACCAGTGTCACAGTCTGAACTGCATCTGTCTCCTTTTGATAATCCATTTGGGTCCATTTCTATGCACAGAGAGACAGCCCAGCTCAGCACTGCACACCTCAATATTAATTTGTCTTTTCAGCAATTTCATCGGAGAATTCATGTCCTCTGCTACAGCTCAGCTCAGATCCATTTGTCATTTTATTGACCTGTTAGAAACAATGTTCATGGCATTCCAGCTCACTAATGGGAGCCTCCGTTGGCCACACATGAAACAGGGGCACTATTAAATAATAATGAACATTTGAAACAAAGCCTTTGCATGAAATGAATTTATATCACAAAACATATCTATAACATACAGTAACAAATAAGGACTGTTTAAAACTTCAAAGGTTAAACAGATCATGCAAAATCACACCTGCCTCCTCTTTTCCCATGTATAGTCTCTGATGTGTAGGATGTGTGAAGACCTACACAAGCATAACTTGTACTAAGAGCCTGCTCCAGAGTACTTGGTACCAAGACTCCTCTCCTTTTTTTGGCTTATCTTGAGCCCTGAGTTGCTGAGTTGGTAACTCAGAGCTTCATGTTGACTTGGAGATTTAAATCAGGGGAGAAGAAAGAGGCATCCATGTTGCCATCCGGTCACTGTGACTAATGACCCAGTGGAGAAGCCTCAGTTCTGTCTTCTGTCTAGTAGAAGAAAGTTAAATTCAGTAACCAACAAGTTCCCTTTTCATCTCTGATTCTGAAGTCAGAAGCAGAAATTCTGTCTTTTTCCCTGAGGTATTATCCCCTTAACCTTATGAAGGTAGATGAAAGGATTTCTGCAAGTTCCTTAAAACAGAGCATGGCACACACTTAAAAATGTTAGCTGTTATATTGTAATATTACCAAAGCACTCACACAGGGAGAGTGATGTGGCTGTAGGTGTTAATCTACTTTGTGAATGGTAGTCCCTCATGGTCCCTGGTGAGAATTTGGGCATCCATAGATTTGGAAAGATGTTCTGATCTGCACAAAACAGCGTCTTGATGTTGTCTGTGTGTTCAGAGGGATTGATTAACCTCCCACTGATGCTCACACTCATCAGTAGGTAAACCACAAGCCACAGAGCAGGGACCAAAATTTGCAGGTACAATAGAAAGACTAAGAGAAGGAAAACCTCAGTTCTTCAACCACAGGCTGGCCCAAGTTTCCTCAGAGATGCTGGAACCCTGGACTGGAGGAAGGTAATATTATTGTGATGGATATATTAGAAATGTAGCATGCTCATGTAGAGATAAAAATGATACCCAACTTGTTAATCCAGCTAGAGACCTGGTGTCCCACATGTATTCTGTATTAGCCAGAGTGCCAGAGAGAAACAAGCTTGGTAGGCAGATCAGATGAAGACTATTCATGGAAGGACGAGGTAAAGGCCAAGTAGACTCGTGAGAGCCGTGTGAGAGGACATTGAAATAGCAATAGACCTGACCTGGGAGAATGCTATCCCATTAGCTTTAAAAGGGGAGGGCGGGGGGAGAATGCTATCGCCATTAGCACTAAAAGAGGGGGGTTGAGCAGACCCCAGAGAGCAGGGGCTAAGAGATGGGCTGCCTGGCAAGGGTGAACTCGGTTGTGTGTGACCATTTCAGGAAAGTAGTGGCGAGGTGACACCTATCTCCTGTCCTCCAACTTTCTGATTGGATGATGCCTTGTTGGTTAAATCTAGTTGGAACTAGGCAGCAAAGGGGCTGGGCAATGTCTCCATCGGCAGATTCTACAGAGAATGTTGCAGCAAATGTGACCAGGATACACAGCTGCCTCTTTTATCCTCAGCTTGCTGCACTGCTTCCTAGTTGTGTGTGTGTGTGTGTGTGTGTGTGTGTGCAAGTGACCATGTGGGTCTATGTGTATATATTTGTGTACAAGTGTTTGTATGGGAAGAATCAGCAAAGCCAAGCTCAAGAGTCATTTCTTCATATACCGTCCACCTTACTTCTGAGTGTCGCGGTGACTCAGGGCTCACATAGGAGGCTGCACTGGCTGCCAGTGAGCCCCAGGGTTGCCTTGTTTCTGCTTCTCTAGCAGAAATGCAGTGGGAATGTAGTGGGAATTCACCAACATGATCAGCTCTTTACAGGGGTGCTGGAATCAAGCCCAGGTCCTCATGCTTGTGTGACATCATCGAGTGCACTGTCTCCCCAGCATCTCAGGTGGATGTTCTTCTCATCTCTTTGATAGCATCTTCCATTGGGGTTTTGTGAGTGAGTGAGCATGTATGAGTGAGGCTAAGCATATGCTGCGTTGCTAAGTAGGTGGCGTGATAGAATGATCTTTTGTCATTTAATATTCTGGTCTGTTGAAGAAAGCCCCTCATGGAGGTGGCAAAATAGACTATTCAGGACTATGGTAATGGGGTTTGTTCATAGTGGAGAGAAAGCATTCAAGCCAAAATTTAAAGGAAAGGGCCTTGGGTAGAGTCAGTAGATGGAAAATTATTAAGAAGAGACATCATGTGTGGGTGGACTGACCACACTACCATAATATGTTCTTGCTGAAGCCAGGGCAGGGGATAAATCTCATCAGTTATTGAGGGTGGGGATTCTGACTGAACCTCTGTCTCAGTATTATTCCTGATAGAGTGGATATTGAGGTCATGTCCAAGGTCAGTGTCTAGCAGAGAAGCTTGTCTAGAGTTTGCTTCAGGAGAGTGTCCTGTCATTTATGCTGAGAATTTGAACAACTTCGGACAAGACATTTAAACTCTCAGTCTTTTTTCTTTCTTTTAATCTGTAAAATCAAGTCAGTAACACATACCAAATGTCTCTCTTTGATTTGAGGATAAAATGGGATCATGGTTAAAACAAACTTCCAAATCAACATGAGACGGTCAGCTCTGAGGAGCTTGAGGATGCACAAGTGG
Organism: Eospalax fontanierii; assembly: GCA_035773235.1. Taxonomy (NCBI): domain Eukaryota; kingdom Metazoa; phylum Chordata; class Mammalia; order Rodentia; family Spalacidae; genus Eospalax; species Eospalax fontanierii. Next base: position 31,582,020 of record CM069549.1, read on the forward strand.
TGGGCTTAGAGAGCTGAGGGATGATACCCAGAGTTCGGGCAGAGGCGGCTGGTATCCCGCCCACACCACCTCTTCCTTCATGGTTTGAATTACGATCTTGCACACGGGGACTTAGAGATACTCCATGTCCCAGGCGTCCCTGCGGCCGTGGGCACACCTTCTCTCCAGTGATAGGCGCTTCTTTCACTGCCGTCTTCCTCACATTTGTTCCTCTTCCTGGGACTGCTGCTAATCAAAGATGGCAGAACGACCAGTAGCGAAGGGCCTTCTAGGACTCAGAAGCCCTGAGGCCTCCCCCCAAATCTTCCCCACTACACTGGACACCCACTTTTGACCATTACATGTAAGAAAAGTGAATTTTACTCTGGATGGTGGGGACTGTTAGGTACTGCAGCTTAGCCTGCTCTGCGATTGGAAGCAAGGAAAATGACGTCTCTGACCGTTCTGTTCCCTGCACAACTTGACGCTGTACAGGACACTCCTGAGATTATGATGAGGTGGAAAGGGGCTTAGAGTGACACTTGAGATGGGGAAGACAGAATCTCATATTCACAAGGCTTTCCTGCTCATTATATAGCCAAAGATGACCTGGAACTCCTAGTCCTCCTGCTTTCCAAGTGCTGAGATTATAGGTATGTACCTCCATTTCTGTTTTTATGTTGTGGTGGGGCTCAAACCCAGGACTTGGTGCCTGCCAGGCAAGCACTCTACCAACTGAGCTGTATCTTTGACCCCTCTCAGGCTAACTTTTTGAGTTATCACAAAATGGCTATCAGCAATAATTTTATACTATGCTCACCTATCCATCTCCAGTGAGAGAGAGGAATGGGGAATGAAAGGAATTAAAACAGGAGGATGAGAGAGGGAGCAGCAATTCCAGCCCAGAATGAGCTCTTCTCCCTGGTCTTTCTAGGCAAGCCAAGTCATGCTCTAAGCCCTTGACCTGGGGTAAATGTCATGCTCTCTCTGGCTTGATCCAGATTTCTTAGCCAACTACGGTGAATCTATGGGGTTGTTATAACAGCTGAGACCAAGAGTCTTCAGACTAAGCCTGTAAGAAATTCAGCTGACTGCTTTTGGGTCATAGTCCAAGAGCTAAAGATGGTTCTTATTTTTTTAAAAATGGTGACCTTCAAGTGATCAGATAACTATATTGACAATCTTGCCTATTAGCTTTACAGAACCTAAATTCTTACACTAGGTATGGTAATTCATACCTGTAATCCAAGTACTTGGGAGGAGGATCCAGGAGGATCTCCACATGGCAGAGTTCAGCCTACTCTCCATAGTGGGTTCCAGGCCAACTTGAGCTAGAGTTGTCTTAAGGAAAAACAAACAAGCCAAAAGAACTAAATTCTTTACTCTTTGGTTAGCCAAATGCTTGATTTACTATTTATTTATTTATTTATTTATTTATTTATTTATGTGTTTGTAGGTGGGCATCCTCCCCAAGTGCCAAGAATTGGCTAGCTTAGCTTTGGGTCACAGAGTCATACCCATGCCACGGAGTGTGTGTGGTGGTCAGAGGAAAGCTGATGTGAGTTGGATCTTTCGTTTTCCTCTGTGGGCCCTGGAGATTGAGATCTGGGCATCAGGCTTGGTGTCAAGCAACTTTACCACCTGAGCCTGCTCATTGGTAAATAATTAAAGAATTATTTTAGAATTATTTTTTCACTTATTTATTTGTAGGGGGCACACTTCAAGGCACATGTGTGGAAGTTAGAGGACAACTCGCAGGAGTCACTTCTCTCCTTCCAACATGTGGGTCCTGGAGATCAAATTCTGGTCATTATTTTTGACCTCAAGTACCTTTATCTGCTGAGCCATCTCTCCAGCCCCAACTGCTTTCTGGACTAATTAGAACTCACCATTGGAGTTGAGGATGATGGTCCATTGCATGTAGTTCCTGGGCTGTACTGGGAGAGACCCACAGAAAGTCCAGGGAGGTTTATTTGACACTGGGCACAGCAACATTAAACACCTATGAACCAGTGACCTGCACAGTTCCCTCCATTGGTGGACAGCTAGAATTGTTGTTTTTATTGTGTCTACTTGGTGCTGCTTGCTGCTCTAGGCACCAAGTTAACCGTCAACCCCTCCCATCCTCAGCCTCTCACCCTCTTTGCCAGGTACATAATTGCTGTTCTTGCTGTCTTCCCCACTCCTGTATCAGGGTTATGAGGAGATTAAGAAAACAGGGTCTCATCCAATACATATGTAAAGTGGACCATCTAGAGTCCTGCCAAATGACGTAAAGCTCTGTGAGTAATAAGTTCTTTCTTAGTGCAGACTGGGGTCACCCATAATGCTGCCCACTGAATCTATCCAGTGGGCTTAAACAATAATATAAAACCTGGGTCTGTGTTTGGAACGTAGCTGGAGGAATGTGCAATTTAGATTTTAAAAATCAATGTAAATTAGTCTTAATTTGAATTCACTTCGAGAGAGGCACTCATTCAGGAGGTAGGCTAATGAGCAGGGATCAATTTTTACTGGTTTTATTTTTTTTAATGTCTCCTAAGTCCAGCCTTTGAAACCATCTTTACAACAAGGTTAGAAAAAGGTAAAACACTAGGCTGGGGAGATGCTCAGTCAGTAAAGTGCTTGTCTTGCAAGCGTGAGGACCTGAGTTTGATCCCCCAGAACTCCTCCCCCCTCAAAACCAAAACTGGATATGGTGGCATGTGATTGTAGTTCTGCTGCTGGGGAGATGGAGGCAGTGCAATTTCTGGGCAGTCTGGCCAGACTAGCTTACTTGGTGCATTGCAGGACAATGAGGGACCTGAAGACGGAGAGGAAGGGGTGGAAATGATGTAAATACAGTGCACTCACATGTGAAATTCTCAAATATTAAATAAAAATAATACCGTACGATCATTAGGCATCATGGTCACTCTACTCTCCTATTCCATATTTTAGGATCAATTCCCTGACCTGTTACTCATTCTTCTTAAAACCAGTAGGTGGATCAATTTCTCCCAAAAGAAAGAAACCATAGTCAAGGGTGATGTCATTCAACTATGAGAGAGTATGTATATGTGTGTGTATGCGTGTGTCCATGTATTAGTGTGTCTGTGAATGTTTATAAGTGTATGAGTGTGCACCTGTATGTGTAAGTATATATGCGTGTGCATGTACGTAATTGTATTTATACATATACGTGTATATGTGTGTGCATGTGTGTATGTGTGTGTGTGTGCATGTGCATGCATGCACTCCTGTAGGCTCCTGCTCAACTGCCAAGGATTATCCATTGGTCAGAGGGAATCCCAGGTGTCAATTTACCAACTATAGTGTGTGGAGAGCATCTGCGGAACATGTGTCATGCATATCATGTCCTGTTGACAAAGTGCCTGAAGTTCCCTTTGTCTCTGTCGTACAGACAAGGAGCATGCCTGGGAGAACTGCTGCAGCTTACCAAGGATCACATGGTAGAGCAGCAGAGACTGGACTCAAAGCTTAGACCCCTCAGACCCAGCACCTTTCCTAGGTCACAGAGCCTTCCTGGGAAACAGCTGATGCCCTGACATGACTAGGCAGGGGACAGTCGATGCTGGGCTTCTGGTGTCTCTCTGTGCTTTCTCTAGTGATGGATGGTATTAAGAATTTGGGGACATTCCATTCAGGAAGCTCGGATGGGTGAAGATGGGATTCTGTCTGTACAGAACGAAAGCAAACCACCAAGACAAATTACTCATCATTTCTAGAGTCAGTTCAAAGCTCTGGCCACCCCTTCTCTAGCACACAGTCAGTCCACTCCTTCCTAGGGATGTCAGTTTCAGATCTTCCATCTCTTGACTGAACCGGCCCCATGTCCTCGGGTCTGCCTGCTTTCTGCTTCCATACATGCAACCCAGCCAAGCTGTTCTTTGTATTTTATTTTAAAAGTCTTATGTTTGAGATTTTATCTTAATATTAGCAAAAGTGAAAGCCCTGGGTCTGTTCACCAAGATGGTCCCAGTTAACAGGCCGCTCATATGTTGTTCCATACATTTTCTATGTATGCGAGGACACATTGACATACAGGATTACATGCATGTACACAAACATGCATAGATGGTAGCATATATTGTTCTCCAAATGGAATTTTTAAAATAAAAACTTTATTATATTTATTTCAGTTTTGTGTATGGTGGGAGTCACTTTCACCACGTGGATCTGAGGACTTGAACTCACGTTATCAGGCTTGATGGCAGACACCTCTGCCGGCTAAGCCATTTTGCAGGTCCCATCTCGACTTTCCATTAAACAATACATGCAGAGGACTTTCTGTGTTTGTGGCCATCCATTTACCCTTTATTTTAAAAAGCTGTGAAACAGTCCATTTATTTTATGAGTTTAGGGATATTTATTTAACTAATCCAACTGATGAACATTTAAAGAACTTAAGTAGTTATGATTTTCCTTTCCTGGGGATGGGGTTCAATGGATATTTCAACACACCATTTTGTCTGGAAGTTTGCTGCTGCTGACTCACTGCTTTCAGAACCAAAGCATTTGAGAGAATTAAACATACTTCCTAAGTAATGCATGTGCAATTAAAAAAAATCAAAGCACACTACAAGGTATATGATGCAAAAGAACAGTTCTCCGGTCTCCACACGGTGTTTCTAGTTTCAGGATTGTGTCTTCATCCGTCCTTTTTCCTCTTGCTATGGCTTTACATTGTGAACAATTTATTGCTTCCTCTGAAATACTTAACTATCTGATTTCTTTGTGTTTCCCATGTCTGTGATGCTTAGTTGTCCTAAATTTATAGATAGAACTAAAATCTCGCTCTCTACATCTTCACTATTTGATTATCTCAACATTCATTTTATTTATATTTTTATTCACTTTTTGAAACTACTCTCTTGCAAATTTTTGGCCTCCTTCTTGAATCAGGAATCTTTCTTCCTCTGTCCCCCAGTATTATGACGCAACTGTCCATTGTCACTACAGAACTCCTTCCACAACAAGAATTCCTTTTGCGTCTTGTTTCTGATGAGTTTTCTGTTTTTTAGTTTCATGACTTCTAGTTTTCTTGTTTCTGATTGTGTTTATGGGGCAGGCAGTCGGCTCTTCTGTTAGCTGACAGGATAAATAAAAGCAGGAGTGAATTCATTTGGTAGGTTAAACTATTGTCAGAGCTCCCAAAAATAAATAAAATAAAACCCCACATCAAACAGCACATTTGAATCCATGAATACCGCAACTAGCACTAGGCCTGGAGCTGCATAACTGGGCTTGCAGAGAGTGTGGCAGTGGATAATCTGATGTTGGCTGGCTTGGGCAAGAATTCAGCCCTTGTTCTTGGCCTCATTAACTCCCTTCTCTGTCCAATAGAGCCAACAGCCCCAGCAAGCAGCTGGTGAACAGCCTGGAAAGCCAGTCCCTTTTTGTAGCCCCTGGCTTTTGACTTTAATCAGGCTTGCTACTGTTCTTGACTTTTGTTCCCTTCCTCCCAGCAGGCTGCCCTTGAAAGACCTGTTTATCAGTAGTTGCTGGCTTCAGAAGGTGAGCGTCGAGTCCTCGGCTGGTAATGACCTTCTGTGCATTTTGTCTGCACCAATTTGCCCCTGTGGTTCCTAGCTGTCGTAGCTGGGCTTTTAAACAACACAGACATGAGGACTGTCCAGCGAACAGGTAGAGGGGAGTGGCGCCTTTAATGTGAGGGCTGTGGGGAGCCAGGGGAAGCCCAGGGGGAGGACTGGATGCTCGGGGAAGTTTTCACCATTTTTTTCCAAGGAAGAAGATTTCCCCTCAAAAATAATGCTTTCTTATCCTTACTGGGGCCCTGATTGCTGTTGAATATAGGCCATTTCTTTGAATGCTTGCAATATCCCTACAGAGGGGAAACTGAGACCTCAGAGGAGGCTGACTTGCCTCAGGCTGTATGATTCTGTGTGGCCACACTGGGATTTAGTTTAGACTCTCTCCAAGAGCCTTGTCTCTTATACAAGGTGGACCAGAGAGAGGAAGGCAGTGGGCCAGATCCTTCAAAGATGAGTGTCATACGCTCTCTCCTCTATGAACAGAAATGCACTCACTGCTGAACTCAGATCTCTTCTAGTAGGGGTGTTCACCTCAGCTCCTGCCATGGGCCCAGCAGGGAGACACTGCCTTCAAGGGCTGCCTCAACATCAAAGCCTAGGCTTTACAAAGGTGTAAAGTGCAGCATTGGGCAGACACCAGCTGACACATCTCTAACTTTTTCATAGCTGTGGGGCTGCCAGCAGGTAACCTCTCCAGAGAAGAAACAAGGTCTCTGCTTGGGCTTTGGGGCAGGTGTTGGGACAGGGAGCTAGATGGCAGCTGAGGGTCACCTCCTCTACCCACAGTCCTCTCCTTGTGGCAGCTCAGCCACCTCTCTGCCACATTCTTCCTTACACTCTGTCTCACCTGTGAACACACAGGTCCACCGATGAGTAAGTTAGCCGCGTCCCCAATCTTCGCACCTCAGTTTGCATCAAGCCAGCCATTCTCTTCCAGGGTCTGCCATTTACTACCCAGTGAACATTTTCCGGAGAATTAACGGAAATTAATTTCGATGAATTGAAATATAACCAAACCTGACTGCAAAATCATTGTGAGCATCAGTGCAAGGGCCACAGACATTTCACACTGCAAGTGGGAATGATAGTGCTGTTGTTTATCTTTTTAAAAAACGATTTATTTGAGGGCTGGAGACATGGCTCAGCAGTTGAGTACTGGCCTCTCTTGCTGGGGATCTGGGTTTGCTTTCTGGCACCCACATGGTGGCCAACAAGAACCTGTAACTCCAGTTCCAGGGAATCTGACACCATCTTCTGTTCTCCCTGGGCTTTTTATGCATGCGGTACACTTACATACATGGAGGACAAACATATAAATACACACAAAATATATGAATATGTAATATATAAATATGCATATAAAATAAACAGAAAGGGTTTTAAAATTTAAAAAATTCTAAAAATTAAAAGATTTATTTTTATTACTTTTCTTTCTTTCTTTCTTTTGTGTGTGGTGAATGCTATGTGTCTATGAGCCTTCAGAGGTCAGAATAAGCCATCAGATCCCCTGGAGTTAGAGTTACAAGCGGTTGTATGCTGTGCAACATGGGTGCTAGGAACTGAGCCCAGGTCCTCTGCAAGAGCAGCAAGTGTCTTAACCACTGAACCATCTCTCTAGCCCCATCTTAATGTGGTAATATAGCCATGGAGCAGACTGAGAGTAATAAAACGAAGTGAGCTATCTCCTACCACATGGATGAATCACGGAGCAGCTGTGCTGGGATGAAGGAACCAGCTCCACGAGTTCACTCTCTTAGCCAAGGCTCTCCATAGAGGCAGACACGAGTGAACAAAGCCACGTTGCAGGAATGTGCCCTGAGTCATAGGTGCTGTGAGTCCTCTGACAGGACCCCTACCAGCTGGACACAGGGGAGCTGGTGAATGGCTCTGCCTGAGGCTGAAGGCGAACCAGAGGTAGGGGACGACAGGTCTAAGTCTCCAGGTTGGAAGGCATGTCTGAGTGCAGGGTGTCAACTGCATGAGAATCAGTTCTCCCTTCCTCTGCACTGTTTGCCTTCAGCACACTGGAGTCTTCAGCACACTGGAGTCTTCAGCACACTGGGGGTTATTTGCCCACATCTGTGAAGATTCATCTCCTTTACCTTTCCAATTCCAGTTCTTTCATGGGAACACCTTCACAAACACACCCAGAAGTTGTGTTTTAGCAGCAGGTTGAACGCGATGTAGCCCAGTCAACTTGACACCCAAGATTGGCCAGTACAGCTCTATATTGTATGATCCTGTTCATCCAGCAATCTGGAAGAGGCATGGGAAAGTTCTTTGAGGTCACATACCAGTGAGGGCCAAGACTGAGGTTCAGTCCAAAGAGTCTCTCCCAGAACTTAGGCATGTTGTAGTCACATTGTGAGAAAGCAAGGTGAGAGATTCACAGGACAGAGCCTGTGAGGCAGGGAGAACGTGGCTGGTCAGCACAGCCTGCACTGTACCTGCAGCTCCCATCAGCGGCAGCAGTGAGAGAGAGACAGGGAGGGCAGCCCCAAGCCTGAGTGGCCCGCAGCAGGCAACAGATGCTGTTTATTTTTAGCAAGACTAGCTCAGTTGTGGTAGCAGACAGCCAGAGAAAGCAGAAGAGGGTCTTCAGAGACAAGACCTCTTCGTGGGTGGAGGGCATCACAGGATACCCCAGGAATCTGTAAGGAAAGGATTCCTGGACAAGTTGCTTATACACGTCAGAGCAGCCAGGCCACAGCAGTGGAGATGTTGGCACAGCACCCTGGTGTTCTGTGCAGACTAAAGGCTTCCTAGAGCCTTCATCTTACCAGGGAAAATTTATGTCGCAGGGATCAGGGGAAAGGAGAGCTTTTAGTGGGCAAAATCCAGATTGTCCTTTGACAATAAGTATTCTCCTTACGTATCCACATGGGAAGAGAGGTGGCCACCTCCTGTGTCCACCATGCTCTAGTTCAATGAGGTCCTTTACTTGAGCTTAAGGGAAATGTACATGTAGATTTTTTGTTTCTCTGCTCTGGGTTTTTCTGGGTAATTTTTCCTTTTCTTCTTACTTAGAGACTTAGTATGGAAGTTGGGCTGTAGATGAAAATTCTATCCATCGATCTCCGGGATAAATTTCTGAGACAGGAAGTGTTTTCCACCCCCAACATAAGAATTTACAGTTCTCCCGAGTTAGAGATTCTTCTTGACCCTTGGGTAATGTCGTTGGTGTTTGCGCCTCTGGGCATCACCGCAGAGGGGCGCTGTTGGACCTGGCAGGGCCTGGATCAGATGCCATGATGGTTTTCTTCTCCTTCCCTGGCAGCCTGCTCCATGTCCACTGCTTAGTTTTTGCATCCAAGCATCCACCAGAGGTGTCTCTTCTCATCACCAGGACCTCAGATCTGTCTCTCTCCTCTTGGTCTAAAGATCTGCAAACTCTAGATTGGTTTCCTACGAGATTCTTCTCTTGAACATTTCTGTAGGAAGGCTACCTAAATTCATCTTTAATTAACACATAAAAGCATAAAATTGTACACAATTATGGGCTAATATGTGATATCTTGATGCACATGAACATCATATAGTGCGTCACCAAATCTATCATACCAATCTTCTCAAAGAGTTTTCATTGTTTTATGGTAAAATATTCAACCCCCTTTTTTTTCTAGCATTTAAAAACATACAGTATTTTTTTGTTATTTATTATTCTTTTTTAAAAATTTTATGTGTATGTATGCATGTATGTAAGTGCATCCTTGCAATGCCCATACAGGTCAGAAGAAGGCATCAGATTCCTGTGGAACTAAAATGGATGATTGTTAGCTGCCATGTGGGTGCTGGAAATTGAACCCGGGGCCCTCTGAAAGAGTAGCCAGTGTTCTTAACCACTGAGCCATCTCTCCAGCCCCTAATCACATTTCTTTAAAAAAAAAAATTTTATTGTTTTAATTTTATGTGAATGCATGTATTGTTCTGGTGCTTCCATTGCTGAGCAGGAACTTTTCATGTTGATGTAATTTGTCTGTTTTCACTGTTGCTGCCTGTGCTTTCAGGATGTGATCCAAAAAATCCTCATCTACTTCAATGTCTTGAACAATTTCCACATCCAGATTTGTGCATTTTTAATTCAATTTTTGTGATTTTCATACAATGTAGTTTGATGGCATTTAGATCTAATTTGATCTCCTCTCTACACCTCCTCCCACTGCCTCCTGCCCAACTGAATGAACTCTCATATATATATACATGCATATATATATGGCCTATAGACTCTGATTTGTGTCCCCCAATATCCTTCAGTGTGGGTCCATCCACTGGGCCCACAAAAGTTCCTTAGATTAGGTTGGGATTTCTTATCTACTTCCCCATGCTGGGATTCTTTCTGGTTTGAGCTTGAATGAGACTTGTGCATACTGTCACTATTGCTGTAAGTTCATATGTGTAACTGACCACAAGGAAACAGAGTTTTCCAGACATCTGGAAATTTTCTGTTCATAGTTTCTTAATTTAACATTGAAGGATTTTTGAGTTGAATTTTGCAACTAGTGAGTGGTGGGAGTCTGATTTATGTTGTCTTGAGGGTGGATCTGGCAGCTAACATTCTACGATTACTGTTTCTAAATATGAAGCCATCATAGCCAAGCTATTGTGTGGAGAGACAGAGAAGCCCCCTTCACTAGGAGACAGCCACACTATCCTGAAATTGTATCTTAAGAGATGGTTATGCCCTGTGAACTCCAATCATCATAGCTGCAAAGCCCCTGCACTGTTCTGTGGGACTATACAATATGGTGTGCTTGGCTTAAGGAATGCCAGGATGCTCTTCAGGGCCATTTCTGCCATGAATGCAGATTTTAAGTGGAATACTACAATCCTTCTTCAGCTTTCTAACTTTCCTCACAGTTGCATCAAGAAGAGAGGCTAATGAGATTTGTGTTCAGACTCAATAATCTCTTAATTTATCGAATTAAGGATTTCCCAATTAGAGGCAAAGAGGCTGATCTAGGCAAAGCAATGTGTAAGTATTTACTTTCTGTTTAAAGACTTTTTGGATTAAAAGATATTGGAACAGATAACGCGGCAAAATTAGTTTTTTGTTGCAATGGCTAGGCAAAGACTCCTGCTGTTGCTAGGGTACACCATCCTATTACAGCTGATCTTGACAGTGAAAATTGGTGCCTTAATTTCCCAGTGGTCCGTGCTGTTCTGACTTAGGCTCATTCTGGTTAATCACACTGTCATTCTCGCTACAGATTGCCTTTTGACATCTTCATCTGCAAAAAGATCCCTCAGCCAGGACTCAGGACATGGAGTGTCTTCTGCCGTCAAGATCTTGCCCTGGCCTCTGGGTCTGCTGCTGCCAGGGAGCAGAGCGGCTTACGAGGAACGTGGGTGACAGCCAGATGCAAGGATGGAGTGAAAACAGCGTTTGTCTTTGTGTCTGTGGGGCCACATGTGCAGGTGAGATGGAGCTTGCATGTGCAGCATTAAAACTGACCTTAGTCAGAGCCAGTGATATTTAGTTAAGCATCCTAATAAAAAATAAATCTCTCACATATCTGAATCCAAGGAAGATGGGGAAGATCAGTTACATTGGTTTGAAAATCTAGCCCTTATCCGCCTGTTATTTTATATCTTAATCAGTGACAAATTATTTGCTTGACAAAATTTTAAGCATTCTGTTCATCTTCTCCTAGGCCAATGTACATGTGCATCTTCATGTAAAATCCAGCTTTAGCAAGCTTTCTGCTAAGTCAGTATATCATCCTGCCCCCCAATATTGGATGGAGTTCTGCCAATCCCCAGGTGATGTCCTATCATTCATCAGATAAGTTCAGCCAACCTCCCCTTCATCCCACAGGATTTCCCTCAGTCATTTTCTATCTACTCCTTGACTGGGAAGTCCCACTGCCCCTGCTGTGTTTGGGCTCAGTCAAGTCAGCCTGTCTTCCCTTCTGCAAAACCCCTCTGCAGTGTGTCCCGAATTCATCTCAGTGTCCTGAAGTAGCTCTTCCCCACTGTGCATTAACAAATGTCATTTAAGGATTTTTTTTCCTTTATTTTCAGTACATATATCAATGAATTAAAACTTTAAGCCAGAATTTTATTTCCTAAGTCCACTGTGGCTCTTAGAAGTATTTTCACATTGCTGTATATTTTAATTGCACAGATTATAAAGTTTAAAATGTCAAAGACAGACCTTTTCACCAGAGTATAACCTCCGTGGAAACCTCTGATCTCAACACTTGCCAGTATTTGTTCAGCGCCCAGGTTTGGGTCTATGACAAACACATCTCTAAAACTCACACATCCTTCTTAGGAAGAAGTGATTTTCAGATGAAGGGATCAAGGCTTAGAGATGGCTTGCTAGTAGTCACAGGACTAGTAAGGGGCAGAACTACCCTGAACTCTCTCTGCCCCGGCACTAAAAATGTATTTATTATAACACACTGTCTTGTCTCCTGACCATATTAGAAGTTCTGTTATATGTTTTTGGAAGCTGTGAATTATGTTGTAACAGTCATTGTGTAAAAAGAGAATTGAGACCTATTTCTAGGTTTAATTCACTATCATTCTTTCCTCCCCATGATGTTATTGGCTGGCCCAACCACTAAAAGCAGCCTCGTTCTGAGCACACAAGGCAGTGGAGATGGAAAGGAAGGAGTTGGTAATTTTGTGATTCTGTCCTCCGCAGAATTTTGTAAGTCTGTTCTTCTTCTAGAGTTATGGCTTCCTCTTAGACATGGCTTCCTGCAGTAGATTTCTCTCTATGATTCTTATGTCGTAGATGTTTTGTTATATCAGAGATGAAACCCAATCTTAGAGTCAACGAGGTCCTGATAGGTGATTCCTGAGGCTACCACACACAGGCAACCTGGGGCAGGTGACAGGAATGTCACCCTGGTTGGAATGCCATAATATTTTCACTAGGTGCAAAAGAAACCTGAGCAAATCCCAGGGCTGCATCCTCTTCAGATGTGAAATGCACAGACCAAAAAGAAGAACCTGAGCTTGATGTTGGGGGAGGACTTTGCACAGGCTTTTTGTCTGTTTCTCTCAAACAAGGCACTGGGCGCTTTATGCACTTTTTCCGAGGGTGGTTCATTATTTCTGTTGTTGCTTGGCAAACTTATTGAATTTTTCTTATTATTGTTATATTCTTTTCTCTGTGATTGTTTAACCTTTGCTTTTTTATTTGCATATATTCTTTGTACAGAATAGTGGAATTGTTAAGAACATTTTATGCATGGATAATTCATACCCTGCCCCGATTCCCTGCTCTTGTCCCTCCATTGGCTCCAACTGTTCTTTCTTTTCTGAAATAGCCCACTTCTGTTTCCATTTCACACACACACACACACACACACACACACACACACACACACATTAAGTGTGGGTTCCACATAAGAAACAACGAATTCAATATTTTTCCTTCTGAGTCTGGCTTATTTTACTTAACATGATGATCTCCAATTCCATCTATTTTCCTAAAAATGACATAGCTTCATTCTTCTTTATGGCTGAATTGAATTCTTTTGTGTAGATGTATCACAGGTTTTATTCATTCATCTGGTGATGGACATCTAGGCCAATTCCATAATTAGCTATTGTAAATAGTACTGCATTAATAGATGTTCTGGGAAGTTACTTAAACAGAATGAAAGTAGTCTGTGGCTCCACCCACTCACTCTACTGGGGCACCAGACAAACATCAGCCTTTTCATTTCCACACAGTGCATAGATGTGGTCTGTGCACTCCGAAGATGTGTGATTCAAATATTGCGGACTGGATCAGGTGATACGCAGGAAGTCCTCAGGCTGGCATATCAGATCTAACTCACTTGTTTAGATGTCTTCACCTAAGAACTAGGCCCCCTCACATTTATGGAAATGGCTCTTTCTCTGGGAAACTGTGGATGTGTTGGTGTGACCCCACAACCTCACAGGATCCTGTGGGCCCTCATGGAATAATATCTTTCCTCTCCCCAAGCCTTCAGGATCTCAGTTTTCATACGATGAGATGTTGGAGATCTTAGTTTCCACGTTCTGAGAAACACTTCAACACCTCTGTCCAGTCATGATGTCCTCTATGGTCAGTGTAGTGTTTTTCCATTGTACAGAGGGGAAAACCAAAGTTCAAAAGAGCAAATGATCTCACAACTTTGCAGAGCCAAGAATGGGCACAGCCTGGATTTGTACTCCCACCTATTAACTCCAGGTGAGAATGTCATACCCCACATCTTCTGATCAATGAAAGTTTTCAAGTTCCCTGATTTCAGTATTTCCTGCTCTTAACCTGGTAGGTTCATTTCCTCTACAGAAGCGTGCAACAAATACTCTTACCATAACAATCTTGAAATCTTTAACAGAGAACTGATTAGAAAAATAAAACCCTGCTGTATTTCTCTGTGAAATGCTGATGAGTCCTGCCTTTGGGATGGAGGGTGCACAGCCCTGGCTGTGGATAGATGTGACCTGTACCCACAGTGCCACGTCTTCCTCCCAAGCTTGTCCTTCCTCCTAGCTCTGCCGACAGTTGGCCTCTTTCTTGTACAAACAATGTGGTACTTCAGGAAGATACATGTCTTTGTGTGTCTCCCTGATTCTCTCTTCCCTTCCTCCTGATCATGAAACCTGAAATGCTGGGTTTGAGGACCACTGGATGGACATACTTCAATATCCAGAAACTTAGAGTCAGAGAGAACAGAGAAGAGGGCTAAGTGACTCTGAACAGCTGCCACCTGGTCTCTTATCACTCATTGAAGACTTGCCTCTTCACAGAGGGATTTTCAAAGTCCATAAAGTAGACAGCCATTATGCCCCTTAAGTTCTCTGTTAAAAGGAGCAGACCAGGATTCAGAAAAGTGCTATAGACATATCTATTGTTAAATCAAACAAAATATTCCCCTAAATAGATCATAACTCTTGTGCATGTTCATGTTTGTATATGCATGCATGTATATGTGTTTGCATATTTATATGTGTCTGTGTGTGCACATTTGTGTGTGCTTGTAGGTTTGTGTGTGTATGTGTGTGTGTGTTGGTTTTTTGACACACAGCTCAGGCTATTCTCAAACTTACTATGTAGCCAAGGATGACCTTGAACTTCTGATCCTGCCTCCACTTCTCAAGTGTTGGGATTATAGCTCTGCACCACTAAGCTTGGTTTTATACAGTGCTGGGGATGAAACCCAGGGCTTCAGCATTCTGCTGGCTAAGATGCCCTAGCCCCATTGTGTTCTTTATTAAACTCCTGGCTCTGACAGGCAGGCCTGTCAGGATCTCAAAACGGGCAAGGGGAGCTGAGCCCTTCCTTCTGCAGGCTCAGTAGAGCATTTAGCTGTGTGACTCAGAGATGCTTGTTAGCTCATCTGGAATAACCCCACACAACATGCACAGGGACAGTGAGGTTCACATACAGCAAAGAAGAGAGCAAAGATAGACACAGGAGCAGGTCCCTTAACCAGCCGCATGTGAGGCAAAAGCAGTTGAGGTCATTAAGGAGGTTTCACAGGAGGCCGCGCACTGCCCTGAGAGCAACACTCAGGGCTCCTTCCTTTGTATGTTGAGTCTGTCTTCATTTTGGCACCGCCACTCAGTGCTTTTCACAAAAAGAAAGAAAGAAAGAAAGAAACAAAAAAGAAAGAAGAAAGAAAGAAAGAAAGAAAGAAAGAAAGAAAGAAAGAAAGAAGAAAGCCATTGGTATTATTTCTGACACACACTTTGTAAACTAAATTCAATCCTTTTGGTTCTTGCAGATTTCAAGGTCTGTTCCCTGCAAGCCACACTGCCATGGTCATTGCCCTTCAGGTGGATGGAATCCAATTTTCTGACATCACTCCCCTATCCCGCAATGGGCTACTTTAGCTGTTTATGAACTGCACCTTGCATAGACGGAGAACTCAGTACAGATTTTTATTTTCAGCTTAGAGAAGGGTCACCTGTTTGTGTACAGCAAATGCTACCAGGAGCTCTCCTTGTGATAGAGCCATGCCAGACACTCTGGATTAACTGAGGCATCTGAAATCACAGAACTCAGCTAAGACAGAAGAATACAGCTTATTTACCAGTCACTCTTTAGGTCTTCTATCTGCACCTTAATACCCCTTTGCATAAACGAGTCATATTCCGTCTTTACTTCTACTCTCGTCCTTTGTAAACTATTGGAATTCAGTGCTAATAAGAATAAACTGCTGATTAACACTTTTCAGTACACTTTAATATGAAGAAGCCAACGAGGACTTCTAGAAAACGGGGAAACAGAGAATGATCCTCCTTTCTCTAGCTTTGGAAGAGAAAACTGAGGCATGGAGAGGTTGAGTGATTTATCCGAGGTCACAAAGCTAATAAAGGGAAAACTGGAAACAGAAGTGAGGCCCCTTAACTCCAAACTTCTGTCCCTGTCCATTATTCTGTTCAGCCTTCTAATAATGACTGTAGGGTGCAAATGCTTGTGTCTAAACCCCATCATGACCTTCTCAACATGCTGAGTCTCATGCCAGAGCATGCAGGATACGTCTCAAGCAGGCCCAGCACTCAGTGGTGGAGGGGTACCAATGGCTTTTTTTCTTTCTCTTTTTTCCACAAAAAGCACTGAGTGGCGGTGCCAAAATGAAGACAGACTCAACATACAAAGGAAGGAGCCCTGAGTGTTGCTCTCGGGCAGTGCGCGGCCTCCTGTGAAACCTCCTTAATGACCTCAGCTCCTTTTGCCTCACATGCGGCTGGTTAAGGGACCTGCTCCTGCGTCTGTCTTTGTTCTCTTCTTTGCTATATGTGAACCTCACTGTCCCTGTGCGTGCTGTGTGGGGTTATTCCAGATGAGCTAACAAGCATTCTTAGTCACACAGCTAAATGCTGTCAGCTACATAGGGAGTTCGAGGCCAAGCTGGGTTACATGAGAACTTGTCTCAAGAAAAGAACAACTAAAAAGAAAAAAAGAAGGAAAGAGGAAGGAAGGAAGGAAAGAAGGGAGGGAAGGGGGAAGGAAGGAAAAAAGAAAGAAAATAGCAACCAAAGCTTGTTTGGAGTCCAGCCAGCCAAATGCACAGCTGATAGTGTACAAGGAGAGCCCTTCTGCTCAGCAGTAGGTACTGAGCAGTGAGCCAAGTCACTGTCTGTTTGACATGCAGACGGGGTGGGAAACATTTCATGAGAATGCACAACCCAAGCAGCTCCCCAGAAGCCACACAACCCGCCCACCTTGCTGTCCCCGTGGCTATCCAGGCTGCACAGTTTAGGGAAGACCAGAGTGTCTTTGCAAGAAGCCCTAGACAAGGTTCGGCTCCATGACCGGGCAGAACAGCCTGAGCACTGGGCAGCGGTGGGTGGTGAGACCAGGCTAGTTCCTGCACTGCTCTGTTCTGCCCACCCATCCCCCATAGCTGCCACAGCGCTGACAATAAAAACTGCTGCCGGGGGCTGTCCTGCTTTTATTATTAGTTATATGGTGTCAGAAATGGACGTAGAGATGTCCAGTAAATGAAACTGTGCCAAACACCAAACAGGGTCACTGCCCTGAAGAGCTTTTGGCCTTAGGGCAATTGGCAGAATATCACAGACATGAAGGGAGTGGGCCAGAGGAGCCGAGGGTTTGGTATCTTTCAGCGCCTTGGGTGGGGGGAGGGACAGGCTGTGAGAAGGCAGGGAGGGGCAAGACTGAGAAACATCTGCATCGCTCAGGGAGACTCACAGGAGAACGCAGACCGAGGAACTGGCTAGGGAGGCCTTGTGGAAGTCAAGGGCGTCTGACCCTCCTGGTATTTCAAATTACAGTCCAGGGCTTGTGAGGTTGTTTGCTTTTGATCTTGAGCAATCTGACTGTTAGGAGAGGCATACATTGAGACTCTCCCTCTCGCTAAATATCCCTTCAACACATCATATTAAATTGCACAGACTTCTCCCACAGAGGGAATGTGTAAATATAGGACAATAACTGGAAATTTATGAGTTTAAATACCGAGGAAATGCTGAGTAGTGAAAGGAGGAGACATAAATTACAGGAAGTCGCTGTGCCCCGTGAATGCATTATGCATAATAATGAACTTTTAAAAGGCAACTTTAACTATCAGAGGAGGATCCAAAAGGAGACCAGTCCAACAGAGGCCTTGGAACAGGAAGGTCCCAAGTCAGACATGTATCGTCACTGTGCAGCCAAAGGATACTCCTGGAGGACAAAGTAGGATAAATTTTTAAAAGACAAGACCCAGAGTCATGTGATGAGTTGAAGAAGTGGGCTTGAGTTGAAGAAGCCGCCAAGAGGGCTCTGCGGCTGACCATACACGTGGCTCTGGCCAGGTTGTTTACGTTAGTAGCGTCAACTTTTCCACCTGTAAACTGGTTTTGATAGAACACATTTCATAGAATCCTGAAAATTACAAAAGATAGATCCATAAACAACCAATCCAGGAATCTTGGTATATATAGGAATGTTAGGGAAATGAATGATCTCTAAGACCTCTACCAAATAATAGCCAAATGTTACCAAAAGGAACCTAAATTCTGGCCAGATGTCTTGAGAAAGGCTTGTGTGGGGGCACATCTGAAAACTTGATTAGATTTTGACCAAGAGGTAGAAGGATATGAATCAAAGAGAGGGAGGAAAAATGGTCAATGGATATTCTGGTCTGGAAGGTAGGTAAAACAGGAGAATGAGGAGGTTATCCATGGGCCTCAGGTCCTGACTTCTCTGGCCACTGTTTCTTAGGTGATGAGATAACATCGGAGCTGTGGGAGCTCAGTCCGAGATCTATTTCAGGGAGATGGTTTTGGAACAGTGAGAAGACTGCACTGGAATCAGAAAGCCCAGACTGGGGTGGGGGGCAGCTGTGGTAAAGTTTCAGGCCAGAATTCAAGAGGGCGGAAGTCAGGATAAAGACAGTGGGACTGTGAGACATCGAAGAGACTGAGTTAGCAGACTTGAGCATCAATCAACTGGAGAGAGGACCAGCGCAGTGGATGGGAAACGCTGAAGTTCTGATTCAAGTCCAGGTGATTAAGAAGCTTGGGGCACTGTTAACAAAGTGGAAGAAGACGCAGGAGAGAAGTGAGGTGGCTTTAGAGTTATTGACTCTGGGAACCCACAGTCTCTGAAGAAGCCTCTAGAAATTCAGGTGTGTGGCTTGCGTCTGACCAACACCCAGACTTGGGAATCATCTACACTGCAGTTCAAGGTGATGCGTAGTGGAGACCAGGTCAACCCAGGGGGAAAAAATGAGGTAGAAGGTGACCGTGGGAAGGAGGGGGTGAGAGGGTGAGGGAACATTCCAGGAAACATGCCTGTTTCAGGACAGGAAAACTTGACGACGAAAGTGCTGTCTGCAGTGTGCCTTTAAAATATGAAAATAAAGTTAACCATAGAGCGTGAACAAAGTTATCCCTACTTCATGGATGAACTTTGCCACTGGTTGGCATATTTCAAAACTTCGATGCTATTTTATTGAATACTTTTATTTAAATGTTTGATATAGTTTGGAAAAATATTTTTTAACTTGGAAAATAGTATTTTATTGTTTTTTTTTTTTTTTCAGTTGGAGACTCTGGAAATCAAAAAGAAATTGAAAGCATAACACACCTGAGTTGTACTAGGCAATTGAGTTTGTCAATATTATTTAATTTTTAAAGCAAACTTTTAAGGTAGATTTTGGCTCAGAAAAGCACTTGCTGTACATTCAACAGTTGTGTTGGGTGTGAAACCCAGCACCAGCTGACGTAGAATGTATCGTCCTTCCACAATGTCTCACCGAGTCCCACCTCAGAAGACAACTAGTAGGAACAGAGCCATGAAGTTGGGTTAACCTACCTGAAGCTCCCCAAATGGTTCCCACAGTGACCCTAAGTATCTGTGGCTTGGAATATCTTCACATGCTTGTCTGAAATGGAATTTGTTTTTGAGACAGGGTCTTCCTGCAGCCACAGCTGGCCTGGAACTCACTACTCATGATGTAGATCATGCTGGCTACAGTCTCCCAGAGATCCACCTGCCTCTGCCTCCTGAGTACTGAGATTAAAGGTATGCACCACCATCGACCCAGCAGAACTGGTTTTTAAAAAACATTTTAAATGAGTTTTTGTGCATTTCAAATAACAGATCTTAATCAAATTTAGATCTCGTCCCTTTAAAAAGAAAGCACACTTCTGTGCAGTGTAGGAGGAGTAGACTGTATTACTCAACAGGTAGACCTTGGGCCAATGACATGGCGTTCTGGACAGGCATCTCTTTGTACATGAAAGTGTAAAAGAAAAGCTACAAATGGTACATATGGTATATTCAGAAATGTGATGTACAGTTGTATTCTTAAACCCTCCTCACAGGAAAATGACTGTGGCACATGCAGGTAGGCAGCTAACTCAAATGAGCAGGAATCCTCCCTAGTTTAGCGCAAGGTTTCTCTTAGGCAAATGCCAGGGTCAGTAAGATGGTGCTGAGGAGTTGCTGCATATCTGTCCAAACCCACACCTGAATTTGAATATATGTACAAGATGCAGCCTGGGCCAGAGGAATGGGTGGGCAGAGGAAGCACCTCTTCTCTTTCAGTAGTCCTCAGCACCACACTGAGCCGGACCTCTGAACTGTGACTCAGCTCTCTCCATGACATTGAGTGGGGACCTCTGAACTGTGACTCAACTCTCTCCATGAAGTTGAATGGGGACCTTCTGACCCATGACTCAGCTCTCACCATGAAGTTGAGTGGGGACCTTCTGACTATGACTCAGCTCTCATCATGATGTTAAGTGAGGACCTTCTGACCCATGACTCATCTCTCTCCATGACATTGAGTGAGGACCTCTGAACTGTGACTCGGCTCTCTCCATGAAGTTGAGTGAGGACCTTCTGACCCATGACTCAGCTCTCACCATGACATTGAGTGGGGACCTTCTTTCTGACCCATGACTCAGCTCTCATCATGATGTTGAGCAAGGACTTCTGACCCATGACTCAGCTTTCACCATGACATTGAGTGGGGACCTTCTTTCTGACCCATGACTCAGCTCTCATCATGATGTTGAGCGAGGACCTCTGAACCATGACTCAGCTCACTCAGTTGGCTGATTCTTTTCTACTTTTCTTATTGCTTCAAACAAATATTTGAGCATCCCTTGTTCTAAAGATGACAAGAAACCCTGGAGATATAGTGCCAACTAGAACTGTCCTCAGAGGACTCCCAGTTCCCACAAGAAGATGCTATTGGAGAATACAGTAAAACCACAAGTCCAGCTGTGACAGAGGCAGGCACACACACAGGGATATGGGGTCTGAAGAAAGACATATGTAATATTTTGAATGGAGATGAGGCACTTCAAATGGATTAATGACAATAAAAGTAGGGAAAGCTGTACTTTGAGAAATTTATTACATTTCAGCAGAGACAGAAAGGGATGGTCTGAGTGAAGGTTTTCATAAAGAAGCAAAGTCCATATCTTTACATCGACAGTCAGGAATACAGAAACAAGGGCTGAGGAAGAGAAGATGCTGAGCTATATCAGGATATAGATGTGGGTTATTCTGCTATCCTGGATTCTTAACCTGATTTATAGACTGGAATTTGGTATATTTCCCTGTGATGCATTTTCTCCACGAGCAGAAACCATATGCACATGGGACGAATCACAAGACCTCACTGTGAACCCCAGACAAACTGTAGAGGCAATGGGCAAAGTAATCAACTGCTTCGTATTCAAGGCAAAACTAATGGGAAGAAAGCCACCTAAGCGACTCCTCAAATTGGCCTTAGACACAACTGGTCAGGTATCCTGCCTGTGAGAACCAAGGACATCTCTTTAAAGTTCCTGCCTTTTTTCAAACTTGGTGTGGCTCCTAAGTGCACAGCTAGGGCTATTACCTGAGCGCCCTTCCTGCACCATGGTTATGTGTTCAGGGTCTTGCATCAAAGACTTTGTTGTGAAATCAAGCAACATTAACTCATTAAGTCAATAATTCATGGACTCTTTTATCTAAAGTGGCAACATCACACCATCAATTCACAAAACAGCCACTTCTCTGAAGTGTGCGGGATGATAATAATGGATTTTCTAACAATATCCTCTCATAGCAAGGTCACTACGTTTAGATGCCATGGACATAGCAATCTGACCTCAGTCAGCAAAACAAGCTTTATTATTGAACCTAATTATGAACTATCAGGATAATGGTCTAGACTGGTCTGTTTCCTAGGGGACTATTTAGAGAAAAGCAAGCCATTCTAGTTTTAAATCCACTGTTTGTGACAGTACCTGTAAGTGTGTAGGAAATGTTTTTGTTGTCTAGAGCAAACTACAATTCACACAAATATCTTTACAATCTTAAGCACAGTCATGGCATTATCCAATGGTGTTCTGGGCTTGCAGATAATTTTCAGGTTGAATCTGATATATACACAATCTTGCTTACACAAAGCCAGATGGGGGCAGCTGGGGCAATCGCGGTCATGGTGCAGAGTGCTGTTCTGAGATCTGTGACTCAGGGCAGTGTGTTTCACTGAAGCACCTTCAGTGTCCTTGCTTAGGAGCTGGCTTTGAAGATATTTATTTCTGATATTTTCTGAGATGTTTTCTCCTGATGTCAAGTTGGTGGTTAGCATTCATCACAGACCTTGACTCATTCACTGCCTGACACTGGGCAATGGGGCCATGTTGTCTTAAGCAGGCAGGAAAATTAACTTAAAATGGGAGTCCAGGCGAAGGAGGATCCAAGGACACAATGTTTCCTGGTCTGCAATTTGTACCAGCAATGCTATGCCAAGCTTAGGGGAAAACCTCAACTCAAAACAGGCAGCATGTAAAGGAAAATGTTTATATCTGAAATGTGGAATTAATGAAAAATGGTAGCTCAAAACTGAAGAAATATGATTTATTTGACTGATGAAGTCACAGTAAACCTACTCATCTCATATGAAGAGCTCAGGTGAAGCCAGTTTGTGGAGCCTCCAGCCTCGCGCCTTCATGAGTAAAAGACTATATGGTCATTCCAAACCATCCTGGTGATCTGCTTTTTGGCATTTTGAATGTAAGTTTCAAGAGTTACAGGAGCAAAAGGTTTTGCATATTACTGCAGCCAAGAGAGGTGTAGAGAGCAGAGTGTACTGGGTGGTTCCTGCATGGAGTGTAGAGTGCAGCATCTCTACTGGGTGGTTCTTGCATGCAGTTTTGCAGCCAATCTGGGTCTCTGCAGGTAGATGGAGCACACAGTGTGACGGCGAGTCTCACGGGCTCTGAAATTCTGTGCTGTCTTTGCGCGTCTTGCTCACTGTGTTCTAGAGAGGGGCAGGTGGCTGTATTTTCCTGTTAGCCACTATACTCTCACGTTTAAAATGTCGAGAAAACACCCACCATCGATCACACTGTAGACTGTTCACAAGGTGAAGAGGGAGCTGTGAGTTTCCGGTGCTTACGTGTCTATACCATCTCCCTGTAGTTATGAATGCCAGATATGACGATGGAGGGGATTTTCCCTTGTGTCATCTTCATGTTTTAATTTCTTCACCTACATCAAAGGACAGGAGGGTAGCTTACCTTGAATGAAACTGGACTTTGATTTGCTTTGCATTTTCTTTTTTTCTCAACTTTTAAATTTAGTTTTTAAACCCTTTTTACTTACTCTTTCACAATTTCATACATACATAATTTTGCTTATACTCTTTTGCATCATTCTCTCTTACCCCCTCAGTCAAAACTCTTTTTCTTCCCTAGTTTCATGCCTTGTATGTGTGCCCCACTGAATTTAGTTAGTATTGCCTGAGTGAGCCTGAGTGTGTGTGTGTGTGTGTGTGTCGAGGAGTATATACTTGAGCATGGGCAACTCACCAGTGGTTACAGTACTGAGGATTACAACTCCCCTGCCCCAGCAACTGCTGACTGCCTGTGGCTCTTCAGGGAGGGGTAGCGCTCAGGAGCCCCTCCTCATCTGTGATGGTATGTTGGTGAGCCCGTTTGCACGGGTCTTGTGCATGTGACTTAAGTTTGCTGCTGGCAGTTCGTGAGTGTAGTGGCATGCCATGTCCAGAAGATGACATTTCACAGCACTCTTTCCTATCTTCTGGCTCTTAGATTCTTTTGACTCTCTCTTCCAGATGTTCCCCAAGCCTTAGAAAGGTGTTTTATTATTTATTTATTTAAACAATAAGTATCTTTGGATCTTCAGGAAGTAATGTTAGCAAACAAAACTATTTACAGGCATATTTTAAAAAAAAAAAACACAGAAGCACACAGATAGGTAAAAATCAGAGTCGCTTCAACCCCAAAGAATCCTCAGAATCTGCCCCAAACATCTATTCAAATAAGATCAGTGGCTGGAGAGATGGCTCGGGGGTTAAGAGCACTGGTTGCTCTTGTAGAGGAACTGAGTTCAGTTCCCAGTCCGTACATGGAGGCGCAAAACTGTTTGTGACTCCAGTTCTAGGATCTGATGCCCTCTTCTGATCTCTATGGGCTTTGCACACATATGGTTTACACACATACATGTAGGTAAACACATGAACATAAAAAATTTAGAGACTAAAAGCTGATTGGTGTTCACATGCAGAAACAGACAAACTGCTGTTTGCACAACACATTACTTTCTCCTATTTCCTTCTACTTTTACACTCCTTTCTTAGGATTTTTAAATTTGACAGCAGTGAATTTGGCACAGGAATGAAATGCTAATGGAACCTTCACAAGAACTCAAATAATGACCCCAGATAAACTCCTCACCTCTGCTCAGGTCATTATGAAATGGTCTTAGATAATTAGTGCTTCTACTGTAGACATTACTGGCCAGAGAGGGAGTTAAATGATTACACTAAATGTGTTGAGAGAGAAAAAAGTCAAATTTAATTAAAATCATTTCATTTACATGCTATTATAATTCAAAAAAGAATAAAATTGACTAATGTCAGAAAGTAGGTCGGTGGAAATATGCCTCATTTTTATTTATAACATGTATTTTATTTATAACATTATTTTCTGTATTCATTTTTTCCTTGCATCTGAATTTTCAATAATTGTATAATAAAAATAATAATTGCTATTAAAATATTAAGAATGACATTTTTCTTAATTGTTTGGATTTTTTATTTTTGGTGTTTTGAGACAGGTTTCTCTAGACCCAGATGGCCTGGAGCCAGCTATGTCGACCTCGCAGAGAACCACCTGCTTCTGCCTCTGCCTTTGGCATGCTGAGATGAAGGATGTTTGCCAACACAGCTGGCTATCTGGAATTCAGCTGCTATCTGGAATTCTTCACTGAACTTCAAGGAATCTTCTAAGACATACTTAACATAAAAATATCTATGAAAAGTCTTTTGTTTATAGCCAGAATCTTAGGTATCCCTTACTGATTTCAAACTCACTATGTACCTGAAGAAGATTCAGCCTCCTTCTGTTCACTGCTAGAATTTCGATGGGAATCAGCACACCTGCTTTATGCCGGGCTGGGGATCTGACCTAGGGTGTCATGCAAGCCTCTACCCCACTGAGCTATGTCCAGCCCTGTGAATTAATAAATGAGCTTCCTCCAGATGAATACATCTTTCTAGATAAAGCACTGGTCAAACCTCTGGAGTTGATCAGCAAATTATAAAATAGTTCCTGGATTGTAACTTGGCTTGCTTGACACACACAAGTCATGGCGGGCTGTGGTGTTAGATTAGCACCCTTCCTTCAGAAGACAGTCTCCGGGCTGCCCTTGAAGTACTCATTTGCAAAGCCGCTGTTGGATCTGCTGGGCCCTGCTCATGCAGAAGTACAGGGGCCAAGTTAATTATCTCCTTACAGAGTTCACCTGTGTCCAGGCTTCCACAGCTTCGATCGCAAGGGGACAGAGACTGATCATCCATGGCACTGGCAATAACGTTTGGACTTTTGTAGTGCCATTGTCCAACTGCAGAGTGGGATGAAGCAAAGGGAATCAGAGACCCACACAGATGCAGAGGCTGTGGACCGCCATGCTGGTCCCTCCACTGGGACTTTCCCAGTTCTCACCATTGTGCTTCTGACCCAGGCTCTGGACTCTTCTATGATGTGTGGGTACCCTCTGGAAAGAACTGGTGTTTCTTACCAGCCAAACCAGGAGGCATCATGTACGAGTGAATGCTGATAGTAATATCCCCTGCTAATTGGCTCTAAAAAAGCATCAAGGACCCTGGAGAGTTGGCTCAGTGGTTAGTTAAGAGCATTGGCTGCTCTTCCAGAGGGCACGAGGTCAGTTCCAGAACCTACATGGTGGCTAACAATCATTGTATCTCTAGTTCCAGAGCATCTGATACCTTCTTCTGGCCTCTGTGAACATTGCACACGTGGGTGTACTTACATACATGCAGGCAAAATACTCATAGACAGAAAAAAAAAAACAATCAAAAAAGTATTGAAAAGCATCAAGGAAGAGCAAAGGGACAAACAAATAGATGAAGTCTAGCAATAGCAGGAGAATTTACATGATGGCCTTAACCCTGGAGAGTCCTTAAGCAGGTAGTTTGGTGTGGGAGGCCTCAGTGTGTGTGAGCAAGCTGAGGTTTCAAGCGTGAGATATCTTGCTCAGAATGCAGCCAGATAATGGCAAAGCTGAAACCAAAACTCAGAACCTAGTTCTACCTGGTGTCCTCCCTACCAGACCATAGAAGCTGCATAGAGAAAGGACACCAGGGCAGCAAAGGAGATCAAGACGGTAAAGAAAAGATGCCTAACCAAGGATGGTGAGAGGAGGAGAAACAGGGGAGGCAACTGGCTCTTCACGCTGCTTTGTTCTGTATATAATATTTGCAGTGACAATATTATGAGATACAGTTGAAAACAGATACAGATCACTCTCCTGCAAATGTGTGGGATCTGTTCAGTGTTGTCTCCTTGGGAGCTGGCTGTCCTGATTAGCGCTAATTGTCAACTGGACACAGCCTGGGAAGGAGAAGCCTCAACTGAGGGGTTGCCTAGATTGGACTGGCCTGTGGGCATGTCTTGTCAGTGGGGGATTGTCTTGATTGTTGACTGATGTGGGAGGGCCCAGACCACTGTGGGTATCATCATCCTAGGTAGGTGGTCTAAAACAGTTAGCTGCAGCCTCCTCCACAACTCCTGCTCTACCTCATCTATGAAGTGAGTTTCTTAGGTCAGAGGTCATGTTGTACAAAATAATGAGCAGGCCTGCCTTCAAGTTCCCACCTTGAGTGCCAGCCTTGACTTCCCTCTGTGAGATAGACTATGACCTACAGTTGTGAGCCTGATAAGCCCTTTCTTCTCCTAAAGTACATTTGACCAGGGTGTTTTATCACAGCAACAGAAATAAAGCTAGAACAGAGGTCATGTTCTAGCCAAATCAGTTAACCAGGTGAAACGGCACCTGTGATTCACTGAGGCAAAGGCCTCCCTCAGTGGTGGGTCAGGCATGGCACAGACATCGTCACATCAAGAAGGAGAAACAGGGCTGGGCATGGCTGTGCATGCCTTTAATTCCAGCACTTGGGAGGCAGAGACAGGCAGATCTCTGTGAGATCGAGGCTAGCCTGGTCTACACAGCGAGTTCCAGGTTAGCTGGGGTTATAGGGAGACCCTGTCTCAAAAGGACTAATAAATAAATAAATAAACAAATAAAGAAAGAAATAGGAAAGAACAAGTAAATTCCATTATCTTTGAAGCTTGAACATAGTTACTTTATTTAATGCTTCACTTTTCTGGGTCACTGCAAAAAGGGCTCTGTGACAGAGACCTCACCCTCAGGCACTCCTCAGGACCCATCCCACTGATACTAAGGAGAGGAATGAAGGCTCCAAACCCTTATGCTCTCTGAACCATCTTGGGGTCAGCCTTTCCTTTTCGGTGGATAAGGGTGTTCACAGTCTGAGAGACTTATCTGTCCCACAGGATCTCAGAAGGGTAAAGCCTTCCTTTATTTGGGCCAGGCTTTGTCCCATTCTGCTCACAGTGGCTGTATTTCTGCCTGCCATTCAGTGAGGGTCCAGCCACACCCTGTTCCAAACACATTTTTGCAATACAGATAATCTTTATACCTTCAGGTTCTGGTTCTCTTTTGTTTGATACTTCCTTCTTTAATCCTCTCTCCATTCACATTTTACAGTAAGCAGCTGGGGGCACGCCTGTGGTGACCTAGACCTTTTGCTTAGAGCTCTCCTCAGCTAACTGTGCAATTCCTTGTCTTACCAATGTTACCTTCTTCAAAGCATGGGTCACTAAGCATTTTGCCACTTTCTGAAAGACAACTTCCCTTCCATTTTTAGCAACCTATTCCTCCTTTCTGCCTGACCTGGCCAGAATGGCCTTCAGCATCCACATTTCCAGCAGTCTTCTGCTCAAGGCGATCCAGCAATCCAGGCTGTTTTCCTGTGTGCCTCTAAAACTCAGCCCACTATAGCCATCAGGCCAGGTCTGGCATCACATCTGAATGTTTGATATTTACTACAGCGTCTCCACTTCATGATATCAGTACCTCTTTTGGTCTAATCAGGATGTCAGGACAAAATGCCAAGCACAATAGGGCTTATACAATAAAAAATGATCTTCTCAGTTCTGGAGGCTGGAAATCTGAGTCAGTCTGGCATGCCTGGTTTATGGCAAGCCCTATCTTTGTAGTTTGTAGCTGTTCACCTCTTTACTGTGTCTGCACATGACTTCTGGGTGTCTTAGGAGCAAAAATGCTATTGGGAAGAAACTGAGAAACTCCAATAATGTTAAAATAGGTCTTTCGCGGTGATTACAGAGACCGCCTTGGTTCACTATGGCCATTTAGTCTTCATTCTGTGGTTCGTGACTTTTGTATTGTAGTTTTGTTCACCAATAATCCTTCTCACTGAGAGGTCAGATCTGCAGCTTTCTAGGCATATCGCAGTTCCTCTGTTCTTTGTGATAGTTTTAATTCTCAGCTGGATGCATCTAGAATCACCTGATAGAAGGGCCTCTGAGAACGCCTGCAGGGAATTACATTGATTACATTAATTGATATGAGAAGACTGGTCCACAGTACCATTCCCTGGTCTGGGGATTCTGGATTGTAGAGGAGTGGGAAAAGCCAGCTGAATGTATGTATTACTTGGTTCAATGCTTTTTGACTACAGATGCAATGTGACCATTTGTCTCCAGCAGCTTGTGGTATGACTTCCCTGCAGTGATGGGCTGGAACTCTGAGCTAAAAGGAATCTCTTTTCCTCTAAGCTGCTTTTGTCAAGGCATTTTATCACAGTCACAGAACATGAAACTAAGACACTTGGTACGGAATGCACTCTTTATCTCTCTTTACCCCTTCAGGCTAGTATTGGCTGTCTATGATTCACACATCCTGTCTGCACTCTTTTAGTGCTCTGTCTTTCTCTCTCAGGGACTTTTACGTTCAGCTGTAGATGGTCTGAGGATCCCCACCCCATGTCTGGTCAACACTCCTCTCTACTGTTTCTCCACTTCTCTGTGCACGGTGCCACTTGATGTCACACGCTCCTCATGTGATCTCCTCTTGGGCTGAGCTGTCCCTTGTCTACTCTCAAGCCTCTTCTCTTTCTGTTCCTGTGTCCATTTATAACCCAGCTTAAAGCAACAGCATATCTCATAGACAAAAGCTCAAAATGGGGGAGAGTGTTTTTCTTTCGAAGCTTTTGGTATTGATCTAGCAGTCCACTCGTGTCAGGAGAGATGTGCCGGTCACCCACTTGACCTGTCCTTGTCGACCCAGTTTAACAGTGGTGGCTTCAACCATCATTTGTAGTACATTCCAGAAAAAAAAAAAAAAAAACTAGAAAAGACAGTGCCAGCTATACCCATCCCCCTTGTCTGCAATGTGGCCACACACTCTGCCCAGACTGGTGGAACTTGGGCAGCTCTCACTGGATCTGTATTCATCTATCTTTCCAATCTTCCTCCTGTTAGCTGAAAGATACAGAATTTGGGGCAATCCTGGTTCCAGTGCTGGAAACAGCAGAACCGTCGGTCATTTGCCGTGGCCTCCCATCTTTGGGCACCATGTGAGAGAGAGAAAAATCATTTCTCTTTTTGCAATCCCTGTAACTTCTGTGTTGTAACAGCATATTTGTTTGTGTCTTAATCATCACGGCCCCCAAGTATCTCTGCCACGCCACTCACAAATCCAAAGCCACCACTTGCTGTAGGAAACTGCTGCTTTCAGTCCCCAGATCGAGTTCTCTCTGGTAATGCTGCACACTCTGGCCTGGGGTGGGCAGCTAGGCTTGACTTGGCAGGTACCCACATCTGTCTAGTCAAATATACAGAGGGCCATCTCTGAGTCTGTTCAGCACAGAAGGAACATGTGCTTTCCTGGAGGGGGAAGGAAATGTGGCCACTGGAAAGCTGTTTCTACCACTCAAACCAAGCCTGGCTAGGCTAAGAGTGAGTCCTTCCAAGAACTTTCCTGTTTCCCGTCTCTAGAACTACCTGCTTGTGAAAACAAGCCACGGTGCTTCAGAAGCCAGCAGCTCACGTCAAAGGTCTGCTTCAAAAACCAGCAGCTCACGTCAAAAGGTCTGCATTTCCAATGGGAAAAATCTTTAGCATGTGCAACCTTCAGCCTCTCCTCTGGCTCATCCCGAGCCTGCTTTGATTCTCTTCATTCTAAATTTAATTAATTTAGTTTTTTCCTTTTAGTTTGATATTTGCCTGTTATTTATATTTTGAACTATACCTAGCAGCATTTTAGATGAAACTGGTATGATTTGATATATAAATGATGAGACAAAAGTTTAAAATACAATTTGCATCTATCTTTGCTACATCTGTTCAACAAAATCAGTTTATGGGCAAGGTTGATCTGAAAAAACAACAGAGATATCGATACACTTTGTCTCCTGACTTTTCATTTTTCTGTGATTTTCTGCCCTTTCAAACTTTCTTCATGCTCTCTTAGTATATAAGGTTTCTGGTTTTATTATATTTGCTTGTTCCTTTTTGCTACAAAAAAGCATTTTCTTTAAAGCAAAATAAAAAATGAAGAAAAAATAACTCAGAATGTGTAATAGATGGGAAGGTGTTGAGAGATACCTGTGGATACTGAGATATAAAGGACCTGGAAAAGGGCCTTCTGGAAAACTAGTGAGGTCTTACTAGAGCTTGGTGGTACTCTATGAATGTTGGTTTCTTGTGACAAAGTATCATAATAATATAAGATGGTAATAGCAAAAATCCCGACTATGGAGTTTGTGGTATCTCTGCAGTGTTTGTAAATTTGACACTGTTTGAAAGTGAAAGGTTTGTTTTAAAAAAGATAAATAGACTTTTGTTTTCCTTTTAGTCTATTTTTGAACTAATGTGTATTCACAAGGTAGCAGTTTATGGTGACATTTCTTTCCAGGTGTAGCATGTAGTTGATTTTAATCACCCTGTCTGCCTAACTGTTACTGTCTGTCAACCTGACTGACACAGCCTAGAATTACCTGGGAAGAGAATCCCAAATGAGGAACTTCCTCTATCAGACTGGCCTGTGGGCGTGGCTGTGAGGGTCCCTTTTGATTGTTAATTCCGGTAGGAAGGCACAGCCTACTGAGGTCAGCACCGTCCCTTAGACAAGTAGTCCTGAACTATAGAAAAAGCAAGCTGAGCATAACCCTGCCTGCAAGCAGCAAGCACATCCTCACTTCCTTGGCTTTCAAGTGAGTTCCTTGGTCGAATGTACTGTTTGGAAGAGCAAATAGGCCTACCTTCAAGTTCTGCCTTGAGTTTCCGCCTCGATCTCCCTGGATGACGGACTATGATCTGGAATTTTAAGCCAAATAAATCCCTTCTCTCTCTATGCTTCTTCGGGTCAGGGCATTTGTCACAGCAACAGAAATGAAACTAGAACACACCCACCACATAGCCCCTCCTGTCCTCCTCCTCCTCCTCCTCCAGCCTCCCTCTGCCCAAATAATCCCCTATCTGCATCCAAAGGTTATTAGTTTTTAAAGTCTAGATTCTGCATATGAGAGAAAACATATGTCTTTCTCCATCTGGCTTATTTGCTTACTGTGATGACCTCCTCATTTTAATAAACCAAAGACCATGTAGGGAGCGCCCTAGCAAACATATCCACAGTAACAATTTGAGGTCCTTAAAAAAAACAGAATTTTCTTCTCCTGGCAGCTACCAAATAACAAGTACCAACAGCTAGGAGTACTCACCCCGCATCTCCCCAAATGCTGGGATGTTGCCTGGCTTGAGCTTGTGCAGGCCTTGTGCACGCTGTCGCAATTACTGTGAGTTCCTAACTGCAACTATCCTGCTGTCTGGCTCCAGGGCAGAGTCCATGCCGAAGAGTATTGGGCATAAATTCTACTTCACAGGGGGAAAAATAACATGATGCTGGGCCAGTAGGGAGGTGGGGATGGATCTGAGAAGAGAGAGGTGAGGGAAAATGATCAAATGCATTGTATACAATTCTGAAAATTAATAGAACATTATTAAACAACTTGAGGCCCAATATGAAATCACGCTAGACACTTACCCCGGGTGCATTTCCCAAGTCAATCTTTCCCCCAGAATGCCATAAGGAGATGCTTCATGATGAGTTCAGTGTGACATGTTTGGATGACTCTTTCTCCCCTAAAAAGTCCTGATGCTCAAACACAAGGCACAATTCCCCAAACATAACAGCTCTGAGAACTCTGGAAATCAACAGTCACCCTTTGCTAACAGAGGATTCCCATGATCGTCTGTCCCCTGGCGACACATGACTACCGATAGATGTAATACTCTTCATGCACACTTTGGGAAAGCTGGCTCAGAAGGAGCAAAACTTAGCAGGGATGGTCCACTGTTGAAGTTTAGGGGTGATGTTAATAAAACTCTGGGGACAAGGCCTTCCCGGTACTGTCACCTCCCACACTGCTCAGTCTGGCCACAGAAACCCTTCTCTGGAGAACAGTCATCCTGCAGGAAAATCACTAAGGTTTTATTATAGATACAAAGGGTAGAAATTCTACTTAGAAACACACAATGTCAGTCTCCTGACTCTGCTAATTGACTCTAACTTTAATGGTGCTAGACTCATTATACCCCTTTTAGCATGGTCCGACATCAGCATTCAGGAGCCTTTGAAACAGTACACATCTTGAATCCATTGCAGTTTGATCACTGAAAGCAGTAGAGATCAATTGTCCAGGCTCTGCCTCTACGGAGCTGGCACGGCAGACTGTGGGCTGGCTGATCCTCTTACCTCAGCGGCCTTCCAATTGATAGCGATTGCCATGCCACATCAATCGGTCGGTGATCCACATCAATCAGGGCTGCTCAGAGGATGGGGAGAAGTCCCTTTACCAACCATGCTTTAAAAAATAGGAGCAGTTAAGGGTGGAAAGGCATCAGTGTGATTTTCAACAGACTGTGAAGTGTGTTGATCCATTGTCAGTTAATATGACAAGGGGCAGAGGGTCCTAATGAGCACCTTCTGGAATTTTCTGGTCCCTGTTTCTTCACTCTGACCATTAGGCTGTGTTACAGTCAGTGTAGGGGACCTTGTGAGGGTAGGCAAGTGGTTATGCCTCATTTGAGCATGAATTCGTTAATTAAGCAATATTTGATTTAAATAAATATTGATTAAGTACTTACTCTAGGTCAGGCACCATGCTAGGGTGTATTACTGAGCACAATAGGGTCTCTACCCATCTAGAAGCTCTGACAGGAAGAAAGATGATTACAAGACTGTCATACAGGCTTCAGTCAGGGAAAGTTCTCGGCACTTTGGCAACCTAAGTTCTAGGAGAAAACTTGTAACCTGCTTCAGAGAGAGAAAAGGTGGGTTGGTTCCCTGAGAAGGCTTAGAAGTGGAGTTTCAGGAAGAGTTACTGATCCTGGCAGCAAGCCCTCTTGTAGAAGAAGACATGTTCTGTCCTGGGATCTTATTGACCATCCAAATCTGATAATGCTCTGTATTTAGTAAGTGCTGAACTGTGTTCTTAATAAATGAAACAAAATTCATTTGGAAAACACCTGTTCATTTTGTTTAAATATCAGGGGTATTTTTGCCTACTTGGCAAATATTTATAGCTTTACTAGACTGGGCAATCTCAGAAGTTTGTGTAAAAAGCGTGCAAAACCAACACAATTCCTGATGCCATCCAAATATATCTTTACTGCATCTGGGGAGATGGCTCAGCCTACTTGCCAAAGAGATGAAGAACTCAGAGAACTTAGAGACCTGGATTCAATCCCCAGAGTTCGTACAAAAAAGAAGCAAGCTGTAGTGGTATGTGCTTTAATACCAGCATTGAAGATGAGGAGACAGGCATGTCCCTGGGGTCGGCCAGCCTAACGTAGTCTGGATTTTCAGGCCAGTCAGAGACCCTCTCTCCAATAACAAGGTAGATGGCACCCAGGCAACCACAGCCAAGGTTGTGTTCAGACATCCACACACGTGCACATGCCTCTGCATACATGTGTGCCTGCCCAAACATGAACATGCACCATACACAATATATGCATACACATATATCTACATGGACATATATACCTGCACACACAAACATATATATATGTATGTACATATATATGTATTACTACTTTTTATTCCTGTTCTGTGAAACAGAAGAAACTGTTATAAGCCTTGTTAATAGAATAAATGGTGCTCAAAGGCACCAAATACAAAGCAGTGACACGGAGATGGAAAGTCCTGTCAACCTACGGGATCAGCCCATAGTGAATACACATACTGAAGTATCACACTAGGCCCACAAGATGGCTTTCTGGATAAAGCACTTGCCTGGCGAGCAGGCAGATCTGAGTTCAGATCCCCATTGAAAAAGACACTCAATATCAACTTGGGCCTCCACCTGCATATATACATATGTGCATGCACATACAAGCAAACATGTACATATACACACAGGCACACTACACACAAGTATGTACACCACACACTAAAAAGAAAGAAGGAGAGAGAAAGAGAAAGCACAAACACATTGTCTGTCTTTGGAGGGAGTCCCGGGCTCTTTGGAGGCCCTTACTGAGCCTTCTCTCCCATTTTCCTATCCTAATGGATAATAATGTACAGGAGCTCTCTTTCAAGCCAGAGCTCCTTCCAGAGCTCTTGAGAATCTATGCTTAATGTCTAGCCCTTTTGTATTGAGGAAAATTCTCCTTACCTAGGTGACTTCTTTGAGTGGGATCTGATCCATCTGTACGCAGGAAAATCGCTCTACAGTCTGTAGGCCAGTAGTCTGGGTGCACTGTGGCATTAGAAATACAGCATTGAACAATTCATACGGCACTGTAAAAATTAAGCAGACACCCCCCCCCCAACATTACAATCTGCCATGTTGAGGGTGGCGACAAAGTCTAAGTGCTGTGATAAATATTCACCCAACTTTGAAAAAATAACTAAAACCTGTTTGTAGAGGTGGGTATCGGAAGGTTTGAGCCTGTAATGATTGTGAAGTGGTGGAGGAAGATTACTTTCTTCCAGATACTTCTGAAAGTTCTAGCCCCTGACATGGGTACACATGGCTCAAACAGCGGCTGTGAGACCTGAGTATACCCAGGCTGCTTTAGTTATTTGTGTTTTGCTTACTTCAGTAAGGCTCAGTGTCCCCTGCGCACCCCAGCGTTTTGCATGCAAACTGGTCTCGTGCTCGAATTATGCTCTAATGTATCAGTCACATTGGGACAGAGTCACATATTCAAAACAAGCCTTATAAAATAATCGACTATGCTTCTTTCTAAGGGTTTATTTGATTTTTAATTATGTGTATGTGTGTGTCTGTATGTGGGTGAATCTCCTGACATGGCTGCTAGGAACTGAAGCCCAGTTCCTCTGAAAGAGCAGTACACACGCTCAGCCATTGAGCCCACTCCCAGCCCTTCTCCTGCTTTCGCATCTCCAGTACTGAGCAGAGCTGTGGCTGGTGTCGGAAGCTCACTATGTGTAGATTACACTGAAGCCCCGTTAGACACTCGCCATTGTGCCAGCCTTTCGTGGTTTACCTTTCCCGTGTCAGGTATTCTTATTCTGGAGACTGATGCACATGTGAAATATGGATGGAGCCTTCTTTGATCCTTCAAAGTGTTTTCTGTAGCTGACCTGGCAAAAAGACAGAGTAAATAAACGAGTCGCATTTCTCTGTCCTAACCGCCCCGCCCCCAATCCCTCCCCCAAGCAATAGGTTTCTGATATTGAGATCTTCATCTGTCTTTTCATCTGTATTCTTTTCCATCTTCTACAACAGCATGTCAATCTAAGAAATCAAAGCGAGTCTGAATAATCCATATGTCCAGCCTCTAAACATTTCCTCACACTCTACTCCATTTCGAAGGTCTCTCAGGCAAGACTTTCAAAAGACAGTGTGCTCCAGGGCTTTCGGTTTGCAAAAGATTGTTTTAGCTTTCTTGCTGGCCTAAGGAGACCTCCAAGTTCATTGTGTGGTTTATCCTTAATCCACACTTCACTTAAGACCCTAATGAGTTGACTGGATTGCCTGACTATCTGGATTCGATCCTGGTTCAAACATAAGGACTGACTTTTCCATCAAAAGCATTGTCTAGGGCTGGAAAGATGGCTCAGTGGTTAAGAGTGCATGCCATTTTTGCACAGGATCCAAGTTTGGTTCCTGGTACCCACACTGGGCAGCTCACAACTGCTTGTCACTCCAGCTCCAGGTGATCTGATGTGCCTCAGGGCTGCACAGATACCCATATTCACATGTGGAGAGAGAGAGAGAGAGAGAGAGAGAGAGAGAGAGAGAGAGAGAGAGAGAGAGAGAGAATGAGAATTGCTTTCAGGAAGAAAGTACTGGCGTGTGGGACACTTTTCTTCTTGGAACAGCTGGCAAAGGGAAACACCTACATCAAAGCAGGTAGCTGTAAAAGCACCATGAGCCCCCCCCCCGCACACACACACACACACACACAAACACACACACACACACACACACATCCCTATTAACTGCAGGGAGAAAACCATCATGGTGAAGATACCATTAGAGAAAAGATAGGATTATCCACAGAAGTCCTGGGTAGCTAGAGCAATCCCGAGTAGAAAGGACAATAGTTAATATATCACTGTACCTGATTTTAAGTTTCACTAAGAGTTGCAGTAATAAAACCAGTGTGGTACAGGTATAACACCAGACACATAGGACATGTGGACCAATGGAGTAGAAGAAAGGATCCATGTGACTTCAGCTGCTTGACTTCTGAAAAAATGACCTGACCCAAACCAACATTAGAGAAAAGACAAATTGTTCTGGGAAAACTGGATTTCTTCATGGAGACGGTGAAGCCTCTCCCTGTATCTCATTCCAACGGAAAAAAATAGAAATAAAAAGTGGATCAAAGACCTAAATCTAAGACTTGAAATTCCACAGCTGTCGGAGGAAAACACAGGGAAAGCACGTTAAGATAGAGGCAGGGACCAAGGTTTTCCGAGAAAGATACCATAGCCAGGAAGTAATAGCAACAACTGACAAACAGGGTGACATGAAGCAAAGAAAACAATCAATTCATAAATAATACGCAGAACCGGGGAAGGTCTAGCTGTGTACCTGAAAGAGGAGTAATCTACTGAATATATAAAGAACTGAAAAAGACTGAGTCTCAAAACCCCAAACAATTCAGTCAGTCAATTAATAGGGCTAATGAAATGATGAGAGGAAGGAAGAGAGAGAGAGAGAGAGAGAGAGAGAGAGAGAGAGAGGTTCAGTTTACCTTTCCTCTGCCTTTTGACCTTGTGCAGGCCCTCACTGCCTGGGTGGCGTATCTTTCTAAATTAATGATGGCATTTCTCCGCCCTGTCTACTAATTCCAATGGAAATATCCTTACAGACACTTCTGGAGACAGTATCTTATCAACCAACATGGCATTTCTTAGCTCAGACTACTGGACATGTAAATTAGCCACCATAGTATTTACACATATTTGAGACAATGTCAAGAAAAAAGAATAATTTGAAATTAAAATTAGTGAAAATTGAGCTTGCAGGTAAGAATGTCAGGTCCTAGCAGAGGTCACCTTTGGAAGATGGCGTGTGGATACACTCCATGCAGGCTAGAAACCAACATGCATCCTTTTCAATTGTTATAAATTTCCAGAGGAGCTATGCACATGAAACAGAAAAGTGTGTTCTAGTCGACAGGTGAGGTATTCTTTGATGGATGGTATCTGGAATAAAATACAACTTTAATTTGACAAAGTATTGTAGGGTTTAATACAAAAGATGGAGGTGCTGGTGAGATGACTCAGCAGTTATGATCGCTTGCTGCCCTTGTAGTGGATCTGAGTTTGGTTCCTAGCACTCATGTTAGGGAGCTCACAACCACCTGTAAGTTCAGCTCCAGTGGATTCAGTATCCTTGTCTGGCTTCTACTGGCAGTCACACATATAGAGTACATTTACACACACATACACACACACACACATACATATACACTCTTTCTCATAAAGAAAAATAAATCTTAAATGAAAAAGAAAATTCTTCACTGCCATCCAATGGTAGGTATTCCAATTCTGCCACATAGAAACAACACACTGATAAACTATCCCGGCATTTGATACCTTAACCTGGAAAGCAGGCACACTGTGGAAATTTGCCATAGAGGATCTAGTCTTGGAATATTCCACACTGCAAGTAATTTCGAGTTCTACATCAGCCACTTGTGACTTTTTGTCTGCGTGGCATTGAGGAGATGGTTGTCCCTTGTGAGACACAGCAAATTTTTGAACTTGGAAAGGTGAGATGAGGTTTTAGAGCCACATTGGCCCTGTGGAAGATATGAATGCTTCAGAAGCTGACCCTGGATTGGCAAACCCTCATCTGCATGGAGTAGCTTCAACTTCATCGTGTCCTTAGCCCCAAACATCATCTCTCTCCAGTGTGTCTTTATTTGACTTTGACACAAATTAACATTCTGGGGAGTGGACTTTCCATCATGGCCTAAATTTATAGTGACATTGTTTTTCCATACTGACTATTATTGATTATTAATCAAGGAAGAATGAGGAAACAAAAGAGGAAATGAAGAGTCAGAGGACACCGAAGTGAAATCAGAATTCATCTCAGATGATTCTCAGAGAGAGCCAGAAGATCTGTCTGTTTATGCTCTATCTGACTCTGTCTGTCTTTCCACCCATCCATCCACCTATCTATAGTGAAATATTTTATTTCAGTACATTCCTTTTGGACTTCAGATTTCAAATGATAGTTCAGAGACTGACTGCAGATCCACGAAGCAGATACAGACAGATATTGGAACTCCTAATGTCCCACCTTTTAGATCTGAGCCTGGAACTCTTGATTACCTAACCTCAGGAGAGTGCTCAGCCCACTGCAAGAGAAAACACGTAAATCCTGTGTGACATTCCTCCTGACAGTCTCTCCATCTTTTTGTGTCTACATTATTTATCAAGAAAGAGGCTCTCTGAGGCATTGACATAAGTGTTTTTTGGGATGATGTGGACAGTGGCTCAACAAAGGAAAGGCATTTCCTGTTGATTCAATGGAAGATGGATGAGGCTCTTTGAAATAAATTTGTCTTTTACTCCTGGTCATTTCTCTCAAAGATCTCACTATCAGTAAGAATTATAACCTCCCAAATGCTTTTTCCTAATCAAAAAGTATTTTTGTTTTGATAATCTAGCGCATGATTTGAAGGACTTA
Organism: Eospalax fontanierii; assembly: GCA_035773235.1. Taxonomy (NCBI): domain Eukaryota; kingdom Metazoa; phylum Chordata; class Mammalia; order Rodentia; family Spalacidae; genus Eospalax; species Eospalax fontanierii. Next base: position 31,621,054 of record CM069549.1, read on the forward strand.
CTTTCTGGAGGTTTAAAATGGTTTTGGATTTTTTTTTTCTGACAGGAGACCTTGTTGTTTAGGACTGTCCTTAGACAGGTGCCATATTCCTGAGCTCACCTGTGCCTGCTTGCTTAAGATCATCACAGTTGAGCTTATTGACTGATGAAGCCCTACATAGGCGGTGCAGGGAGGGCCATAGACCCTCGCCTGAGAATCTAGCCACACTTCCCAACCTATGAAGAGCAATTCCTGCCTAATTGCACATTGCAATTAGGTCTGGAGGAGGGGAGTAGAGTATACAGACTGGGGAAGCTAAGGGAGGGTCTCTCATCGTTTTGTGCAGCTATGGGGAAGCCATCACCCATACCTGAATGAAGACTTTCTGGTGCAGCCTTAGTGAAGCACCTATGGTCTTGTATATAACCCTCCACCCATTGGTCTGTAGGTAAGTCCAATAAACTCATTAGTTCCCCAGAGAGTATTTTAGTAGAATTGTACCTCTGTCATTGAGATTCGGGGAGGGGAGTGGATGTTGTTTACCCTGCCCCCAAATAAGGGGTCGCAGCAACAGAGCATCACTCATTGGACTGAGCAGTGTTTAATTCATGTTCAGTTCAGGGAGGCACCCAGATCATCTTTAGCTGTTCTGTGGGCAGAATCCCTTTCATAGCTGCCTTGAGACATGCCTATAAGAAGGAACATGTACCCACACTTTAGGCCATTATTTATTATTATTATTATCATTATTACTATTACTAATTATATTAGAACCCAATCCTTGAGTATTTCTTATGCTCTAGATAGTCAGTAAGCACTCCAAATAAATCACTTATCTCAGGCCTTGAAAACCCCTATGAACATTGCTCCCATTGTGTAGGAAGAGAAACTGGATCTCAGAGATGTTCAATTATTTGTCTCATAGCTAATTAGCAAGGCCAGGATCTGGAACTCTCTCTCTCTCTCTCTCTCTCTCTTTCTCTCTCTCTCTCTCTCTCTCTCTCTGTCTCTCTCTCTCTCTTTCTCAGTTACTATGCCATACTAATGTTCTGTCAGGAGACAGGAGCATTTAGAGACCTGGGAATTCTCCAGAAAATATCATCTCTCAATAATTGTCTTTCTTACTTTCTCCCTAGAAGGGCAGAGGGGAGAGAATCAGAAGGCTACCGTTTTTAAATTTTGGATTCTTCTGAAAAGTAGAGTCTATCTTAACATAGAGAAATATCTGAATGACTTTTCTTGTTGTAACAAAATGCCTGCCATAAATATTTTAAGGAAGGAAGGAAAGGGAGAAAATTCCCTATATACATCTCCACAGGTCAATCTGATGGACGCAACCCCTCTGCTGGGAAGATTCCTTCTTCCTACAAGTCTCTAATGTATCTAAAGTTGACAAAAACTAACCAGCAGGTACGTGCACATACACACACACACATACATATGCATACACATACACATACATATACACACATATATAGAAACACACATATGCACACCTATACAAACATACACACATGCACACATACATGAATACAAATACACATGCACACATATATACACAGACACAGACACATACATGCATCTTCTCTTTGTTCTGGCTGGAGGACACTGACTAATATCTATTGTTCAGGATTTCGATTTGGGGGGGTATATTTTTATATTTTCATTTTATGCTTTTGTGTTTGTATGCTTTGTGTTCCATATGTTTTGTATTTTTACATTTTTAAGTACAGAATCTTTTAATACAGTATTTCTGAAACTTGAATATGTCCAAGAATTACTTGGTGGGTTCATTAAAACACAGATAATTCAGTTAGATTTTCTGCTTCAGTAAATGTGGAGTTTTAGGAATTTGCATTTTTAACAGGTTTCTAGGTGATGCAGATGCTGCTTGTGGGGGAGAAGGAAAAACTTATAGCATCATTGCTGAACAGTCTGGACTGACCTACTGCTGCACTGACAGCTACTGCAAAATGCCATTGATTTTAAGGGGCAGTCTAATTTCAAAGATATTAAAATTTGAGAATAATGCAGAGCTTTGCATTGATGGAATGTGATAAATCCCATTTTCCCTTTATCTTGAGCTATGATATTTTCATTCTGATTGATTGCCAATTGACTTGCATTTAATCTATTCAGTCATCTATTCATAAAATTCTCTGCTTATGCCAAAGATGAATTGAAATGCCTTTGTGATTTTAGCTAAACTTTCATACCTGCATTGTTTCAGGCAAGGACATGGTCTGCTGTAGGCCCTGTGGTGTGCACAGAGAGGAGCCCAGCCCTGTGTGTGGCCATCACTGCAAGAGACAAGCGTCTGGCCTCTCACAACTGGAGACTGACTGCTCTGATGGAATGCTCTTGGGCCAGGATGAGGAGATGCTCTGATAAAGGGCCTGCTCACGGCACCCACAAGCCTCTCTCTCCTCTCATCATGATAACACAGGTGAAGAATCATTCTCTCTGATGGGAAGAGTTGTGTTTCTCCTAAATGACTACTTTTTGTCTTCATGGAGACATTTTTAATTGATCACATTTTTATCTTTGTTTCTGTCCCTTGTGACTTAGAGGTAAGCTTTTCATCTGGTAGCTTAGAGGCAAGTTAGTTTATCACTAACTGTACAGTGCTCTCCCTGCTCCTGGCCCCTGTGACCACCTAAGTCTATGAACAGAAGACTGAATTACTCCATCGCATGAGTCTGAGGCTTGCAAGAGTGCAGCTTTTGTAAACTGGATGTCGCCTGGATGGCCCAATGCCCTGCCCAGCGGAGAGGCCCCGAGTGCAGTCTATTCACAGATTTAGCTACTGCACCTCATTACAGTGTTCACCTGAACACAGATCCTCCAGCTACCCAGCTCTCGGGCACCTTGCATGCCTCTTCTTCACCCACTCTTCCTCTGTTCTCTTTCCATCTTGGTCTCAGGAATTCTGATCATCAAGCTCCTTTGTCCTCCAAAGTGTGTTTTTTACCTCCTTTCTCATCAAAACCTAACCTTTCCTAGTGGACTTCATTCCCCATTTAACCCCTTGGGTGGAGATGGGTTTCCTTCTCGTTGGGTGTCTTAGAATCAAGAGCAGGGCTCTGCTCAACCACAGGTGGGCCATATCCTTAACCTCTGTACTTAAGTTCTTTACAGCTCCTGTCTGGGCTTCTAAACTAGGTAGTTTATAAACAATGCAGACTGATTTCTCATAGGTCTATAGGCCAAGAAGACAAGATGATGGCACTGGCAACTTCATGCCTGCCTGGGGCAGGTTTCCCAGCTTCCAGATGGCTGTCTTCTTGTGGTATCCTCCAATGGCGGAAAAGAACAAGAGAGCTCTCTGGGGCCTATTTAATAAGGACAGTAATCTCTATTGCGAGAGCTTCACTCTCATGACCTAAGTAGCTCTCTAAGACCTACTTCTGGTATTGCCTCACTGAGAGTCGAAGGTGGAAGGTGTGAACATTCAGTCCCTAATACTCTCTCAGTGAGAGAGAACATGTGGCATTTGGTTTTTGAATCTCAGTGGCCTTGCCCAATTGTGTAATTCTTTTTTTCAGTTCTATCCATTTGCCTGCAAATTTCATTTTTCTTTACAACGGAGAGAATTTTCCTGCGTATTGTTTATCAAATTTCCAAATATCAGATTTTTGAGATTCCATTCTTTTCCAGTGTGCTAGCAGGAACTCGAAGATCATTCTAGGAATATTAGTCACACTCGAAATAATATCCAGTACAGGTGAAGTAGCAGGACTTCCTTTAGAACATTTACAGTGCGTTGCTGCGTCCGTATTCCATCCTCAGTGGTGTTTTACTCCCATCACAAAAATAAGAGAGACTGGAGGGCCTTGAACCATCCTCAAGGCCACATGATGACAGCTGACCACAGACTTGAATCTGTTTCTCCCCTTAGTACTCATTCTTGTGTTCTAGACTATTCCACAGCAGAAATTCCATTTCATGTTTAACATGTCAGTGACTCAAGCCTTAAATGCAGAAAACCATAGAGGCAGTTAGCAGCCGGGCCAGTCTGTTAAATGAATAGGAAGAGGAGCCTTTCTCAGATGCAATGTCCACTTGGACAAATATGATGAGCCTGTTAATAGAGTACCAATTATGTGTTTCCCACACAGAAACCAGGACATTGGTTATGTCTGTTGCACCAATTTTCAGGAAATGGCAGGGGCAGCCATTTTTCTTCTGAGCAATATTTCCTTTCCTTTTGAGTTTTTTAAAAGAAAGCAAAACAAGAAAGGAAAAAAAAACTGGGCTTATCTTATTTATCCATGTGTTTGAGAGAGAAGTCGCTTTATTTTTAAAGTTGCAATCAATAATCTTGAAAATAGAAACAATACTAGCAGCTTGCTGACATTTTTATAGAGTTAAAGAAAGCCAATGAATGTATTCGAAGTTTCATTCAGGAGCAAGGGGTGATATTTATCTGTCCCTTTTCTTGGGAGACCTGGGTTCTTTCCCCTAGCCAGGGCACAGCACGAAGCTGGTGGAGGAGGGCTGTCTGTACTTAATTGAGAAGGAAATAGTAACCTATTGCCTGATCTGCTATGGGTGACATTTGCCCTGTTCACTAGGGAACAGCTCTTTAAAGGGTTTTGAGAAATAGCTGCCAACAGCCTTAATTTAACAGCTGTGCTAGGCAATCAGGGAGCATCCAGATGCGGGAGCCATCGCTGGGAGATGAAACTCAGTCAGAGGAGGAGACTAATGGTTACCCTTGTGGCCCGAGAGTTCCCCGGCCTTAGAGAACTCAATGCATCCATTCTGTCTTTGTTTCAGGGGTCAGCAGCCTAGATACCCATACAGAGGCCTCAAGTCGACAGACATTTCCCCAATGGAGTGTCACCTCACACTGCATTCCCCGCCATGTGGGAAAATATTAAGTGGCTTCTGTGGGTGTGAGTGGACAGCAACACTGAAGTTTGTCAGTGAAATGAACAGGTTAATAGTGACTTTTTGTTCCCACTCACTTTGTCTGTAATCTTGTCTATGGTTTCAGTCACTGAGTTCTCTTTATATAACATCTTTTCTAGAGAATCTGGGAACTACTTTGGCTACTAGAGCAACTATTTCTTCAGCCGCATTTTCCTTCCTTGCAGAACCTCAGCATCAACTTAGGTAAACAAAGAAGAAACAAAGAGCTGGCAACTGTCTGAGCACACTTCGCAGCCACATGTAAAATCTCAAAGAAGGGTTGCATTTTCCAGTCAGAAAAAGTGAATTGGAACAATGCTTGGATTTTAGGAAAAGTCATTCACTTCTTTGTGTACTTCAGACTTTACCTGCAGAGTTGCTGTTTTTATTATAAAATTGTTCAAGATTCAAAGGCCATGCTTTTCTTCCTAGAAATTCAAGGCAAACTTGAAAATAACTAAAAAAAAAAAAAGTCCTTTGCTTTGTGCCTCCTGGGGTCTTACAGCTTTTGCTTCTATGGCTACACAGAAAGAATGAAACTTTCAACCCAGACACACCCAACATACACTGTATGCCTAGTCTCTTTCTGTCAGCTCTCATCTACTGCTTCTCAACAGGCACTTTATAAAAACAATCTAGGGGCTGGTGATTCAGCGGTTAAGAATGCACACTGCTCTGTGTTTAGCAATGCGGGCTTACCTTCATGTTCTGTGAGGCAATCAAGGGCTGTGGCAATAGACGGTGAAATTTTGGGAGTCTCTTGAACTACCCTGGCCAACAACTCAATGGAAGGTTTCTCCTGTCTGGTACTGTTTCTTGTTATGTAACCTTCAGTTATACACATGAGAGTAATAGGATTCTCTCTGGTGCTTTATACCAGCTCGGCATTATTTATCTCTCCCTCACTCTTCTTGTTCTTGCAAAGGATCCAAGTTTGGTTACCACCATCTCACAATGTCCTGTAACACCAGCTCCAGGGAATCGAACACCCTCTTCTGTCTGTCATGGGTACCTGCACTCATGTGCACAAAATAACACACAGGCGCATGCACACACATGCATATACACACACACACACACACACACATTTAAAGTAAAAAAAAAAAATAAAGAAAAATAGATGTAGATGACTACTGTACTAATAAAATTAGATCACTATTATCATTAATAAGGGAAATAAAAGCTAAAACCACAATGAGATGGCTGTATACTTACTTATTTACTGCCCCATGGTTAAAACAAGAGGAATTGACAAGAAGTGTTAGCAAGTTAGCAAGCTAATGGAGAAAAGTTGAATTCACATACATTGTTAGAGGTGATGTAAGGTAATAAAATTATAAACGACTGGTAATATATATTATATATATATGATCCATAACTCATAGCTAACAACATTCTACCTCTAAATTTAAGTACACTGATGACTATTTTTTCGCCAGGATATATGTATTAGGATGTTCCTGACAGCTTCTTTAGTAAGAGTCCACATGGACGCAATCCCACTGTTTTTGTCCACAGCAGGACAACAGATCTTAAGTGATCTCACCATGCACAAAGGAAAACTATGGAAGGCGGTGAGTACACTATTGAGCCTGACTGTGGCAATCACTGCAGTGACTATATATCTTCACACCTTAAATGCATACCACCATTATTTATTTATTTATTACATCTTGTAAAGCTGAAAAAAAATCAATAGGAAAAAAAAAAAACCCAGAAGGATTGCATAAACTTTCAGTCCCATGAAATCAAAGCAAAGAACTTCAAAGTGAAGACCGTGGAGGAAAATTTAGCAATGCTTATTAAAATTACAGACACACAAAACCTTTAACCCCGATATGGAAACTTATCCTACAAGTACATAGCTAAAATGGTGTCTGCATAAATATACCACTGCTAATTAAACGAACAGATTAGAAATCATTTGAAATGTCCAACAATAGAAATTTTCCTAAATAAATTTTAATCTACCCATTAACTAGAACTGATATAAAAATCAGACATGCTTGTTATCAAAATATTACACAACAGTGAGAAGATGCAACTTGAGTTCTATTTTAAAAATCTTTATTTTATTTTATCTGTATGTAGTGTGTCTGAATATATATATATATATTCGGGATATATATATATATATATCCTGAATTCAGTGCCCACCGAGGCCAGAAGAGGGTGCTGGATCCCTGGGATCTGGAATTTCAGTTGGCTGTTAGCTGCCATGTGGGTATGTGGGTACTTAGGGTACTTGAGTTGTCTGCAAGAGCACTTAGTAAATATTCTTAACCCCTAAACCATGACTTCTAACCTCCAAATTCAGCTATATTTAACGTGAACAAATCTCACAGATATCATGTTGAGTGAAAGAAACCAGTCATAAAAATGTACATGGTTAAACCATTTACACAAATTTTGAAGAGAGACAAAACCAAACTATGCAGACAAGAATCAGAATAGTGGTTGTCTTTAGGGGGACAGGTGGTTACTGATGTGAGGGCACTTGGGAGCCTTTGATGATGTTGGAAATAGTCTCCTTCTAGGAGTGGGCCTGTGGCACAATAGGACATGTGTCCGAGTATGGATCAGAAGAAATATCTTCCTTCTTGATCAGAGTCTTGGTTTCCAGGACTGTATTCATATATGAAAATTCATCCAAAAATGCTATTCATAGTGAATGTTCTGTTTATGTAGCACCATCCGTCAATACTGGAAAACAAAAAATCAGTAAGTCCAGGAAGTGAGTCTCACAGGCTCTGATCATAGTACCATCGTTTCCTGATATCTGTAGGGATTAGCTCCAGCAGCTCCCAACTGAGTCACAGTTTACAGATGTTCAAGTTTCTTATGTAAAATGGTAAAATTGCCTATTACCTATGCAGTCCTCCCAGACACATTGAATAAATGGTATACCAATTCAAGCAAATCAAATTTGTATGTGTGTAGAACAGACATAAGCACTGTGGGCCGAACCATATAGGGCTTGCCAACAACACCACTTTGATAAGATATTTAAAATCTGCAGAGGTTGAATTCACAGATGAGGGAGGGACCTGAGCATATTGAGGCCAGGCTGTATATTTATTTGCCATATATGTCAGAAGTCAAATGCTACTCAGTCTCCTTAACGTCAGTTTAAAATGTGCTAGTTTCACCTTCTATGGGCACTTACAAAGTCTTCTGAATCATAACTGCAGGTCTGTAGACACTAGGATTCCAGTCTTTCTGCACATCAAGCCAAACTTATGACTGGCTTGCACTCAATTTCTGAGACAACCAGCAGGGGTGTGATGGTGAGTTTTGGTTGTTTACTTGCCTGGATCTGGAATCACCCCAAAGGCTAGCCTAGGAGTGCTCCTTTGAGGGACTTTCTTGATCAGATTATTTGAAGAGGGAAGATCCACCGTAAATGGGCAGTGCCTTCTGGTAGCGGCCCAGATAAAAGGACCTGGAAGACGGAAACTTGACGTTTGCTTCTTGTCTTCTCTTTTGCTGGTGAGTTCATCTGTTCTGTTGTCGTGACATTTCTTCACTGATTTTAGAACCAGCTTCTTCATGACCCAACATAGATCGGGGCTCAGCAGCTCTCCAAACACCCTGCCCTCAGGCTTTCAGGTCCAGATTGGGACTGCTGAGACATCCAGCTTCACCAACTGAGCAACTACCAGATTTTCGGTCACTTTGGTGTGAGGCGGCCATTGCTGGAGCCAAGTATTGTCTGAGTAAGGGAGTAGAAGCTGCCAGAGAAACCCAGGATGGCACAGGCGTTAACTGGGAGAACATGGCAGCTTGCCGAGCTTTGAAGATGGGCAAGGTCTTCACAAACATAAGTAAGGAACTCAGAAGGGAAACAAAATCAAGTCTGGCATCACCACCCTTCAGTCGTTCTTAGTCTGAAAACCTCAGTCTCTGCAGTGGCTGCCACGTGCTGCCAGGAGGTCCAGGCTGAGTGCTAGTGCCTGTCATCCCACCAGAATCTGACCTGGCTTCTACTGCTTCTCCTGAGGTTGATATACGGAAGTCTGTGATGTGAACAGAACATGTACTGTCACTTCCAGACCCGCAGAAGATCAGTGACTGGGAGACCTTTGAGCACAGACCCTTGGCATCTCTGCAACAGTTAAGAGCCCTTTCTCTTCTCACTGGAGATGGTTTACTTTAAAAGGCCAAGTGCAGGATTAATTTACTGCCAAACTAGTTCAAAAGTGAAAGCAAAACCAGATTTAGAATTTGCTTTTTTTTCTAATTTACCATGAGGTTGAAGTCTGTGTCTTACAAGAAGAAATCACTCTTTGGACAATGGGGGTGAGAGTCTTGCCCTGTGTTGCAAACATTTCATGGATTCAAAAGCTTGAGGTGGAGGGTAGGTCTCTCATCTTACTTGACTCAGATGATGTGTGGCTCTTTAATCAGACTCAGAACAAAGACTCCTTAATTTATTATTTTCCTTGGAAAATAAAACTTTGAAATGGACATTGATCAAGGGCCCCCTGAGTTACAGAGAAGGGTATCATTTAAGCTTTCTCTTAAATAGTGGTACTTTCTTTTGAGACAGGGTCTCATTCTATAGTCCAGCCAGGCCTGGAACTTGCTATATAGACCAGGCAAGCCTCCAACTTGCAGAGATTCCCCTGCTCCTGTCTCCCAAATGCTGGGATTAAAGGTGTGTATTGCCACACCTAGCCAATGATACTTTTATAAAGTATTGGATACTAAATTTGGGTGAGGTGTGAGAGAATCATCAGAGTGGGGCAAAGCGTGGCAACCTACCCAATTATTACAGAAAGAAGCAAACATATACATTCTGCACATAATCCCACTAGTATGAATCTTTACATGCATGAATGTACACACACACATATACACAGTCCATAAGCATACAGACGTATACACACATGATCACACATGTACATAGTCATACGTGCTTGAATGCATGCGCCTATGCACACTGGTACATAGCCCCGCATTCACATGCATGCACATGCATGAATGCACACATGCATACACTCATACACACATCTCACATGTACATAAACATGTACATACACTCCCACACAAGCATGCAACTCACATGTGCACACATACATGCACACATACATGTCTGTTGGTTGTGACAAACAGGTGGTCTACAGGTGATTCTTGTACCTGAAGTCATACTCTGCTGAACACTTAGCCTTCATGGGTTCCTAGTCAGACAGGTGTCCCTATACTCTGGCATTTTGAATTTCTAGGAACTCAGTTCACCTCAGAACCAGTCTGAAATTCCGTTTCTTCAGTGCCATCACTGATTGGAGGAAGACTGAGCAGAATTGTTACTGGTATAACAGGTCCATCCTCAGTGGGACCTGCCCCCCACCTCCAAGTCAAGGGATTCTGGTTTGTAAACTGCATCAGCCCCAGGAGTTTATAATTCTCCATGGCAGCAATTCAAAATAGACTCTCAGATTTTCCATGGAAACTGAGTCAGGAGTTTGCTGCATGTTTATTTCATTCTGGGAATTCTGGGATTGGCTCTTCAGCGCTGATCTCTGTGGTCAAACCCAGTTACTGTTGGAGCTCTGTCAGCCTTTGCAGAACTGTGGCCACAGGGGTCTTTGTTGGTTAAATGCACCCACACTTGCCACCTAGGTACCCAGCATCCTGTGTATCCTGCATTTCAGTCTGTTCACATTCCCATCGCTCCCACCACCTACCATTGGTCCTGAGCTTCGAAGAACCTCACGGCAGAGTACATCAAAGACACAGGCGCTTTTCAAGGATGTAGTTGGCACAGTCTTTGAGAAGGTGGTTCACTCTAGAACTTCCCAGGGGCGGTGAGGGGATAGGAAGCAAACGTCTTACATGGTAAGTGTGCTCTAGCTCTCTACTCCCCCTGTAATTTTAAATACCTTCCAAAATCAATACCCAAAGTTATGCCTTATGGATCTAAGGGAAAAGCAAAGTAAATCAAGGCATGCAGAGGAAAGGAAACAGACGATAAATGTGAAATGCCAGGATGAGGACTAACATTACAATAAATAACGAACTAGACTACAAACAAACAACTGAGCAAATTAACAAAAGACTGATAGGCAACAGTAAAATGGATGGAGTTTGCCAAAGAATACCAGGAGTGTCTTTGGTGATATATTTGTAGGCACCATGTATTTAAGAAAGAAGAGGTTATAAAAGTATTTATGTACTGTGTACTCCATTATAAAATAATGGAAGAAAAACAAATATTTTTAAAAGACAGAATGAGATGGGATCCACAGAAATGAAGATATGCTTCTAAATATAGCCCTTCTTTTAGGATTTGGACTCAAAATCAGGCAGTGAGATATTAGTACATATATACAAGCATATTAGGAAACACAATTATAGAAATTTCTTTTTTCAAAAACTAAAAACTACTCAGTACATTAATGTATGGACGGTATTTGTGCTTTTGTTTCTTCACTGCTGTGTAGGAGACTTGCAATATGAGTGGAATGATTAGACATTTTAATGTCATTGACAAGAGTGATTTTGGACATTGAGGAAAGAGATCTAGAGGTAAGATTAATGAAATTAAGTACTACATTCTGGAGTTTGAATTAGAGGTATCAGTATGAATTTCTGCTGTATTTCAGCTTTTAAAAATATACATATTGGAGGCTGGAGAGATGGTTCAGCAGTTAAAAATACTGGCTGTTCTTGCAGAGGGCCAAGGTTTGATTCCCAGCACACACATGGCAGCTAACAGCCATCCATAATTCCAGTTCCAGGGGAATCCAGCCCCCTCTTCTTAACTCTGTAAGCATTGCATGACATGTAGGCAATAAATTCATAAGCATAAGATCATAAAATTACATATCTATATCTATATCTATATCTATATAATATATTGGACTTGAGGATGGTTCAGCAGCTAACATTCCACACTGCCAGTCAGGTGTGATGGCACATGCCTTCAATCCTAGCACTTGGGAGGCAGAGGCATGCAAATCTCTGTGAGACTTAGACCAGTCTGGTCTACATAGTGAGTTTCTACCCACACAGGGCAGTTCTCAACCACCTGTAACCTGGGCTCCAGAGCATCCAACATTTCCTTCTGGCCTCCTTGGGCACTGTACCCACATATGCATATACGTCCCCCACATATACACATAATCAAAAATAATAGTAATAATAACAATCTCTTTTAAAATGTGCATATTTATTTCCATGAACTAAAATTCTGCCCGCCCCCCCTCCCCCCAATTCCCCGTTTCAGACAAGATCACATGCCTTAGCCCTGGTTGGAGTTTACTCTGCAGCTAAACTCATGGAAATTCTTCTGCCTCAGTCTCCCAAATGCTGGTATTACAGACGTGAGCCACCAAACCCAGTCATATTCTTGTTAATATCACCTGGAAAAGTTGAGAAAACACTACAGCAAGCATTTGAAGATATTAGAGAACTTTCAAATTTATAGTACATAAGGAGGATAAAATTCAGGCTAGAAAAATCTGAGGGTGAGGAATTCTACATGGGGGAGGGTTTGTACATGGGGGAGGGCCTGCGCATGGGGGAGGGCTGCACATGGGGGGCGCTCTGCATCAATGAGGGACTCTGCATGGGGGAGGGCCCGACTCTGCAGCATTGCTCCCTTTGAAGATCGCTAGTGTTTATTGGATTGGGGATATGAGAGACTAGCACAGTCAAGAGAAACCTCAGTAGTTAAGAAGCCGAGATGAATTTTTTCAGTATTATGGTCCTGGAGAAGCATAAATTAGAAGACAGGGTGGAACAAGGAGACAGATCGCTGTTAAAAATTCTGAGCTTCCAGCAGGGATCCCTACAGGGCTACACCCAAGCAGTAAGGGTGTATTAAATTTAGGCTAGTGCGCAGAAGCCATCACAACCAAAGTTCATATTTATTCCAATGAGACCAAGATGAGGTCACCGATGTGTCAAAGAGAAAGATCTCTAGAAAGAGAAAACACCAACCAGAACCTCAAATCACCCCTGAAGTTTTTGATACATGGTGTCTGGTATTCAGAAAAATGTGGACATAACAGAATATGTAGGATCAAATGGCTGAAAGCTAAGAGAAAATATCAGATAATAGAAGCAGACCTGCATAGAACGGAAACACCACAGCTGCAGGCGTTAGTGTAACTCATGAATAACTCAAGGGAGAAAGTGACGGGATAAACTCTCCAAAGAACTTGCATCTATACACATGAAAACCACGGAGATAAAAGATAATAATTGAAGTGGAGGTCCCGACAGACAGGAGCAACAGAAGATTAGACACAAACCAGATCAGTGAATCAAAATGTAGATTAACGACAAAAATTGACAGGTACAAACAAGAAAAATGGATAAACAGGAGAGAGTACCAAAGACACACGACACTGTACCATATCTAACAAACACATAACTGGAGCCTCAGAATAAGAGGAAAAAGTAATAATGTAATAATATTGGTAGAGATATTAGCCATGAACGTTCCCAAGCCTAAGAGACATAAATTCTCAGATCCAAGAAGCTCCACAAATTCCAAGAATATTCACTCCAAGAAAAACTCCCTGAGATGCTTGATAGTTAAAGCTCCTGAAAGTCAATGCTAAGAAAAACAAAAGTTAAACTTATTGCAAGAAAAAGAAAATATATCACTGCCAAATAAATTGCAAGAAAACTGATAGCTGACTTCTCAAAAGAAATTGTGGAAGTGAGAAAAAGTTTATGGTTCTGAAGGCAACTGCCACCCTAAAATCATATATCATGCATCAACAAAGCTAATTTCAAAGAAAAGGAAACACTGAAGGAATTCCTCTTGTGGGAGTTCAGTGATCTCAAAGGAAACCATGCACACACTGGAAGAAAACTAGAAAATGTATATCCATGGGTCAATCTAAATGAGTATTGATTACACACCAACAGTTTTTAAAAGTCTTTCAGTGCTTAAAACTCATGTTCAATGAAAATATATTCTGGGTTTGTTATTTTTCTCATTGTTGTGACTGAACATCTGACAAGAAACAACAAAAGGTGGGAAGGGTTTTTGTGGGCTGTGGTTCAGTGGCTACGCTAGTCATGGCAGGGAATGCTGCAGGAGCAGGAGCCTGACACATTCTGAACACAGACTGGAAGCAGGCTGGACAGGAAGTGGGTCAGGACTATGAAACCTCAAGACCCACACTTCAGAGACTTACTTTCTCTAGGAAGGCCCTACCTCATAAAGGTTCTACATTATTCCAGAAAAACACTGCCGGCTTGGGACCAAACACATGTGGAGGACAGTTCATACTCAAACTAGAAACATTTAATAAAATAGCAGAAATTTATGAATATGTTCAAATGTTCTTACGTTTTCTTGAAAGAATCAATTTATGTTAATTTCCGTAGAGCATACACCTGATTATATTCTTTCCGGTAACCAAGGGTCAGTTTCAAAAGTTTGTACCTAACATGCTAACATTTTTGTTTAAATTTATTTTTATTTTATGTGTCTGAATGTTTGCCTGAATGTATCTCTATGTACCACATGCATGCAGTGCTTGTGGAACCAGAAGAAGGATGTCAGATTCCTGGAGCTGGAGGTATTGGTAGCTGAGATCCCCCATGTGAGTGCTGGGAACCAAATCCAAGTCCTCTGCAAGAGCAACAAGTACTCTTATTCCGTGAGCCTTCTCTCCAGCCCCTCATCCTAACACCTTTTAATAAAATGCTTTTATAGAGTTCAACAAAGAATTTTAACTTCTTTTCTCATGTTTATTCCTAATTCCTTATCATTTTGCTGCTACTTGAAATCATATTTTTCAAATTCATGATTTCTTACCTGCGATTGCTCATATATGAACACAGAATTATTTTTCATAGATCAATTCACATTTAACCCAACTACACAACTTTATTCACAATAACAATTTCTTTTATAAAATTTGTAAATCTTATATCTCTCCCCACCCCAAAGCTCAGAGATTGTCTCCAAAGAGGAGGAAAGATTTTAAAAGCCAGAGTTAGTGGACATCAGCAATGAAATGTTTTCTGGACACGACAGGGCACACACGAAGTCACAGTGACTATGACTCTTGTGTGCTCAAGACCTGCAGGAGGACCAAGCCAGCCAGAAGTCCAGCTTGTGGAGGTGGTGGAAATTCATGAGTCTCACTCCTGAGAAGCTAGTGGCAATTGAGGTCCGCTGTGGTCTTCTTCAGGGATGTGGCCCCTGAAAGCCTCCAGTAGATAGATGGGCAACACTCACACATCCAGGCAGCAGGCACTAAGCAGACCTAGTAGGGATGAGGGTGGGGATTGGGGTGGACTGAGGTGGTACTAGGAGTCAGGGAGGAAATGGATAGGATTTGGATTGGATGAATGCATGAAATTCTCAATAACATGTTTATTTAAAATAAGATAGGGCTGGAGAGATGGCTCAGTGCTTAAGAGCATTGGGTGCTCTTGCAGAGGACCCAGGTTCGATTCCCAGTACCCACATGCTGACTAACAACCACCCTTAATTCCAGTTCCAGGAAATGCAATGCCCTCTTCCAGCCTCTGCAAGCATTGCTTGACACAGGTGCACTTACATACATGCAGGAAAAGACTCATACAAAATAAATAAATACTTTAAAAGTTAAAATGCGATAAAATAAACAAAATAAATTTGCTCTTTTGTGTTTCAATTTTGCCCATCGTATTAACTGTACACAATGCTGTCCTTTCCTTTTTTATTCTTAGTCTATTTCTTTATTTCATACTATTGTGGTTGTTAGGATTTTTAAATGCAATGTTGAATAAAGGCAAGTTGTCTGGACATCTGAGTCTAATTTCTGGGGCTTGAGGGAACTCTTACCTGTAATATTTGTAGGTTTTTGTCAGTTAACTCTTAATAGGTTGAGAGCTGAAACTCCTTTCTATTTCCAATTTACTAAAAATGACTTCATCTACTTTGTATGTTAATTTACAATTTTATTTAAAATTTTAAAAAGCTTTATCTCATTTCATAAAATAAGTTTAGATCTCTACTCAAGTTATCTCCTTTATTTTTATTTTCCTGTTCATATAATGGAGTACATTTTTTTAAAGGTACCCTAATCTTGAACTACTGGAATAAGTTGGACTCAGTCCTGGTAGGTTTGTTATGTAAATTGCTGAATTCCACTGGACAGTAGGTTTGTGATTCTCACATCCATGTTCATGAATGAAACCAATCCTAGGTCACTCTATCATCCATTGTTCTGTCTGCTTTGTTCTCAACACTACATCACTTCATAAAATCAGATGGGGAATAGTCACTCTCTTTTCTAATTTCTGGAAGACTGAAATATGACTGAAGGACTCTTAAAAAATTAAAAGCCTATTTCTAACATCACCAGAGTCTAGAATTTTCTTTGTTGGAAGATGTTACATTCATTTACTACGTATTTATTATTTCATTGCAAGTATATTTTCTATAAATCTCTGTATGTTGTGAGATTTATAGGTGTGAAATGCCTATTTTCTTTTGAAGATTTTATTTGAAATCTTACTATTATTTTTGTGTGTGGAGACAAACATCCTTGTTGGATTGCACTGTTGTCTAGAGGATTTTATTTAGCCATCATCACCGAGTCTGTAGCATCTTCAAATGCATGTGCTTTCTGTAGAATTTTCAGGTTCAGCTCCTATCTGCCCAGGTGCACACCCTCCATCTACACCTGGTGATTATCTCCTGCTTTGGGTTTGGTTAATGGTATCTCTCATGGTGAATCCTTATGGCTCTATTTACTTGATGTTTCCTTTGAACCCCCATTTGCGGATTTTATTCTCCTGTGGGGAATCCAGAAATGCCCCTGTGTGCATGTAGCAATCCACATATCATAAGCTCCTATGTGTTTACAGAGGACAGACTTCTCAGATGTCAAGTTTATACATCCTAGAAGCTGATGCCCAATTGTTATGCTTTTATATCCGTTTTAGGTAAGATGCTTGCTCTCTATGAGTGTCACTTTCCTCATCTTTAAAATAGACTTCCCCACACTTACCTCCCAGATTAGTTAATACATGGAAGGATTAAGTACAAGCCAGGTATTGAGTGCACTAGCAGAGGTGACTTGTATGTTAAGAACTATCACAGTCTGTTCCAGTGACTATACATAATCTAGTTAATGATAACTTATTTCTAAGTTCTTAGACATTATTTTTACATTTTCTCAGACTGGGGTGTGATATCTGAATAAATTCTGTGGGACTCCATGTTTTCTTTCTGTATCGTTTCTCTACCATGACAGGCTCCATGCATGTGGTCCACCAGACCTCTCAAGCACAGCCATCATTGGAAAAGACATTTTCATATCCATTAAGCTAGAGGACCCTCTTCCCAGAGTCTATCTGGTGATTCATCATCTATTGTGTAGCAGAGCCATGACAACCCTCAATCTGCCTATGAGATGTATAGAGAAGTATTATTAACTACCCTTTTATGGGTAGAAAAGCTGAGGTTCAGGAAAGTTAAGTTATGTACCTTGGCATTAATGTGAACAGCACTATGCTATTTTAGCATACACAGGGTAACTGAGGCGGAGTCCTCAGTTTGTGGCAGACTGCTACCGCACCCCTGCCCCGAGTCCAGCAGTATTTCCTGGACTTGGACTTCTCTGTAACTATGATATAAACTTGAGAAAATCTGGTGGTTGAAGGGGAGAGAGATTTGGACAGTAGATCAGGTATATGTAAATCTCTAAGAGCACAAATGATGAAAAAGGTTGTTCTGATATGTGAATTAGTTGTAAGTGCATTTTTGTGATCTAATTTAGGTTGGAAGAGTTAACCTTAGAGGTTCTAAGTAATGAGGCTTTGATGACCACAAAGCACAAGTAGATGTCAAAAACAAATCAGATGAGGACTGCTGTTTTATGGCTGGTACTTATAATTTCATTATTGCCCTTGCAAACCCAAGCAGAATGGGTTTGATCATTCCAGCAAAGTCCCCAGCGGACAAGTGTGTGCTGAGAGACTCATCTTCCTGGTAGGTTATTTCTCAGCTGCTCAGATGGTGCCTCAGGCTGCACAAGTTGTTTTCCCTAGACTGAAAGCATCTCCTCTGAGTTAATATTTCTTTTCTTCTATTCTGTTTATTTCTAAGACTTTCTTTTCTTGTTTGTTGAGATAGGGTTAAACTCCTGATCTTCCTGCCTTTGTCTCCTAAGAGCTGGGATTATAGGCATGCACCACTCTGACAATAGTCTTAAGATTTGGGACTCAGTCATTCATCTTAACTCATACACGAGGCTCAGTATGGGGATTCATACATGGGAAGTCTTCCTGTCCTTTTCTCCCTTGCAAAGTTATCTGCTTGGGTCTTGTCTCAAGGGTCAGCATAAACTTCTGCTTTGGTTTTCTTTCTCCCATCTCTGGTTCTGACTCTGTACTCCCATAGGATTCTAGAATGATTAGTTCCTCTCTGGAAACTTCTGTTAAGATCTCAGGAAACAAATTACCCAAACAAAGCTTGAGCTTAACAATCTGTTTTGGTCAGATTCACACTCTCCACCTTCCCTTGTCTATCAAGTCAGGAAAGTGTTCTGTGGTAGCAAAACCCTTTCCTACAGTTTTTACTTACCTATGAATACCTATTTTGTTCCAAACAGCTCTCTGGGACTTGACATAAACTTCAGTGCTAGAATGTTTGCTAAGCTTGCATAAGACCCAGAGTTCAATACCCAATATTTCAAAAAACCAAAATAACAACAAACTGCAACAATAAACTGAGCCTTTGCTTCTTTGATGACTGTATTGCTCTTTGTCTTTTTAATGACCAAAGACACCATCATTTTCCTCCCTATGTAAGCAACGTTTTCAAAGACTCACATCTACTGACTTCTACTGGGCTGGAGAGATGGCTCGGTGGTTAAGAGCATTTGCTGCTCTTGAAGAGGACCTGAATTTGGATCCCAGTACCCTGTAACTCCAGTTCCATGGGATCCTGCCTCTGACCTCCTCAGGAACCTGCACTCACATAACATTCACCGACTACAGACATAGACACATGTATACATATTCTAAAAATAAGATAAATCTTAAAGTTCAGTTGCTGACTATTGTCTCATCTCTCAGAGAGACTTTAGCTGAACAGGTCAGCTGGGTTCTCAAGAGTGGGACTCCAAATCGGGGCAGGGGGATCTTAGAGGAAAAGCTGACAGGTGCTAAAGAGATCCCTGGAGGACGTGGGGACTTCTTAGGCATAAGAAATCATTACTGTTAAACTATATCCTCAATTAGCCAGTGGAGCTTACAAAAAGCATCTAAGAAAAATGTAACTGGAAGAATCACAGGAAGATGGCTGGAGATTGCCACTGTGGGCAATGGCTTCTTTGGTGTGATCATAGCTAAGACCGTGGAGAAATGACAGAGAACAGAAAGCTGAAATGATGAATTCTATTGAATTCCGCACTAAGTGATGGGAGGGCAGTGACGGGCAGTAGAGATTCTAGTATGCAAGTTTGCAGCCTGCATGGAATCACTCATGCACATCAGGAATACACGAACCAGTTGTCAAGATACAAAACCTGGTTCCCAACTTCTGCATTGTGTGTGTTTGCATGTGTGTGTGTACGCATGTTCATGTGTGTGAGCATATTCGTGTGTGTGTGTGTGTGTGTGTGTGTGTGTGTGTGTAGGCCAGAGGTTAACACTGGTTGTCTTTATCTCTTCCTACATTATGTTTTGAGATAGGGTCTCTCAACCTAGGGTCCTCCCATTTGGCTATGCTGGTTGGACAGCAAGCCTTAGGAATCTTCCTGTCTCCTCGTCTCCAGCAGTGGGATTACAGGTATTTGCCACAGCACCAGACTTTTACATGCAGCTACTGGGGATTCAAAGCCAGGTCCTCAGGCTTCCATGGAAAGTAGTTCACTAACTGATCCATCTCCCCAGTCCCACATCAAACAACATTACCACATTACAGACAAGTGTAGATGCTTTTTGATTTAAGATGGTGTTCTGCTCTCCCTCACCCCCCAAAAAAACCCACTGTAAGTTTGTGTTTTTTTTAAATATGCAATTATTTTTAGTTTTAATGGCCAGAGATTGTGATGCGACGGTCGGTGCTTCTTCCTGGACTGAGTTTTGTAGATTCTCAGTTGGCTGGTGAGGTCAGTAGGGACACCTCTTCTTGGTAATGTGGCTTCTGGGATGATTTCATTGTTATTGTCCCCTCAATACCCATGCTGTGTAGGATCTTCTTGATGTCCTTGAGACTGGAGGAGTTGGCCCTGAGGGTTGCCAGTAAGTAGGAGGCAAGTAGTATGTGTCTGCTTGGTGACAGGTCATGTGTGCATCCTCAGTGGTGTCTGGGAGCGAAATAAAGACGTTTAAAAACAGTCAATGAAAGCAGGAATTTACAAACATTAAATCAGCCAAATGGCTTAGCTTATCATCACAGTAAAGTACTATGCACTGGTTGTTACCTTTGTGTTGGTGCAGCCAGCTGAGAGCTCCTTGTCTATGCTTAGCATCATGAGCATATTCTACTGCCTATGGTCATCCCAGTAAAAAATCAACCTTGGAAACTGGAAGTTTTTGTATCTCCTTTGCACTGTCATAAGTTTAACTACTGAAAGTTAATGACCATTTATATATATATATATTTTTTTTTCTGGTACTTGTCTGTGTTAGGTGAATTTGGTAATCATAGACAGGAATTCAAGAACTCACTTACTACTTTGAAGGTTCCAATCTGCAGTTTCTAAATGCCTAAGCCTATTAAAAGATCTGGTTTTGAGTACCATGGCTGCCCTGCCTCTTTTAGGCCAAGTGACCTCATCAAACATCTCATCCTGAAAACCTAAAAGCTCTTCTGGCTTCTGCCACATACACAATACTTTCTATTCAGAGACATCAAAGATGTTATAAATATTCTGCCTTTCCTCTCATTTTTAGATCCAATAGACACTTTTTTAGAAGTTAGCCAGAAGTGTTTGTTCTTCATTTAGAAATCATTACTGACCATGTGACATCTACATCACACTTGCCTAGTGCCAGATGAACAAAATCCAGCCTGTCGGCTCCCCCAAGGGCCCAGGACACAGAAACTAGAGCGTCTGGCAAGACAGAGCCTGGTGGAAGCAGTGTGAAGAGGGGCCAAGGGTCTAGCACAGGAGAGAGAGGAGTTTTATAGAAAGGAGTTCCAACCCATGGAGAAGAGACAGGCCTACTCTTTTCCCAATGAATCTGCCAGGTCATAACACCAGATGGGGTCAAAATGACGAGCAAATCTGAACTAGGAAATAACACCAGGAAGAAATGGGCTTTTTGTAAACGTACTGCTTCAAGAAGATCAAGAGTGAAGCTGTGTTCCTTGGGATATTTGTTCCCCCCAGTTGTTTGGATTTCTCTGCTCCCTCCCGTTCCTCACACATGGGCAAACATATACCCTTCACAGTTTCTGTAATTATGTTCGAGTGGATCCTTTGTTGCTCTGCTGTATGTCCAAGCATCAGCCACTCTGGCTCCCTTGCAGACATGAAGCAATTACACTCTTGAAAAAGCACATTGTGGACACTTCATACGAACATTCAAACCCCTTCTCCCTGGTGAGTCTGACTTTGTTGCTTTAGATAGGGGAGTCATTTTAAAGCTGTTGTGTGTGTGTGTGTGTGTGTGTGTGTGTGTGTGTGTGTGTGTAAGTGGATCTTCAGAAAATATACATTTAGAATCCTGTCCTGTTTTTTTTTTTATTTCTGCTGAAACAGAAAAGGATTACAATACCTTATCATTAAGGGTGCAGTATTATTTTTGTTTATTCATCTGTTTGTTTTCAGGGGTTTTTTGTTTGTTTGTTTTAGACAAGGTCTCCCTGTAGTCCAAGCTGGTCCGGAACTCACTGTGTTCACCAAGTTGTCCTTGATCGTATAGAGATTTGCTTGCCTCTGCCTCTGCCTCTGCCTCTAAGTGCCAGGATTGAAGGTGTGCACCTATGACTGAGGCAGTATTATTTTTGAAAAAAAAAAAGGTTAATAAACTCTCCCAATTAGAGCTCCTTGGGTTCTTGTAACTTGCAAAGAATATATTCTTTTGTAAAACAAGATCTTTTTAATCTATTGACTTTTAGAATGGCTGTGGTTAGGGTATACAGACTGATTTCTGTTTGAGTATCTCTGGAATTCTTTAGATGGGCCAGTGTGCTTGACTTCTATAAAGTATGGTGAGATAACAGGACTATAAGCAGGGTGTTTTTACTTTATTATTGGACACATATTAGATCATATTTTTCAGAATTATTTTTAATTTGAAAAAGAAAGAAGTATGCACATCTCTTGATTTATAGACCAAACATTTGATTGTGCACATCTTCTTTCTTCTTATCAAAAACTATATTTTCAAAATCACATTTTCTTGTCTTTCTGTCTGCAAACCTAGCATGTTATCTGCAGTTTCTTCATAGATGACTAATTTGGATTTTGACTGTCCCAAATGCAGTCCATTTAAAAGTAAGTATTTTGAACAAAAATAAAGCCACTATATGGAAATAGGAAGTAGTAACATACAAAGTTAAAATATGAATTCAAATCAAGACTAATAAGAGGCAGAAACAAGATCTCATCAATTTTACAGCAGTTTATGGCAGAGTACACTTAGATCTGTCCTAGAATTGTTGTGAGGGTTAAACGGATTAATACACAAAGAACACTTATAAGATTGCCAGACCCTTTACTATGAGCTAGTATTTTTATCAGTTGAGAAGAAAATACTAAATCGACAATATCATTGGCACTCAATGTTTTGAAATGGAAGAAGCTGGTCAAGGATTTTAAGAGCAGGATTTCAAGTTGATTTTAAATTCCCCCCCCCACCCCACCCCTTTACTTTTTAACTTCTACCATTCTAGGTAGAAGTCGATTTATTTTTCCTGGACAGACGCTGTCTGCGCTCTGCATGAGGAAATGAAACTGCCCCTCCTCCTCCCAACTGCCCACTCTATTAAGAAGATGGTGGCCTCTGAGGCACACACAAAACAAATAATGAAAATAAAAGAAATCCTTTCTTGAGGCCATCCTTTTATAAGCCCAGGTTTGTTGTTGGCTGGTCAACAGTTCATCAGCCAGCGGGCCCTAGGTTTGGGGCGGCAGAAGCAGAGCTGTCCAACAGTCAGACTCTCTGTTAATTGGGATGAGAAGTTAATCTCTCTCAGCCTGAGTCCAGCTGAGTCTCTGTGAGCAATGATGTATTTAAAAGATCTCTGGCAGTCCAGGGCGCGTGGCACTAACCGGATTTAGCTCATTAGCAAGTCCACAAGGCCCTCCTGACACTGCACCCAGAATAAAATACAGGAGGCCAGCCCGCACCCTGTGGGCACCTACAGCCTGGCCACATAATGAAAAGGCATTTATTAATAATCTCATTGGTCACACAATACAAAGGAAGGCTACAAGAAGTCAAATGCTGTCATTTGTCGTAACTACAAAGGCGTAATTAAAATAAGTGCCCGTGTGATTAACCTTTGAGAAATTAATCTGGTATTTTTTCTTAAGGCACAAACAAGGAAGATGAGCTCTTAAGGAGAATTTAAGACAACAACGAGGCTATTGCATGGAATTGCATAAAATTTCACGTACTTGTAAAATATTAACGACACAGATAATAGTCTAGTTTCAGTCTGTTGCTGTAAAGCACTCTAACCAAAAGCAACTTCTAGAAGACACAGTTTATTTGGCTTAAGAGAGGGAAGCCAGGACAGGGAGTCAAGGCAGGAGCCTGGATTCAAGAAGCAGAGGATCTGCTTGCTACTCCCTCTCTGGTTCACGCTTAGCTAGCTTTCTTACATAACCTAGGACCGCCTGCCCAACACATGGTGGCGCTTACAGTGGGCCCACTCCAACCCCAATTAAGACAATAAAAGTCAGTCCCCATAGACAAGCTCACGGAGCAAGCTGATAAAGACAATTACGCAATTGAGACCCCATTTCGGGTGATTCCAGGCTGGGTCGAGTTGACAGTTAATGCTAACCGGGACAGACAGCAATGAGCAATTAGCAAAGTTAGAGTGTGGGAGCTGGAGCTGTGACCAGCACGGTGGAGGCTTCAGAGACACAGTAGCAATGAAGGCAGGGAAACCAGGATTCTGCTATCACGAAGCTAGGTCTGGGTTCCGGCTCTTTTGTTTAGTCTTCACATCAGTTTTCCATTATCCTTACCTTTTAGTCACTTCTTCCTCATGCAATGGAGATACCACTGCCATCTAGGGACTCCTGTGATGATTAAATGATATTTTATATGTAAATATAGTCATATATATATATATATATATATATTTATCAGCACAGTGATGTATATTGTAAGTGCTCTAAGAATGTTAGTGATTATGAAAGTAGTTATTAACTTAAGTCCTTGATATACAACAACAGAGCATTCCCTCCTCTGGAAAGCATGGTGTACACTCAGCACAGGGATCTACCTGCCTGGCACTGATCATATCATGTTATTTAACATCAATAGTGGGGCGTCAGTAATCCTGAAGGCATATTACAGACTACCACAGAGCAAATTTTCCTGAAGGCTTGTGCTCTGATTTCATTTCTGTTACTTACTATAATAAAATACCCTGACAGATTGTAGCCTAGGGGAGGGAAGAGTTTATCTGGATTCCATGTGCACATTACAGGCCGTCACCGAGGGGAAGTCAAGTCAGGAGCTTAAAGCATTATGTCCACGGTCACGAGCAGAGAAAGAATAAACACATGGATTCCTGCTTGTCTACTTTGCTGGTTTTCTTCACTCATATGGTTCAGGGTCCAGCCTAGGGAATCATACCACCCATAGTGGGTGGGATCTCCTTCTATCAGTTAACAGTCAAGAGACTTTCTTCAGACATACCCATAAGCCAGCCTGAAGTAGACCATCCCTCAACTGAAACTCTCTTCTCGGTTGATTCTGGGTGGCATCACATTGACAGTTTAAACTAACCGACACAGCTAATAGAGTCCTATGTATTTTCCATCTGCTCTCATGCCATGAGGCTGAGCTCAGATGCCCATAGGGGCTGGGCTGCTGACCTGGCCACTGAGTAGGACAGCTGCAGAGAGCAAGGGACACCACTGTTCCCTGGAGGAGCCTGCTTCTCAAAGGAAGACTCGTGTTCTGTCACACAGAAAGGCCAGTCTTCTGTTACCAGATATTATAGTTTATTTTTACAAGAGATGTCAGAAATATTTAAAATGCTCCATCTAAAGAACACTGTGCTGGCCACAATCAGCTTGTTATCCAAGGCGAGGATTAGAATTAAGATACTTGTCTCAGGTATAAGATTTTAGACAGTGGCTCCCAATTTAGTGGTCAATTATCTTTCTCTTTTTGAGACAGGGTCTCATGTAGCCCAGGCTGACCTGGACACAGTGTGGAGCTGAGTATCACTTGAATCTTCTGACCATCTCTCCCCTACCTCCCTAGTGCTGGGATTACAGGCATGTACCACCATCT